>CM071567.1:11437221-11518047 GCA_036426205.1 Ascaphus truei
TGGGTAACCCCGAATTACCATAGCGAGTTAATAAAACACTAAGGGGATTTAAGGGGTTACAGGCCAGTACTTCGTTATTTTATTACTGTCGGTGCCCATGAAACGGAGAGCCGAGGCCGGGCCTTACTCCTGGCAGGGGTAGTACACTTTTGTATAACACCATATGCTGCGGCTGGGTTAATGTTTTATTTTAATGGGCAAAAGCCGCTATTATGCTAGATGCATTATAGGGGCATTTGCCCAATCTTACTATGATGCGTGTGGGGGGCGAGGGAAGGTGAGGGGGAGGGGGGGGACGGGGTTTTTGTGGGTAGAGCTGTGGTAGTTTGGTGGGCCATTCATTGCTTTCGGGTTATATTTTCTTCCCATTGACGGGAATAGGTTGACCAGCCACTGGCAGTCCATGGTGTGTTGTACTGGCTAATCTTTGGTTATTTGAATGTATATTCATGTTTATTGGGTTAAAGGTGTGGATATTCAGTAAGGGGATATGTTGTCCCAGGGTTGTGTTAGCTCTAGGGCCTGCTACGTGGTAGTGGAAGTTCGTTGTTAACGCCCTACGATACGGCCTAAGGTATGAAGGCTTTGTATTTTATTAACACAGTATTGTAACAAGCATCTCAAGAGCTGAACCTGCTATTAATTTCACAGCCCCCTCGGTTCCCGATTAAGGTTTGGTATGGGGGGGTAGGGGCCTGTAACCGGGAATGCAGGGTGTCCCGGCAGAAGTGCTTTGAAATGAAGCGTGGTTCGCTCCGGAGACTCTTTCTTCAAGACTGTTGTTAAAATAAAAAATATAAGCTGTGCGATCTGCCTGTTAGATGTTGCCGACGGAGAGTGGCTCTCTTCCAGACTGATGCAGTCCGCGTAGATTCACAAAGCGGTGAGGCCTCCAGAAGAAGAGACCTGCGTGGCCTATCCTGACCAGCCTTTAGTCTCTTTTCTGGGACTCCACGTAGTCACACGGATTTAGGAAAACACCCATGGTGGATTTCATTGAGGGCCAGCGGACGACCACATGAGCCGTACATCGTGTGTATGTGGAGCAGGGATGTCTCACCATGGTGTATTTGAGCCTGGTGTGCACGACCCTAAGGCCAGCTGTTGGCCTAACAAATTACAAAAGCAAGACACAGACTAGAAGTTTACACAGACATGCACTCTAACCCCGAACGAAACGGTAAAAGCCAAATAACAACATCTGTAAGATTATTATTTCACGTAAGCCTGACCTACAAAAAAACGCCATGAAGTAATAAGTGTCTCCATATTTAACGATAAGCTATGGGTTGTCAGCAGACATATACAATGAGAACTGCTAATTTAAGTGGACAGGATCTCAATTAAACAAGACTGGTTGCAGCTCCACGTTTTCCCACTACATATGCCCGGCAACAGTTGATGTCCTTGCAGTGATCTTGAGGGTTCCCAGCAGTACCCCGAGTGGGGGACATGGTGAATCTGACTTGGGAAAGAGGTGTCTCTGCAGTGCGCAAACAATATGCCTCTGGGCGGACAACTAAGGGGAGAAGGACACAGATTACAAGGCCCAGGGCCGCGAACAGGGGGGGGACAGAAGGGACAAGGTGTCGCGTGGCTGTGGAGGCCCGGCCGGGGCTGCAGGGGCAACGATTCTCTGGGCCACACCCGGCTGAGGTCCTCTCGCGGCCGGCCCGGACCACAGGCTCTCCCTCAGCTGCAGGCATTATCCCTCTGTCACACGGAGAGCTTTCTGATGGTGATGCGCCGGAAGTAGCGTTGTGGCCAAGTTTAAGGCGGGAGCACGCTGATGGTCAGAAGCTCGGCGTGGACAAAGGGATAGAGGCCTGCAGCTGAGAGAGAACTTTGCAGAGCCGGATGTCGAGGATCCCAACACTGGACGCAGGACCCTACCACTGACCAATACACAATGTAAGTCTGTTTTTGTAGTATTGGGGAAGGGGTCAGTTTGTAATATGTACGGGGGTCTGGTGGGGGGGTATTTTAATATGTATTGGGGTGGGGGTGGGGTCTTTTAATATGCATTGGGGTTAGCGGTCATCTTTTTAAATATGCACTGGGGGTGGGGCTGTATGTTTTGGTGGGGGGTATATTTTTATATGCAAGTGGGGTGGGTGGTTGTCGCGCCCTTGTATCATAGTGAGCGGTGCAGTAGGCACACAAGGGAAGAGAGAGATTGAGAGTGGAAAGGAAGGGTTAGAAGTCTTGTATTTTTGTGTCACATAAAGTGAAATCTGGTGGTCTCTCGAAGTGCTTGGGGGGGTGTATTGTGAGTTCGTTTAGTTGTACTTTTCTCTGTGGGGAAGTTGGATAATAGCGTTAGGGGGGGGTGGGTGTTGTATTTGTGTGGATTGTATGTATTAGAGGTGGGGCAGGGTGTTCTGTGTATTTTTTTTTAATATGAACTCGGAAACAGGGTTGACGGTGGAGGTGTTTTAGTGTTTTGGTAGAATTTAAGCATTGCACGGGGAGGCAACCGTAAGAGCCAAGAGGATAAGCAAGGGGGGAGAACGGGTGGGTGGCCGTCGGTAAGTTGACGCGAGGCAGCGGGGCGGGGTATTGGAAATTGGTGTAATATGAATGGGGGGTGGGGGGTGGGGGGGTGTTATGTATTTTTTGTTTTGGGGGGTGTTTGTTTGGATTGTTTTCTTTGTTGGGCTTTTTTCCTTTTTTTTTTGTTTTGTTTCATTCTTCGTTGTTAGGGAGGGAGGTGTTATTTGTCTGTGTGCTTTGTTATTGTCTATTGTATGTTTTTTTGTTGGTGTCTTTGGTGTGGTCTGGTGGGTTTTTTAGTGTTGCTCTTTAGGATTTTTGGTGTGTGGGGGTTGGTTTTTGGGGGGAGTTAAGTGGAGTTGTGTTGGACTTGTCTGCTTTTTCGTATCTGGTTTGTTTGGTTTGGGTTTTGCGGATGGGGGCATGAGTTGTGTAGTGTTTTGGTTAAATACCTATTGGCGCGGCGCCTGGTTGTGACGGAGCTTTGTAGTGTTTAAGAGATGTGTTGATGAGTGTGACAATTGTAATATTGAAGTGAATTAGGGGGTTGGCGGTAGTGTTTGAATAGGCCATAGGGGGCATGGGGGTGGCGGGTTTTTGTGTTGTTTGGTATTTTTTTTTTATTAGAGTGCTATTAGTGTGGTGTTTGTGTGCGGGTGGTTTATATTTTTTATATGCATTAGGGGAAGATGGGGGTATATGTTTTAATATGCATGAGGGGGGTTTCCGGGGGTGTCGGTTGGTGGGGGGCGGGGTGGTGTGTTGTGTATATTTAAGATTACATTGGGGGGGGGGGTGTATTGTTTTAATATGCATTATGGGGTGGGGTGGATTTTTTTAATCTTCAACTGGGGGCTGTGTGTGTAGGTGTTTTGTATTCGGTAACCTACCTTTGCCTATTGGCGAAACAATGGGTGGATTACATCTTGCTGCTATTACCTTTGTCCCCGCCTGAGCAGCCGTGAATGAGCGCCGTGGTGCGCCTGTCTGACAAGCTGTCGGGTGCCGGCAGAGCTGTGGATCGGGCGGGACGGCGCAATGGGAAGGAGGAAGCGGAGAAATTTAAAAAAATCGTTTAGCTTAGTAGAAGCCGACCAAGGCCGGTGGGCCTATGCCAGCCCCGCGCGCATCGCGTCTGAGCGGGAAATGGTCAAACAATATCATCATATCAAACGATAATCTATTATGACATGATAACCCGCAGCTAGCTGCAAACTGTCCGCGTGGGGACATCAAGCCTACCTGTACGACCTCACAGAAGCCCAAAGCCTACTGCTTCTGGGGAGATTATATCTCGATTTGTTAAGCAACAGCGCCGTTCCAACCTATGGGATTCCAGCGGAGTCGAGTGATTTCTCACTCATAGGGAACCATAAACACTATTCCCCACAAGGGACACCCGCCACTGCGCCCCTGTTCTTGTAGATCTATTCTTATTGTAGCTAGATTTTATTGTACTGTAATGTATGTACTATGTAGTTGGTATTTTTGTCGCTATCATGATAGTGGAATTGAGTTGATGTTTGACTCAGTTGGATCTTTTTTATTTGCTTATGAGATATACGGTGGAGGTTTCTGTGTCTTGTTGCGCTTTTGGCACCCACCACATGAACGTTAAAAGCTTGATTGTAAAACCCTGACAGTTCTTGAAAATGAAAAGCCAGCATGCATAACCAGTCCTTTCCCACTGATGATAACCATGAAACGCTGAAGTTGTCCATAAACTTTTTTTTTGTTTTTTTTTTTTTATAAATGTCAATGTTTTTTAAATTCATAGTTTTCATTGGTGGGCAATCTCTAATTACCTAAAGAAACTGTTATAGCACTGACATGGCCAATTTCGTTTCTCCCATGTATTGATAAGGCAACAGTCGCAAATTATGGGTGACATAACTGTAATAGGAAAAAGATAAGGGATCGTTTATTATATTCTGACTTGTTCAGTCAGTGGACGCATATCATGAATTTCATGAGAAGTCCCAGCACTGAAAGTTTGCAGAGTGGTAAGGAGCCACGGGCTTACAAGGGCTGTTGCCAGCCGGCTGTGACAGACATGAAGGTGCAGGCAGTTGCGCCTTACGCAAATGGCTGTTAAAAATAGAATACAAGAAATATTTGGTGTCTTCAAAGTTGTTGTTTTTATATTTTGAAAACAGAAAAATGCAAAAGTATTTTTTTACTTCAGCTACAGAACTGCAATTTATTACAAAAAAGCAGCACATGCAGGATATTGAACTGAATGCAGCTTTAAGGTTGAAACTTGTCTGTGAATGGTCCTTCTCAATGTGCTTTGAAATCTGATTCCCATTATGTGCTTACAGTCTAGGTGTAACTGCGTGAGCATTAGTTATAATGGGGCTTCCAGGTAATTGAGGATTTCAGACAAAAAGGGGACACATTGAATGTGTTCACCAGTATGCTGTCATTTCCACCAAGAATTGCCTTCATCAAGTGGAAAACTGTGAGCTAGGGATAATGGTGAAAGCAGGGTTGCAGACTGGCCTAACGGCTATGTTGAAGTGCTTCACAGTTGAGTGCTTTTTTTTATATGTCCAATACAGTGGGGTTTTCTTGTGTGTATATTATTATCTACCCCACGACACCTACACTTACACTCTTACCTGGTTCCCCAGTATGGTAATACAATAATAATCACGGAAACAAGCAATAACAATAGTTACGAGTTACATTGCTAATACACTGGGGAATTATCCGCCCAAAAGTGCTGATTGAATGGCCTCTGGGCACTAGAACAACCGCGGGACACCCCGCAGAACAGCCCTACCATAAAGTGTGAGGTAGCGTACACCCCTGTGATAGCTGTAGTGTACACTTGGTAGCTTTCACTGGTCAACAGGTCTGACCAGTGGATACACTTGTGTAGCCGAGGTGGATCAGGTCACGACGCGAGTGAGGAGCCCCTCGCAACCTAAATCACGTACTGGCCTGTCCGATGAGGCCGCGCAGGTCGCCTCGTTGACCTCCGCTATCCGTGGCGCCCCAGCCGGGCGTGCGCGTGAAGCTCTACAATTGGGGAGGGTCCCTATCTAGGCCTTTTCCCTGCAATAACTGCACATAAATAGTTGATCGGGTCCTAAGCCAAGTAAGTTCAAGGCGCTAGTCCACTGGTCCTTGCTTCCCTTGGACGCGACATCTTCCAGCTGGCTTCTTCAGGACTGATAGCTATTCCCGCCTGTCCGCAGAGATTTCTGGTTGCCAAAATGGCCGCTAACGACTCTCAAAAATGGGGCGAATGCCCTCATTGACTGGACACGGCCCAATTGGACCTATTCCCACCCCAGGGACTTCTGGGTGAGTTGTAGTCTCACTTCGTTGCCGAATCCTTCTCTGGTCAGTTAAGGGCGGACCCCGCTACAATATTGCATTGGGGTGTGGGGGGTTCTTTGGCTTTTTTTAATAAATGCGGTTGGGGGGGTGTATTTGAACGTAAACTAATTTGACCGCGGGTGGGGGCACCTACCACATTAACATTTACCTGGCAGTAAATTGGTCCTTGATGGGACGGAAAGCCCACAGCAGGAATAGTGTATTTTTGTTCACTGCAGACAGAAGACACAACCTGGGCCTACCATCCGCTTCCTTGACGCGGTACAGTGTGAGATCAGCCTTCAATATGTCCAAGAGAGGAGGAAACTACACACAAAAAATCTTCTGCCGTGATTCCGTCATAGAGCGAGTACAGCCGACGCGGGAAAGGGGGCGGGAGGGAAAGAGAGTGCCTGAGCGACGTCATAAGAGGGGCGGGAACGCTGAGAGCCGTCTTAGAGGGGTGAAGGGGCAACGATGAGCTGCGGTGTTTTTTGTCATCGGAGGGGGAAGTGGGGGAGGGTGTTGGATGGAAGCGCGAGACGCCAGCGTCATTCAGAGGGGGAAAGGGGGCGGCGAGTGGAGGGTGGAAAGCGCATAGAGACATGGGTCCTGCAGAGGGGGGGAGGGGGATGGATTCTGAGAGCGGTGTCCCTGGAGGGGGGGAGGGTGAGGCAGAGCGACAACACAACTAACGAGCACGCACACACCGAGCTTGACGTGCGCACACACACTCGACTGATCGGGCGCCGTGCCAAAAAAGACGAAACAAAAACACAAACACACACTCTGACGCGCGCGTGCCCCCCAACCCCCAACACCCTTCCGCCCACACGAACTGATGCGGCCAACCAAAGAACACAATGACGCGCACACACCAAGCACAATGACGCGAGGCCAAATCACGGGAAGGACACGCAAGCACACACAAGGAGGACCCACGCGCGTGCACACACCCGAATGCCGCGAGGCGACGCACACACTCGGACGGCACGTGCGAGCACACAAACACACTGACGTGGTGCAACTCTAAGACGTGCGACACACTCGGAATTCAACAGTTACTAAAATTATTTTTTGAGAAGTGCACAGCTAGCTGAAGAACAAGGTTGTGTAATTTCATAAGTCCAAACTTCTTTGTTGTTATGAATTTTAATAAAAATCACCATGGACAAATACAATTTCTCGTGACAAAAGACAAAAGACGGTTCCCACTAAAATGCGCTGTGCTCTGCACACACCCTTTTTAAATATTGCGGTGGGTGTTTTATAATATGCACTGGGTTTGTTGGGGTGGTGTATTTAATATGTATGGGGAGGGGGCGGTGTATTTTTATTATGTATTGGGGTGGGGTGTATTATATATTAGGGGGTGGGTATTTCGATATGTATTCTGTGGGGATTGAGTGAGGGGGTAATGAGAGGAATGGTGTGGGGTGCGTGAGAGGAGAGAAGGAGGGATTGGGGGAGAGCAGGACAAAGAGGGAGTAAGAGTCGCCAAACGCAGGGGAGGGAGATGTAATGTCATGCGACGCGTTGAGAGGGGGGTGAGTGAGAAGAGAGGGGAGAGTGAGATGGAGGGGAGAGAAAAGGTACATGGGAAGAGGGTGGGATACAATCGATGGGGGCTCGTGAGGTGTGAAATGGGGCCGACGTGGGGGGTCGCAACTTACCGCCCGAGGGGGTGGGTGGACTTAACTTAGTCTGGGCCCGGGAAATGTCAGCTGTGCCCTGCACACAACCCACAATCCCAATGCCCAGGACGGGGCCCACTACTCTGGCAGGATCACTGCAGAGGTGATCAGGAAAGGGAAGTGAGTATTTCTATCCGTAAAGACATTCCAATCAGAGCCTGTACCTTGTGAAATTAACTGGCTGTTCGAAACCATCTGGTAATGTTGTAGCTCTGGTCTATGGGTTCCGAGTGCCAAATATTTCTTGAAAAGGACTTCCTTTGAAGGTTTGAACCCCCCCCCTCCTACTTACCCGGGAGGCCTAACCACCCTCCCCGAAGCAACTAGCTACACCCCCTGTACCCATTGATTGTCACAGTGGTAAACCATGCCCACAATATGGCAATCAATGGGCAAGCTAAACATTAAAAACAACCACTAAATAAAATAACATTACATTTAAATAAAAAAAAACCTTTGCCAATAAACCCATTGATTATATCACTGAGACAAACTAAGGGTGCGCCAAGGGGCACAACATTTTCGGGGGGGGGGGGGGGGGGGGGGGGGGGGGGGGGGGGGGGCGCTGAGGTTACAGAGGCCTCGCACTCTGCCCCAAAGCATTTAAATTAAATGTCGTGGAAGGCCTCTGTAAGTTCCCTTGCCTTGTCTCCGGTGGCTTCTGGTGATGTTTGGCCATGTACTAATAGAGAAACAGAACCCCAACGGAGAGCACTCAACAGTGCACAATATACAGTGAAGGAGATAGTGTGGGATGCAATATGTATAGTGAGTAGGTTAAAATATCATTTATTGGAGTCTTAACTCAATTAAAATAGGGCGGACACTAAGTACCAGGGTGATATGTGCTAGTAGGCCAAAAAAGCGGTTCCTGCCAATTTTATGCTACTAGTACCTCGTGCTGTTTTTTATTTTTTCTAAGTGTTAGTAGACACTACTTGTGATCTACATTTTTCTACCCACGGGTTTTACAGCCATCTTTTGTCTGCTTATAATAGATACAACCCCCCCCCCCCCTCCCCCAGGAGACTGGCGCTGGGGGATTTTACAGCGAGTGTGTGTGATCTTACACAGCTATGGTGCCTTGATGTAGTAGCACTTCCCAGGAACTTAAGCAGCGATCTGCTCATCCCTGCATTTACCTATTGTGGTATGCACTCACTTGGTGTACGCACCTGAGTAGATAGTGATCTAGTATACATAACAACAGTCACTATCATCTATAAGCTAGACACCTGATTAATATAGGGGCTGTATCTGTGATTTACACACTTTATACACAGACACCTGTGTTTGTTTGTAACATCCGACTTTACCCTGCATATATGATCAAGGGTAATAGCCAACACTTTACACATGAGTCTGGTGCCTTTTATTTTCGCTGCGCTTTTTTGGCCTACTAGCACATATCACCCTGGTACTTAGTGTCCGCCCTATTTTAATTGAGTTAAGACTCCAATAAATGATATTTTAACCTACTCACTATACATATTGCATCCCACACTATCTCCTTCACTGTATATTGTGCACTGTTGAGTGCTCTCCGTTGGGGTTCTGTTTCTCTATTAGTACTAGTTCATACCCACCCCAGATTGTAGCACCACAGATTTCAATCTTCCAGCAGTTGCGAGGGTATATTCCTTCCCTTCCCCCTCCCCAGCCTTCCCCTGAGTTCGTGCTTTATATAAAAGTTCAGGTATTGATTTAACACATTACAGTGTAAAAACAATTAGAGACAGACCAGTTCGTGTGCTCTCCCCCGGTTTCTGCGACATCCACCGCCGATCCAGTCGGCATTCTACGTCACTTCCGGTCTCTGGTGTTGCACCGTTACTGGTCCTCCCGGCAACCCTACGTGTTTCAAAGGTTGTCCTTCTTCATCAGGGGTAAGTATGGTGTATCCTGGTGCTCCTTTCTTTTATACCCCTCCCCGCAATGTTATATGAATTTATTTTAATTATAACTAAATTGCGCAAATGGGGTAACATAGAAAATGCATAATGAAACAATTCTAATATAACAATTTTAAAAAATACATACATCTAAAAATAAAACGTTCTATTATATGAATATACCAATAAACCGAATCTGAAGACAATTTTGATAGTAAGATATTCTGATCGCAGCAATTACAGAAATAGGTGAGGAAGTTTATGCTTAACGATGCTATATAATTAACTTATTTCGTGTAATACATTATTAAAGTGAGTTATGTGATAATTAATTAATATACATTATATAATTCTGTGATAATATATTGTTAATATGAAAGTGATTAAATTATATAAAGTGATCTATCAGAGAAATGAATTAATTTATTAGAAAAAGATCTCATACAGATAAGTACGTTAGAAAGCATCCCAGAGGGATTAAGATTCATGGGGATTGATAAAATTGAATTAACTAATAGAGGAGGGGATCTGATTCAAAAAATATCCCAAAGAGAAACATTATGGATTCATAAATTAAAAACATTAATACCTAGAGGACTAAACATCAATTTTGACCTGTGATGCTTTCTAACTTAGTTATCTGTATGAGATCTTTTTCTAACAAATTAATTCATTTCTCTGATAGATCACTTTATATAATTTAATCACTAATTATATTCATATTCGGTTTATTGATATTTTCATATAATAGAACGTTTTATTTTTAAATGTATGTATTTTTTTAAATTGTTATATTAGAATTGTTTTATTATGCATTTTCTATGTTACCCCAGTTGCGCAATTTAATTATAATTAAAATAATTTAATATAACATTGCGTGGAGGGGTATAAAAGAAAGGAGCACCAGGATACACCATACTTACCCCTGACGAAGAAGGACTACCTTTGAAATGCGTAGGGTTGCTGGGAGGACCAGTTACGGTGTAACACCAGAGACCGGAAGTGAACGCCGACTGAATCATTGGTGGATGTTGCAGAAACCGGGGGAGAGCACACGAACTGGTCTGCCTCTAATTGTTTTTACACTGTAATGTGTTAAACCAGTACCTGAACTTTTATATAAAGCAGAAGCTTTTATAAAAAGAAGTTCCCTCTTGAAGTTATTGCCAAAATGGAGGCGATTTGCCTGCAAAAGATACCGTTACGTGCCTGGTATAGGCACTTTTAAGTAAGTGTATATATTACCACCTTTTGTGCTGATACTAGTACACTGGCGACACGTTTTATTGCACTGCGGCCAGTTCCGCAAGCCGGGAGATTTCCCGGCTTGCTAGTGGCATCCCCTCGGCGTGCCGCGCGTCACCGATGCGCGGTCACGCGTCATCGGGTGCCTGCGCCCCCTGCACGCGCGTCCAGGGCTCCCGAGGGAGCCCTGGTGTCCCGCGATGTGGGAGACGGCGGCAGGGGATTCCGGGGGACCCGGCAGCGGGAGGAAGAAAGCCCCGATCGGAGGGCGCTCCTCCGCTGCTTCGGCGCGCGCCCGGCACCCTCCGGCGCGCGCCAGGTTACTGCTGCGGCCGAGAACGGGCAAATGCTCGAATAAACTCGGCCGCAGCAGTATGTGAACGTACTTCACTATTGCCTTTTTCTTTCTCACGTCTTTTTCATATAACGAGGAGCGCTGAACATTGTGAACATTTTGTTGCTGGCACTCCTGGAAAGGCAAAAACACAAAAATTCTGTATTGTCACATAATTTACACACCATCACAGTAATGCATGAACGACAGTCATGACAAAGACCTGACACTCTAGGACCCCAAAACACAGATCAGGGGAAACCAAGTGGGCTAAACCTTTATTATTGAGCCTGGTAACCCCTCACCGTCAAAGGGCCTCTAAAATAATTAGTAAATAAATCAGTAAATGGGATTGCAGGAAAAGTCTGAATATGAAGCCCTTTGGAATTAACTTATTTTTGAGGTATCTATCTAAAGTAGTTCTATTCCACCATGTGCGTACTTGTATAGTGAGTAAATTTGTAAGTGCCTTTATTTGGTCATCCCCTGAAACATCTAGCACGGGTGTACTTGTAGCAGCAGATGCTGCATTAACACACAAAATTGAGTCAGCTGTAGCAAGTCGCCGCTGTTCATTAACTATAAAATCCATAATAACTTTAATTAAATTAAGTGATATGAGCAGGTATAAAGAATGACACTTAAGTCACAGAATAAGATAAAGACACACAAATAACCGCATCAAAAAAACACTAATAATAATAAAGTACCAAAAACCACAAAATAGAGCAAAAATAATGCCAGTGGTGGTGAAAAGGGGAAATAAAATATCAAAACACAAAGCGAACAAAACCCACAAAAAGCACTCTGATAAATAATAAATGTTCAAATTTTTTTTATTAAAGACTAAAATTAAAAACGAGAGAAATATGAGAAAAAAGACAGATTGAGACCAAAGCGGGGACCAAAAGAAAACCGCATAGAACATAAAGCAACAAAACCCAAAAGTATAAGCAAAAAATGTAAGAGACATAAATATGATCTGAAGATAAAATACTGACAATAATACAATGGAATAAGGAAAAATGCCCTAACACAGACAATGGGAACTAAAAGTTCCCATTGAAAGTAATGACCTGCAGGTCTGAGAAGTACATGTGTGCAAAACTGATGATCCAGATACACGTCAGAGCAGAACTACACTCAGAACTTTTCTTGTGAAAATGACAGAATCAGAAATGCATTCATATGAAAGCACAAGATCATACCCCTATGATAAAACATATGCCAAGGAGAAACCTTGCAGCGTATAATGTATCATGAGCAGGTGTTGCTTGAAAAACAAAGTATCTCTAACTAGCTAATATAAGTTGAGAACATGGCTCTTCCTGAGTTGAAGTAATTGATGCAAATCACAGTGGGAAAACACTCACTTGCAAACATAAAAAATCACATGAAAAGGGTGGAAACATGAATTCTCCCACAATTAGATAGATTTTAGTATTAGTGTGTCCTTTCATTTTTAGATTGTGCCAATAGTGTATCAACACAGTGGCAGCCTGTGTAGGCAATTTCTCCCAATGCTATTAGCAGATATAAATGTTAATGTCATTAAATAAAGTCCCGAACAGGCTACGAATGGTAGTTTGTATTTTCAGAGAACACATCTTCCATGCGACAGTAGTATGTGAAGATAGAAGAGAGTTGTAGTTGTGGCATCAGAATTGTGGCGTGTATCAAGGAAGCTATACGTCAGGCTATGTAGCGGAGCACAGCCTAAGTTGGCAATTGAGTGAAATTAGAAGTAAATTAATTAATGTAACTAAATATGCTCGATGCACAAGTATGCTCTGCTCATCGCTTCGTCAGCCCTGCACAATCCAGCCTCTCGTCACTCTTCAATACGGGAAGACTGCAATATGATGGTAACAGGCTCGGTCCCGGCAGCACTTCAACGGCCGTTTCGTCGCAGCCGGCTTCTTCTGGAACTGATGTCTCTCTCTAGGCGGTGAATATTTCAAGGTTGCGCTCTCAAAGACGTCAGCAGTCATGTGTTGCTGTTGGACCAATCAAAATGCAGATAGCGGAGATGTATTTTCTCGTCATTCATAGGCACTGCACAAGTCTGAAATTAAGTCAAAATCAGATCCATCTGACACAAGACAAAATATAGTAGCACAGACTGTTATGCTGACTATTGCAAGAGAACTTACATCAATGTAATAATAATGTAAACAAAGCACATACAAGCACTCATAAACACAGAATGGGGCACACAGATATATAGAAAATTAAACTGGTAGCATCTGCCATAATATATACCCATAGGGTACGACTAAACCCTAATGTGGGTAAAGAAAGTAATTAGACAAAAATAGGTATAATGCATATTGTATTCTCAAATAATGCCTATAGAAACATTGCATATCCCATATAATCATTTAAACCATGGGGCATAATACATTCTAATTGAGTGATCCATCGACTTTCCTTTTTGAGTATTGCCTTCTCAAGGTCTCCACCCCTGATGCGCATTGAGACTTTATCAATCGCAAAAGCTGTTAAAAACAGAGGGTCTGACTGATGTTTTATGAGAATAAGTCTGGCAACAGATGTTATTTTTTTCTTTGACACTAAGTCCCATTGGGCATTCCTGATATTATGGGTGTGTTCAAGGAGATGGAATCTAATTTCCTGCGTTGTCATTCCCACATATATAACACAGGTAATAAACAACCCACTTGGATTTGCATGTGAGAAATTGCTGTATGTCATATTGCTTGGTGCATGCGCTCTTTTTACATGTTGCTGTCTGTAACATAAATTGGCATGCCGGTCAACTCCCACATTTGAAAAAAATGTGGCCATTTTTTATTATTTGCCGAAAATTCATAAGGATCCATTAAAACCTCCAGGCGACCAATTATTTCGGGTATCGGTTCTTTAACATCAAATAATCTGAATATATTGATGTATTTTTACAAAAGTATGTTGTTTTAGCTAAATCCCATCTTAGGGATACCACACACATTTTAAATTGTTTGTCGGAGATCCAATGGGAGGATCACTATGTATTTGGCACATGTGATGTCACCAGTTTATATACTTCAATAAGACACACAGATGGATGCAATGCAGTCTGTAATACCCTTGAAAGAGACATTAATTTAAAAACAGAACAACATTTTTTTATTATACCTGATATTATTTGTATTAGAACATAACGTGCTTTTTTCGACGATGTATTTTATCTGCAAAAATGGGGTACTGCCATGGGGCCAAGTTCGCACCTGCCTACGCTAACACCTTTATGGCAGAAGGGAAGTTGGAGAATATATGGTCTCATAACCCATTCGGTGCGAACTTGGTTCTCTGGAAATGTTTTATTGATGTGATTTTTATTTGGAAGGGGGGAAAGGAGGATCTATTGCTTTTTCTAAAATATTTGAATAACCATAATATAAATTTAAAATTCACCTCGGAATACAATGATAAAGAAAATTTTTTATGGGATCTTATTATTTTTATAGATAAAATGAAATTAAAACAAAAACATTTTTAAAAAAGTTGATGCAAATAATTTTTTATTAAACAATAGCTGCCATCAAACAATGGTTGAACAATATCCCATACGGCAAGTTTTGACGTATTCGACGAAACTGTTCCGATGACACAGCTTTTAAAAATCAAGCAGACATTCTTAAAAATAGATTTTTGAATAGGAAATATAACCCCGCCCTAGTAGAGGGGGCTCTTTTAAAAGCCTCTGCGCTTAATCAGAAAGACCTCCTACAAATAAAACCAAAGACTTATAATAATAGACAAGGTGTACCATTTATTACAAAATATAATAAAGATGCTCAAAAAATCTCTAAAATTTTGTCTCCGCTGCCCTCCAAGTCTCTAAGGCGCGTATAGCCGGCCGTTTTCCACCTAGAGGTACTACTGCACTGCAGACCAGGAGCAAAGTCGGGGTTCCCCTAAAGGGGGGACATCAGGGAGTTTTTGGTGGTGAGGGAGTGATTGTGCTTTGACGTGTTCCATATTGACAGCGAGTTGGTCACAGAGGAAAGCGGCATGGCAGCACCTGTATGTGCTTTTTTGGGGAGCCAGATCAAGGATTGCAGCTCTATCGGGGCACAGCTTGCCATTTCTATTTCCACCCATCTTTTCAATGCATGGTTGAAGTGCCATTGGACAATTTGGCTTAATTGCGCCGCTTTATAGTAGGACCACAGACAAGGTACCGCTAAGCCCCCTGCTGTGGAGGGTCTTTTCATGATCAATTTGTTTACTCTCGGTTTTTTACCTCCCCATACAAATTTGGAGATATCAGACTGAAGCGAGAGTAGGTCTTTCAGTCTCAGTGGCACCGCACCAGCAGTGTTTGGAATAGGTATAGGATACGGGGGAGAAGATTCATTTTGATACTTTGTATCCTACCTATCCAGGAGATTCTCTGGGAGGACCATTTTGAGATGTCGGCTTTTAGTGATCTGAGTAGGGGGGGGGGGTAATTTGCCTTATAAATGTCTCTAACATCCTTAGTAATATGGACTGCCAAGTATTTAATCTGGTTCTGTTTCCAATTAAAATTGAAATTAAGCTTTAGTAGCTTTTTCAACCTCTGTGGGGAGGCTGATGTTTAGAGCTTCTGATTTAGATTGATTGATTTTGAATCCAGATATTTTAGTGAATTTGCCTAGCAGATTGAATAGATTTGGCAGAGATGTGAGGAGTCGAGAATGTAATAATAGATCATTAAATCATTTGAGCAAATCAGATCTGAAAAGAATATCCCCCATTCTGAATTTTTTAAGTACCTCCAGGTCCGAGCATTTTATAATAAACTAGCCCCTTATTCAGCGCTGACCAATTTTGAAAAGCTCTGTCTGGCAGAGTCAGACACTTCGGGACTCACATCGCAGTTATACTGAGAAGTAGTGGGTTCTGCTGTACACGGACAGGGACACCCGAGATACAGATCTCAATGGGAATCTGACCTTGGAGAATCCCTAGAAGATGAGGACTGGAGCGATATCTACACTGGCGACACACTTTATTCGAGCTCGGCTAGTCCCACGAATTCGGGTATACCCGGGTGTATTGAGGTTTGTGACTGTTTTCTGCCCGAGTGCATTGCGTCTAGTTTAAAGGCAGGGATTGAAGCATTTTATTCCCGCTGGCTGCAATACTGCACAGTATATATATATAAACTGCATTACAATTCATAAATTTATGCCATCTGGTAGACACGCGAAGCATTGCAGCCTATTAAATCCTAATCATTATCATTTAACAGATCAGCCGCCCGTCAGCCAGGCATGAACCCAGGCTGGGAAGGCAAACACAACGGGGCTTGTCAGAGGTGAGGAGCGGCGCATTCCAGGTATCTGCCAGGTACATACTGGGTATTTGCTCGAATAAAGTGTGTCGGTGCAGTACCTAGCGGCTGCCAAAAGCTCAATCTGCACCACACTGAAGGAAAATGCATATAAGGTCCTAATGAGATGGTACCACACCCCACTAAAATTATCTAGGTATGTGCCAGGACTCTCCCCGCTGTGCCCTCGACAGTGCGGAGAGTCGGCAGACCTGTTACATTTGCTGTGGTCTTGCCCTCGGATCGCATCTCTATGGGAAGAAATTCGCGATTGGACTCAGAGGATCTTGGGCCTCCCGATTCCCCTAGACCCGTGGCTGTTCTTGCTGAACAGACCGCTAGGGGGGCTGTCAAGAGCAAACAACAAATTAATCGGGCACTTTGCCCTAGCAACCCGATGTGAGATCGCAGCAGTATGGAAACTTAACGTGATTCCTTCCATCCCCAAGATTCGGAACAAGATTTGGTTTATCTGCCAGATGGAAAAGTTAACGAGTCTAGTTAACGACACTGGCATCAATTATCTAAAGATCTGGTTACCCTGGTTGGCCCAAACAGACATCCCCGGGGTGGAGCGGGCCACAATTTGGCATTGATAGCACTAGATGCATTCTCCTTTGGCAGGTCCAGTCTATATTCCATCTTGTTATTAAAATCATCAGGGAACTGGCAATCAGGTCATAGAAGTTCCTGGACAGCAGGTGTACATGCACGGGCTCAAATACTTAAGTAGGTCTTAGTGATCCTAACGGAAGAAGCACCCTCCGAGAGCCGCTTTCACCTCAAAGAGAAGACACGCCTCCCCCAACCCTATATCCTCCCTCCATTATGTCTCTCCCCACACTCCCCTGTCATCCAGCGGTGAGTTATATGCCTCCGGATACTACGGTAGATATCAAGAAACCGAAGGATTGATGCTGTCTAAGTTTGTCTCGTCTTGTGTTGTCCTGTCGTCTTCCCACATATACTGTATTAATTTGAAAGACTATGTCATATGTAGCTCCCTTAAGTGGGTTTATGCCACGTTCTGATTTGTACCTGTACATTACTTCAATAAAAATTACAAGTTAAAAAAAAAAAAAATCTCTAAAATTATAAGAAAGCATTGGCATTTGCTTGAAATGAACACAGTACTTGCAGTAATCACGAAAGAAGCACCAAAGGTGATTTTCACTAGTGCCAGAAACTTAAAAACAAGTTTAGCCCCTAGAACGAAGTAGCTTCCCAGAACGAAGACTACAGAAAATAGGAATTGGCTACCTAGACCAGTAGTATTTTTCAGCTGTTTCAGCTTTAAAGCTTGTACCCAAGCATCCAAAGAAAAAAACAGCTTTAAATCAAATACAACAGGATAGGAATTTACAACAAGGGGTTTTATAAATTGTAGTGCCCATGTGGTCTCCAGTACGTCGGACGGACATCACGACCCTTAGGGTCCGGGTGCTGGAGCACATGGGCAACATTCGGAGGAGGTTGGCCTCGCATAGTGTGTCTAGACACTTTGAATTGGTACATAATGCAGACCCCTTAGGTTTAATATACCGGGGTATAGAAAGTATTCCACAGGGACAAAGAGGTGGCAATAGACTAACAAAGTTGAGCAAGGCTGAGACTTTTTGGATATACCAATTGAAAACTTTGGTTCCCCAAGGCCTCAATGTTGACATTGACATTGGGGCCTTTATTTAATAAACTATTTAATACATTTTTAAATTCAGCCCCATCACCATTTCTGTATTTCTTCTTTCTCTTTCTTTTAGATGTCTCTACCACCATCGTCACCGTAGTGGTCGTTAATATATGTAGATATAATCTTATATTTGAATTTATGTACTTGAGAAATAAGGTGTAAGATTTACTATATTTTCCCTCTCTACTAATTATCCCTCCAAGGCCATTAGGTTCTATTTATCTAAGATTCTATATTTAGGTTCTGTAAATATGAGTTATTTTTAATATGGTTTTCCATCTATTATTAGAGCCTTTAGGAGGCATTCTAGTCTAGTACTATATATGGTACATAAATGTTAGCACTTCATTACACGAGGAGGTCAATAAGAAACTTTCACCTAGCTTATGTTGATATGTTTATATAAAATTTCTGTAATAGAATTAATTCTGTATCCCACAATGTGTGATAATACTATTAGGTTACCATTATGTCATTAGTATTTAATTTATTGTACTTTGCACTCACAATACCTGTGTAACGGATTTTCTGGCTAAGGCTGACCCACCCAATCTCATATTGGCCCCTGTGGTCTAACCAGTTGCCATTACATGGTAGTGTCTGGTGGTGCACCTGTTGGCAACAGGACTCCTGAGTCTCCCGCATGATGTTGTGTGGGGATGCCAACCCAGACAGGCAGCTGAGGTAGCGTGTATGAGTCCTACCTACATACAATGCAGCGCCTCCACCTCATCAGGATCTCTGCATCCGCAGGGAGATGGTTCTGATGAGGAACTCCTTCTCGGTGGTGCCTTCTGCTGGAGAGTAACTTCAGTCTCACACAGGGGAGTTGATTTAGAACTGGACATCTTTATTGATTGGTGGTATGGGCCAGCTGCCCTTCACAGCCAGCAACTCAGCCGCTCATCTTGGCTGGTACTTCTCTTTGAAAGGTATGCTCTGTTAATGAAGTGGAATCACCTCCTGTACCAGGTCCCTGGACACAGTGTAGGCCCAGCCAGTCGGGCTGCTGCTGGGCCCTCAATTAGAGCAGTGTAACTAGTTGCTTCACTAGTACACTCTGACCTTCTGCTCTGCTCAACCTTGTAGAACACACTAACTTTGGACAGTGCTGTGCCTTATATAACTCAGGAACCTGGCACATCTCTGATGTCACTAACAGTGGACTCAGAGCATGTTACCCCTCCCCTTGGATACATATGACACCTCACCAGGGTGTGAGGGCAAACCTCCATGATTGATGCTGGCAACCCTGTAACTTACCAGGCTTACTGCCAGCATGAGAGAAAACTGTAGTCCATTTAACAACATGGCTACACCTGTATGAGTTACTAGAGAGGCTATTCATTTAATGTGGTCAGATTGTTTGAATATTCACCACTATGGGGAGTACAATGATGTTTTCTCCCTGTATGCTGCCTTTTTAAAATATATTTGTGCATTATGTATTATGTATTCACTTTTGTATGTAGTATAAGCAGTACCAGGCTTTTTACAAATACTACAGTTTGTATATATTAGCACTATAGTGTGTTTTAGTTGTGTAGACCGCTTTCACTTCTGGGTTATCTTGGTTATTTAAACCACGAACCCTCATCCAGAATCAGAGAGCCTGAGGAAGTTTGAAGATACAAAAGAAATGCGTTGCTCTATGTGCTGATACCTTCTGAGCCTCGGTGGCCACTTTGGGAAGCTGCCTCTGCCCTTGCTATTGCTTACACGCATCATCTTCCAATCGGACGCGGTTGTTGATAGTGGGTGGGAGTTACAGAGAAGGCTGGATCCGCAGTGATCATCGAGTGTAACTTAGATGCGAGTCCATTTATGTTTTTATTAAAATTGTTGTTACATTTTTATCATACACAGCTTGTGTATATTTCTCCCGGATTGGGGATTCTGTACATGAGGTGGAGTGGACGGAGGCATTCCGACGTACTGTACCAACCCGAAGGGGGATTGTGCCAAAAGAGGAGAAGAAGCTGTATCATTGTGAGAGAGCCGGGCAAAGATACCAATTTTGGCACTATACTCACACAAGGCCATGTGAGTAAATAGTTTATAAATTAACCCCTCAAGAACTGTCATCCCATTGCTATACTATTTGATACTTTTACTCATGTAATGAGTTTTTGTTGGTGCATAGCCCACAGTATACAATACAACATTAGAAGGCTTAAGTGCGTTCATCCTGCAATTAGCTTTCTCACAAAGTTATAGTGTACCTAATGTTTTTATTATACACAATATTATCTCTGGCTGTGTTCCTGATTCGCGCTCCCCTTTTTTTCTACTGTCTTCCATGTCCTGGGAAGGAAAGGTTATCTCCCCTCCAGGGTTCTGAGCTGCGGACGGTGGACCCCTAGATGTTCATTCCTCACGGAGAAAGGGACACAGGGGTTCCCTTATTTGGTAACATTTCTCCATTTATATACTTCTTTCCCCTACCCCTATCAATAGAGATAGCCTTATTTTCAGAGAGCACCCAGGTACTTTCCATCTTTACACTTTGTAAAGATAATGCCATAAGCAAGTACTGAGTGTAAAGTCTGCCCTTTCTGGCATAAAGAATTGAGGAAATAGCACCTCCAATAGGTCAAGGTGAAGAATACTCCTGAAGGTAGAAAATGTAGGTTACAAAGTATTATATGTGTAATGTACCTGGCACACAAAACAATGTCGTTTCAAGAATGGCTATCCCGGTGTGGTGCCGCAAAAGAACCGCACCAGAAATGTTTAGTGTGTGAAAAGCAGAACCATACCAAAGACTGTCCCTTCAGGCAGGATGAGGATGATGATGACTATGATGACAATGATGAGGATGACTCCTGCTACAGGACACCGCGATTAGGACAGTTTCCATTTTCAGCAAAAGCTCCAGAAATTTTTTACTCAGTGCGTTCAGGAAGGTGGGGGTCTGAAAGGACAAGAGAGGAGCTTCAACCCAGAAAGTCTAGCGCAATAGTCATGGGAATGACGACCAACCTAGAGATAACAAAGGCTACTATCATATACAGAGAGCCGAGCGAATCAGAGAAAACAAGTACTCACTGGAAACTATACTATGAGATTTATTTATTTTATTTATAAAAATGTTTTACCAGGAAGTAACAAATTGAGAGTTACCTCTCGTTTTCAAGTATGTCCTGGGCATAGTTAATATGACAAATAATACATGGTTACAAATACAGTTACATAAATGAACAGGGTATACATTACATACAATACATTGCATGCACAGTTAGAGAAGATGTATATTATAGGCTTATGTAACAGTTACAGACCAGATTAAAATGTGAGACAGCCTTAGTTTTGAAAGAACTTAAACTGGTGGTGGATGTGAGAGTCTCCGGTAGGTTGTTCTAGTTTTGGGGTGCACGGTAAGAGATGTCCCAGAAAAATGTGCAAAACTTCATCACAGAGTTAGAAATTTCTCAGCAAGAGGCTCACACGCTCGAAACAGAGCTGGAACTCTCATGCCATGAGGTCTATTCTCTCAGCACAGAGGTCTGTGAATTTAAGGATGCTGAGGAAGAGACCCTGATTCGTTTAGAGACGGTAAACAGAGCAAATACAAGTCTGAGACAGAAAAATTCAGACTTGACTGACCAGATCAGTGAAGGTGATAAGAAGCTTCACCAAGCAGAAAAAGTGAAGAAGAAATTGATCCAGGAAAAGTTAGAAGTGCAGGAAGCACTGCAGAATGCAGAGAGGGTGCAACATGTCTCCCAGGAGCAGCACACAGAAGCAGCGCACCTACGGCAGAGCCAGCTGCAAGAGCTACATGCAATTCTGCAAGTGGCCAAGGAGAAGCAGCGAGTTCGACAGGAAGCAAGTGCCCAGGCTGCCAACCAAGTACAAGTGCTACAGGAACGGCTGAGTATCCAGTATGTCCCAAAAGAGCAGCATGAGGATCAGAAGGCCACTCTGCGTGTCACCAGAGCATCGCTGGAGGAGGAGCTTAGATGCCAAATGACTCTGTATGAGCGGGAGCGGGAGAAGGTCCAGAATTGGAGCAAGATCTGGAGAAGCAGAGAGGCAGTTCCATCTCCATGAGTCGGTACGCCAAGGAGAAAGAGGCCTGGAAAACAGAAGCAGTGGCGATCCTAGCAACAAAAACTGCAGAGCTCCAAAATATGAAAGAGGCGCTGATGCAAACCCAGAGTAAGCACCGGGAAGAGGTGAATGCCCTCAGAGGGGACTTGCAGGACGAAACTGAAGAACTGCAGATGCAGATTGCTGAGCGCAAGATATAGCTCTCCGAGAGGGAGGAGGTGTCCGTCCATCAGGTGGCTTGCAGACATTGCGCTATGAAACCGAGTTGGCAGATACCCGCAAGCTGATGGCCCATATGGCCGATGAGAGGGTTCGGCAGCAGCTGGAGCTGGACAAGGTCCAGGAATAGGCTTTTCAACCCTGTACTTCACTAGACTCAGAGTCTCCCACTTAGCAGAAGCTCTTTGAAGTGCAGGAAGGAAAATACCTTCAGCAAATTTACATACTAAATTATTTTTCCCGGGCTTGCAGAAAAAGTTTCTCCCTGACTGTACATTTAAAACTAACAGTGTAAAACAGTTTATTAAAACAATATGTTCTGCTTGTGTCACTTTAATAAATGTGCATGTTTCTTTATTCCGAGCTGCACTCCAAAAATTAGAGTTCTAGCCCACTTGGTTTACAAGTTAGCGTACTTAATTGAAAAGTCTCTATTGTGGTTTTCGTGGTTATTCTAGTTCCCACGTCAATAGACTTTCTCCCTTTCAAATTAAGACGCTTACAAGATGAGAGATACATTTTGACAGCATCCACTTCAGATTTAACCGTAAACCACTTATTCAATTGACCTTGTGGTTAAGAGGTCTAGGGCTTAGAAATGGATAAACAAAAGATAAAAACCGGGCGCTTCTCAAAAAATAAGTGAATATTAAATAATTAAATAATTATACGATATACGTGACAGTGTGATTCAATTGATAATCAGTGCACAAATTGTGTTTAGTGACCTTCACCAATGTGTAAAAAATTATATAAATAATAAAGTGCAATACAATAAATAAAAAAGCAGCTCTACACCCTTAGGACGGACTGTTCATGTCCAGATGGTTCTTGTGCAGATTTTCAAATTGGAGCGGAGCGCTGGGTGACTCAGGATTATGAAAAAGAAAAATGAATACAATAGTGCAGATGGTATTGGAATAATAATATAAATAAAATGTTCTCTGTAGTGGTGGTACTCACAGATTGCACTATCAAATATAAGCGTATCAGAGACCCTTCTCTCTCTGATGGGAGCCCTTTGAGGACATCCCTCAAGTGGTAAGTAGATAACGGAAGCTTGTAATGGAGTGGTTCAATAACTCCCAGGGGTATGTGGAGTGATAGAGAGAGAACACACGATAGAGTAGTACAGTCTAAAATTGTATTGGCAGCAATCAACAATTATATGTGTAATACACTCACATTTTGTGATACATATGGTTCGTGGAGAGGACAGCTGTGGATGGAGACGCCGGTGGTTCCTGGAGCGAGGCTCCTCCTCTCCAGAACCACCGGCGTTCTCCATCCACAGCTGTCCTCTCCCACGAACCATATTGTATCACAAATGTGAGTGTATTACACATATATTGTTGATTGCTGCCAATACAATTTTAGACTGTACTACTCTATCGTGTGTTCTCTCTCTATCACTCCACATACCCCTGGGAGAATTATTGAACCACTCCATCCAAGCTTCCGTTATCTACTTACCACTCTGAGGATTTCATCCAAGGCTCCCATCAGAGAGAGAAGGGTCTCTGATACGCTTAGAAATGGATACCTATTCTTCAAAGCAGCTCTCCCATACACAGCCACGCATCTTCAATCAGTGCTTGGCTCAGCGCTCACAACGCCATCTTGTGTCTAAAAACGAATAGCACAGCTTATATTCATTCCTATGACCACAAGCAGGGAACAGGCTGCAAAATGGGGACAAGAAGGCTGGGGCAGGGGCAAATACATCAGTGTGGTGCAAATACATTTAACCCCTTCGCTCCCAATGCAAGTTAGGGTTAATCAGCTGGCTATAATGTCTTTATTAATGGCCTGATTAACCCCTCCATCGCCACAGTATACTGGTCTGTGTGGTTGATTAAGTGCTGGTTGTTTGTAGTGTACAGTTAGATCCAGAAGCAGTTTGAAGGTAGATAGTGCAATCTGTTGCCATGACCGCATAAACCAAACAGTTTGTTGTCTCCCCGGTGCTCAGATTTGGCACTTTGCGGATCGGGTTGAAAGATTGTTTGGGGGGGGGGCTGGGATTGACCCGGCGGTCTTGGTGCATGTTAGCACCAATGACAAATTTAGAGAAAGATGGAGGGTCCTAAAAAATGATTTCAGAAATCTAGGCCAAAAGCTTAAGGTAAGGACCTCCAACTACCAGTGCCATGTGCTACCGCAGGGAGACAGTTGGAGATTAGGGAGGTTAATGCATGGCTAAGAAAGTTGTGTAGGAAGGAGGGTTTTGGGTTTTTAGAGCACTGGGACTCCTTTTCTGAGAGGTGTCATCTATATTATAGGGATGGATAGCACCTCAGTGAAGAGGTATCTTCTGTGCAAGGGGGGAGAATGTTAAAAAGGTTGGAGGAGAGTTTAAACTAGGATGGAGCGGAGAGGGAAATGAAACAGATAACAAACTAAATACAATAGAAGAGGAAACAAGGGTGTTTGGAGGTAGAATATGGGCAAGTGCGAGTTTGACAAGCAGTGAGACACCAAAAGTACATAGAGATAATAATAGAAACTTCTAAAGACTAAACAAAGTTGGCGTAGAAAGGAAGGAGCAGATAAGATAATAGTACAAAGAAAAAATGACGAGATCAGGAAAACAGCGGCTCCTCATGCAAAACTGAGACTCACCAGCAAAAAATGACGTAAAAAATCATTTATGAACTACATAAAATGGATACTGGATCCACAAACAAAGAAGAACCTCTGCTTGTGGATCCAGTGTCCATTTTATGTAGTTTAATAAATGATTTTTTACATCATTTTTTGCTGATGAGTCTCAGTTTTGCATGAGGAACGGTAGTTTTCCTGATCTCATAATTTTTGCTTTGTGACTCTACGATCAGACAAACACCATGGAGGGACGCTGATTACCCATCTGGGTGTAACACAAAGCCAGGAGACACAAAGGGACAGTACTAATCGCGAGTAGAGGAATACTCCATACCGACAATACAAGGACAGTGTATTATTGCAGCCGCACCATTGTATTTGGGCTACTAGTCCCGCTTTTGGCGAATCAAGCGGGTCTGCACCCTGTCCCCCTCCCCCCTCTCCTTACTGGGCTCATCTCTGTTTTGCTCCATTCTGATTATTTCACTGTCTTAACGGCTCTTTTGCTGTAAGATATCCAGGTGTCCTGTTAGACGGATTTTTGTGTTTCTGTCTTCAAGATAATAGTACAGGCTGAAAAAAAATGAAATGCATGCTTGCTAATGCAAAAATCTTCACAGCTAAATGGGAGATCAGTATGCTATCATATGCATTACTGAAACATGGTGGGATGAAACTCATGACTGGGTAGTTCATTTAGAGGGTTATTCCCTTTTTTGGAAGGATCGAGCGAATAGAAGATGAGGTGGAGTATGTTTATATGTTAAACCGGATCTAAAGCCTATAATAAGGGGAAATGTTTATGAAGGGAATTATGAAAATGTAGAGACCTTGTGGATAGAAATTAGATGTAGAGGTTAAAGTATAAAGAAAATGTTTGTAAGGATATGCTATAAACCACCAAATATCTGTGAGATTGAAGAAGCTAAAATACTTTTGCAAATGGAGAAGGCATCAAAATTGGCGCATGTTTGCATAATGGGGGATTTTAATTATCCAAACATAGACTGGGGCAATGAGATTAGCATTACAACAAAAGGAAACAGTTTTTTGGGGGTGCTTAAAGACAATTATATTGCCCAAATTATTGAGGAACCAACCAGGAGAGGGGTAATACTGGATTGGTAATATCAAACAATGTAGAAGTAATAACAAATATTCAAGTCCTGGAACATTTGGGTAAAAGTGATCATAACATGGTTTCATTTGAAATAAATTATCAAAAAACAGATTACTTCCGGTCAACAAAGACCTTAAACTTTAGAAAAGCAGATTTTAATAAACTGAGGGCTAATCTACAAGTAATACATTGGGATGATGTTTTTGCAGGGAAAAATATAGAAGATAAATGGACAGTCTTTAAAACATTGTTAGAAAAGTACACTTATCAGTGTATACCCTTGGGCAATAAGTTTAAAAGAAATAAGCCAAAACAAATGTGGCTAAATAAACAGGTAGGGGAGGAAATGGACAAGAAGAGAAAGGCGTTTGGATTCTTTAAGTCAGAAGGAACGGAGGCATCGTATCAGAATTTTAAGCAATGTAACAAAAATTGCAAAACAGCAATAAAAAGCCCAATGGCCCAAAAATAAATACATTTGAATGTGACAAAAACGGCAACGCAACACTCAAATAGATAAAACTAATAAAAGGGTAATGGTAATACACCTAGGAGAACCTGGAATAGATAATTCTAATAGTTAATAGGTTCCTCGAGGTGATACCTAGGTGGTTCTGTCTGTTAGGGGACACCTAAAATAGGATTGCAGTGGGAATGGAATAGTTGCATGTATATGACTGACGGTAAGTGGTCAGTGTATCTAATAAAGCATGATTATAACATGAGTCATCCTGGTAAATCGATGAATCAAATAGGGACACAATTCCCATCGCAAGTTCAAAGACCACATAATACCATGTCTGATGTTAGAATATACATTGCATAGAGGAAGAAAATATGTGGCAATTGACCCTGCACCCTACAAACACACTATGTTCACACAGGATTACTGTCTATGCTTAATACCACATATGCCCTGTGTGACCACAATCAAAATCTCTTAGTGATTGTAGTGGATTGCAGCGTGATAGCAGTTTGAGGACAGGACGCATTGCACACTATACAGAATGTAAGCTACCTTAATACCCACCTACTGCACCATGTATACCTAACTACACTTATACCCTACCTTACATTGGGTTTGTAGTGGCAACTGGTACACTCTATCATATGTTATTCGCAGACATAGAATAGGTGCAATCTATTCACTAAGCAATTTTGATTGCGGTCACACAGGGCACATGTGGTATTAACCATAGACAGTAATCCTGTGTGAACATAGTGTGTTTGTAGGGTTTGTAGAGACTGATAAAGTCATACAGAAAATGATTACTTCAAGTTATTGCTGCTAAAGGTGGTTCTACAAGCTATTGAATCATAAGGTGTACTTAGTTTTTCCCACATGACTTCTCCATTTTGGCTTTATTTTTGTTAAATAAATCATGACGATGTAATATGTCATGTGTTGTTGTTAATCTGAAGTTGTATTTACCTGATTTTTAGACCTGCTAAGGAACAGATGATTGCTATGATTGTTATTATGTCCTGATATGTAAAAACATAGAGTTCAAAAAGGGTGTACTTTCTTTTTCACACCACTGTATATATATATGTAACGGGTTTCCCCCCCCCCCCAATCGCAGATTTATACTGTGGGGTGTAGGAAACATATAATGTTACTCAGTGTGGTGCATAACCTGTTGGCTCACAGGAGGGCTGAGCTTCCGCCATGGGAACCTGGGGCAATTATACTATGGACAACTTATAACGATGCAGCGCCTCCACCTGCGATGGCTCCCACCAGAGGGGGAGTGGTTCCTCGCAGGACAATCAATAAACACATACACATTGATTATCTTAACTAATACCTTTACTAACATGAATAGAGAATATCATCACATCAATCATAACCTGTGTCCCTCTCACGAGGAGACACTATCCGTGACGTCTCGCAGGACGCTTCCCCAACACCAGGTGATCCCACCCAGTGTCCAAAGAACCCCACCCAATGTCCCGCACTCTTGCAGAGAGTCGATGGGTGACTGCGCAGTCACTAGTTAAGCTAAGGGCCCGGTGGTGCACTTATGTATCAGATACCTGCCGAGCACTCCGGTGCTCGGGTCAGCAACTCTTCACAAAGGGTCTGTAGTAGGATGACGTCCTCAGATCCCCAACCGGACTCCTTGCACGTGGACCGCCAGAGCGGTCCCACTCTGGAACAATCTCCGTGGACCCCAACGTGGGTCCAACCGCTTCACGGGAACAGCAATCTTCACTGTGTCCCTATCTATCTAAGGGCACGTGCTACACTATAGGCCGTCCCTATAATACAGCAACCTGTAGTGGCTTGGGGAACTCCTATGGGCCTACAGGGGTAAAGGACCTGTCCCACTCCCCTAACTACCCAAGTCCCTTCAACCTCACTAAATGCTGACAGCCAACGTGCTGCGCAACAAGGTGCCTGCCTGTCAGACCGCACAGCACTAACAGCCGTGACTCTGACAAGGCAGCACTCTATACTAAGGGCAGCGTCCCTATCTGGGGCCTCCCTCAGTAATTAACCCACTAAACTAGTGGGGAGTTGGGGCCTACCTGGGGTGTGGGTACCTATATGGGGCAGGAGCTGCACTCGCTCCCCGCACCCTTCCTTCCCTCACAGCTCCCTGACTCCAACTCTCTGTAACCTTCCTTTCCCAGCTCCCACTTATGTAAGTGGCAGGGTCCCTAACCTGAGGGCTGCCCCTGGCAACACTCACCTTACTGGGGAGCTGAACTATCTCGGGCCCTGGGGGGTGCTGGCCTAGTACAGGGAGTCCCCGACTCCTGTACCCTACCTCCTTCCCTGGGCTGCTCCAGTCTCTGACTGACTAACGTGTCCCAAGCCCGCCAAATGTATCTCTTCTTCAGAGGCTTCCTAAGCCCTAATGGCTCCCTGGTGTCACGTGGGGCGCGCAAAGGCTCTTGGGATATGTAGTCCCAGCTCAGAGCCTTCCCTGGTAGGCTAGGGGTTCGCGGGCTTTTCCTACCCTGCACTGCGCTTGCGCAAGCTTCCTGATGCTGCCTGTATCTTCTCTCGGCTGTCCCTACGCTCGCGCAACTTGGCCCTGTCTCTGGGGCTCTCCCTGCGCATGCGCAACCACTGCGCATGCGCGAACTAAGGGACAATGGCGGCGCCCTATCCGCCCGGCTCCGGGAGCGCCGGGAGCCCTGAGACGCGTGTGCGGCCTTGGCAACCGGCCGCACGCGTCCCCGGCAACCCCCGAGCCGGGACCTGACCGCCCTCTCCCCTGCCATCGCCGGACAGAGCCGCCTTTGGACGCGGCGGCCCCTGTGATCGGCGGTCAGGTGAGGGGGGTGCTGAAGTGCTGGGGAGACCTGGCTACATCTATATATATATATATATATATATATATATATATATATATATATATATACATACCACAACCTCCAAAACTCATAACACCTATAAACAATGTAATGTTAACATGCAAGAGAGGTATGGATCATAAGCACTAACCCATACCTCGCAGCTTGCATGTGTCTTGCTTGGGTCAGAGCATGGCTCGCAGGGTCCTTTTAACTCAGGTTATGACAGATCCAAATGTGATCATTCTTCCTGTAATTATACAGGTTAATAAGAATTTTAACCCAGGGAGTCTTAGGACTTCCTACGGTCATGCCTTGAAAGTGGCAGCAGGCTTAAGATGCTTTGGCCAAAGGGTTAAACTAAATGACCCCTTTTCAAGAGAATATATTGGTATTGCACTGTGTATTTTTGTCACATTGGAAGAAGCTTTGGGCATCTTTGTTTGTTTTGTGCTGTGTGCTGCAGAACTAAGATAACGTGTAACGTTCAGCCGGGGGGCAGTTGAGTGGATGCACATCACAGAGGTGCCCGGCTCTAGAAACGGAAAACACTCACACACATGCAGCCACGAGTCTACAGCTCCATACCAACAGACATGGTTCCCTTCACTGTATAAGAACAACGTCTCCGTTCATAATGGAAAGCTACAAAGCTACAGTATTATTGTTCAGCTTCCTGTTTATAAGCACAATATTGTAAAACATAAAAGTGACAGCTACTAATTAATTACCTCAAAATCTGCTCCACACACTATGGGGCATATTTATTAAATTCCTTTATTGCCAATGGAAATTTGATGCTAAAAAACACAGACTTTGACATCTTTTAAAATCGACCGATTAGGGCGATTATCAACCAGAAAGTCACAGCCATAGATAAACACATTTACTTATAGAGAGAGAGAGAGATGCAAATCAATGCTTTTTTTTTTTTTTTTTTTTAACTGGTTTAACATTTATTTTTTGATCGTAATGCGAATTTTAACAATTATAATGAAAATGCAGTTGGGCATCTCCGATTTGCTTTATCATGAGGAAAAGAGGACAGATCTCCCAGATCTGCCTAACCGAAGGAAAAATTAGCTCTTCTAATGTTCATCTACTACAGTACATACAGGTGCGCAGACGAGTATTCTAAAACTTGCCTTAAACTTGCCTTGGAAAATCTGGGGCTAACACCAACAAGACCCAGGTACATGCTGGGTACATGCTGCAATATTGCAGTGACATTTCTGCAGAGACAAATGGCCCATCAGATTAATACAGCAGGAGTCCCTGGCAGTCCCATTCAAACTTTATCGGATGGGCCATTAGTCTGTCTGCAGAAATGTCACTGAAATGTTGCAGCATGTACCCAGCATGTAGCTGGGTCTTATTGGTGATTGCCCCAGATTTGTTTTATAATACTCGGTATAAATGTACTTTATTTCCTGAGGTTTTGAACACCTTATTCCATCCAAAAGCAGCACTATTTACACCTGTACTGTATGTTCCTTTGATTTAGTACATTCTATTTTCACAATCCAGATATTGTATATTTGTCTTGATGTTGAATATAAATAATCAAATGGTTATTTTTCTAGCCTGTTAGACTTCAGCTCTTCTATTCTGAACACATTTTGCTGTTCTCTGTGCCTCATAATGAATAGAGGTTCTTTTAGCTTCTGATCGTGCAGGTTGTGGTGTGAATCTATAATTGGTCATTAGAGCTGATTGATTTTTTTCCCACCTAACATACTAATCAGCATTTTAAATGTAAACAAAAGGTAAATGACAATTCCAATTAATTCTCACACGTCAATCTTTTAAAAAAAAGTAATTCCTCTATTTATTTTATTTTTACATTTGAACAAAATGAGTCTTTTCCCAATAAACTGTAATTTGTTCTTGCAGGGAAATTTTCTAATACAAAATTATAAAGATAGAAAAAGTAGGATTACAAGAGCACAGTAGCTTTACCTAATATTATTTATTTATTTATTTATAAAATATTTTACCAGGAAGTAATACATTGAGAGTTACCTCTCGTTTTCAAGTATGTCCTGGGCACAGAGTAAAACAAATAATACATGGTTACAAGTACAGTACATAAATGAACAAGGTATACATTATATACAAGACATTGCATGCACAGTTAATATATCATTCTAACGGACTTATCCATGTTAATAGACTTGCATCTAATTCAGCAGTGTGCTGGCTAATTGCACACCAGCAATTAACCAACTCCACCTGCCTAATCACAACTCTGTGAAATAGTGCCATGTGAGACACAGGAAGAGGATTCCTGAGTCTCACAATTGAGGACTGAACCAAGGAAGGACAGATGTCATGAGCTGCAAAGAGACTGCAGGCTGACAGCAAGACAAAGGGGAGCAGACCTGTGTACCTGGACAGACATTGCTATAGCACACAAGGGTGCTGACCCAGGAGAGCAGATAAGCCTTCCCCTACAGCTACAAGAAACAGAAGACTTTCTTATGGGACTGTAGTATATCTGTATATATGTACAGTATATATATTTGGGGCTGGTAATTAGCTTAGCCTAGAGAGGGCTGGACTACATGTGTAGATATTCTCCAAACTTGAGTAGGTTTTCTTTTTGCTGTGTTAAAGGGCCAGGCGCAATAAAGCCTAATTTTAGTTTCACTTTAAGTGGTCTCCATTGCGTACCTCTGCACACGTCTCTTACATATGGTGTCAGAAGAGGGACTGGAGGTGGCCCCTGAAGGCTTAGGTAGCTTAGGTAGCCACAGTGCCAATCAATGGATTTAATGGCTTTGTATATATGATGTTATGATGAATTGTAATATCTATTTTGTTTTATGTATCTTTGTATGCTTATAAATTGGAAAAAGTCCTATTAGGCACATTTGGTTAATAGGACTATTACCCATTACTGTGTGTGTAGGGTGTACGTTTGTTGGTGTTAGGGTGGGTGCATAAAGGGGGTAGTTACACCAGGAATGGTACAGATGCCGCGGCCGTTATTTGAACAAATCACAAAGCCATTTTCGTGTGCTCTGCTGTATTCCAAGCGGCATTAACGTGGCCAATCGCCCCAGGCACACGTGTTTACCGCGGTTGCTTTGTTTGAATTTCATTGATTCTGTTTCGTATCCGTGGCAGAAATGAATGAATTGTAATGTGTACAGTACTGTGCTACTTTGCTACTGTGTCAATGTCGGTGTTTAACACTGTTTAACATTAAAATGCCATTTTCTGTAGTCGCGTCTTAAAGCGGGAAGGGGCAGGAAATTTGGAAGAAATCACGCCCCGTGACATGGGTATGCCAAGGTATACAATGTGTGAAGTGTTCGAAAAATGGCCGCTGTATCTGTATTTAGGCCACTTTATTTATTTATTAAATGTTTTTCCAGGAAGTAATACATTGAGAGTTACTCTCATTTTCAAGTATGTCTCTTGGGGATGGAGGGACATATTAACACCTTCATTATCATATCAGTTAGTAAAGCCTCCTCCCAAGGTTTAAGCTCACCCCACCCCCATTTTATAAAGTAGCAGATTTTTTCATGTTTCTGTGTGGACAGACCCACTGCTGTCATTTTTCCACCAGCAGAGTTAAATGAGAATTTTCACAGTTCGTGTTAGGACCTGCTTACTGGTCATGCCGTGACGTGACTTGCAGTCTTATAACGCTTTGGCCAAAGGGTTTAACTAAATGACCCTTACTCACAAAAATGTTGAAGTATTTTAGTATATATTTTGTCACATTGGATGTAGCATTCAGCATTTCTGTCTTTTGTTGTATACATTAAACCTCCTGACACCCCACCCCCAGATGTCTAATCGCCATCCTCAGAGGCAACTAACCCCATCACCCACCCACTCTACCCCCAACACACAGATCTGGCTAAGAGTGGGTTTGTCCCTTTTTAAATCATTAAAAAATACAATAAAATATACAATAAATCAAACAGACAATCTGATTGGTGGATGTGCCATGTGAGCAGGCATCAATAATGGCAGAGAATGACTTCTCTACCAAATTTGATAGAATCACACTGTACATCCATCATCTTGATCGGTTGATGTACTGTATCATGTGATGCCTTTCCTTATTTTTATGATGATGTCACCTTAAAGGGAATGGAACCATACTGTACCTGATTAGTTGTGCTTCCCTCCCTTTATAGTTACATCACGTCACCCAAAAAAGGAAAGGCATAATAGCTGTGTAAAAAGAAGGGATACTGTCAGCTTATTCTATAGCATGAGTGCATCAAAGTACAGTAACTAGATATACTGCACCGACACACTTTATTCGAGCAAATACCCAGTATGTACCTGGCAGATACCTGGAATGCGCCGCTCCTCACCTCTGACAAGCCCCGTTACGTTTGCCTTCCCAGCCTGGGTTCATGCCTGGCTGACGGGCGGCTGATCTGTTAAATGATAATGATTAGTATTTATTAGGCTGCAATGCTTCGCGTGTCTACCAGATGGCATAAATTCATGAATTGTAATGCAGTATATATATATATACTGTGCAGTATTGCAGCCAGCGGGAATAAAATGCTTCAATCCCTGCCTGGAAAATAACGCAATGCACTCGGGCAGAAAACAGTCACAAACCTCAATACACCCGGGTATACCCGAATTCGTGGGACTAGCCGAGCTCGAATAAAGTGTGTCGCCAGTGTACAGATGTACTGTAGACAGACTCTGGTGCATTAGGTCCACTCCTTTTTCATGTTAGCCTTGCCCTTTTTAAACATAGCTAATGTATTTTCAGTGGAGCTTGCTCCCACTAGCGCATTATGTGTGTCTTGTTGCAATGCCCCCATGGGAGCAATAGTGGCTGCTACATCTGTTGTCAAATTGGTAAAGAAAAATACTTAATTGTGTTTGTTTTAAAGGTGGCTATTGACAGTTTAAGTTTGATATAGTATAAATTGAGGTTACCTCGGTCAGGATTCTTATGTGATCCTTTTCTCAAATGTTGCTTCCCTTATATGTTGGATGTTAAACTGTTAGCACCTTTAATAGATTTGTTAGCGATTTGTTAGGATTTATTAAGAAAACTAGCACTGATTAATATCAGGTGATATACTGTTTTAGCAGTATAAATTTGAGCATACTCTAGCGAAGCATTGCAGGGGCTAGCATTACATTTATAATGTCCATAATATAAAGTGCATATTGTAAGTGGGATGAAAGAGTTGGCAGAAGTCTGGAAGGGAATTAATCTCTGTATTTTTGATTCAACAATTGACATCAACTTGACAACACTACTGGCAGCGTTGCAACCCTATAATTCAACACTTTCAGCTCTACTAAAGTAAGGTGCACAGCATTGTCTTTTGTATCTACCTATCTCATAATGAGCCTGCTACATACCCTAATTCCTTTCTTTACTGTGGCCTCATGTAAATCTTACTCTTGTAACTCCTAACCCACACCCAATGTCTCCCCCCTAACCAACACCCAATGTCTCCCTCCTAACCCACACCCAATGTCTCCCTCCTAACCCACACCCAATGTCTCCCCCCTAACCAACACCCAATGCCTACCTTATCAATTCTATTTTGTCTTCAGGCATATCCCACAGACCTGAAAAACTGCAAGAGTTTTCCCAGTCTTCAAAAGTGGGGACAAAAACACTGTCTCCAATTACAGACTAATCACTTTTCCCACAATACTGTAATGTTTCCGGTCAGGGGTTTTGCTGGAACTGGCCCTTACATGGGCCATTGTGGCCATCTTGGTTTTTGCAGCCTCCTACTTCAGGGTGCACTACCTACAGGGAGTTGCAGAGAATATGATCTACTTTGTTTGTAGTTCCAGCCATGTTACCTTATATATCCTGCTTCTTGCCTGTGTATTCCCCTATGCCGACCCCTGCCTGTGCCCCCGACCTTGCACCTTGCTGCTTGCCTTGATCCACTGTCTGCATTCAAACTATGATAACTTAGTTCCAAAGTGTGGGGAAACAGTTTCAGGTGAGGAGAATCCTGCTTGTAAAGCCAACACAACATACTGTAAACAAACTAATTCCTAAAAATGCAAGTCTCCTGTAGGACAGAGATACAAAGAAGAGCTCTACTCACAATGCAATTTATTGTGAAAGTCAAGAACAGAGGAGAAACAATGTTTCCGATCCCACATGGAACTTTTGTCTTATAAAAGGTTCATATGGGACCTGAAACGTTGCTCCTCTTTTTTGGCTTTCAAAATAAATGAAGAATTGCAGTGTTAATTTTGTGAGTAGGACTCTACTTTGTGCCTCTATTCTAGAGGAGACCTGTTTTTGGAGGAATTGGTTTTACTAAGATAACTCTAAACAGGAATGTCCCCTGGCTCTAGTCTATGTATATATACTCCTACCTTAGACCTGGGGGTCCGCTTTCTGATCTGATATGAGCACCGTTATAAATACTATCCAAAGTCATGGAAAATTGTGTCCACTTCCAATTAAGTGATTACTATAACAAGACAAATTTCCTCTGCCAACTTCAATCTGGCTTCCACCCAAACCACTCCATGGTAACTACCATCTTAAAAGTTTGTAATATGTCCAGTGTGGAATTGAGCTGAGACAACCTAATAGCAATTTCCCTAGATTTTGCGATGCCTTTTGATTCTGTTGACCATGTTACCTTGTTGAACAAGCTTCAGTGCTCTCAAATAGGGGAACATGCTTTAAAGGAGTGTAGCCTAGCTTCCGGCCACTAATTATTTTCCTTGGCCCTACCAGTGTAAGTCATGATAGGTACAGGCAGTGGATGGGCTATACCGTGTGAGGAACACCACGTATGGGAACACCTAAATGGAGTAGCAGAGAATCAGATGACCCCAATCTCATTTAGGGTTGGGGTACAAGGGCTACAGGAGCAATCCAAGCGTTGCTTTTTTTGACATTTTTCTATTAATTACTCTTTTTTTCCACAAAGGATTGAAGCAGGAGGTCTCTGGAGCTTAACTCCATTCATGTTACTGCTTCCCGAGATACTTATCGCCACATAGGGTGCAGGTATCTCTCTTCTGTTCAAAAGGTCCTGGTCACTTGGGCCAATAGGAAGCCACACCGGATGATGTCATGGTTTCCAATGGGCTTTCAGGACGCGGGAGCTTTGAATACGCCATTACATGAACACCAGCAAGCCCAACTTGAACTGCGACAGGCACCCCCTATGGAGGTTGCTGCAATAGGCACCCCCTATCGAGGTTAGTATCTCAGGAAACGGGGTCCCCAGAGATGAAATGAATGGGCTTTAGCTTCGGATATTCCCCGCTTAAAATTTGTGTAAATTAAAAAGATATAATTTAAAAAAACGACGCTGCACTTCGAATTACGCTTTGAACGGATTTCACTCCTACCTATCGGGTAATTCCCAATATGTGACTATCTCTGGCTCTAACTCTAACCTCTTGGGTGTAACCTGTAGGATTACACAGGGCTAGGTTCTGGGGCACCTACTCTTTTCAGTCATCAGTAACGACCTGCCTACAGCTTGAATGTCCGCTTCAATACACATATGCACACAGCCTCTCTGAACTTGGACACATACTTCAATATGATTTTTCAAGACTTGAATAGTGGATTTCCCAAAATAAACTGTTTTTAAACACTGACAAACTGTAAAGATGGTAATTGGAACTAAGGCTAAAACTCTAAGCTACCAAAGATGGAGCTGCAGACCAGAATCAACTGAAACAACATTGCAGCTGCTTTCACTAGTTTTAAATATTTGGGCATATGGCTTGACTCCCATTTAAAATTTGGGTTGCATATTGATACTCTGATATTCAAAATGTATGCCAAACTACTGTAGGTGTACATTATACAGTAGGAACAAATTCTCTAATCCCGCTCAACGCACAGCAGATGCTAATGCCAATTAAAGACTATGGGGACATAGTATATAGTGCAGCACTCCAAACTCACCTTAGAAAACGAAAGACCCTCTACAACTCAATATGCCACTTCATCCTACAATGTAACCACAGCACACATCACTGGAAAAAAGCTTCAAGAACTAGATTGGCTATTCCTTGAGTACAGGCGCAAAGTGAACGTTTCCTTTTTGCGACAATCTGAACAAGTTCCTCATCCTTCCCACACGCAGGACTTATCAAATGAGATGTGACTACAAAAGATTGTTCACGGATCCAACAATCAACAAAGAATCTGCTTGCTCCTCCTTTTCTTATCGTGAACCTAACAACTGGAACAACCTACCAGAGACTCTCAAAGTTGCCTCCAGTTGATGTTCTTGCAAGACTTCAGCTATCTCACATTTTAATCTTGTCTCTAACTGTTAAATACGTCTGACACAGGAGACCAGTACATTTAACACCAAAACCTTCAGGGATCACGATCACCAAGCACAGGACAAAGTCATTGAATTAACGGGGTTTATTCTGGCAGAACCAGCAACTACACAAAATACACAATATAACATGCACTCACCACACTGGGGACCTGGTGAAAGCCTCTAGCCTTGACTAGGTGCAGGGACCTGCTTCAAATAGGTTAACTCTTTCCGCTTCTTCTCCAGGTATCCAAATAGCTTTTTGCGCTATAGCAACTTTGAATCGTCTGCCAGCTTCTCTCTGTCAGCTTCGTGTGATCACTCTCAGAATCCCACTAACACACAGCTCCGATCGGGACTCTGAACTAGTTACGCTGTGAGTGCTGGCTCCGTACATAGTTCCCATGAGCTATCTTTAACATTGAGCAGGAGCAGCAGCCAATCACAGCATGAACAGCAAGCTAACAGCCAATGGGTGAAGGGGAGTGGGCTTAGAACTCCAGACTTTGAGAGTGAGGAATTTAAAACTGCAAAGGAAAAACAGTGCCTGCAGGGCTTAGACCCGACAACTGACTCTATTAACCAGTCCTCTTCTTTGTCATGATCATATCTTTTCTATTGATTAGTTTATTGAGGCTAATCGCGGCTCTAGAATGGTGAGCTTCTATCAAAATCCTCATGCCAGGAAAAGTAGGTGAAGCTGGGGAGAACCTGCTGAGAAAGCGGCGAAAGAACACTTAGAAAACAAAAATTATTTTTTCCTGCTTCGGATTGATGCCAGGAGTCTCCAAAGCTGATACACATTAATATCAGCTTTGGAGACCCCTCACATGAATCCCATGCAATAAAAATGCATTTACAGGCAACTTCATATGGATAATAGCTCATTTGTCCATTCAAAATCAAACAGTAGCCAGCCACCATAAATAAAGTAAATACATCTTTCTACTTACCCCTGCCATCATGAAGGGCATCCTCATCAGCATACTCCTGGTCCATGTCCTCCGCTGCCAGCAAGAGTACATGAAAAAATACAATCTAATGGCCCCTAACCCCTTAATCACCCTAGCGTTTAATAACCGCTATAGCAATTAAGGGGTTAACCCCCATACCCCGCTACCCACCCGGGATGCCTAACTACCCACCCCAGACCCACTGTATACATTATGTACCCATTGATTGGCACAGTGGTATATCACATCCATTCAATATGGCATGATGAGACACTATAGCACTCTACCTAATAAAAATCATTAAGGCCAAAAATACACAATAATAAAATAATTACTCAAGCACCTAAACACCCCAACAATAAAAGAATTAAAAAGCCTAATAGTACACATGAATAACATTTATCTATCACCAAAACAGCAAAAGAATAAACATTATTTTATTCTAAAACATAAGAATAAAATTAAATAAACATCTATCCAACCAATTCAAGAAATAAAAGCACTGGCCAACAAATCAATTAAATAAATTAAACCACTAGCCATAGCAGAAGGTAGCGCGAGACGGTACGCAACAGGATTAAACTTTTCTGATATAGGAAAAGGACTGAGAAATCTGGGTGCAAATTTCATAGAAGGTACTTTCAGCCTGATGTTTCTGGATGAAAGCCAGACCTTGTCGCCGATCTTGAATTCCTGAGCAGGTTTACAGTGGTGATCTGCCTGGATCTTCTACCTATTGGTGGCTGTCCTGATGTTTGTATGAAACTTTTTCCAAAGATTTTGTAGTTCTTTAATCCTGTCGTCTGCCGCTGAAAACCCTGATGAGGAAGAAGAAAGAGGAAGAGTAGACGGGTGGAACCCATAATTCACAAAAAATGGAGACTCCAGGATAGATCCACTTTGTGCGTTCTAATGGGCAAATTAAGCCATGGGCAAGAGTTCGGACCACTCATCCTGGGAATTGGACACAAAACATTGTATATATTGTTCTAGGGACCGATTGGTCCTTTCAGACTGAACATTCGTTTGTGGGTGATATCCAGAGGAGAAATATCGAGAAATGCCTAGTTGCAGGCAAAAAGAACGCCAAAAGCAGGGCACGAAGTGAGACCCTGTATCCGACACATTGACCAGTGGTACTCCGTGAAGTCGGAAGATCTCTCTGATGAATATATCGGCCAGTTTGGAAGAGTTGGGAAGACCTTTGTGAAGTATAAAGTGGGAATGCTTAGAAAATCGATCCACCACGAGGATCGTGTTCATGCCCTTGGATACGGGTAGCTCAACAATGAAATCCATGGACAGATGTGTCCATGGACGGTCAGGAACAGGAAGAGGCTGAAGAAGTCCCGAAGGGAGATTCCTGGGAGTTTTAGTCCTGGCACAAGTTGGGCACGCAGCTATGAAGTCCTTGACATCTTTCTGAATCTCAGGTCACCAAAATGTTCTGGAAATGAGATTTAAAGTTCTCCTGGTCCCTGGATGACCTGCAGCTCTGGAGGAATGACTCCATTGGAGAACTTTTTTGCGATGCACAGGAAAAGTATAAAGGCAACTCTCAGGAACTGTAAGATCGGCAGGGATGTGATCTTGTTGACGTACGATATTTTGGAAAACTTTGAAGGTGGTTACAGAAAGAATACATTTGGCAGGGAGAATGGTTTTTTGTTTGTCCTCAGATTTATCGTCCAAAGAAAATTGTCGAGAAAGGGCTTCAGCCTTGACATTTTTGTTTCCAGGAAGATAGGAGATTATAACGTTTAATCTTGAGAAAAACACTGACCATCTGGCTTGATGGGCTCCAAGGCGACGTGCTCCTTCGATGTATAACAGATTTTTATGATCTGTTAAGAAATTTATGGGATTCTCAGTGCCCTCCAGAAGGTGTCTCCATTCTTCCAGTGCTAACTTCATGGCCAGGAGTTCCCGATTCCCAATATCATAGTTGCATTCAGTGGAAGAAAATATTTGAGATAAACGCACAAGGGTGCAATCAGGACTGAGGGGACTTCCTCTGGGAAAGAACAGCACCAACACCGACATCCAATGCATCAACTTCAAGGGTGAAAAGAAGTTTGGAATCAGGATGGATAAGGATAGGTGCAGACACGAATGCCCTCTTAAGGTAAGAGAAGGACTTAATTTCTCTAGTTTGGCAAAGAGTCAATTCTCCTGTAGGCAAAGAAATACCTGCTTAACGTGGGACACATGTTCCTGTGTCCACGTTCAAGGGTCCCTAACACTAATATAGATTCTTAATAACCTGTGCATTGCTAGGAAGAATGATTTATCTCACTATCAGGGGAACTTGCCTGCATGCAGTGTGATTGTGACAAATCTATAACAGAGTGCTTTTCCTGGTAATGTACAGGTTAATAAAAGCTTCAATCAGACTTAGAACTTTTGCAACTTATATTGACAGATTTATTATAAATCATTCTTCCTGGCAATGCACAGGTTATTAAAATCTATATTAGTGTTAGGGACCCTTGAACATGGTCTGTCGTGCAGTTGGCTCAAGGGCTTACAACAATTTGGCCAAAATGTTAAACTAAAAGACCATTTTATTTATTAGTTATTTATATATGTATATTTAGGCACTGTACCGTATATACATTTTTCTGGATGTGCACTGAGCTTTGTCTGTGTTTTATGTTATGTCTCTGGTTTTAGAGATTATAGGCCCCACGTAAATCCAATTTGGAAAAGATATTAGCGCCTTGAAGGTGATTGAAGAGTTCTTATATAAGAGGAAGAGGGTAGCAATTTTTTTTTTAAACATTTTTATTAGGAAACAGGCAAATTTACAGGCATATATAACATCGCAATATCCTAATACACATTGGTTTTCGGTGTTGAAGAGTAAGGGGAGGGGGGGGTACCGCCAATTTTGGCGCGACCTCTGGGTCACCGAGTGACCAGGGGAGCGAGAGGTCTGAAAAAGAGAGGGGGGTGGGGGGGGCGAAAGGGGGAGGGTATGGGGGGGGGAGCCTCCCCCACCCATCTGATCCTATCATCCTTCAGACTAAGGTCTGGTTGATCGTGGTTTCTCAATTCAGGTTCCCTTGGGTGTCAATGAACCTCCCAGGGTTCCCATATTTTGTAGTGACTTACAGTCTTACGTTTGAGAAACACTGTCAGTCGCTCCATAAGCATTACATCATCTATTCTTCTCTTAACCGCCTGAATGGAGGGGGGAGAGATCTTTTTCCAGGAGAATGCCAACAGCACACCTAGCCGCAGCAAGGATGGAGGTGATTAATTTTCCTACCGAGCGGTCAATTTCCTCTTTTGGCCTGCCTAGAAGGAAGGTCAGTGGATCTGGGGTTATTGTGAGGCTGGTTACCTCTTGGATTAAAGTTTGGATTGAAAGACAAAAGTTTTGGATTTTTGGGCATGACCACCAAATATGGGCCATGTCTCCTCTCTGTCCACAGCCTCTCCAACATAGATCTGAGGCCAGGGGGCAGATTTGCTTCAATCAAACTGGGGTAAGATACCAGTTGAACAGGATTTTATAGATATTCTCTTTTGTTGTGGTAGAAATGGAAGTTCCTGAAGCTGCGTCCCATATATCCTCCCAGTCTTCTCTATCTATGTCTATATTTAATTCCGCTGCCTACTTGGACATGTAGTCGTGAGTGGAGGGGCCTGCTGTTATCTCCATGCCAGCGTATATGTTAGAGATCAAGGCTGTTTGATGCGTGCCAGTTTGGCATAGCCTCTCAAAGTTGGTGAGGGGAGGAAACGCGAATTTTGGGGACAATTTTTGGAGAAAATGTCTAATTTGGAGATATTTAAATGGGCTCAGTTCTGGGGCCTCGTGTTTTGATCATAATTCTTGAAAGTTCAGCAGCCTTCCACCGCTCAGCAGGTCAGCGATCACCCTAATCCACTTTAGACGGAAATAATCGAATTGTTTTGGTTCACATCCTGGGGGGAAGTGGGGGTTGTTATGTAGCAGCGAGCCTGGTGCTGTTAATTTAAACTTCGTTCTGCATTTCCGCCAAACTTCCCAGGTGTGTCTTATAGCGCCAATGTCGAAACTGCGGGGTGGTCTATCCCCCTTTTCTATGCACCAAAGGTGGGCTTGCAGGGAAGGCGTTTTTACGTAGTGGGATTCAATGTCTAGCCAGCAATAGAGGCCCGGGTCTGCATTCCACACTACTGCTTGCCTCAAATGGCCCTCTAAATAATACTTTGTGATATCTGGGACACCCAGGCCCCCTCTTCGTCTTGATGCCAGGAGGACCGACCTGGCAACCCTGGGTCTTTTGCCCTTCCAAATGAAATTAAACATTTTGTTTTGGATGTTTTTAAGTTCAGAGCCGAGGACATGGATCGGGAGTGTCTGGAAGTAGTATAGCAATCTGGGGAGTATATTCTTTTTACCGAGATCATCCTTCCGATCCATGAGATCTGGTATCCTTCCCATTTGTCCAGATCTTTTTTTATTTTTCCGAATAAAGCCGGGTAGTTGCATTTGTACAATGATTGGTAGTTGCCTGATACATTCACTCTGGGAGTTTAATTGCTGCTGATGGGTTTTGGTACAGTGCTCAGACCCCCTTTAGGAATGAGTCCCTGAAGCCGAATTTTTGCATGGTTTTGTCTAGGAATAGCCAATTGATTCTGTCAAACACCTTCTCTGCATCTAAGCTCAGGAGAACTGCCTTGGTATTTGTATGGTTAATGTGGTCTATTATGTTTATAATTTTGCGGGTGTTGTCCGAGGCCTGATGGCCCGAGACAAATCCCACTTGATTGTTATGGATAAGTCTGGGTAGGATGGGGTTTAATCTATTAGCTAGTATTTTGCTGTATAGCTTTAGGTCGTTGTTCAACAGCGATATGGGGCGGTAGCTCCCACACTGCATTGGGTCTCTGCCCTCTTTGTGGATTATTGCAACGTTAGCCAATGACATTGAGGCTGGTATGGGGTCACCTTCCATAAAGGAGTTGAACAAGTCTAGCTAGTGAGGTGATAGGGACGGGAGAAACCTCTTGTAGTAGGCGTTTGTGAATCCATCAGGGCCAGGGGCTTTGGAAAGTTTTAGTGCTTTTACCGCGTCTGCTAATTCCTCTTTTGTGATCTTCCCGTTAAGTGTCTCATTCTCCTTCTCTGAAATTGCAATTATCTAGATAGTTCGAGACTGCTGTAAGCCTTGATGCTCTGTTGTTTTCCTCCTGAGTTCTGAGGTTGTATAATTTGGTATAAAATTTGGTGAATTCCTCCACAATATGTTTGTCATTATACCTGACCTGTTCTTGATCGCAGTTATTTGAGACCTTTTTTGTACCCCTCTTAATTTGCTGGCCAATAGTCTGTCAGCTTTGTTACCCTTATCATAGTATCTCTGGTTAGTCCATCGGATGGCTTTTTCGACATCCTCAAGCTGGATCTTTTTCAGCTCGTTTCTAGCGGCAGTTAAGGCTTTGTATATTTTCCCTGAAGGGTTGGATTTGTGTTGATGTTCTAATTTGATTATTTTCTCTGTCAAGTCTTTGAGTAATTTTGCCTTAACTTTTTTCCTATTGGATGCTATGGAGATAAGAGTACCTCTGATGGTTGCCTTATGGGCCTCCCATAGTACCGCTGAGGATGAGACTGAACCTGAGTTGTTCTTAAAGTACTCTGACAGGGCTTACTTGATTTCTCTCTCTATTTCCGGGTGATTCAATAATGAATCGTTTAGTTTCCAGTTAAATGTGCTCGACTTTGAGAATGGAACAGAGAGAGTTAATGAAATAGGGGCATGATCCGACCATGTGATCGGGCCTATATCAGTTTTTAGGGAGGCCTCCAAGACATTCTTGGTTGTAAAAAGGTAATCAATACGAGAATAGGTCTGGTGGGGTGCAGAGTAGAAGGTATAGTCCCTTTGGCCCTGATGTTGGGATCTCCCAACGTCCACTAGGGAGAATTCTTTGATAATTGCTCTGAATACCGTTCCCGTCTTTAGGGAGAGTACCATGTATGGGCGGTTTGAGGGGAGTGTCCTATCCTCCAATGGGTTTAAGGCATGTTTAGGTCGCCCCCCACTATCAGTGAGGATAGGTATTTAGGGTCAATCGTACTTAAAACTTTTTTCAGGAACTCTGGTTGGTTCTCGTTTGGTGCCTAGAGGTTGATCAGGGCGATCGCCATGCCCGCCAGTGAGCCATATACCACAAGAAATCTACCCCCTGGGTCTGAAACTTTTTTGACAAAATTGAATGGAGTTCACTGGCGGATTAAGATAGCGACCCCTCTTTTCTTGCTACTGAACGAGGAGTAATAGCCCATCGGGAATGTATTATTAAATATTTTAGGTGGCTCGTGGTCTGTGAAGTGCATCTCCTGGAGAAAAAGCAAACAAACAAATTGATATAAGCCCTCTAAAAAGCGCTGACCTACACACTTTGAAATTAAAAGTGATTATATCAAAAAATATGTGATTTCCAATAATGTGATATAAAATAAAATTAAGCAGCCTAAGAAACAAAAAAACAGCAGATTATTCCAAATCTGTACAAACAATATATATACACAAATTAATCGTTCCTGGCGCTGTGGATAAAGTCCAAAATACCGTGAACCAACAAGGCAGTCTCTAATGCAGGCTTCCTTAAGCAGGTTATTGGTCTTGATGGTGGTGTTTCAGACAGGGGAGTTGTGGTCCTTGTAAATGATGTTCAGCTGTTTCTGAAATAACAGAAAAGACAACAGGACACGCCAATTGCGTAGTGTGTTTCTTCAATTGTCCCCCTGTCTAAAATCCTAGAATCCTACTTACAGGATATGGGCTGGTAACATTCATTTATGGTTGATGTTTTTATTTACATTTATGGAGGATTTTACTTTAATTAGTGTTTCAGTATATGAATGTATATTTTATGATTACAAGAACCCTATCAAGCATATGACCTTCGTTACTACGATATATATACCTAATATCTAAGGATGTTTATTTGGCAATTTATTTAATTGTTTTTTAATATAGAATTGTGTCTTTTTCTTTATATTTGTTTTAATATTTTTAATTTATTTGTGTTTTTCCTTGGTATTATTCTTCTGGAGTGTCAATGTCAAAGTTCAATAAAGTTATCTTTTGTATTGTGACCGTGATGCGGAAGCGCCATGCGCCAAGCGTCGCGTGGTACGATGACGCTATGTCTCACGCTACTGGGCGCGCTGACGTCACGCGCTCGGTTTCGTTTGGGTTAGTGGCACTCAGTGTTCATTGGCCAGGGCTTTATGCAGGGGTAGATGGGGACTCTTGCTACGCCCCTTGCATCTCCGGGCGGGTGACTGTCATACGTTTGTGTCTTAGGACGCATTCGCGTTGCTCGTTCAGGCGTGTTGACGTCAGACGTTCGCGCCGCGTGACATACCCGGAAGTGTTAGCGATTGTCGCATACTGCACCCCGGTCTTATATAAATAGCACTCCAGAGGGTAAGTAGTTATTCACCTTGATAAAGGGCTATTTATAGTCCGAAACGCGTTGGTGTGTTTTTTGTTTGTTTTTGATCCATTAAATTAGCTTTATTTTTCATTGTGGGAACGCATCCTTGTTGTTATTTTCTGGCTTTGCCAGCACTGGACGTAGTGCTCCATTTTTTCTCTTCTTCCTTCATCATATTCATCTTCAGGCGGAGGCACACCTAACCCTTGGATCGCTGGATACATTTGGACTTACTGAATATCGTGGACATTCATCCCATGTGAGTTTATTCCAGTTGACCCATACTTTTTCTGGACATTATTCATGTTATTTTGTTCCATAGAATTGGATGTTCATTAGTACTGGTCACCGGCAGGTGTCTATTATTATATCCTTACTACCGTGCTACGTGGGATTATAGTTTACCAGTCATACATCTATTGGGACAATCTTTTATACCTACATCTACCAAATGGGTTAATTTTCCTAATAAGAAGTTTCTTATTTTTAGTATTGATTTTTCTATAGAGCACCATAGAACATTTTTTTCAATATGCATTATTTAGATAAGTTACTGTTTATTGACATCAATAACCAAAATCAAACAAATGTATTTTGAAAGATCAATTCAGGCAAAACTTTCCTTCTGGCAGATAGTGGTCAACCAAAGGTCAGTTTTGCAGATTGGGATGAAATTGTTCAAGTGATCTTTTCCTGACACAATCGAAGAATTTATATAATAGATCTTTGAAACAAAGTTACAACCCAAAGACTATTGAATAGACTTTTAGTAATGCCTACAAGATGGATAAATCAGTTTTTTTTAAGAACATGGAAGGCAATAAAAACAAGAATATTAAAAATGTTTGTCACGCAATAGAGGAGTAGACGATCACAATTTACATTAGGTTTTACAGGGTACTGAAAATGTTCAAATTGTTTTCCAGAAAGAGGCCTCATTAATCCCCAAATCAATAAAATATTTTTTTCAGTTCATGCCCAACATTCCTCAGGCATGTTCCTATTACATGTGAAGTGCACAAGGTTTATGATAGAATTACTCAATTACTGTATTATATTTTTAGCATTGCGAGCAGTGGTTTATTTTTCTTTTACAAAATGTTAGCAATTTTTGGTTGACCTCTGCATATAATGCACCTTACATTTTATCATTGAGTCAAAAACGAAGCTTGTGAGTTCAATTTTTGTTTTCATTTGTTAGAAAATAACGATATCGAAGAATAAAACATACATTGTTGCAATGACAACGATTTATCTGAATTGTTTAGTTCTGCTGTCGTTAGCACTGTTATTTAATCAGTAAAGACCAAAAAGGATTTGGTTGAATGACTTCCACTATATTATTTCTTTCAGAGCTTCAACTTTGTCTTGTCTATTTAATTATTTTTATAATGATCAGTCAATTTACATGTGAACATAAAGTTAAAGTATTATCATTTTATGAATCATATTTCTCCTGGGTACTGATATCACACTGCACTACCATTGCCCTCATTATCTAAATTACCGTACTTAAGAATGTTCATGTGAATTTAATTAATTGTATTATAAAAATATGAATGTCATGGGACTGGAAGCAGTAAATCCTGCTACATCTGTAGTAATCAATATATTTCACAAAATATCCATGATAAACTAATGTAATATATGCAGTTATAATGACATACCAGCAATTAATAATAAGGTTAACATTAATTACAATATTTTTTTTTCTATTTGTACCAAAAGTAATTGCATTGGTTTATATTGTTCATTTGTTTTAAATTGTATTTTTAATGCATGAAGATAAAAATGTAGAACCTGCAGCCTTTAATCTCAACAATCAAGGACATTGCATCAAATTTTAAAGAAGGGACATTTTCTTACATCACACAGAAGCTCAAAATCTTAAACTACTCAGTCTGTGGGGCTATGTGCACTAATTTTGCCAATCGCTGTAGGCAACCTGTGCAAAATTAGTGCCCATAATACCACTGACTAAGTATCTTAATATTTTTGACCTTGAGCTTCTGTGTGACATGTAAGAAAATGTCCTTTTCTTTTACATGTGATGCAATTTCCTATGCTTAATTTGTTGTGCGTCCAGGATTTATGTTCTACATTTTTATCTTCTTTTTAATTTTAAAATACAGTATAAATTAAATAAAAACTATATATCAATGCTATAATTTTGCAATACGCATGTACTAGTATGATTCCTGTGAGCAACTTTCTTTATATTATTCCATGAATAATAAATGTTATTGCCCTCTGTGCTGTGAGTTCACAATTATCTGATATGTACTGTATAGGTACTGTACTTTTTGGGCCAATACAGACCCCCAATTTGCAAGTCTGTTCATTCTGTACCTGAGCAAAATGTAAAATGTGCACGCAATAATTGGCATGGCAAAACTACTCAGTAGAATAAAAATACCTCCATTAAAGTATATATTTTCAGACTGTACATGCTCCAAGGAATTAAAACATTGATAGCATGTACTGCATTTCCCTACAAATATTACTGTCTGTGAATCTTTATTCAAGCAGTGTACATTTATGAGAAAAATATCAAGACACTTTGCATCATACTTTCACATACTGTACCATCTTAAAACATTTTATTACCCTTGGTCTCCTCTGTACACTGATAGCAGGTATGAATACAGGAATGGTGGTTCAATTTCAAAGTAGGTATCAAACAGAAGACCCAAATTAGTAAGACTGTGTAAATCTCTTTACACCTGCATTTTTCAGAACTGAACACAAAAGGTGCACATCATCATTGGCAAGGCCAAACACCCACCTTTAGCATGAAAATACCCAATGAAACTATATATTTTATGAAGGTACACACTATAAGGAATTTAGACATGTTTAACGTATTTTCCCAAAACGATATTGCAGCTGAAATCAATGTGGAAATATATTTTTACTCATAAATTTATACTAGCATTACATTTTGACATACATGTCAAGATACTGTATATGACCCAAAAGAATAAAAAATGCACCCATGAATGTATATATTTTATTAAAGTACTCACCCAAACAAGTGAAGACATGGGTAATTTGTCTTTCACCGCAAGAATATATTTCTTCTCAAGAATCAACTGTTCACTAGCAATTTGATATGTTCCCTATGAGGCAAATATAATTTCACATTTTTGCAATAATATTTTTGATAGTGATGTCTGTGTCATTAGTGTACCCAAGTAAACATACAGTATATCATACATTTTACATTTATATTGGTGTTGGTCCCATATGCACATGTGGTCATGAAACCTCACCTAGGTAGTAAGAATGCAAAAAATAAGGAATATTTATTAGTGTAACCACATTTTGTGTGAATGAGGCATATTACACACCATAAAAAACAGTGATGTACATTTTAGAGGACAATATGGGCAAATGAACATTCAGTAATATGTTTTATTTCCCTCTGTGCACACGGACTGCAAGTAAGGAGACTAATGGCCAATCAGGATTAACACAGCCGGCGTCCCTGCTTCTGAATGGGACTCCCGCTGTGTGAGTCCTTCCGGGCTGCATCAGTCTGTAACAGACACGCAGTAAGAGTGAGAATCAGTCACTCTCCCGGTGCACCTCTAACAGGCGATTGCTTTTATTTTAACCCCTGCTTCAAGAGTTAAATGAAAAGAGAGGATAAGGAACACGTGATTAGTATTTAATTAGCCAAACAGTACATTATGCAGTAATAAAAGGTTGTCTCCTAAAGTATTTAATAAAATGCTTGAATAAAACCTTGAATAAAAAACTTTTCCATATGTTTAAAAATGAAGTTCTGTGATTAGTTGAACTAATCTAAGGTGGGGGTAGTGAGATAAAAAAGGGGGGTAAGAGCGGGTGATTAGCGGGCTTTTATATAGCCTGCTGTGACAGGGGGAATAGTGCTGATTAGCAGAATATGTGGGGCAGTCTTACTTTATCAAAGTGCTGCCAGAAGCAATGATTAGCTTCCTCCCCCTCCCAATGGAGGCAGTATGCAAGTGACTTATCTCCCGGGTGCCCAATTTAGAAGAAAAAGGGGCCGAACACGGTGAGTAAGTGAAATAGAATTTATTAGGTGCAAAAAACAAGCAAACAAGATAAACACTCACGATACAGCTTGGGCAACAGCCCAGCTTCAGCCCGATCGTCCGTTCACGCTCCTCCGACCAGTGTGCTTCCCGTGATCGCGTCCGATGGCGGGACCGGAAGGGGAGGGCTTACCGGATGTCAGCAGGCTGGCTGGGTCCTTCAGGCAATGGGCTCGGAGGGAAACTACGGTTTCGCAGTGATGCCTGAAGGACCCAGCCAGCCTGCTGACATCCGGTAAGCCCTCCCCTTCCGGTCCCGCCATCGGACGCGATCACGGGAAGGACACTGGTCGGAGGAGCGTGAACGGACGATCGGGCTGAAGCTGGGCTGTTGCCCAAGCTGTATCGTGAGTGTTATTCTTGTTTGCTGTTTTTTTGCACCTAATAAATTCTATTTCACTTACTCACCGTGTTCGGCCCCTTTTTCTTCTAAATTGGGCACCCGGGAGATAAGTCACTTGCATACTGCCTCCATTGGGAGGGGGAGGAAGCTAATCATTGCTTCTGGCAGCACTTTGATAAAGTAAGACTGCCCCACATATTCTGCTAATCAGCACTATTCCCCCTGTCAGACAGCAGGCTATATAAAAGCCCGCTAATCACCCGCTCTTACCCCCCTTTTTTATCTCACTACCCCCACCTTAGATTAGTTCAACTAATCACAGAACTTCATTTTTAAACATATGGAAAAGTTTTTATTCAAGGTTTTTATTCAAGCATTTTATTAAATACTTTAGGAGACAACCTTTTATTACTGCATAATGTACTGTTTGGCTAATTAAACACTAATCACGTGTTCCTTATCCTCTCTTTTCATCTTGTGAGCAAAAACCCGTGCGCTGACCAACCCACCGTTTCCACTGCAATTCTAAGAAGATTCCGGGCTTTATCTTCTCTACAGGTCCAGCTGCAGAAAACAACAAAGGCAAGTATACACTACCCTTTATTTGGTTACACATCACAAAACAGGCTGCATCACAAGCCTAAAAAACAAGGGAGTGCCCCAGCCTCTATTCTTTTTGTCAAGAGTTAAATCCCATGGTATGGTGTGACGGTATCTTCCTGTATTGTTTAAATGTCCTGGTCACGTGACACAGGAGAATTTAAACGTGGTGGAGACACCTTTCCTTTTTTGGTGACATCATCAAAAAGGGAGGGAAGCCAACCAATAAGGTAGCATGGACCCCTCCCTTGTTGATGATGTTGTGCATTTGCATGCCTCAGACAGGTCCTCAATAGAGATGTGCAAACCAGTCCACATCCGTTTCCCCATTTGCCATTGAAAATATATTCCACTGTGTAAAATCTACCAACAGATTGTTGCAGTTTCAATCTACGTGGATTAATCCAAAACCGTCATTGGATATAATCCGTTGGCTGATTTTAAGAATCCAATCCGTGGATTCAGCAATTTGCATGCGGATTACTGATTTCATGGATTGTATTTTTAAAATTCTTCAGTGGATTGTGGAATCCGTGGATAGATTGTCGGTGGTAAAAAAAAAAAACGCAAAAGGCGAATTGCCATTTTTCAGACTAATCTTTCCGCTTAAATCCGTGGACCAAAGGACCAATCGAAACGTGCGGAGTGACAACCGCAAAAAAAAATATTTACCTATATCTACAGTAGTATTCAACCCTGTCTTTCCCCAATATCGCTTAGCGGACAGTGCTTCCACTTCAGACATGTATTCTGGGTAATGACATGCAAGAGAGCACAGTGTGTCACTCTGTATTTACCATACACTGTACAGTGGAGGATTTTTGTCACTTTTTTTACCCATCATAACTTTTTTAATGTCTGCTAGAAATGTTAAAATATATCAGACGTTTCAACATGGTACTGTATAGGAGCAAAGTATATTTCGAAGAAAGAAAAGGGATATAAAAAGGAGGTCATACTCAATGTAAAAAAAAATCTCTACAGAGCAATTGTTGTTTAGATATTTGACCTTGATCTAATAAACACACATCTCTAGAATAATGGATTACAAAAATAAATGGTTATTTACTGTATGTTTTGTGTCACAATCTTGCTGGTCATTTTACTATTTTGAATTCAACAACCTACTAATAGGCAATTTGTTACAAAATAATTCACTAAACAAAGGGAAACTGACTGCTAATGCTACAGAACAATTGTTTCTCAGAACACAAGACTGAAATGTATGTCCTTTTAGTAGCCTTAATTGACAAGTTTTCCTGTGTTTGTAATTAAAATGGTCAATTAGTCATGTCATGGAATAATTTTCTGAAGCCATATAAAGTCAGGTCAACCCCTTGCTGTCTGAGGCTGCAAACGTGAATGATGTTTACACCATTAAAAGTGATCCTGTTGTGTGATTTATTTATTTATTTTATTTGCAATGACACAAACTCTTGCTATGCATAAATACTTTAGTCAGGAAAAAGTGTTTAGCTATAGACATTATTATAAAATCAGATCCAATACCATCAACTACTCTTCACCTGAAGTAGCCAACTATGCGTCTGATTGAGGTAGCAGTGACACACACAGATTAGAATTGGCTAAAGCTATGTCAAACACCAGATTACATCCCATGTCTGATAAGGAAGCTTTTTTAGAACACACACTGGCACAAGAGCCACAAGAAGAGGAAACAAGAAAACTAAGGGAGAGAAGAGGGTGGGAACAGAGAAATTAACCACTCCTGTTCCCACGACCGATAAACTAAAGATCTTTAATCTATCTAAAGCTTGGCATAGTTGGAGCTCATGCCCACAGGGCATAGGTGTGCCACCTTGCCAAACAATTTTTAGGGGCCTTTTTATATTTCTGTCAATGCAATGTGGTTTTTATTTTATGTATGTTTTTATTTTTTTGCAGGTTGCCCATTGCCTGGCATAATGGCAGCTCATGCCCACAGGGCATGTGTGAGCCACCTTGCCAAGCAATTCATAATTTATTTTGCATTTTTTAAATTAAAATGGATTGTGTTTTTTTTATTTGTGGCTTGTTTTGAAGATTGATAGGTTGTATATTGCCTGGCATGGTGGCAACTCATGCCCACAGGGCATCGGAGTGCCACCATGCCAACCAATTGTTTTTTTGGCATTTTTAATATTAAAATTGAATGTGTTTTTTAGTAGAGGCTTGCTTTGAAGATTGATAGGTTATATATTGACCATGTGACTGCGTAATGCTAAAGATCCCAATAGTAGGATAAATGAATGAATGAATGAATGAATAACCAGATACTTGTAGGGGGGACACTTAAACATAAACTTGATAGAAGACAGGTACTGGGTTGCAGTCCCAGATGGTAAGCTCACTAATAAGTGACGCTGTTGTTAACAATAACACCAGGAAGATTGAGCATAATAACACCCTATAACGTAACAATTGTCTAAATAAAGTCCTGAACAGGAAAACATGTAACAAGCGATTGACTCACTCTGAGTGCTGAACAGGTGACATGGTGGCAGCTCATGCCCACTGGACATGGGATTGCCACTGTTCCAATCAATTGTTTATTTTGGCATTTTTAATGGGTTCTTATTTTCTATGTAATACTGTGTTTTATTTTGGGCCTGTTATTGGGCATGGTCCAAACTGTGCCTATCAATGAGAAGTGGGGGTGGTGTCCCAGGTAGGGTGGGTGGTCAGTAATGGAGAGTGGGTTACTACCTTAATTACTGTAACTAACCGCTACGTTGATGAAAGGGTTATTTGAAAGATTGTATTTTTTTATTGTGCTGTTGCTGTTGATACCCACGAAGGACCAGGATGGTCATAAGGTTGAGTACAGCCTTCATCCTGGCAGGGGTAAGTGCCAGTTTAATTTACTTTATGCTGCTGATTTATGTTTTATTTTAAATGGGCAAATATACTATTATCCATATTTGGATAATATACATTTTGCCCATTGCTGTACTGTATGTATGGGGGAGAGTGTATTTATTTGAATGTATAGCATATGCATTTTTTTATGCACAGGATTGATACCGCAGGCCAGCAGGGACCTCCGGACACCTGCGGGGAGCACCTGGAGGCCCTCGGACATCCACGGGAACTAGCCATGGACACCCAGACACCCGCGGGGACCACCCGGGGACCACCGTGGGGCCCCTGGACACCCGTGTGGACAACCTGGAGGCCTCCGGACCCCCGTGGGAACCACCCAGAGGCCCCCGGACAACCGCGGGATCACCCAAGGACCCCCGTGGGCCTCCAGACACTCATGGAAATCACCTGGAGGCCCCCGGACACCCATGAAAACCACCCAAGGACCTCAGACACCCACAGGAACCAGCTGAGGAAATTCAGACAACCACAGGGACCACCCGTCGGGACTACCTGGTGGCCCCTGGACACCCACGGGAACCACCCGAAGACCCCCAGACACCCACGGGGACCACTTGGAGGCCCCAACACATCTACAGGAACCACTTGAAGGCTCCCGGAAACCCACAGGAACCACCCGAGGACCCTCAAACACCCACAGGGACCACACAAAGACCCTCATGGGGCCCCGTACAAATGCGGGAACCAGATGGAGGCCCCATGACACCTGCAGGAACCACCAGTGAAAACCCAGACACCCGTGGGGACCATCCGAGGACCCTGTGGGGACCCGGACAGTCGCAAACACTAGCTGGAGGCTCATGGACACCCACGGAGACCATACAAGGACCCCAAGACACCCGCAGGGCCCACCCATAGGGACAACCTGGAGGCCCCTGGACACCCGTGGGAACCACCTGAGAACTCCCAGACACCACTTGGAGGTCCCCCCAGACACCTGTGGGAACCACCTCGAGGCCCCCGGACAACCGCGGGGACCACTCGAGGACCCCGGCCAGCCTCAATCCTGTGCAAAAAAAATAAAATATTTTTATGTGGGGGCACAGGGGGTGGGTTGTGTATTGGTGAGTAGAACATATTGTAATGTTTATTGGGGGCAGAGGGGTTGAGTGAAGGACCAAGTACCCCTTCACTCACCCACTCTAACCCCAATAAACCTGCTATTGTGCCTTAACCCTTTCATTGCCTTAGCGGCTAGCCGCTAATGTAATGAAGCTGCTTACATTTAATTTTTATTTTTAGTGTGTGTGAACAGGGGGGTCTCCTGAGCTGAAGAAAGCTGGTTTCAGCCTCAAGGACCCCATACTTCCTGAGTTACAGGCCCCCTTAACGGGGCATCCCTCTGCTTTGTTTAGATCCCTGTAACCTCCTGTAGTCCAGCCTTCCTGCCTCTCACCTGTCTCCCCTAAAATCTATCCTAAATGCTGCTGCCAGAATCACTCTACTCTTTCCTAAATCTGTCAGTGTCTCCCCGGCTGAAATCACTCTCCTGGCTTCCGATCAAATCCCGCATCTCACACTCAATTCTCATCCTCACTTTTAAAGCTTTACACTCTTCTGCCTCTCCATACATCTCAGCCCTAATTTCTTGCTATGCACCATCCCAACTCTAGCGTTTCCTCTCTCTACCCCCTTTGTATCTACAGCCATCTCCAACCTTAAACCTTTCTCACTGACTGTCCTGCACCTCTGGAATGCCCTTCCCTTCAATACCCGACTAGCACCCTCTCTATCCACCTTTAAGACCCACCTTTAAACACTCTTGCTTAAAGAAGCATATGAGTAGCACCGTGACTAATACTATATGCATGATACATCAAGCTTGGCCCCCTTCAGACGCACTTACCAGAATGCCCTCACACTGTCTCTGTACGTTTTTCATACCTGCCAATTTAATTGTAAGCTTCACGGAGCAGGGACTCCTCTTCCTAAATGTTACTTTTATGTCTGAAGCACTTATTATTATGACTTGTTATTTATATTTGTTATTTATATGATTGTCGTGTATTACTACTGTGAAGCGCTATATACATTTATGGCGCTATATAAATAAAGACATACAATACAATGTGTGCATATGTACGCTTCACAGTTGGAGTAATAAGTCCATGTATACACATCGGGTGGAAAACCGCTCACCTTAAATGTAATTCAAAATTGTTCTGTAAAACTGGTGCATGTAGAAATAACATGTACTAGATATGCAATAGGAAGGGTCATAGCAGAGAACTCCCCAAGTAACCTACTTTCTGCACTCGGTATATAACCACCTAAATAGTGGGGTATATACACACAAATACACTTGTTACGGGTGACCTATGGCATCAATCACAATTAGCACATGCTCCCATCACTGTGGAAGGACAGATGCTACTAAAAGCCATACAATGGCTGAAAAATAATACATTTTAATTAAATATAATATAACAGCGACGCAAGGTGTACATATATATATAATATAATATATATATATTATGTATAAGTATATATTATGTATAAGTATAGTAATAAATACCTACATTAGGTCAGCCATATCTGCCAACCTTGCTGTCAGACTCCAGAATGTGAGGATAATAATAATAGCCCTAAATCCACACCAGTCACAACACATAACAAGTTAATAATGTGTGGTGGACTAGGGGAATCCTACAGAGTCAATATAATCAATAGCTGCAGCAGAACAGTGCATATACACTTCCATGGCACATACACAGTATTACACACATACCAAGAATGAAGGTACAGTATCACCTCCCACTAATAGTTGTGTCATACCAGCAGAGTACTATAATACCCTTCATTGTGTGGCAATATAATGCTATATGCAATTAATATCATTGGGTAAATAAGTAACACTGTACAGTGGTATACAACCCTTTCTACAAGGGAGGGGACGGTGCATCACGTGCCTCCGGACCTCAACGCGATGACTTCATGACCGACGATCGTTTCACGCTTGGATTTGGCGCTTTCTCAGGGTAGGAGGTCGGGAGTAATAAGTGCATCAGAAGCAACTCCAAGAAGTGGCGGACAGTGATGCCCTCCTGAACCTCGTGTGTCACCTTGGGAAAGTGCTAGTTAGCTCCTTCTTTGTGAGGTAGGTGGGGGGAGAACAATGGAGCAATACAAAATTGCTGATGGGGATAGTCCCAGATATTATGGTGATTGCACTGCAGATGGTGTTGCAGTGCAGTCATCCCTAGGCTGCACCCGCTCACACACCTTTGACCTTCATCCCACAGGATACAGTAGACAACCACAGAGGCACTCATTGTGCCATGGCAAGGTAATTCAAAATATTCCCACACCAAGGAGGTGGTCCATCAAGGTGCACAACCACAACTATGTGATGATTGCAGGCTCAGGGAACAGAATGGAAAACCAATGCAGATGCTTAGAAATTTGACTTTTTTTAGAGGAACTGCCACAATCCTATACCTGACCTTCCCCAGGACTTCCTCACTAAGATCATTAAATGAGCCACAAACAACAACCAATATCACCCTCGCCCTCTGCAGCAACGAATGGCGTATTTGACCCAGTCAGGATTTTGAGGATTCATGTCACTGCAGGAAGTTCTTCCAACTGATTTCCTATCAATTTCTCTCTCATGCAGTGCCTCCTGAACTTACCCCACCTAACCATCACTTGCTGGCGGTTTCCTTATCCCAAGACAGAGCGAAAGAGCAGCATGAGAGGTGGATGTAGTAGAGTCAGATAGGGCAGGTAATAATAGAGACGGGGACACTGAATCAAAACTTGTTATGGGCTTCCACAACAGGATAGAACTGGGACTTCCAGCATCCTTGTCTGCAAACTAACTTGCATCCACCTACAACACATGCTGCTGAAACTTCCTGCTCACATATCTCCCCAAACAACAGGTGTCCCTTGCAGAGGAAGCACCCACTAACACTATAGATAAAAAAAGGTTTTAAGGATTATAATGCGGCCTCCAAAGTTGGCCCTAGCAAAACATCACTCTCCAACATACTGTAGAGGAAACAAGCAAATCTCACACTGACCTACTCTATTACAAAGACTACTTTCAAAGAGTGAGTGTGACAGTAGAGGGTAGCCAGCCTTCATACTAATGGTGAAGTCTGGCTAGCTACCCCTAAAACTGTTGGTCCCCAGCGGTTTATCAGCACCTATAAGCCATTAGTCTCCGTTTTTCTATAAGCCAGGGTCAATGTGTGTGTTTTGGATCCTCTTATACGATATAGGTACACAACTGGGACTTTAGGAGCGGGATTTTAATAGTTAATACTGGGGGGGGCAAAAAGGGCTAAAATGTATATAAAATGTTCCAGGACAAAGTTGCCGTTTGTCCCATAATTTAACCCGTGAATCGTGCCTGATTTGCAGGTACGCATATGCATTTTAATAACATGTTTCCCTATTAAATATTGTATTGACATGCAAGCAAGTTCTTAGTACTTGTTTTTTAAAACTTGGCTGCTAGGACAAGTTTTACCACCCAAATTACCGAGCCCAAGCTGTAGAAAAGAAATGTGTTTTAAAATGTGTATTCATCTAAATGGAACATACAAAGGAAGAAATCGCAGAGCACTGACGGATTTTCTGAATACTAATTTATTAAAGCCAAAAACGTTTCAACCTAGTGGTCTTTCGCACATGATAAGAAAGGTGAAGAGTCCATGTCATTGCACTTTGAAGTTGGATTTGAAGAATTTGTTTGTTTTTTGCTATACAGCACTGATTTTGGATCTTCTATCCCTATACACATATATCCAGAACTTTCTCAAGTGATATATAAAGTGGTGCAACTTTATATCACTTGAGAGACCACTAGGTCGAAACGTTGTATGTTTTTGGCTTTATTGAATTAGTATTCAGAAAATCTGTCAGTGCTCTGCGATTTCTTCCTTTGTATGTTCCTGGGTATGCTGCAGTGGAGCACCGGTAATTGTATCATTCTCCTTTTTCTATGTAGGTGTGCAGCATGTAGTTTTGTTTTCATCTCTATGGAGGCAGCCCCGGTTATTCGATTAATCAGGCTCCCTTCATAGAGATGGTGGATCAAAGAGGAGGATAGGAGTAGCGAGGTGTCGGGTGTCACGGTAGGGGTAGCTGGGGGACCAATAAAGAGAAATTCCAGCTATTTACCCCTAAAAAAAAGTGTAACTTGGCTGTCTTAGTAATATTTAATCCAGCTAAATGTCTTTAATATTGGGGAAGAACAGGGAATCTGTAAATGTATTTCAAAGCATGTGTATCTTGTGACAATTCTCCCCCCAATTTAGAAGCCGGTATGTCTTATGGTGTGATTTGGGCTAAGGTGTTAATTCTAAATCCTGTCTTTTACATAATTACCTTATGTCTGTATTTATGTTGTGTTAGCAATTCCCCCAGATTCACTGGCGACACACTTTATTCGAGCACGGCTAGTCCGCCGAATTCGGGTATATCGGGTGTATTCAGGTTTCTGATAGTTTCTGCCAGAGTGCATTGCATTATTTCCGGCAGGAATTTAAGCTTTTTATTCCGGCTGGTTACAATACTGCAATGCCGTCAAAATACACATGGTGGCGCTTGGAGCTGTTCTCTGTGAAGCCGTCCCCTATAATGAATTGTAATGCAGTATACTGTATAGTACAGTATATATATATAATATATATATATATATATTATATATAATATATATATAATATATATATATATATAGTACTGTATAACAACAACCCTGTAAGCCCTAACATACAGTACTGTACAGTACTGTACTGTACGTATATGCACATACATAATGATACTACTGTATGGGCGGCGGGGGGGAGATGTGTTTGCAGCAGAGAGAGATCCGCTGTCTCTCTCTCTGCGCAAACATCCGCACATTAAAATGATTTGAAATACATTTTTATTGATAGTGTAGATGTGCAGGGGGTCTCCGGAGCTGAACGCGTTGGTTTTAGGTCTGGGACCCCGTGCCCCCAGATACAGGCCTTAGGGGGTGCCGGTATCCCTCTGCGTTTAAAGGTCCCGATCACGTGACCGCGGCCTGTAAACCAAGCAGAGCAGAGGGATACCGGCACCCCCTAAAGGGGCCTGTATCTCGGGGGGCAGGGGTCCCCAGACCTGAAACCGTGCGCTTTGCTCTGGAGACCCTCTGCACATGTACAGTATCAATAAACACATACAATATACAGTATAAATAAACAATCGTTCTTACCTTAGGTCTATGCGCTATGGTAAAGAAGCATTATTTTAATAATATTGTACAGGGAGCAGGGGTTCCCTGAGCCAGAAATTAATGCTCAGGGACCCCCCCCCCCCCCCTGCTCCTGATCAATATTATTAAAATACGGAAAATGCTGCGTCATTACCATAGCGGATAGCCGCTAAGGCAATGAAGGGGTTAACCACCGTGCCGCTTTATTGTGTGTAGTGGGATGGGTGAGGGGGGTATTTGGCCCTTGGTTGAGTTTAGGACTTGCGGGAGGGGGGGGGGTTGCGGGTGCAATAACCCCTTCACGACTGTAGCAGTTAATACCGCTACGGTCATGAAGGGGTTAAGCCCTCCGCTACCCCCCCCCCCGCAAGCCCTCCCCACCATCGTTGGGCGAATACCCCATTCACCCACCCTCCCGCAACCCACAACAATAAAATACACACAGCACGCCAAAAAATAAATAAATAAAAAGACAATAAATACATTTGAATACATTTTTATTGATAGTGTAGTGCAGGGGGTCTCCGGAGCTGAACCGCGTTGGTTTAGGTTGGGGACCCGTGCCCCCCGAGATACAGGCCCCTTTAGGGGGTGCCGGTATCCTCTGCGTTTAAAGGTCCCGATCAGTGACCGCCGGCTGTAAACCAAGCAGAGCAGAGGGATACGGCACCCCCTAAAGGGGCCTGTATTCGGGGGGCACGGGGTCCCCGACCTGAAACCTGTGCGCTTCTGCTCTGGAGACCCTCTGCACATGTACAGTATCAATAAAACACAACTGTACTGTACAATATACAGTATAAATAAACACTCGTTCTTTACCTTCGCGTCTATGCGCTATGGTAAAGAAGCATTTTTTAATAAATTGTAAAGTGAGCAGGGGTTCCCTGAGCCAGAAATTAATGCTCAGGGAACCCCCCCCCCCTGCTACGATCAATATTATTAAAATACGGAGAGTGCTGCGTCATTACCATAGCAGATAGCCGCTAAGGCAATGAAGGGGTTAACCCACCGTGCCCGCTTTATTGGTGTAGTGGGGATGGGTGAGGGGGGTATTTGGCCCTTGGTGTGAGTTTAGGATCGCGGGACTTATTTATTTTTGGCGGCTGCTGTGTGTATTTATTGTTGTGGGTTGCGGGAGGGTGGGTGAATGGGGTATTCGCCAACGATGGTTGGGGAGGGCTTGCGGGGGGGGTGGGGTAGCGGGAGGGCTAACCCCTTCATGACCGTAGCGGTATTACTGCTACGGTCGTGAAGGGGTTAGTGCACCCGCAACCCCCCCCCCTCCCGCAAGTCCTAAACTCACACCAAGGGCCAAATACCCCTCAACATCCCACTACACACAATAAAGCGGGCACGGTGGGTTAACCCCTTCATTGCCTTAGCGGCTATCCGCTATGGTAATGACGCAGCATTTTCGTATTTTTAATATATTGATCAGGAGCAGGGGGGGGGTTCCCTGAGCATTAATTTCTGGCTCAGGGAACCCCCCTGCTCACTGTACAATATTATTAAAATAATGCTTCTTTACCATAGCGCATAGACGCTAAGGTAAAGAACGAGTGTTTATTTATACTGTATATTGTATGTGTTTTATTGATACTGTACATGTGCAGAGGGTCTCCAGAGCAAGCGCACAGGTTTCAGGTCTGGGGACCCCGTGCCCCCCGAGATACAGGCCCCTTTATGGGGTGCCGGTATCCCTTGCTCGCTTGGTTTACAGGCCGCGGTCAGGATCGGGACCTTTAAACGCAGAGGGATACCGGCACCCCCTAAAGGGGCCTGTATCTCGCGGGGGCACGGGGTCCCCAGACCTAAAACCAACGCGGGGTTCAGCTCGGAGACCCCCCTGCACATTACATATCAATAAAAATGTATTCAATGTTTTATTGTCATTTATTTATATTTTTTGGCGGCTGCTGTGTGTTTTTATTGTTGTGGGTTGCGGGAAGGGGTGAATGGGGTATTCGCCCCAACGATGGTTGGGGAGGGCTTGGGGGGGGGGGGTAGCGGGAGGGCTTAACCCTTTCATGACCGTAGCGGTATAACTGCTACGGCGTGAAGGGGTTAAGTGCACCCGCCACCCCCCCCCTCCCGCAAGTCTAAACTCACACCAAGGGCCAAATACCCCCCTCACCCATCCCCACTACACACAATAAAGAGGGCACGGTGGGTTAACCCCTTCATTGCCTTAGCGGCTATCCGCTATGGTAATGACGCAGCATTTTCCGTATTTTTAATAATATTGATCAGGAGCAGGGGGGGGGGTTCCCTGAGCAATAATTTCTGGCTCAGGGGAACCCCCTGCTCACTGTACAATATTATTAAATCTCTCTCTGCTGCAAACACATCTCGCCCCCAGTATGTGCGTAATTACTGAACATGTACTGTGAATAAATGCATAGTTTTATTATTCGGGTTTATTACACAGTATACTGTATGGCCGGAAAACATCAGCATACAGTACAATATAATCCATCGAAATCCCCCCATTAGCCGTTTTCTTTTCTGAGGAAAAACAAAATGAAAAGTTTAATGTACAGTAATGGTCAGCCCCCTAAAGAAGTACCCAGCCAGCCCCACCAAAATAATACGGCAAAAATACAGTACTCACCATACTGTACAGTATTACTAAATTTCCCATTCAGCTTGCGCCGGCGCGGCCCACTTCCAGTCCAGCTTTCATCATCACCCACGTCGATAATTTGCAGAGGGACTAGCCACCTGTAGTCAGCGGGGAAATCGCTTAGGTACATGCAAGCTTCTCAAAACTGGCTGCGAAATCCATCTCAGAGTTGTCACCGACGGCGGGGGGCATCATGATAAGCTGGTGCTGCTGCTGGTTGGTTCTGGCGCATTGCTTGGCAGGGACTGTCGCTTCTTATTTCGTTTTAACACGACCCTTCGCCTTTTGCCGCCTCCATTATCATAGATGGGAAAAACCCTGTGACACCACACCAATACCCTCCACAAATTGGGGCTCAATACGGTGAAACAGGGGTCACTACATAACCTTTTCCCTTCTTGCATGCTTCCACAAATGAGGAGTTGGCGAAAATCTGTAAAAGTCATAGTTTTAAACAACTGTTGCCATCTTATCCTCTGTTGCATTAATAGCGGCCCATATCAAATAAGCATAACTTCTGTCAGGTTTTTGGAAAGTGGGCTCCACTTGAACACTCATGTCTCTGTAGAATAGTGTAAGTGAAAATGATCTTTGTCTTTATTTAATACATTACTGTATGTAAAGCCTAAATTGATACATTTTTTGCAACTCTTCCTTCAGTCTCAAGGACAAGTTACAATACTGTAGCATACTGTACTGGGATAAAGTAACTTTTTTTGTAAACGAAACAACTTGCAAAGCCCACACATTACTTAAGTCATGAGTTTATGCCATCTGGTGGACAAACGAAACATTGCAGCCTAGTAAATTCTTCTCGTTATCATTTAACAGATCAGCCGCCCGTCAGCCAGGCATGAACCGTGGCTGGGAAGGCAAACGCAACGCAGCATGCAAGAGGTGAGCAGCGGCGGATTCCAGGTATCTGCCAGGTACAAACCGGGCATTTGCTCGAATAAAGTGTGTCGGTGCAGTAGATACCTGGGATTGCGTGTGATGAAATTAACACAGCCCTGCAAATGTTAATAATGTTATGTGCTTGTTCCTATCATTTCTATGGAGGCAGTTTCTGTAATCACTATAGCTGAACTGTTCTATAGAAAAGATATGATCAGAACAAAGTTAGGGCACTAGTTATGAGAATCAATTACCACGTCTGAGCCCCAGGCACTGTTTCTCTTGGCTGGTTAGCCTTGCTCACTGTTAAGGGATAGCCACCAAGGAGTATATAAGGAACACTGCTGGTCAGAGCTGGAGACTAACAGAGGGAGAAACACTCTGGGAAGGAGTGTGGAGTTCGACTGTGACCAGCTGGAGATACATGTCAGAGTGGCTGCTGTGTGTTCAGCACTTTGATATCCTGAAGCAGAGAAGCGGACAAGGCAAACCACTTTGATGTGGGTCCCTGTACCTAGGAAAGGTAGATTTCATTCCCCAGACCCCGTAAGTGTGTATATTTTTGTATTTTGCATTCTTGTGTGTTTCCGAGGTCTTATCCAAAATTAACCTAATTTTATTTCACTACCTTGGTTTGCCATGTGACTGATCACTTAAAAATAAATTATGTTAAAAGACCTTGTTTACCGTGACATTGGGCCATCTGGTTGAGCGGGGAAGGGAAGAGAACCAGGTCCAGAGACAAAGGCTCCCTGTGGGGGAAACTCTTTGTACTCTCAGACACTGAGGAGCCTACAAAGCGGGAGTTATGGGACTCGGAAGAGGAAGCCATTCTCATAGGCATGGTTCCCATTGGCCAGTTTGAATATCCCACTCGCCAGATACCTGAGCCCCTCGGTACACCCCCTCTTCTGACGGGTGCAACAAGCCGAACCTCCCGCTTGTGAGTGGTTATTGCATTATGATCCATACTCTGTTTGACCGCCAGTCCCTGTTCCATGTTAGACATAGGACACTGAGGTCTATCTAAGGGGACTGCAAGATCAGAGTTCCAGCTCATAATATGTTGGTCATTTATGTTTATTTTGTTTAGTTTAGAGATTGTGTATATACTGATTTTTCTTTTAACATTTGTATTTGCTTCCTCTGTATCTGTAGTATCTCCCCCATCCACAAAAGACGCATTTACAGTCAAGGGTAGTCGATTGGAGGAGAGATCCACCAATAGGATCACTCCATATGATATTCGCGCCAAATCTGTAACAATGACGTCAGTGTTTGGGGCGGGGGATTTTCTATATGACGGGGAGACAAATGGGTTGCGGTTATACTCTTTGAGAAAGGGCGTTTGCCTGAAACGCGTAAGAGTGAGTATCCCCGGTACTATGTCGTTCCAATAAATGAATTTTAACCTTTGAATTCTGGCTGCTGGCCCCGTTTTTCAAGCTGTGCACCGATCTCCACCACTGGACTGTTTCTTCTGCTACGATCGGCGGTGCTGCACACAACCACAGGGAGCAGCTGTTAGTGAGTACTGTGTCTCCCCCTCACGGAGGAGTTTCTGACCAGCAACAGTGTTGCTGATTTAAGTTCTATTCGGTGTTGCATTAAGAGAAATTGATACACTCATAGGAAGAAATGTATTCACCCTAAGGACATTCATTATTGCATTACTGCATTCATTTCAACACTGGGTCCGGTACTTTCACTTATCAGCTTTATGTGGCTCCCTCTCACATATATATGTGCTTATACTACAAAACTCTATACATGCATATATACCTGCAATTCTGAGCACTGCTACTGGAACTCTGCTTCTATACAATCTATCTGATGACTTACATGCAGTAGCTCATTTGAATGGTATAATCAACGTTTTTAACCATTTTTTTGGGGGCAGCATTTACCAGAAGTGATCAAGGCCACTGTCTATTATATCTTTTTTAGACTAGCACACGGGTGATTTTTTTTATCATGGAAGAGGATATAGAGGATGTGGATGTAGATGAATCTGTCAACACTACGTTTGTCCAGACATGTGCTGACAATGCAGGAAGGAAACGGAGAGCAGCACACTTATTTGATAACACGACATATGACACATGTGAGGACAATACGGATCTGAGTTTATATTTTTCAAAATTGGAAAAAATCCTCCTTACAAACATTAGACTTTGGTGGGACATCACCACATTGGACAATTATATTATATCCAAGAGGATACCAAGAGGGTTGCGAGTAAAGAAAACTCCATCCTTTGGCTTCCCTTCTAAAGATTTTGAATCTGAATGGGTTACAATATTGGATGATTGTTCCATGAAACTAATGGATCTCATTATCAAGACGAAAATTCAAGAGATGAATAACGTAAAGAAAAATATAACGGACTTACAACAAAAGTTGAATACCTTCAAGGAGATGGAGGATTTTCAAACTATGGATGAAAGATTATCTCATAACATAAAAAAATCTGAAGATGAGATTATGGCCAAGAAACAACAAAAATTTGAGAGAGACCGAGGGGACTATGAGCGTAACCAAATTTATGCTTGGCAAAGACCATCAACATCAAGGACCCCTACTCGTCAAGATAACATACAAAAATACTCAAAGAACAAGAAAGATAACTACAAGAAATCTACTCCCAAGAGATCGATCTTAAAGAAGTTCCCAGAAACATCCAGCATCTCCGATATATCAGATGGGGAGACTCGTCAACATACTGTCTCCTTTACAACAGATGACGACAGTGAGAGAGATCGAGACAACGCTGATTATGAGAGACGACATCAGAGGCATCAAGGAGAAGCTTCTACATCTTACGACCTTAGGAGTAATGATACTGTGGGTAGAATAGAACCCCAATGGAGAGCACTCTGCAGATGCACAATATACAGGGGACAGGAATAGGGGTGTATACAATGATGAGTGAATTGTGCACGTTAAAACACTTTATTAGAGTCTTGACTCAATGTTAAAATACAGACGCTAAATACCAAAATGAGTGAGACTCATATGAGCCAAAAAAGCGCAGCGAAAGTAAAATATATATACCAGGTCTCACGTGTGGAGTGTAAGCTAATATCCCTGATGATATGTGCGGGGTACAGCTAGGTGGTATCAGAACCCCATTGGACTCTGTGAGTGTAGTGTTCAAACACAGACACAGCCACTGGTGGCTATATATACACGTTCCGGGTAGTGGTAAGTGTGATAATAGTCTTAATCACACAATATACACAGGTAGGTACACCAGGTGGGTGTACATATAGTATACACGGTGGAGTATGGCAGGTAAGTATATCTGCTTCTGTGCTCACACAGGAGTACAGTATACCATTAAAGTTAGGAGCTCAAGGTGGTCATGGATGTTAAATTATATATTGGTCACACAATATGTGCAGGTAATAGCACCAGATATATATTTCTGTAGTATGCACAAATGGGCACGTCAGGTGAGTGTTTAACCCTCTGTGTTCCTGATCAGCAGATCGCTGCTGTGTTGCCTGTGTAATGCTGCAAGTCTAAGTGCTGCAGCAATATTAAGAGCACTCACACATACTCTCTAACCACTACCATTTTGCAGATGTCATAGAGGGTGTATCTGCAACAAAAAGGAGGCCGTTCATCCAATGGGTGGAAAAAATAAATAAAAATTGTAGTACACAAGTAGTGTCTACATACACTCAGAACCATAAAAACGTGAGAAACTAGTCACATAAAAACGGACAGAGATCGTGGTAATGCTCAGTGGCTGTGCATACATAGGCTAATGCTCCGTTGCTCAATAAACACACAGTCTCTGCTCGTGTAGATTAGTTTGAGATATAGTATTTCATGCTAACTCTCTGTATGGGAGTTAGTTTAGGTGCAGGACACGCTCCGATCACGAGCGTTAGTCCCGCCCCCTTGACGTAATGACGTCACTGACCTTAGGAGCAATAAAGCCTCAAAAAAACAACAAAAAGGACAAGGCGCTCGTCCAAAAGAAGAGGCGCAAAAGAAGAGGAATTCCTGATGTGTAATAACAATGTATTGAATATCTCAGGTGTGACACTTTCTGATGGTGAAAAGGCCATGTTGAACAAGGGCCTAAACTTTGCCCTTATGGATAATTTCAATTTGTTCAGCACGGTCATTGATCTTCAGAAATACATCAGGAAATTGTCACTAAAAAAGTTCTTCTTTTCAAAGAACAAATCGATTCCTGATTTACCTCCATCGGAGGACAGGGACATGTCTGATCCCTGCCCTGCGATTGACGATAACCGGGAAGGCAGATTATCCTTTAAGGAATATGGCGTATTACAGGACATGATAGATTTATCCGCTGATGTAGAACCCAATGGGATGATAGATATAGAGGAACAACTTTTATTCTTGAGGGGGAGTAAACACAGTGATTTCAAAAACAAATCCATTTTCTGTCCTTCATTTTCAAAGGGCCCTTATTTGGAGACCTTTGAAAAATTAGTGGAAAAGGATTTACAAACCTTAGCTTAAGGGTTTTCCTTTTCCACTTCACTCCCTGATAATATATCTAATGAGGAACGTATGCATTTACAATCACTCAAAATGAGGTCCGACATTGTCATTAAAAATGCGGACAAGGGTGGAGCAGTGGTTGTCATGCATACTGACACACTGCTCAGAAGCCCTTAGACAGCTCAGTAACTCACAGGAATATTGTCAACTAGACAGAGATCCCACACAACCTTATTTAGCAGAGATTCATGATCTGATAGATCTGGGCAGGGAATTGGGGGTTCTAACTAAACAGGAATCAATCTATCTTTACAATCCTTTTCCAACCGTGCCTATTTTTCACCATCTCCCGAAGATCCACAAATCTCTAGATTGCCCTCCTGGCAGACCCATCATTTCGAGCATTGGATCTTTGGGAGATGGTTTATCTAGGTACGTGGATTATTTTTTACAGACGTTAGTTATAACGCTCCTTTCTTATTTAAGGGATTCATTGGACTTGCTTCAAGATATTCAAAAGATCACTTGGTCTAAAACATTTATGTGGGTCACACTTGATGTGACCTCTTTATACACCATTATAGATCACAGTTTAGGCACCAGGGCTATCAGTCACTTTTTAAACAATTCTAATATACACTTGGCACAAAGCACTTTTTTATTGGACTCAGTAATTTTTTTGTTACAGCACAATTATTTTATTTTTGAAAAAAAATCTTATTTAAACACAAGGGACAGCTATGGGCACGTCACTTGCACCTTCATATGCTAACCTCTTTATGGGATTCTGGGAAGCTACTCACATTTTCGGGGACACCAATCCATTTAGAGAACACATTATCCTTTACCGTCGTTATATTGACGATTTATTGTTTATTTGGAAGGGGGATCTTGACACACTTCACCATTTCTTTGAGTATCTTGAAGCCAATACTTTTAATTTAAAATTTACTCACAATTTTCATCATACTAAGATTGATTACCTTGATATACATTTGTATATAGACATGGATTTGAAAATACAAACAAACGTACATAGGAAAGAGAACTCCCGAAACTCCCTGCTCAGATCTAACAGTGCACATCCCAGATCTTTAATAAGGGGCATCCCCAAGGGGCAGTTCCTAAGGCTAAAAGGATCTGCTCGACAAGGGAGCCCTTTCTTATACAGGCAGAGGAATTAAAAAGGAGAATGATGCAACGAACCAGATGCCACTGTTCGTGACCACTTTCCCTAAACAAGCTGAACAGATCAGACATATTATACACAGACACTGGTCAGTCTTAAAACTAGACAAAGATCTAGACTGTTATACAAAATCTAATCCCAGTATGGTTTTTAAAAAAGCAAAAACTATTGGTAATTATGTTTCGCCCAGTTTGTACTGTTCCTCTAAAGACACCCGATAAACTCGACCAAAAGGTTTCTTTAAATGTGAGAATTGTAATCTCTGCAGGTATGCGTTACCAATTAAATTTGTTAAGAATGTTTACACAAAAAGGAAATATCACATAGAATCATTCATAACGTGTAATACCAACTACGTTATCTATTTGCTCAGATGTGCCTGCGGGAGTGGCTATGTGGGTAGGACCATTCGGGCATTAAAAATTAGAATTGGCAAACACATTAGAACAATTAAAAATCAGGACGTCATATTTCCTGTGGCACGCCACTTTACCAACTGCCCCTCAGGCTCTTTGAGCACATTTAAATACAGCGCTCTTGAACATGTACAGATGAATATCAGGGGGGGGGACAGAGAAGCTCTTCTAAATTCTAGAGACATGCATTGGATCTATGCCCTTGGGACACTAACTCCCAGGGGCATGAATCAAGATTGGGAGCTCAAGCATTTTCTGAAGTAAATTTTATTATATGTTGCAATATTTTTCTGGATTTTTCATTAATATCTAATTTAAATTTAGATCATTATATTTATTTGATATTATTTAAGGGTATTGTGAATTCATATTTGGGTATTTTCTTGCATTATTCCTTCATTGCTATTCTTTTATGGTTATTCTGTCATTCTTGCTTCTTGCCCCCAGATACACACAACCCCCCAATCTCCATCATGCAGCCACTATGGATTAGACGAGCTGTGGACAAGAATCCTTAGGAGTTTACATCATACACTGGCGACACACTTTATTCGAGCTCGGCTAGTCCCACGAATTCGGGTATACCCGGGTGTATTGAGGTTTGTGACTGATTTCTGCCCGAGTGCATTGAGGTATTTTCCAGGCAGGGATTAAAGCATTTTATTCCCGCTGGCTGCAATACTGCACAGTATATATATATATACTGCATTACAATTCATGAATTTATGCCATCTGGTAGACACGCGAAGCATTGCAGCCTATTAAATCCTAATCATTATCATTTAACAGATCAGCCGCCCGTCAGCCAGGCATGAACCCAGGCTGGGAAGGCAAACGCAACGGGGCTTGTCAGAGGTGAGGAGCGGCGCATTCCAGGTATCTGCCAGGTACATACTGGGTATTTGCTCGAATAAAGTGTGTCGGTGCAGTATATGCGTACAATTGATTTTCTGATAGAAATCTTTATGTATATGAATTTCATTTATACAGGCATACCCCGCATTAACGTACGCAATGGGACCGGAGCATGTATGTAAAGTGAAAATGTACTTAAAGTGAAGCACTCCCTTTTGCCCACTTTTGATACATGTACTGTTCTGCAATTGTCATATACGTGCATAACTGATGTAAATAATGCATGTGTAACAGGATCTGTAGTCTCCCCACTTGTGCACAGCTTCGGTACAGGTAGGGAGCCAGTATTGCTGTTCAGGACGTGCTAACAGGCGCATGCGTGAGCTGCTGTTTGCCTATTGAGCGAAATGTACTTACTCGCGAGTGTACTTAAAGTGAGTGTCCTTAAAGCGGGGTATGCCTGTATAGAGCATTTGAGAAATTGTATACAGCAACTCAATATATAATATACGCATTTTTTCCTTATATCCATGTACCTCTTCCATATGAAACTATATTCCCCAGCTCATAATATGTTGTTTGTCATTTATGTTTATTTTGTTTAGTTTAGAGATTGTGTATATACTGATTTTTCTTTTATCAATTTGTATTTGCTTCCTCTGTATCTGTAGTATCTCCCCCATCCACACAAGACGCATTTATAGTCAAGGGTAGTCGATTGGAGGAGAGATCCACCACTAGGACCACTCCATATGATATTCGCGCCAAATCTGTACCAATGACGTCAGTGTTTGGGGCGGGGGTTTTCTATATGACGGGGAGACAAATGGGTTGCGGTTATACCCTTTGAAAAAGGGCGTTTGCCTGAAACGCGTAAGAGTGAGTTTCCCCGGTACTATGTCGTTCCAATAAATGAATTTTAACCGTTTTTGAAGCTGTGCACCGATCTTCACCACTAGACTGTTCCTTAAGCCAGGTATCTATCCCGTAGATAGTTCCGTGGCGTTCCTGGACGTGGAGTGGCAGGGTAAGCCTTTCTGAAGCAAGCGCCATGCACCTTGTTGAGGCTAGTGTCTCCCCCCAGAATCCCCGTTGTGGTGTTTTTCCTTGTTTTATATTAATTTGTATGCCTGCTTGTATTACCAGAATAAACCTCATTTTATTCCAATAGCTTGTCCTGCCTAGTGAAATTGATCACCTAAGGTAAAGGTGTTAAAAATACTGGTCTCTGGTGACAGTGAGGTTGAACGATGTTGAATAATTACTTCCTCCAAGCTTAACTCAGCCTTAACCTGTACCTTAACAGCAGTGGCAGTAGGCTCCTAGACACGTACACAGGATGTACAGTCGGAGTACTACTGCTGCAACTACTGGTACCAGTAGAAGCAAAAGGTACATGGACTACTAAGGATGTTATGCCTGCAGGACAAACTGATCCCGCACAGCTGAAAAATAGTGTTCTCTCCCTATCTCTTTTCTGTTTTTTTTTTAAGAAGCTTCTTTTGCTACAGGTATGTATAATATATATATATATATATATATATATATATATATATATATATATATATATATATATATATAATATAATGCTATTTAAAAAAACAGAAAAGAGATAGGGAGAGAACACTATTTTTCATATATATATATATATTATAGATATATAATTCATACCTGTAGCAAAATAATCTATATATATCTATACAGTATATCACTGTTCATATGCCATATGGTTTCATAATTTAGCAGCATTAATTTATAATGCAGTCGAATATAATGTACAGGTATCTAGTCTGTTTACATTTTTTATTTAGTATATAATTTTCTCTCTGTAAAAAGGAACTATTTAGCATATGAGCACAATGAAGCTATCTCGATACAATGAAACATAACAGTAACAGTGAAACACAAGGACAGGTACATTTGTGCAGTCCATTTATATATGTAATGTATTTGATACAAAGTCAATTGTTGTCTGAGTGAGGTTCATTTAAAAAATTCTCTCGACATGTTTGACATAAATAGATTATATAAAAGGCATAATTGCTAAACTATATGAACATGAAACAAAGGTCATTTTATTGTGCTGAATAATCTAACAAAGAGCCTTGTAACCTGACTAGGCCTATAATTTCCATAACATTAGCCAAAGGATTTGGGTTTAAAATCATTACAGTATATCTGACAAATCTGAACAGACTGACAACAGTATCAGTATCCCCTTGCTATCTAACTATAAGATTTTAATTACTTTCAAATGAATTGTAAAATATTTTTTTTTATTATTTCTTTAAATAGGTAAATGTTTTAATAAAATAACACTATTACTACCATAAATATATATATATATATATATACTATTATATACTATTAATATCTATATATATATATATATAAATAAAACATAATACTGAGTTAAGTTATGGTGAGTAAAAAAAGTGACAAAAACCCTCCACAGGAAAGCAAATATGCAAATATAACTGTATGCTCATCTGCATGTCTTAGGCAGGTCTGCAACCCCGCCTTTCCCCATTATCACCCAGCATACAGCACTTCCACTGCGGCAAGGGATTCTGGGAAATGACATGCAAATGAGCACACAGTGTCACTTTTTGCCTCAATAACCATTTTTAACATAGTTCCCTTTAGGCTTAAGCTTACTGCATGGTCACAGCTTTGAGCACAGCCAGGGTTAAGGTGCATACCCAGAAAACCACCCACAGACAGCTGTTTCGACCTTGATGGGTCTCATCAGTGTGGGGTTGATTTTACTGGGAAGTGCTGTATGCTGGGTGATAATGGGGAAAGGCGGGGTTGCAGACCTGCCTAAGACATGCAGATGAGCATACAGTTATATTTGCATATTTGCTTTCCTGTGGAGGGTTTTTGTCACTTTTTTTACTCACCATAACTTAACTCAGTATTATGGTTTAGCCTATCCCATAGCCTCTCTTGCATTCCCAGTAAAATCAACCCCACACTGATGAGACCCATCAAGGTCGAAACAGCTGTCTGTGGGTGGTTATATTTGTATATATATATATATATATATATATATATATATATATATATATGGTTATATTTGTATATATATATATATAGTTGGTTGATTACATCTTTTTAGAAAAAACATGTTCCTGTTTAGTATAATTAACCCTTGAATTTCTTTTTAGAAATGAAAACTTTTAAGACATACACTGAACAAGTAAAAATGCAGGGAAATTATTGATCTATGAACAGTTTTGTTTGCATTGATCGGAGTCGTGTAAGGTATTGTTTTCCCATTCTGTAACATAAGATGGAAACATTGAATTTGACGGCATGTAAGAACCACTTGGCACACCGTGTCTTCTCATTGTACTGTACAGTATGTCTATCCTAAGCATTTTTTAATTCCCTTACTGTAGTAACGTCTGACACCTCTGTTGAGAAGCTATAAAATGAATCTAACACCCTGTGTGAAGAAGGACTTTCTAACATTTCCCCTAAACTTGACACCTTCCAGTAGTTAAAAAAGGTCTGTCTTCCTTTTGATGTATAGATTCTAAGTTTAACATTAAGCAATCATTCTGTAGTATGACATGCAATTTTGTATTTACCTGAGATGCTACTGTATGTTATTATATTGTTGTAAAATATTGTTCATTTTCCCATATCATACATTTTACCCTTTGTGTTTGTTTATTTGTCACTTTCATCTCCCGTTTTTCATCTCTTTCCTTTACCACTAACTGTACCTGAAATAAATTAATAATCAATTATGCTATCTCACCTTGATTATAGTTTTCACATACCCTGTATTTTTCCCTCTCTCTAGTGAAACTCAATTAATATGCTGCTTATTATTTTCCGAAACTTCAACTCTTCATCTACATATGTATTCTATCCTGTTTCAACTCTGCCCTCTCCCAGACCAAACAAACCTACTTTTCTTTATTAATAAACATGCACAAGTCTAACACACACCGACTCTTCTCTGTCTTTGACTCTCTACTCAGACCACCATCTGCTACCTGTTTCTCTTCCTCCGCTTCCCTTCAATACTTTGCTGACTATTTCAAGAAAAAGGTGGAATCTATTAGTCAATACATCCCCTCTGTATCCTCCTCCCATCCTACACCTCTGCAAAACTCTCATCCTGCCTTTCTGAACTCTTTTTCCACTGTCACAGAGGAGGATGTACTGTTGCGGCCGAGTTTATTCTTACCTTTGCCCGGTCTCGGCCGCAACAGAAACCAGCGCGCGCCGAGGTGTCCCGGCCGCGCGCCGGAGCCTCGGCGGATCGGTCCTCCGATCAGGGCTTCCCCCTCCCCTCTTCGGGTCCGCCGGGTCCCCCGGAGAACCCCACCGCAATCCCCCACATCGCGGGACACCAGGGCTCCCTCGGGGAGCCCTGGGCACGCGCGCCATGCGCGCACACTCCCGATGAAGCGTGACCGCGCATCGATGACGCGCGGCATGCCGAGGGAAATAAACGAGCAAGCCGGGACACCTCCCGGCTTGCGGCACTAGCCAGGTAATGATAAAGTGTGCCGCCTCTGTATAACTGCTGATCTCCTCTTCCCCCTCAACCACTTGCCCTCTTGACACCATTTCCTCCCATCTCCTAAAACATCTTGCTGCTACTCTAATCCCCACACTCACACATATTTTCAACTCCTCCCTCTACACTGGTACATTTCCCTCCTCCTTCAAACATGCAACATTTATACCATTACTGAAAAACAGCAAGCTTGACCCTATCTTCTCTCTAACTATTGTCCTGTCTCACTCCTGCCTTTTGTCTCTAAACTCCTTGAATACCTTTTATTCTCTTGCTTTCTAAATTTGATCACCTTCTATTCTCTGTTAGATCCTCTACAATCTGGCTTCCGCACTGCTCATTCCACTGAAACAGCCCTTACTAAAATAACTAATGACCTACATGCTGCAAAAGACAATGGTCACTACATTCTACTCATATTGCTCGACCTCTCTAAAGCCTTTGACACTGTGGACCACCCTCTTCTCCTTCACATTCTCCATACTCTTGCTATCCGTAACAGAGCTCTATCCTAGATTTCCTCTTACCTCTCCCATCATACTTTCAGCCTTTCGTTTGCTAACACCTCATCCTCCTCTATCGATTCTCTTTGGGGGTACCCCAGGGATCTATCTTTTCTCTTTACACACTTTCTGTAGGTGCCATATCACATCTCCTTGGTTCAAATATCACATTTATGCTGATGACACACACATTTACTTTCAACTGCTGACCTTACAACTGCTGTTCAGACCAAAGTTTCTGAATGTCTCTCTGTTATATCATCCTGTTTGGCCCTACGCCGACTCGAACTTAACATGTCAAAAACGGAGCTCCTCATATTTCCTACCAAACCTGGCCCTACTACCTCCTTCTACATTACTGTTAGACGCTCTATCATACACCCAGTATCACAAGCACGCTGCCTTAGAGTCACTTTGACTCCTCCCTCACATTCCCTGTCACATTCAAAATGTAGCTAAAACAAATTGTGTGACAGGGTGAATTCAGTATGCCTGGGAGACTTACAGCAGCGGCAGCTCTTATTCGAGCAAAAGCCGCTGGCTGTATGCGGCTGGGAAGCGGGTAGCCGCGGCGCGTGGCGGCGCACTGTGACGTCACAGTCACATGCGCGCCCGGCTTCCCCGTCTTCCCCGGCTTCCCCAGGCTTCCCCGACACCCCTGGAGATGAAATTAAGGTAAGCGGGGGTGCGGGGAAGCAGAGGGGCAGAGCAGAAGCCGGGTTCGGGGTCCGGAAGGGGGGGTAAATTGCGCGCGATGAGGAGGGGGGGTGAGTGGGGGAAACGCGGCGGCGCGCGTTTATTACTGGCGGCAGCTGGGGCAGATCCCGGCATGCCGCCGGCATTTACTTTAATTAAGTATGTCGCTATTGTATGAATAGGTCTGCAGTCCAGCAGTGACCTGGTTAATCACAGATTTGAGAAGGCTGGGTTAATTAACAAGGTCCAAGCTGCTTCATTAAGGAGCATGAAAAACACAGACTCTTGACTTGTTCAGGGCTCTTCCTGACTGAATCAGAGAAAGACATGCTGAAGCGCTGAAGGGAGAAAGCTTGAAATAAGGACTGTTTATATTGGAACTCTTGCTCTTCTGTATCATGGACTTGAGAAACCTGTATGAGGACTTATGTTTTTGTGAACCCTTTATATGCTAAAGATAAGCTCTGTTTTGTGTCACTTTTTTTTGAGAATTAAAAAGCCTATATTCAGAACAGGGTTGCCAGATAGTTCCTAAAAAAACAGCCCAATAACATCACGGAAATAGCCCAAAAGTAGCCCAATAATAAATGATCACAGAGTAAAAAAACGAATATCATCTAGTTAGGAGGGTAACCAGCGCTACCAAATCTGTTACGGGTTAACGCGTCCAAAGAACATTAACTCCCATTGACTTGAATGAGAGTTGACGCTCGTTCGAATGTGTTAAACGTCTAATGGAGCTTAATAAATAATACCGCATGAAACAGAATGTTTTATCGCTTCAATTTATTCGCACTTTAATTTTTGCACATTTGAACATTAATCTAACCTTCATCCGAACTGTATCTTACATATCCAAAATAAAATACTTCTGCAAGCCACTGTGCGTGTGTGTATGTATATGTATATACACACACACACACACACACATATATATATATACACACACACACACACACACACACACACACACATATATATAAATATATATATATATATATATATACACACACACACACACACACACACACACACACAGGCCCGGGATAGGTGTCCCGGCTCTCTCCTTCCCCCGGGGGCACGGGATATATATATAACTCTTCTCTCCCCCCTGGCCCTGAGCAGGACAGTCACAGCGACCCGGCAATGCATACTCACCACTGATATACACCTCTGCCCCCGGGCACATTGCACACAGAGCCCGCGCTTCAGTTCTGGGGGAAGCTGCTGCTCACACACTCACTTACTGCAGGGCCCCGGGGAGAGGCTGGCGGGGAAGGGGTTAACATAGGAGTTACCTCTGACCTCTGCTTCTCTCACACATGCGGTCTCCTGCAGACCCCCTCCTGATTCGGCGCAGAGAAGGTGAGAGAGTTAGATTGTCGGCAGCTGTGCAGACCCCCTGCGGAGAAGCTCCTCCGACAATCTAACTGTGTCTGTGCAGGACACAGGAAGAGATCTTGGAGGGGGAAGGGAGGGGGATCTGTATCTGTAGTGTATTGGGAACACTTCACTGCAATATTCACAGTGGCCACTGGGTGTCACTATAGCTGTCAGTTTTGTAAAAGTAGCCCAAAAAATAGCGGCTGAAAATTAAAATAGCCCAAAAAACCGCAACCCGCAACCAGCTAAGATTTCCCGCGGAATAGGGTTTAAAACTAGCCCAATTCGGCGAGAAACTAGCGGACCTGGCAACACTGATTCAGAACACCCATGTGTCGTTGATTTGTCCCTGGAACACAAAGATACACCCTTTCCTCTGTTTCTCTACTGCTAAAACTCTGATGCAGGCCCCCATAGCTCAGGATGCAGGTACTCAAGCAGAACTGCAGTACCCCTCCTGTTCTAACACCTTGACATCCCTGAGGCTTTCAAGTCAGGACTCCGCATATATCCATAGGCACCAAGCTTGGTAGCCATCTGGTCTCTTGGAATCCATGACTTGGAAATCCCACAGTTCATTCACAGGTTATCAGTACATATACCTATTAAATATAACTCTTTTATAAAATATACTGGTTCCTTTCTTCTGTGTGATACAAATATATAAGTCCCTATTCTGGTGTCAGGGATGGAGTGAGTGTATATATTGCCTACACTCACTAGCTTCATACTTGGCACACTTTAGAAATTACTTATAAACTTTTTACACAAAATAAATCAGCTTTATCACTTAGCTGGAGTACCCCCTGAACCCTATACCAGATGCAGGGTACATGGGCATGTATATGGGTACTGATCCTTATACTAGGGACCACTCATTACACTAGGGACCCCATATATGCTTCCAGGTATACTTTAACCCCGTCATGCCCGTTTACCTGGTCTGGAAGATGCTGCAGCAGGAATCCTGGCGGTGAGTCGTAATAGCGCTTTCAGAGTCAGAGTTTGCCAGGAGCAATGTGCTTGGCTGTATCCGAGAATCTCACTTGATTCCCGGATCCAACTCCTAGGGTATCCCATAACTCTGGAACCTGATACATAGACACATTCTGTAAAGACTTTCTCCAACAAACTCACCCTGAAAACTACAGCCTAGAAATCCCCCAGTCCCAACATCCCAGGAAAATCAAAACACACATAAATCTTTAATGTCGCATAATTTGCACGCAATCACAGTAATGAATTTAGGACATCTGGGTTCAAGAGCTGACACTCTAGGACCTCAACCCATGGATCTGGGGTAAGCAAGTGGGCTGAACTTTTATTAGTGAGCCTGGTTAACCCCTTTACCGTTACAACCCTGTGCACTAACCCACTAGGAGGCCTAAACACTGTCTCCGGAGCAACTACCCCCATGAACCTCCCCCTCTCCCCCCATCATCATATACAGTAATGGCAATAGCCCTATTTGCAAAATATGACTATAATCGCTTTTGAAACCAGAGACAGAACATAAAACACAGACAAAGCTCAGTTTTAGCACATCTAGTGAAACTCATACACGGTACAGTGCCTAAATATATATGTATAAATATCTATTAAGTAAAATTGTCTTTTAGTTTGACATTTTTGGCCAAAATTGTTGTAAGCCCCTGAGCCAATTTCACGGCAGACCACAATTCAGGGGTCCCTAACGCTAATATAAATTCTTAGTAACCTGTGTAATAACAGGAAGAATGATTTATAGTAAATCTGTCAATATTAGTTGCAAAATTCTAATTGAAGCCTTTATTAATCTGTACATTACCAGGAAAAGCACTCTGTATTAGTTGTCACAACCATCCTGCAAGCAAACAAGTTCCACCGTGTGGAAGATGCTATGGAGTGAGCCCTTAACCATTTAAATGTGGGAGGGGGTGAGCTTCAATTAAGTAGGAGGTTGCCACCCTCCAAACAGCCAAACAGCCAAGACTAGCTGAAACACAATTGTAAAATATACTGGACACCTAACAAGCTCCTATTGAACCCCCAAAATAACCACAACACTGTGACACTCATATGCTTATATATATGTTGTGTTTATTTTGGGGGTTCAAAAGGAGCTTGTTAGGTGTCCAGTATATTTTATAATCGCTTTTGGCCATTTTTGAAGCATAAAAAAATAAAAAATTAAATTCAAATTGCAATACAATAAAATCAAACAATATCCATCCGATCAATTGATTTTCACTGTGGTTTTCTATTCCCTCAACCGATACACAGATAGCCACATTGGCAATCAATGGGCACTCTATAGTCAATAAATGTGTTTCTTACCCTTGTGGTGATGAAGGCTTATCTTCCTCATCCAACTGTGGCACCAATCACCTCTTGAACCACAAAGCAATAATCCTCCCTTGACTGAAAGCAATTATCCTCAGTTTGCATTAAAATTAACAAATCCGGGGGGCTTCCGGTGACGTCACCAGGGATAGTTGGGTAAGCGTGGAGCTCCGTGGACCCGATCGAATAAACTTATAAAAAAGACACCTAAACTGCTCGAATTTTCTCCTGATTTCCGACCCAGGACAAGGGGTAACGCACCCAGAATGTCTAACAAGGGAAAGAAACCCGCAACCCAAGAGGTCACAAAGTACTTCTCACCACCCCAGAAGAGATCAGAGGAGCCGGCTGAAAAGCAAGATGGCGGCGGAGCACGAGGCCCGCCAGCCTCCTCAAGTGCCCGAAACCAGCCGGGAGAGAATCCAGAGGCAGGAGAGCCACTGACAAGAGAGTACATGGAAGAGCTCTTTGTCTCCATGCACGCTAAACTGCACCTGTCTTTACAATCGGACATCAAAGAAGCAGTGAACGACATCAGAGAAGAAATCTCCTCATTAACAACTAGAACGACAGAAATAGAAACTAAGGTGGAGGGTGCCCTAAATCGACAGACAGCAGCGGAAGAAGAAATAATCCGACTGGTAGAGGAGATCGTGGCCTTGAAAGAAAGCCAAGAAGAACAAGAAAACCGGGACAGACGCCAAAACATACGTGTCAGAAATGTCCCTGAAACGGTCTCCCCCTCACAAATTAAATCATACCTGCTGGAACTGTTCACAATGATCTGCAAAGACATACCTGAGAAGGACCTTGAAATCGACAGAGCCCACCGAGCCCTAGGGCCAAA
>CM071567.1:11518110-11818996 GCA_036426205.1 Ascaphus truei
GAACAAGAAAACCGGGACAGACGCCAAAACATTCGTGTCAGAAATGTCCCTGAAACGGTGTCCCCCTCACAAATTAAAACAAACCTGCTGTAACTGTTCACAATGATCTGCAAAGACATCTCTGAGAAGGACCTTGAAATCGACAGAGCCCACCGAGCCCTAGGGCCTAAATCGGACGATCCCAAAAGGAGACGCGATATAATTGTGTGACTACATAGTTATTTCTCCAAAGAAAGGATCATAACGGCCTGCCGCGAGATAGAGCCCCTCACCTTCCAAGATGAAACCATTCAGCTGTTCAGCGACCTCTCAAGACTAACAGTCATCCGGCGCAGAGAATTGAAGCCTCTCACCTCCCTCCTGCGTGAGAAAGATGTAAAGTACCGGTGGGGCTTCCCCTTTAAACTTATAGTGAACAAGGGGGGACAGTTCCTCACCATGAGGCACCCAGAGGATATGCTGCCGTTTGCCCAAGCGCTGGGACTGACCCCCCCTCCATCGTGTCTGGAGTCCCCCCCATATCGGGGACAAGAGGAAGGAAGAGGTGGCCCTGCACGAGTGTCTGAGAGGATCGCCGCCCTTCATCAAAAACACCAAAAGAGAAATAAATTAATATTGGACTTACCCCATTTTACCCGGACCTGAGAGCTGCTGAGATCAACCTCCACTCCGGGGCTGGAACTGCGATTCGACTTACCCAGAGGACGTCCACCACGTGAATCGCCCATCAGTTCCCTTCCCGCGAGACGAAGAGCCGCCGCGAAATCCCCCGCGGCCTCCCGGCTTGCCAGAAAAATCCCCCGACATGACATCCCGCCAAAAGGAGAAGCCAGATATCCTGGATTTGTCCCTATGCAGCGGTTCGATTGACGAGGACATGATAATGGATCCCTGAATTTGGAGTACAGTGTAACCAGCTCCTGCCCAGCTCTGATGGTCACGATGAAGCGGCGGGTTTGTGGGGACTTTGGGGGGGTGGGGGGAGGGATATTTTCTCCTTAGAGGCCTTATGCACGGGACAGTTATACTACCTTCCCCCGGCCCTCCCTTATGCCCAATCGCGGTGATCCCCTAACAGTTAAACCACCACCCCGGAGGGCCGCTCTGAAACGTGGGCAAAAAAAACCATAAACAACGATCGCTTTCAGCCCTCATCCATAGAATAAATTAAAATCGGGCGAATAGTTATATTTTGTAACCTGTATACCCCCCCTCCGCCCCCCCCCTACCTGACCCCTCCTCTCTCCACCCCCCGGTTCCCTTTGTTTCTTCCTTCCCTCCCCCACCCCCTCCACCCCCCCGTTCACTCGTTCCCAAATATAAAACAGGGGGAACACTGAGGCTAACACTACATTAATGAGAAGTGATGACTCTGACGAGATACCAAATGTGTTAACCAACTAGGAAAGAAGGGAACTAAGAAGTTTGTGGTAGTCAGAAAATGTATATGTCAATCAGAGATACTGGCGGTTAATCTTCCAGACCATGTAAAGACTGTATAATGTAGAGGTACCTTATTCTCGGAAAGAGACAACGGCCTATAGCGTATGACAGAATAGCAAGCAAAAAAACAACCCCCCCCACCAATCACCAAACCGCCCCCTCCATACCACCAACTCGCCCCCCCCAACCAATCAGCCCCCCCCGAGCCACCGACCGCACACACCCCCTCACCCTCTCACCCCCACCCCACCCCCGTCCTTTGCCATATTAGGATTTACAAAAGTAATAAAAGGAATTTCCATATAGAACCTCTTCACCCTCCCAGCGAACTGAGTAACCGTTCTCATTAGCATAAATCATAGATTATCATTTCAAAATAGAGTTATAATGCATGTGAAGTAGGATGTACATTCAGGGCATTAGACTCTACCCTGATTAAAAAAGAAATTACACATATAACTGTATTATGGTGAGCTACTCCAATGGGACAAACTGAAGCTTACCTGCACTGCTGATTTTGGTTAAAACATAAATTATATATGTAACTGTATTAAGGTGTGTAACCCGAAATGGGGAAAGTTGAAAGTTCCCTGCACTGTCGATCTTGGTTTTAAAAAATAATTCCTGCGGTCAAATGTTCCTGTTGCCGATATAATGAGAAATGTGAAGGAGATCCTCCTAATACCTTCTCCTCATCTGCATATACGGTCCCCCCTCCCTCTTCTCCCCTTCCCTCTCCCCCGCCCCCCCCTCTCCCCCACCAACCCTACCACCCCTCTCCCCCTCTTCCCCCCCTCTCACCCTCATCAGATCTCATGGCTAGTCAATCTGCAATCAAACTGGTCTCTCTTAATGTAAAAGGCCTACAAAACAATAGGAAAAGACGACTAGCTTTTCAAGAAATGAAGACGTCTGGAGGAGATATTATTTTCCATCAGGAGACGCACTTTACATCTCAAGACCCACCCAAAACATTTCAAAACGCATTTCCCTTTGGGTTTTATTCCTCATTTAGCAGTAAAAAAAGGGAAGTGGCGATTTTAATCCGTCAAGGAACCCCATTTAATCTAACAAAAACAATAGTAGACCCAGAGGGTAGATTTCTTGTAGTATATGGAACATTTTAAGGTACGGCAATCGCCCTCGTCAACCTCTATGCCCCGACTGAAAACCAGACGGTATTTCTGAAAAAAATTCTAGAAGATCTAGACCCAGAGTACTTATCCTCTATGATAATAGGTGGGGACCTGAACATGGTCCTAAACCCAACAGAAGACAAATCCCTCACCCCAGGTCGACCACACATGCCTCAGTCCCTAAGCAAAGAGAAGAGGTTCAGAGAAATACTTAAGGGGTTCTCTCTGATGGACATATGGAGAATCCAACACCAAAGCCAAAGAGACTTCACATTCTTTTCGACGCTTCACCAGACTTATTCCCGCATTGATTATTTTTTGGGGTCCAAGAACGTTCTAGAGGCCTCCACAAGCTCAGATATTGGCCCGACAACATGGTCAGACCATGCGCCGATCACCTTAACTTTATCTATCCCTTTTGTGAAAACTTTCTCCTACAATTGAAAATTGAATGATACGCTACTAAATTGCCCAGAAGTGGAGAAAAAGATTAAAAAAAGCCCTTAAGGAGTACTTCCTTAACAATTGTGGTTCTGTTTCATCGCCCGCGATCTTATGGGAAGCCCATAAAGCGGCAGTTAGAGGTAATTTCATCTCAATTGCCTCCCATAAGAAGAAAATTAAGGCAAAAGCAATAAAAGACCTGACGGAGAAAATAACTAACTTAGAACAACAACATAAAACTAATCCATCCAAAAAACTCTACAAGGTACTGACCGCCACCAGAAACGAGCTAAAAAACATCCAACTTGAAAATGTGTAAAAAGCCCTTAAATGGACCAACCAAAGGTACTACGATAAGAGCAATAAGGCTGATAGACTTCTTAAGAGGTATACAAAAAAGATCCCAAATAACGTCGATCAAAAATGGGTCTGGTGAGGTGCTATACAACGAGAAGAAAATAGCGGACGAATTTACCAAATTTTACACCAAACTCTACAATCTAAAGACTCAGAAGGAGGCCTCAGAGTTACCGAGAGCTGAGGCAATTTTGAATTACCTCGACGACTGTGAACTCCCCACACTGACAGAGGAAGAAAATTCCTTCCTTAATACTAAGATCACTAAAGAAGAACTGATATCCGCTGTGAAGTCCTCTAAAATATCCAAAACACCAGGTCCTGACGGCTTCTCCAATTTCTATTACAAAAGATTTCTCCCAATATTAACTAGCCATCTACTCAACCTGTTCAACTCATTCCTTGAAGGGAACCCCATCCCTTTGTCAATGTCCCTAGCCAACCTAGCCATTATCCATAAAGAAGGGAAGGACCCGGCACAATGCGGGAGTTACAGACCCATTTCACTCCTAAATAACGACCTCAAACTATACAGCAAAATCTTGGCTAATAGACTGAAGCCTATTTTGCCAAGATAAATAAATATTGACCAAGTTGGGTTTGTTTCGGGGCGTCAGGCCTCGGACAATACCCGAAAGATCATTAACATAATTGAACATGTCCACCTCACAGGCTCCAAGGCAATGTTACTAAGCTTAGACGCAGAGAAGGCATTTGATAGAATTGATTAGCTATTCCTTACCAAAACGTTAGAGAAATTCAGTTTCAAAGACTCATTCTTAGAAGGAGTCCAAGCGCTGTACCAGAATCCATCTGCAATTGTCAGACTCCCGGGTGGAAACTCAGAGAGATTCCAAATAAGAAATGGTACGAGACAGGGTTGCCCCTTTTCCCCCCTCCTTTTTGCTCTCACCATAGAACCACTGGCAGCTAAAATACGGAATAATATAAATATCCAGGGCATAACAATTGGAAAAACAAACTATAACATTTCCCTGTTCGCTGATGATATTATCCTGACCCTAATCAAATCCCAAACTTCTCTCCCTAATCTCCAAAGGGAACTGGAAGACTGTGGTACTATATCTGGATACAAAATTAACAGTGAAAAATCAGAGGCCCTCAATCTCAGTCTCACAGAGCCAGAAGTGAAATTACTTAAAATAAACTTTACTTATAAATGGAGTCCCTCATACTGTACATCAAATACCTGGGAGTGAATGTATCGAAGGACTACCAATCACTATATCAGCATAACTACCCAGCTCTCTTTGACAAAATTAAAAAGGATTTGAGCAAATGGGAAGGTTATCAGATATCATGGATCGGAAGAATTATATCCATAAAAATGAACATACTTCCTAGACTACTATACTTTTTCAGACCCTCCCGATCCACGTCTCTGGCTCAGAACTAAAAAATATCCAAAATAGGATGTTCTACTTTATTTGGTAAGGCAAAAGACCCAGAGTAGCCCAATCAGTGCTATTGTCACCACAAGGGAGAGGGGGCATGGGAGTCCCAGATATCCACAAATACTATCAGGCGGCCCAGCTAAAGCAAGCGGCACTGTGGAAGTCGGACCCAACCCAACGCTGTTGGCTCGAAATAGAGACACATCATGCTAAAATGCCTTCCCTGCCAGCATGTCGTTGGAGCATGGAAAGAGGAGATATGCCTCCGCAAAAAATTAAATTAGGGGCGACAAGACACACCTGGGAGATCTGGTTAAAAACCAAGCTCAAATACAAGCTCTCTTCCCCTGGCTCACAACTCACGCCAATATTCGATAATCTCAAATTCCCCCCTGAATGACGATGGCGGACATGCTGAGTCTAGGGAGGCTCCTGAGCTTTCAGGTCCTAAGAACTAAATATAGGATCCCGGATTTGGATGCGTTTAAATACCTTCAAATCAGGCATTTTGCCCCAAAAATATCCCAAAACCCGGAGTTTCCCTCTCTCACTAAATTTGAGAGACTATGTAAAATTCACTCAGACCAAAGGGACTTATACTGTATTCAAAATCTACTGCTTAAATGGGCAGCTGACCTGAATATAACTATTGAGGAGGAAGACTGGAAAGAGATCTGGGGAGCAGCCTCTGGGACATCCATATGCACCACCACAAAAGAGAACATTTATAAGATACTTTTCTATTGGTATCTCACTTCAGTGAGATTAAAACAAATCTACCCTCTGGCATTGGATCTCTGCTGGAGATGCTGTGGACAAAAGGGGGACATGGCCCACATATGGTGGACATATTAAGAAATACTGGACTACGGTCCAAAATTTAATAAAAGAGGTCACAGGCCTCGAGCTACCTATTGAGCCACTGACCTACCTACTGGCCAGACCGACTGAGGAAATCGGTCGACCAGTTAGGAAATTAATCTCCTTTATTCTTACAGCGGCGAGATGCGAAGTTGCGGCCTCCTGGAAGAAACTAGCCCCCCCCCCCACTAAGGGAATGATTAAAAAAAGGATTAATGAGGTGATGCTTATGGAAAAGCTCACAGCCTACCTGAAGCAAAAAACTAATCCATTCTTCAAAGTATAGGAACCCTTGTTGATTTTATAAGAGTGGACCCTTCCCCCTCCTCCTCTCAGAGAAGGATATCATTCACATGGAAAGCTATCACACCCATCTCACCCACATCTACAAACTAAGCAACTTGAAGGCCGGTCGCCCGGGGAAAACTCTCTCCTACCCTCCCCCTCCCCTCTCTCATTCTCTCATTCTCTGTCACTTCTCTCTCACATTCTCACTAGCCTAAGCTTCCCCCCCTTCAGGGAAGCCCCACCTTTTGGGCAATTAGCCTTTCCCTCTTCCACAAAAATTGGAAAATGTTTCACTGTATTGGGATGTAAACATTATTATATGTATGTAATTGTGTAACCACCCAATAAAAATATTTGGAAAAAAAAAATTAACAAACCCAAAACCAGAAAAAAATAGTTTGTGCCCAATAGCACAAAAAAAACACCCCAAAAAAGAACGAAATAATATATTCAAAATAAAGAAAAAACTATTCCTGTCCAATAGCACAAAAATAAACATAACATAAAACAATCCGGAAAAAATAAATTAAAAAAACAGAAAAAATAATCCTTGCTCGATGGCACAAAAATAAATAAAGGTTGATGCGCAGAAGTCCAGGATCCTCATTGCGTGAAGAGAAGTCATCTGGGAGTAGACCTTCTTTTCTTTCTTCTTTTCTTCTTTGTTGGAGATGTTGACACCACTTCTGCACTTCCTGTAAAATGAGACTTGAAAGGCCTTATTTAAGGCCTTCGATGTCACATTTGAGAGACACATTGTACATCTACCAATCCGATTGATGAATTTGCCATGTGATGCCTTCCCTGTTTTGGAGTGATGTGACGTCATCTTCAAGGGAGGGAAGAATATGTTACTTCATTGGATAGTTTCTCTCCCATTAATGTGATGTCACATCATCCAAAAAAGGGAACACATTACATGGTACATCCACTAATTGGATTGTGTCTGATCTTCCGATGTTTTGTCGGTTTCTCGCAGATAACTCACAAGTGCTTTGCAGCCGGGAAAGTTTTAGCATTGGTTGCAATACTTTCCAGTACTGATAGGTGGCTCTAGTGTGCTAGTGTGTCTTCAAATCTAAATGCAATATACAGAAACCCATAATTTATTCCCATTAATTTTGTATGATATGATATGATATCCCATTTATTTAAATGTATTTAAATGTAACCCACCACCTATTCCCCTTGAGATTACTAATCTCACTAAATTAATTACTAATTACTAAATTACTAATTGAGATTACTGTAAAGTATTGAAAATATGATTTTTTACAATTAGCTTACAGTAAATTACACTTTAGATTTAATGTACACGATTTTGTGAAAATAAAATATTACAATTTTCTTCGATCGTCTTCCAAATGTACAATCTTCTTCGTCAGGCTCTTGGACACTTACACCTGTAAAATGAGAATGTTACATATTAATAATCGAGATGAAATAGATGTATAAAATACATTGTATGGTAAGCGTGTATTTCTATGGGACTTGTTTGAAAGGCATATGCATGTCATTGAATTTTTGCATGTTTGTTTATATGGTACCTGGTTGAAAAGCATATACTGTACATGTCATTGAATTTTCTGCGGTTATTGACAAAAAAATAGATGCATTAATTAGATAACAATACCTGACAGTATCACTGGATATTTTTCCTGCACGAACACAGTCTTGATGCTCATCAGCCTGCCAAACCTGCAAAACAAGAAGAATAAAAACAAGAATTAAACAATTAAAAAATATATATATTTACTGTATTTTGTGTACTGTTACCATTTGTTGTCCACTGAGAGACTTTTTTAATCAATATAAATGTATATTTCTGGTTACTCAGTGCACTTTTTCTGCTTTTGTGTTTGTCTCAAGAATTAAACAATGACTATAATATGATTTCTATTTTTTTAAATCGACCATTGACATCTTCTTCTTGCTCTCTTTTTTACATGTTCAAAAGATAAATAATCGTGAAAATATTATTTAGAGAACAAAATACTGTACTGTAGTTTCATTAATACAGTATCTGATAGTATAGGCTAAAGCAGTAAAATTCAGGGCATTATTGAAAACCCTGCTCTCTGATTGGTTAAAATTCCGGGCATTATCCAATCAGTAATGCCCTGCATTTTAGCAGCTTTCAAAGTGCAGTTTTCAATCTGTTTATTTCCAGCCAATCAGCTTTCAGAACAGCTGAGACAGGGCAGGGGATTGGTTTGAATTAAGTAACAGCACTGAGACAGGGCAGGGGATTGGTCAAAAAGTATCCGCCATGGTTTGACTCCTCCCCCTCCCGAGCTGACTGAGATTTTCTGAGCAGATTCGGTTGAATTTGGGGTGGTGGGGGGGGGGGAGTCTGCAAAGAAGTAAGTGGCTGTCTGCAGTTTGTTTTTGGCTGTAGTTTGTGTGTGTGTGTGTGTGTGTGTGTGTGTGTCAGTAGCAGTGTGTGTGCTGTTGTGTTGTATATCTATGTAGAGGTGCTGTGTGTGTGTGTATAGAGCTCCAGTGTGTGTGTGTGTCAGTGTCAGAAGCAGTTTGTGTGTTGTGTGTAGAGGTGCTGTGTTGTGTGTAGAGGTGCTGTGTATAGAGGTGCAGTGTTGTGTGTGTATATGTTGTGTGTGTAGAGGTGCTGTGTTGTGTACTGCTGCGACACACTTTATTCGAGCAAATACCCAGTATGTACCTTGCAGATACCTGGAATGCGCCGCTCCTCACCTCTGACAAGCCCCGTTGCATTTGCCTTCCCAGCCATGGTTCATGCCTGGCTGACGGGCGGCTGATCTGTTAAATGATAATGATTAGGATTTAATAGGCTGCAATGCTTCGCGTGTCTACCAGATGGCATAAATTCATGAATTGTAATGCAGTATATATATATATATATATATATATATATATATATATATACTGTGCAGTATTGCAGCCAGCGGGAATAAAATGCTTCAATCCCTGCCTGGAAAATAACGCAATGAACTCGGGCAGAAAACAGTCACAAACCTCAATACACCCGAGTATACCCGAATTCGTGGGACTAGCCGAGCTCGAATAAAGTGTGTCGCCAGTGTATAGAGGTGCAGTGTTGTGTGTGTGTGTGGGAGGGGTGTAGGGGTGAAGAGGTGCTGTGTGGTGCTGTGTTGTGTGTAGAGGTGGGGGGGAGAGAGTGCAAAGTTTAGTAAGTGGCTGCATTTTTTATTGTGGCTGCAGTGTGTGTGTGTGTGTGTGTGTGTGTGTGTGTGTGTGTGTGTGTGTGTGTGTATATATATGTGGGTGTGTGTGTGTATGTGTTTGTGTGTATATATATGTGTGTGTGTGTGTATATATGTGTGTATAGAACTACTGTGTGTGTGTGTTAGTGTCAGCGGCAGTGTTTATGGATGTAGCATGTGTGTATAGAAGCAGAGTTTGTGTGTGTAGAGCTGCTGTGGCGTGTGTGTGTGTGTCGAGCTACTGTGTGTGTGTGTGTGTGTGTGTGTGTATAGAGCTACAGAGTGTGTGTGTGTGTGTGTATGTGTCAGTGTCAGCAGCAGTGTTTATGGGTGTAGCATGTGTGTGTAGCAGCAGAGTTTGAGTGTGTAGAGCTGTTGTGTGTGTAGAGCTGCTGTGTTGTGTGTGTAGAGGTGCTGTGTTGTGTGTGTAGAGGTGCTGTGTTGTGAGTGTAGAGGAGGTCCTGTGTTGTGTGTCTTGAGCTCCAGTGTGTGTGTGTGTGTGTGCGTGTGTGTGTTTGTGTGTGTGTGTGTGTAGCAGCAGTTTGTGTGTGAGCTGGTGTGGGTGTGTGTGTGTGTACACAGAGGGGGCGGCAGGGTGTGGATATAGATAGCTGCAGTGTAGGCGTATATAGAGGTGGTTTCATGTATTTACCATTTTGGGGCGGCAGGGTGTGGATATAGATAGCTGCAGTGTAAGCGTATATAGAGGTGGTTTCATGTATTTACCATTTTATTTTAAATAAAAAAATCTATTTAACTATACAAAAGTGTCTATTATTTATTAAATAAGCCCACATTTAGCCTATAATAGTAATAATCCTCTCAGAACAGGGCATTGCTGGCCAATAATGCCCTGGCTGGTTAAAGTCCCTCGGCTTCGCCTCGGGCCTTCAACTCTTCCAGCCAGGGCATTATTGGTCAGTAATGCCCTGTTCTTCAGGGATTATTATTTAAGTATCGCTGTAAAACTGTATTTATTCAGTTAATCAATGCGTCTTCTTCACTATGAAGATTCCAGTCTGAAGTCTTCTGATGCAGTAAAAGTACATTGATTGTGTCTTTGACGGTCTTGAATTGTGATAATAGTGGTAAGTTGAAAATGCTTCTTCAGTTCATCTATAATGGCTCTCTTCAAATTGATGGAAATCGCTCTATTCCAACTTGTACCTGGAAGATTCTGGACGACTGGGAAAATAGCCCAAAACTTTAGCAGGATCAATGTTTAGCTGAGCAGGGTCTGGGTTTGGCAGAGAAGTGTCCAGCTTTGGCTGAGCAGAGTCAGGGTTTGGCTGAGCAGTGTCCAGGTTTGGCTGAGCAGGGTCAGGGTTGGCTGAGCACCGATTGGGGTACACGCTCCTAGGACACGCAGCCCTGTTGGGAGACCCAATATAGAACATAATGGGTGAAGGGTCTACATGCTTCCTGATGCTGAATGTCACCAGGGGGCACCCCAACAGCACCCATTAAAGGAAAGGATTAGGGATTTTTGTATCACTCACTAGGCTAGCCCTTTGGGGATTCCCCCTTTCCCCGCACAGTCTATGTGCTTGGTGCCATGTGGCCCCCATCATATAATGGGGCTTACCATTGGCCCTCTTGCTCCAAAGTGGACTATGGGTGCCCAAGGGTCCCTGGCATTATACCATCAGGGGCCCTGCCCCTTTCTGCATTTTCTGAAAGCCTGTCCTGATGATCTCAGCAGCGCCTCCAAGTGTAACACATATTCCCCACCCCCCCTCTGGGATATTCTGCTGCTACATGTAGTGTGGGGATGCATACCTGCTGGCTCACCGTAGATCTTAGTCTCCCGCATGGTGGAAGGGGATATCAGAACAGGCTTCTGAGGTATAAACTAATTCATACTCACGGTGACAGCACCCCCATCTCTTGCAGGCCCCAGGAATGAGGGGAGAAATCCCTGTAGGAGAGTTTCTTTTCCCTTCCCCTAATAGACTGCAGTCTCAGGCAGGAGGGTATAGTAAAACAGGAACACTTTATTGCACACTGTAGACTTCACAGCATACATGGCAACAATCAGATATTCGGGCCTTCATCCTCAGGATGTTTCCCTGGACAATCACTGTAGGTACAGGGCCCCCACAGCTGTCCTTGCTCTTTTCCTACTCCCTGGTGGAGTAAGAGGAATAGTCCCCACTCCACTCCACTAAGGGAGGGAGTCCAAACTGTGCAGAGCCCTGCACAGTTATTCGGGGAGACCAGCCTCTCTCAAGGGTAGAGGCAACTAACTAAATCAGGAAGTCCAGCTCCTTAAATACAGGAAAAGCAGGAACCAGTCCTGAGTCCCTGATAGGACACAAGGCCTGGTTGCACCGCCTCCCCTGTGACTCACTGAAGCTGCAGGGTGTGGGGAAAACCCATTATTAGAATTTGGCAGGCCTGCTCTTACTAGGGCTTACTGCCAGGAGAAGGGCAGACTGGTAGCCAGAAACCAGGCTTGGCTAAATGTATAAGAAATAATTCCTTCCATCCAACAATACACTTGACCATAAGATATCTGCCCTCCCTGTGTCTGCCAATTTTCCCAAGATTTTTTCGCTTAATTTCTTGTGGAATAGTATTCTTGCCACTCTATTCTTTTCTTTCTTTCTAGTCTATTCTTTGGAGTCGCTATGCATTTGTCCAATCCGTGTGTAGTTTTCGGTGTTCATTTTCAATAAGGTGTGTTTCTTGTATCATTGCTATATTACTTGTTAATCCTTCCCACATTACAGGAAAATGTGTTATATTGTTTTGGACAGGAGATCTATTTTCAATGTTTGGGAGACTTGTTACTCCATTAGTCATAGGTATTGTGTATCATTGTGCATCAACAGTATACGAGATTAAATCTACATCTTTCTCATGTCACCCCTCCAAGTGTGAGAACCCTTAAATATGAGTTGTGTTTTAAGTGAGCATCTGTTATTGTTATACATTACTACATCATTGTATCAAGAGCATCTAGACATGTTTTTGCCAGATAAACTTGCATAATAAATAACATTGCATTATAAGGTGTACTTTCCTATAGTTGCATGAGCCAAATCAGTAGGTTTAACACAAATAGCAAAACCCTTAGTTTGCACTTAGTGATTTTAAGAACTTCTTGGCCTGGGCCAGTGAGTAAATCTATAGAACTTCTTGCTTGGGAACAGCAAATTAAATGTTAATCCTATTTGGAAGACCGCCTTGTTAGTGATGGGCGAATCCGCCAAATTCATTTCCTGGATTTTCTTGCATTTTCACCCCAAACTCTGTTTTTCGCTGTAAAGTCCCTAAATGGATTTGGTCAGTTTTAATCCGCACGGATTCATGAAAAACCATTGTGTACAATCCGTTAATGGATTTTCAGAATCCATTCAGTGGACTCAAAAATCCGTGGCGAATTCGTAACAATCCATAAGAGTCCTTCTCTCCCATGCCTTAGGATGATCTACAAGGTGATTTCTCTTTCCCACAGCTTGATCAGGGGCCCCTTGTGATCAAAGTGTTTCCCTCACAATTTCACCCCTCATCCCCACGGCCTAAGCATGTATAGGGAACCAAAACTGTCGCCGCTTCACTTATGGTTACTTTGTTCACTGAGATGCGTGTCACCCCCTACATTTTTCAGGTGTGAGCAACTGCTCCCAGTTTACAGCAGCTCACTGGGTTTTATGTTTGGTAGCAGGCCCAAAGCCTGTGGATGGTCTTAGCTGGGCCTTTATGTCCTAGACTGACTGAGTGGCAATGTCAGGTAGGCCTCAAGGTTGTTTTCCCTGGACTCTCAGTCAAAGTTAGTTTTATTTTTTTAATTGTAGGATCTATATGATACAAGAGTTTATCTTATAATATTTATTCATGGGATTATACTGTAGGTATTATAAGGATACATTATATTTATAGGCATTACTGTTAGGGAGCTGTAGCTTGAAATAGATATCTTAGAAAGGCACTAGACCATGGCCTCTTTAAAATACATTCTAGTTAAAGACCCTTTGTTGTGCTCTTAAATGGATCCCAGGAATAATCACAAAACTCAAAGTTTAGTACTATATATCATTACAGCAACTAGGTGCTAAATAGCCTGAACAAATAAGTAGGATTTCCAAAAATGTAATGACATCATGCTGATGGAAAGGCTAACTAGTGTACTACTGTACATGGATCACTCACTGAATTCAGTGATATTAAGTCCCCATGGGAAAACTCGAGTTGATAATTATAATTATAATAAAAAAGATGCTGCTCACCATGTTCTGGGTAATTGACCCATGTCAAACTACTGGTTATCTTTCTTCCTTTACTCTGGATTAGTATGATATATGTGTATTTGCCTGGTTTATTGATATTTCCTATGTGTACTGTGACTTTTTAATTCGTACGTTGATGAGTTTTTTGTGCAGTAATCCATTTTCTATTTAATGAGGCACCTTTCCCTCATCACCATTATTGTGTGCCTATTCCTTTCTTTTTTTATTTTTTACCCTATTTCTGTATTAAAACGGTTTTAAATAAATAAATCGTAAAAAAAAAAACCTGGGCACAGCCTCAAAACGTTTTCTGAAAAGAGCCATCCCTTTGCTGTTTTCTTTACAAGCAAATTCAGACCACGTCCTTTATATCGCTCATCTCTATAAATAACTTGGAAACAAATTATTATAATAAAGGCAAATTATTATAATTGCATTAGGACAAGAAATAGAATAACAAGTTCTGGGAATACCATCCTAAAACTATAAGTAATCTGATAAACTTGCACAATGTAGAGAAAAAAACTAGAAAGGGGCAAGGAATTCTAGTGACCTTAGCTGACCGCTAATTGGATGGTAATTACAAACACATCAATACGCCTTGTGCATAACTAGAGACATCGAATGTTCAATAGAAAGTGATAAAAATGATCAATAAACATTAGAGGCTGTAAAAGATTTGTCTACGAATGCACAATCAACGAAGACATGTATAAAGAAAGAGAAGAATGTATCAAAACTGCTTTTCCTTTCTTCCAAAGAACAGTAATACTGGCATTAAGCTTTCAAAAATATATGCTGCTTGATTGGTAAATATACAGCATTATGTCTAATGTAATGTATTCTAGAGCTGAAGGGATAAACTGCACTTTTGTATCTGCACAGCAAAACTAAGTACATGACATGATTCTGTATTCAACCACAGCAGCAGAATGTCATGTTCAGGAGATAAAGAAGTGTAGCACTCAACACAGAACTGTGAATTGTATGTAGACTTACTGTAAACAACCCACATTGAGATAAACACAATTCAAATACATTTTAGAAATCATTAGACAAATATGTGACTCTGTTTGTTATGCTTTTTTTTTTTTTTTTTTTTTCATGGTGACCGTGCTTTACTATAAAATTGAAGTGGATAGGAAAAATGTGTAACTTGGATGTGTTTTTGCTGTGAATCTTTTGGTTCCATATTAAGATTCACATCATTCTCATTGCACAATAAGCTACACCTCTCTTCAGTTAAATGTTTGCATTTGTATTTAAAATGTATTGATGCCACATACAAATATAGAAAATAAACAAGCAAGAGCTTGTATAGCAAGTAATCACCCATGTATTGTGCAAAATTATTCTAAAACAATATAGCAGTAAAAGTGATGATACATATTTCTAATATATGTAGCCCTATTTCCCCTAGAACACAAGAAACTACCGATTGCTGCCCTTATACCTGTTAGCTCCAGGAGCCTGAGCCTCCGCCACAGAGAGCATGGGGTGTATACTTACTCTGGTGCAGCGCCTCCACCTGTGAGGGATCCCGCAGAGCGGAAGCAGCCCCTCACAGGACACAACAATAAACACCCACACAGTGTAAAATAATGCAACCTTTACTGTAATGCGATTGATATAGATTATAGGATTACTCTCCCTTATGAGTAAGATACAGATACACAATTAACATACGCCTTGCAGGGCTTACTCTCCTGAATTGCTACCCACCACCGTGTCCCACACCGTGTCCAGAGAAATGTGTATCTCACACAGAGTCCCCAAGAGTTCCACAGCGTGTAAAGTCCCACTAGTCCCACAGTGTCCCCAAAGAACCCACCCTTATAGGTGTGATCAGTGCCTGGGTATAGACTTGTAGCTCCCTGGCATCAGGTGGCACACTCCATAGCTCATGGGATTTGTAGTCTTTTCCCAGTGCCTTCCCTGATTGGCTAGCGTTCGTGCGCTTTTCCACTGCGCATGCGCGACCTACAATGGCCGCCGCTGCTGCTCTGCGCATGCGCAAGCTTCCCTTAGGTTGCGGCTCTCTCTGCAATCACCAGAGCCCCCGACGACACGATCGCCCTCTCGGCACACACCGGCAACCTCCCGCTGCACGCCGCCTCTTTCGGAGCTCCCGACACGCGAGCACGTGCATCCGCACGCCCCTGCAACCAGCCACAACTCTCCTGCATGAACGGAGGTAACACAGCACAGGGGGCACAACCTCAGAGGGGGGGAACCTGGCTACATATATAAATACAGTATATGTATATATGACAATAAATCTTTTTATAAATATATTTTCCCTATGCTGTTTTGAAGATGCTGCTGGTGAAGTGACGTTCCACCGTCCCAAACAGAAATGTTCCAAAAATATGAAACAAATGTTCAAAAAATAGAAACAAAGTAGTAGTGTAGTAGTGTAGTACAGCTGAACCCCGTTATAACGCGATGCTCAGGTCCACAATGCGATTGCATTATAAGCGGATTGCGGGGGGAAATGGCCACGATCAGGGGTTCCGCGTCCGCCGGAGGAGGAGAGCTGGGATAACTCTCCCAGCTATCCCAAACCCTGCGGTGCAGCGGGTGCCTGTGTGTGTGTGTCTCTGTCTGTGTCTGTGTGTGTGTGTGGGGGTGATGTTGCAATTTGCTAACATTTTTGCGAGTCTGAAGCTCTCCACCACCTGAATGCCCCACATTCTTGGCGAATTCATGACAGTAGAGAAACACCAGACCCACTGATAACCTTGGAATTGTCCTTCATATCCTCCATAGCTACAGTGTATCATAAAAGTCTTTTGTTGATTTCCTTTAGTTCAAATAAAAGAGAAGTGGAAAAATTGAGTGGAAAGGGAATTAGGCCAATAAACAACCTACATAAGTCTATGCTGACATTTAGACCTAGGGGAACTAAAGGTTTGGTTTATATATCCACAGGGTCACTTTATGAAATATTTAAATTATACTGTATCTTTTCCTCTAGCATTGAGGGGCACCTTAGCTACTCCCATAAATGTGAAACTCTGTGTATTTATTTGATTATACCTCTTGAAATGATTGGATAATGTGTGTGTTTCTAATACAATTGTAATATTTCTAATCTGTTTTCCTATTCTTGTCTTCAGATTTATTTTTGTGCGGCCCACATACTGCAGGCCGCATTGACATTCTATAATATAGATTAAAAAAATTTAAGTTAATACATTTTGCTATTTCAAATGCTCTCTTGTATTTTATTTGAAATACAGATGCAGCACTATGGTTGATCACGCTGCCACCCCTAATTATGCTGGCGCAACGTATTTTTTTCATCTGTGGTCGCATGTGCTCAAGGTCTCAGTAAGGAGACTTAGTTGGGATTGGGATTGGGATTGGGATTAACACAGAGGGGGTCACTGCATCTGAATGGAACTCGCGCTGTGTGAATCCTACCGGGCTGCACCTGTATGTAAAAGATGATGCGCATTAAGAGTGAGACTGAATAAGTCATTCTACCTGCACGCCTCTAATAGGCAATTGCATTACTTTTATTTTAATAACACAGTATTGAAGTAGGGGATATTTTTTTCCCAAAGATGTGACATCATCTTAAAGGGATCCACACTCGTGTGTCACATCCTTAAAAAAATGGCTGCCATCTCATTGTATTTTAACCAATCGAAATGGGGGTGTACCACGTGGTATATCTCACAATCTGATTGGTTGTAGTACCATGTGATGGCAGCCATTTTTTATGGATATGATGTACCTCCCTTTAAAATGACGTCACATCCTTGAAAGAAAAAAATAAACCCTGTCACATGGTACACCAGCCAATCAGATTGTAGGTGTAACATTTGACACTCAAATGTGATGTCACAGACCTTATATAAGGTCTTTCCCATCTCATTTGAGCTTAAGAAACTGACGAGACAACATCAGCCCCATTGGATTACAAGGAAAGAAGACAAGAAAAGAAAGAACAAAATAATTAAGAACAAAAGAATGAATAACTTAACAGGGAGATGTCTCTTCAATCAAGATTTGATCACAGACTTCTTCGCATCAGCTATTGAGGATCATTGTGGCGAGGGTTAAGAGTTAGTGCTCGCATAGGACTGGGGTGAAGATATCAAGTGAAGTATTGTGGTTTCACTCACCTTGGGAGAGTTGCCAACTCCCCAACTCCACCGACAGACACTGGGTGGTGCGTCGGCCATCTTGAAACACCTAAATAGTCTATAAGACTCCTATAAGGAGTTGCGTCGACCAGTTTGTACACCCAAAGGACTGAAAACAGGAACAGGATGTTCTGGGAGGTTCAGGATATCCTCTGTGGACTGGAGCTGTGTGGCAGAGCTGACTGGGACTGCAAGGAAGAATGTTGTGCCCTGGGACTTGGCCAGAACTTTCCCCTAGGCCCGAGCTAGGCCTCAATCACTGTAACTCAGTATTGTAGGGAAGGCCGATAGTTAAGGACCTTTCCTAATAGAGACAACACTGGTGATACTGTGGAGCCGGACGGACTCCAGTAAAGAACCCTTCAGCCTTCAGAGACTACGCGTGCAGCTGCCGGTAGTAAGGAGAGAGCGGAGTGGTGTCAGAGGCCCTGCATCGTGGGACACTGTGTCTGCCTCCATTCAGTGAGTGAGGACCACATTGAATAAGATGTACAAAGGAAGGTAACCAACGTGCACCATCAACACTATGTGAGGTAGTGCTATCATCCACATACTATTGCGCTGCGTTTGTGACACATGTTATTCAAGGGTGCTTGGGTTAAGGGAATAGAGGACAGACATTGTATTGTTTGTCATTGCTATTGGTATTATTGTTGTTCTTATGTTGTGTTCCTGCCCTGTTGGTAAAGTTTACATGGTTACGTTATTGTGTTTGTGGTTAGTCATCAAGACCCTACACTGGCGACACACTTTATCGCAGTGCGGCCAGATCCGCAAGCCGGGAGATTTCCCGGCTTGCTAGTGGCCGCCCCTCGGCGTGCCGCGCGTCACAGACGCGCGGTCACGCGTCATCGGGAGCCTGCGCCCCCTGCACGCGTGTCCAGGGGCTCCCCGAGGGAGCCCTGGTGTCCCGCGATCGCGGGACAGCGGCAGGGGGTTCCGGGGGACCCGGCGGACCCGGCAGCGGTAGGGAGAGCGCCCCGATCGGAGGGCGCTCTTCTGCTGCTTCGGCGCGCGCCCGTCACACTCGGGCGCGCGCCAGGCTACTGCTGCGGCACAGAACGGGCAAATGCTCGAATAAACTGTGCCGCAGCAGTATATGTCCCTGTGAGAAGTCATCCTGCCTACACTGGGATCCTCAGGGTGGAGGCACTGCACCTGACACATCCCAAGCTCCCAATCAGTGGAGGCCCAGGCCTCTTGTGAACCTACAGGTAGCACCAGAACACTATTTGCCTACTATTTCCCTTATGGGTAGGAAAAGGGTGTTACAAATGGTAAAAAAAAATTGATTGTATTTTATTTAATTGTGTATTTTTTTTTTAGGTTGCCCATTTACTGACAATGTATTTATCTTTGCCCCTTTCGGGCTACATATAAATGCAGTGATAAGCAATGCATTTTTTTGGCATATGCTTGTTTTTATTTTTAATTGTTATGTATCAGTGATAAGCTTGCTAGTTCAGAGCTCCGATGAGATAATCGGGGCTACTAGAATAGCGTGATTTTATCAAGATGACTATCTAGAACTGTTTTTCAGCTCCCTGCTCGGTGTGTTTGAGCTGCAGCGCCACCGCTCGGGAGATGCACTTCCCGAATTAGTTTGCAAGTTATCGAAGATTTCTTCAGGAAACTGGCCAAATCATTCAGAAACTGATCAAAAAGCTTGCGTTTGTTATCGAAGCTAGAATAGCCTCTATGTCTCACATACGGTACACAATCACTGGTGCCATCACCACTTCTACTAGTTTTAGTCGTCCTGGCTACTCCTCCTGCATATGGAAAGATAGCTGCCTTCTTGCTAAAGGACCTGTTCCATTTTGCTTCTCTATCAAAACTACTAGAGAAGTAATAAGCAATGCTCTCAGCACTTGCTCTCAATCGAACATTAAACTGCTTCTGCTCCTACTAAAAAAAAGAAGGCTTTTCTTTAAACTACTACATCTCTTTTGTCTTTATGATAGGACATATTGGATAGGATAACTTTGTTAAACAGTTAAATACCTGTTTCTTCATACTTCTCTGTTCCATGTCTTTTCTTGATTAATAAACATGCAGATGTGTGAGTGGCTGATACAACCACTATTAATTTGACTACTATTTCCATTTCCCCCTTCTATATCTTTACTAAAGATGTCATTGTGAAGGCTGATGAATTTCAAGAAAGGAGAACTTACATTTATTATATTATCAATATACATAGTGCTTCACAGCATTAAAGCTGCAGTTCAGTCTATATCCTGCATGTGTGTTTTTTTTAATAAATCAGTTCTGTAGTAAGAAATAATACTTTTAGCATTTTCTGTTTTTAAAAAAACAACTTTGAAAGACCAATTTTCTTGTATTCTATTTTAACAGCCATTTGCTAAGGCACTGCCCCTTCATGTCCTGTCACAAGCCCTGGCACACCCCTTTGTCAGCACTGCCCTCCCTCTCTCTAAACGTGCACTAGCATCTGGTCACATGATCTTCCTCATAGAGTACATTCAAGGAAGCTGGAGAAAAGGGATCAGCCATGCATAGCAGCTCGGATAGGCGATTTCAAACTTATTACAGTGTTTATTCCATTCATTGCACGTGTATATAATGTAAAATTGTAATAATTCCATTTATAGCAAACGTGTATATGTGAATATTATTTAGATGTATATGTATGTTACTGAAATGTGGAGTGAGTGTGTAGGTAAATACACACAATACACTTCCACTGCATATATATATATATATTATATATATTATATATTATATATGTATGTATATGTGAAGTTATGTGAGTAAAAAAGTGACAAAAACCCTCCATAGCAAGGCAAATAGCAAATGGAAATATTACTGTATGCTCATTTGTATGTATGTATATATTTATATACACACACACTTCAAATACGGATAGTGATTCACGTAAATGATATATATATATTCACTTTCTGGGAGTATAAGAGTGACTGTCCTGTTGATCCTTTTTTTGTATCCATCATTGAATGGTATGCACCCTCTCTTTACGTTTATTTTATACTAGCTGAGAGACCCGGCGTTGCCCGGGATGTAATATTCCCGCTCCTCTCTCTCTCCTCACCCCTCCCCCTCTCTCTGTTTGTCCCCCATTCACATCAATCCAGTTCCCCCCCCTCCCTCCTTTACAGCTTCATGCAGTGTGTGTGCGTCAGTCATTGTGTGTGCGTCAGTCAGTCAGTGTGTGTGCACAGTCAGTGTGTGCGTGTGTGTGTGCCTCAGTCAGTCAGTGTGTGCGTGCGGCAGTCAGTCAGTCAGTCAGGGTGTGCGCACGCGCGTCAGTAAGTGTGTGTGTCAGTCAGTGTGTGTGTGTGTGTGTGTCAGTCCGTGTGTGTCAGTCTGTGTGTGGGAATAAAATGCTTCAATCCCTGCCTGGAAAATAACCCAATGCACTCGGGCAGAAAACAGTCACAAACCTCAATACACCCGGGTATACCCGAATTCGTGGGACTAGCCGAGCTCGAATAAAGTGTGTCGCCAGTGTATTTCAATAGCAGTGTTTTCCTATAGCCGTGCAAAGGAAAAATGGTTTTAAAACCCAACAGTTGCAGCACAGCGCATAAGCGTTTAGCTAACTTCTAATAGGAAGATCTTAGAGTGCTGAGTTTTGCCGTGAGTGCTGAGGGAGTAAAATCATAAAAACTGATGAATGAAAGTCCCCCTATTTTAATAGTTCTAACATTATGGGCATAATGGGATTTTCCTTCAGACGGCCAAAACAGAGGGAAACACTCAACATTGTAATTGCGGTACTTTACAAATGTTTGACAGAAACTTTCTGTGAGTGATTCATGCATAATTTAGCCCCGGGCTTATAAGACATCCCGCTGACATGGTTCCAGGATGTCTGGAAAGGTCCAGAGTTAAAAAGGTTCCGACATCGTTTGGTGTTATGCGTGGAGGGGTAAATGCAAGTACCCTCATCCTAGCAGATGTCCAGATGCCCGGGCAAAGTGGACAAGATTTCACCATGCGAAGTTTGCGCATGCCCGTGGCATACTAAGATGCCCTCTTCCCGGTGCTGTAAGGTACTGGCAACCTGAGGATAGGTGGGATATTTAGTTCCCTCACAGAAATTGGCTGCAGAGCTTAAAGATAGGGGTTTTGACTGTTCAAAAATCTCTACATCCGATCTGGAGTTAGTTCCATCATGCCATAACAAAGATTCATCGTGCGGTATAAAGTTGTAACATCGTAACCAAAATTTGTATCCAGCTTCTAAAGTCCATAAGAACTAAGGACTTCCAAACCAATTCTACAGCGGTAGAACGAAGCATGCAGCTCCGGCGGAGAAATAGGTGTTGAGAGCGGCGTCCCTATCCAAAGACTGTTTTGCGGCTCTGCTTATGCACAACGGGAGCAAATTGTGATTAGAGACTCTATTTCTAAAGATTTTGTTCTGGAAGTAGAGGATTTCGTTTTGCCCCATCCCAGTATTTTTGTAATATTTTGTAAATCAAGCTGTGTAAGTTCATTGTGTAAATAAATTACAATTTATTTTATCTCATGCTTTGCACAAACAAAGGATCCGGGTAATTTTGGTGTTAAAAGATCTGGTCTCCCGTGACAACCCCCACTGGGGGTGTTTTGCAGGGTTAGTTCCCCTTTAAGATCATCTAGGGATTTTTGCAATTTTTCATAATGTTCATTTAAAACAGGCATCAATACTTTTGCTACAGTCATGACTAACTCCCATAATCCCTGGGAGTTTCTGCCTCCCGAGACACCTTTGATTCCTCTGGGTTTGCATGCAGCTCCTCCATGTGCTTGGAAGCCATCTTGGTGTGCTCTTACTTTCCAAGGGCTATCACCAGATTTTACTGGTATTTGGGGGCATCTGTGTCTGCCTGGAGATAAATATATCCATATGAATGCTTTCTCGTTACTTTTCAAGTTGCTGTCTTGGTGTGGAGCTTTTCCTTCTTTTCCCCTCTGTTCAGTTTGATTGAAACTGTGAGGGGTTAAATTCAGCCTGATGTCTCTGCAGAGACTGCATGCACCTCTAATAAGGTTGGAGGAGATTTTAAACTAGGATGGAGGAGGGAGGGGAATGAAACAGATAATGAACTAAATGGAATGATGAGGTTTCAAGGTGGTATGGAGGTAGAATGGGGGCAAGTGCAAGTTTGACAAGCAGTGAGATACCCATAATAAATAGAGATAATACTAGAAAACTTCTAAAGACTAAACCAAGTGGGAGCAGAAAGGAAGGAGCAGATAAGATAATAGTACAGGCTGAAAAAAACCTTAAATGCATGCTTGCTAATGCAAGAAGCCTGACAGATAACATGGGGAGCTTGAATTAATAGCTACAAGGGAGCAGTATGATATCATAGGCATTACTGAAACATGGTGGGATGAAACTCATGACTGGACAGTTAATTTAGAGGGATATTCTCTTTTTCGGAAGGATCGAACAAATAGAAGGGGAGGTGGAGTATGTCTATATGCTAAACCAGATCTAAAACCTATTATAAAGGATGATATCTATGAAGGGAATGATGAAAATATAGAGACCTTGTGGATAGAAATTAGCAGTGGGGGTTAATGTATAAAGAAAATGTTTTTGGGAATATGCTATAAACCACCAAATATCTGTGAGATTGAGGAAGCTAAAATACTTTTGCAAATGGAGAAGGCATCAAAACTGGGTCATGTTTGCATAATGGGGGATTTTAATTATCCAGACATAGACTGGGGCAATGAGATTAGTGTTACAACAAAAGGAAACAAGTTTTTGGGGGTGCTTAAAGATAATTATATGACCCAAATTATTGAGGAACCAACCAGGAGAGGGGCAGTTCTGGATTTGGTCATATCAAACAATGTAGAAGTAATAACAAATATTCAAGTCCCGGAACATTTGGGTAACAGTGATCATACAGTAACATGGTCTCATTTGAAATAAATTATCAAAAAACAGATTACTTGGGTTCAACAAAGACTTTAAACTTTAGAAAGGCAGATTTTAATAAACTGAGGTCTAATCTAGTAGTAATACAATGGGATGATGTTTTTGCAGGGAAAAATGTAGAAGATAAATGGGCAGTCTTTATAACATTGTTAGAAAAGCACACTTATCAGTGTATACCCTTGGGTAATAAGTATAAAAGAAATAAGTCAAAACCAATGTGGCTAAATAAACAGGTAGGGGAGGAAATGGACAAGAAGAGGAAGGCGTTTAGATTCTTTAAGTCAGAAGGGACAGAGACATCATATCAGAATTATAAGGAATGTAACAAAAATTGCAAAAGGGCAATTAAATTAGCAAAAAGGGATAATGAAAAAAGGATTGCAATAGAAAGTAAGGTCAACCCTAAAAAGTTATTTAAGTACCTTAATAACAAAAAAATGAGAAAAGAAAATATAGGACCCTTTCAGTGTGAGATGGGTAGGCAGATTATTGGAGATAAGGAAAAAGCAGAGGTATTAAACAAATTCTTTGCCTCTGTGTTTACCAGGGAAGAATCAAGTTCAATAGTAGCGCCACAGGAGGAAGCCACAACCTCCATATTAATCACCAATTGGTTAACTGAGGAAGAAGTTCATAAGCGACTTGAAAAAATTAAAGTAAATAAGGCACCTGGCCCCGATGGCATACATCCAAGAGTTCTCAAGGAGTTAAGCTCAGTAATAGCAAAACCATTATATTTAATATTCAAGGACTCCATTTCCACAGGCTCAGTACCACAAGATTGGCGTAAAGCAGATGTGGTGCCTATATTTAAAAAGGGAGCTAGATCACACCCGGGGAATTACAGACCTGTAAGCCTGTGCAAACACAGAGTAGGTAGCGCTAACTATATAAGAAAAAAATAAACCCTTATATGAGAATGGTCCTCACATAGGGGGCTGCCTAAATACTAAAAACGGACCCCCTGGTCAGATAACAGTAACAAGAGAAGAATATAGTATTAAAAAGGCGCCGGCAGGTAAAGGATATATTAACCAACAGGAAGAACCGAAATGTATTCCAGGCAGTAGAGATGTGCTTAAAAGAAATATAAAAAAACACAAAACATAGTGTAATACTGTAAATGTTAAAGACAAACAAAATATATTGTACACAACTACTAAATTAATATATATCAGCTGAGATCATAGGTGATTGGAATTGTAAAAAACATTTAATAAAATTGATTAAAAACACTGGACATAAAAAACATAAACAAATCATATAATCAAAAATTATAAATAATATCATATATTAGGACAATTGATATGGGACCGATATTCAGGTTCACCAGATGAACTGCCCACTCACCGGACGAAAGATAAAAGCAGGTGGTGGAACTGCTGCGGCCGAGTTTATTCGAGCATTTGCCCGGTCTCGGCCGCAGCAGTAACCTGGCGCGCGCCGGAGGGTGCCCGGCACGCGCCAAAGCCGCGGAGGAGCGCCCTCCGATCGGGGCGCTCTCACTCCCGCTGCCGGGTCCGCCGGGTCCCCCGGAACCCCCTGCCGCCGTCCCCCACATCGCGGGACACCAGGGCTCCCTCGGGGAGCCCTGGACGCGCGTGCAGGGGGCGCAGGCACCCGATGATGCGTGCCCGCGCATCGGCGATGCGCGGCACACTGAGGGAGTGCGGCTAGCACGCCGGGGCATCCCCCGGCTTGCGGTGCTAGCCGTGCTGCAATAAAGTGTGTCGGTAGTGTATATCTGAGAGTATCCCCTCTCTTTTCAGCTCACACCGTATCAGGGCCAGGATGATGGTTGCACACGCCAGGCTGCATGTGTTTACTCTCCCTTGGCGCTCATTTCTCCTTGCAGCTGGTTGTGGATTCACCGCAGCAGATTCGTGCTGATCTTACAATGAGTTTGAGCCGATAAACAGCTGATTCGTCTCGGCACTGGGAACAGCTCAGGCGTAGCGTTCTGGGTCCCACCAAATTAACCCTACGCGTTTCGAGAGCGAGCTGCTCTCTTCCTCAGGGATTCTACAAATGTGTCCCATAATGTCCTCTTTTATAGGAGTCCAATAACACCTTAATTAAATTGCTGCACATGCGCATTGGATAATATGTGGAAAGCAATGTCCATTTGTCAGCACATGCGCAGTGTCTGCTAATAGCAAAAAATAAAAATACAAAGTTAAAGTAACGATCTCAGCTGATTAACTAACATATAACAACACCTAATGTGATGAGTGTGTTGACAATTGTATGTGCTATAGATAAATGTGCTATAAATGAATAATAGGATAAATTATACAATCTAATCTAAACTATATTATTGTGATGTGTATATATGGTCTAAAATTGAAAATAAATTTATCTATATATTGTAGTAGATGATTTAACTTAATTCTATGATATGTATATATAACTAATTTTAACTTAATTCTATAATATGTATATATGAACTAAACTAGTGAATGAATTAACGTGATGTGGTTTATACTTATTAATATACTTAACAAATATTAATGCTAAGTATAGTGCCTATATTTTTATATAATTGATTATATTTTAAATATGTGACTTTGGATAAGTGTGTAATAAGAAAGTGATTGTATTACTATTAAACCTTTAAATAAAGTGAATGAAGTGCATAAATAAGTGTCGAATATTTATTTGTTTATTAAAGTGATTTGTGCTTACAAAGTGGTGTTTGTGTTACTATATTTAACATTTCATATTTAGCATTTAAACAATAATCCATATAAAAATTATCTGGAATCCTAACTCTATACTGTATATTAGAAATTGTTAGAATAAAGAACTTTTATAATAAAAAAATATATATTTATAATAAAGAAACAAAAGAACAAATTGGACAAATGACATCTTGAATTAATTTACCAACATCGGACGCAAATTAGCTCCTAGCTGCCCATCTTTACAAACAAAGTTACGAAGTACTGTCATACACTGGCGACACACTTTATTCGAGCTCAGCTAGTCCCACGAATTCGGGTATACCCGGGTGTATTGAGGTTTGTGACTGTTTTCTGCCCGAGTGCATTGAGGTATTTTCCAGGCAGGGATTGAAGCATTTTATTCCCGCTGGCTGCAATACTGCACAGTATATAAGGCAAACGCAATGGGGCTTGTCAGAGGTGAGGAGCGGCGCATTCCAGGTATCTGCCAGGTACATACTGGGTATTTGCTCGAATAAAGTGTGTCGGTGCAGTAAATAAAGGATATTTCCCATGTCATAGGTGTACTGCGTGCAAATATAGTATAAGAACATCTAACTACACATCAAACAACACATCCAAAAATTATTCAATTCAACAACACATCACTTGTAAAAGTTCGTTTGTAGTATATCTATTGGAGTGTCCATGTGGTCTGCAATATGTGGGTATGACAACTAGATCTGTCCAAAGACGCTTATATGAACATATATATAATATTAAGAGAGGGTTAACAACGCACAACGTATCGCATCATTTTCAGCAAGTGCACAATCAAGATCCCACTGGTTTGAAGTGTATGGCAATTGAAACCATCGTTCCAAATTGGAGAGGAGGAAACGCTGTGAGCCTACTGGGGAGACGTGAGTCCTATTGGATATACGAATTACAGACCCTATCCCTACTAGGCCTCAACGTTGACTTCGACTTAAAATCCTTCTTGGTAAATTAATTCAAGATGTCATTTGTCCAATTTGTTCTTTTGTTTCTTTATTATAAATATATCTTTTTTTATTATAAAAGTTCTTTATTCTAACAATTTCTAATATATAGAGTTAGGATTCCAGATAATTTTTATATGGATAATTGTTTAAATGCTTAAATATGTAAATGTTAAATATATGTAAACACAAAACACACTTTGTAAGCACAAATCACTTTATTAAAACAAATAAATATTAGACACTTATTTATGCACTTTATTCACTTTATTTAAAGGTTTAATAGTAATACAATCACTTTCTTATTACACACTTATCCAAAGTCACATATTTAAAATATAATCAATTATATAAAAATATAGGCACTATACTTAGCATTAATATTTGTTAAGTATATTAATAAGTATAAACCACATCACGTTAATTCATTCACTAGTTTAGTTCATATATACATATCATAGAATTAAGTTAAATCATCTACTACAATATATAGATAAATTTATTTTCAATTTTAGACCATATATACACATCACAATAATATAGTTTAGATTAGATTTTATAATTTATCCTATTATTCATTTATAGCACATTTATCTATAGCACATACAATTGTCAACACACTCATCACATTAGGTGTTGTTATATGTTAGTTAATCAGCTGAGATCGTTACTTTAACTTTGTATTTTTATTTTTTGCTATTAAGCAGCACTGCGCATGTGCTGACAAATGGACATTGCTTTCCACATATTATCCAATGCGCATGTGCAGCAATTTAATTAAGGTGATTATTGGACTCAATTGGACTCCTATAAAAGAGGACATTATGGGACACATTTGTAGAACCCCTGAGGAAGAGAGCAGCTCGCTCTCGAAACGCGTAGGGTTAATTTGGTGGGACCCAGAACGCTACGCCTGAGCTGTTCCCAGTGCCGAGACGAATCAGCTGTTTATCGGCTCAAACTCATTGTAAGATCAGCACGAATCTGCTGCGGTGAATCCACAACCAGCTGCAAGGAGAAATGAGCGCCAAGGGAGAGTAAACACACGCAGCCTGGCGTGTGCAACCATCATCCTGGCCCTGATCCGGTGCAGTAGCTGTGTGAGCTGAAAAGAGAGGGGATACTCTCAGATATATCCACCGCCTGCTTTTATCTTTCGTCCGGTGAGTGGGCAGTTCATCTGGTGAAGCTGAATATCGGTCCCATATCAATTGTCCTAATATATGATATTATTTATAATTTTTGATTATATGATTTGTTTATGTTTTTTATGTCCAGTGTTTTTAATCAATTTTATTAAATGTTTTTTACAATTCCAATCACCTATGATCTCAGCTGATATATATTAATTTAGTAGTTGTGTACAATATATGTTGTTTGTCTTTAACATTTACAGTATTACACTATGTTTTGTGTTTTTTTATATTTCTTTTAAGCACATCTCTACTGCCTGGAATCCATTTCGGTTCTTCCTGTTGGTGAATATATCCTTTACCTGCCGGCGCCTTTTTAATACTATATTCTTCTCTTTGACCTGTAAGCCTGACTTCAATAGTAGGGAAACTACTTGAAGGTTTAATACGGGATAATATTCAGGAATACCTAATGGAAAACAAAATTATTAGTAATAGTCAGCATGGATTTATGAAGGATAGATCTTGCCAAACTAACCTTATTTGTTTCTTTGAGGAGGTAAATAGGAATTTAGACCATGGTAATGCAGTTGATGTGGTCTACTTAGATTTTGCAAAGGCTTTTGATACGGTTTCACACAAGAGGTTGGTGTACAAAATAAAGAAAATTGGACTCAGTAATAATATATGCCCCTGGATTGAAAACTGGTTAAAGGACAGACAACAGAGGGTTGTCATAAATGGAACTTTTTCAGGTTGGGCTAAAGTAGTGAGTGGAGTACCTCAAGGATCGGTACTGGGACCCCTGCTTTTTAACTTGTTTATTAATGACCTTGAGGTTGGGATCGAGAGCAAAGTCTCCATCTTTGCTGATGATACTAAATTGTGTAAGGTAATAAAATCAGAGCAGGATGTAATTTCTCTTTCAGAAGGACTTGGAGAGACTGGAAACGTGGGAAGGTAAATGGCAAATGAGGTTTAATACAGATAAATGTAAGGTTATGCATTTGGGATGCAAGAATAAAAAGGCGACTTACAAATTAAATGGAGATATATTGGGGGAATCCTTGATGGAGAAGGATTTAGTAGTGCTTGTAGACAGCAGGCTTAGCAATAGTGCCCAGTGTCATGCAGTAGCTGCAAAGGCAAACAAGATCTTATCTTGCATCAAACGGGCAATGGATGGAAGGGAAGTAAACATAATTATGCCCCTTTACAAAGCATTAGTAAGACCACACCTTGAATATGGAGTACAATTTTGGGCGCCAATCCTAAGAAAAGACATTATGGAACTAGAGAGAGTGCAGAGAAGAGCCACCAATATAATAAAGAGGATGGACATTCTAACTTATGAGGAGAGGCTAGCTAAATTAGATTTATTTACATTAGAAAAGAGGCGTCTAAGAGGGGATATGATAACTATACACTGGCGGCACACTTTATTAGAGTGCGGCCAGTTCCGCAAGCCGGGAGAATTCCCTGCTTGCTAGTGGCATCCCCTCGGCCTGCGCCCCCTGCACGCGTGCCCAGGGCTCCCCGAGGGAGCCCTGGTGTCCCGCGATGTGGGGGACGGCGGTGGGGGATTCCGGGGGACCCGGCGGACCCGGAGAGGAGAGGGGGAAGCCCCGATCGGCGGACCTCTCCTCCGAGGCTTCGGCGAGCGCCCGGGACATCCCGGCACGCGCCAGGTTACTGTTGCGGCCGAGACCGGGCAAATGCTCGAATAAACTCGGCCGTGACAGTATACAAATATATTCAGCGACAATACAAGGAGCTTTCAAAAGAACTATTCATCCCACGGGCAGTACAAAGGACTCAGGGCCATCCCTTAAGGTTGGAGGAAAGGAAATTTCACCAGCAACAAAGGAAAGGGTTCTTTACAGTAAGGGCAGTTAAAATGTGGAATTCATTACCCATGGAGACTGTGATGGCAGATACAATAGATTTGTTCAAAAAAAGTTGGACATCTTTTTAGATGGGAAAGGTATACAGGGATATTCCAAATAAGTATACTGTACATGGGAAGGATGTTGATCCAGGGATTAATCCGATTGCCAATTCTTGGAGTCAGGAAGGAATTAATTTTTCCCCTTAATGGGGTTTTTTGTTTGCCTTCCTATGGATCAATAAGTAAGTATAGATATAGGATAAAGTATCTGTTGTCTAAATTTAGCATAGGTTGAGCTTGATGGACGTACGTCTTTTTTCAACCTCATCTACTATGTAACTATGTATCTCCCACTCACAGGAGCATGCAAAGTCTGTCTGCATTTTCCTGTTCACAGGATCATTCAGTGAGTTTTTATCTACTGACTTAAATAATTTGTTCTGGTTGTTTAAGCTGATGATCTGTGTAGGAGCAGTGGGGCTGCAGGAGCTCAGGGGGATTTGACTTCATCCTCTGGCGCCTTACTGGAAGTCCTCTTACAGATTCTAAGCACCAGAACACCAGTGGCAAATGTGAATGTCCAAAAAGATGCTCCAAGACGACCAGCAAAGATAGCAGCTTCAGAAATCCGAAGTGAAATATTATCTACTGTAAATCACGACTTTTGCGCCCAAGTTCTGAAAATTGAACGTAGTGGTTGTGGCTGGGATTACGAGTCGATTTTTGTTCCAGGACACTTGGAGCTATCTCCCGGTGAAAAGATTTCAAGTTCTCCAGAGTAGATCAAGCGGTGCCATCAGGAACTTCATGCCAATTTGAGTTCCTGGACATTTCGGACTAAGTCCCGATCAACTAAAGACTCTTGTTTTACATCTATTTTAGTTACGAAAGTCTAGTTTTCTTGCCCAGGTCCCAAGTAAGTGTGCTCTTCTTTTGTAGTTTGTGTTCTATTGTGTGTATGTCTTTTTATGCAAATAAATTTTCAATTTATTTCACTTATCTTGTTTTTCTCAATGTATGATCCAGAATAAAAGGTGTAAATGCCTGGTCGTCCGTGACAGGCTATATTAACTTATGGCAGTGGTGGGATCATTGAGCTCTATGTTTTAAAATCCTGTGGGGTCTTCTAACAGAGATAAACTCATAGATTGTGAGCTCTCAAAACAAGTGATGACTTACACAAGTAACACAAAGCTAAAATAAACACAGGTTCGCTTTTGTCACTTAGCTTAGTGCCATCATGTGAAAATGGGCAGACAGCAGGACGGTACAGTACCTGTCATGGGACCATCCCAGGATTGTTTCCCGTTGTGAATGTTCTGACAAAGATTGTGCTTGCTTTGCCTGAGTTGGCTACCACCTCGACTGCAATTACAGTGTCCATTAGCCAAGCCAAGGTGCCGACTGTTATGGAGGTAGTGGAGGCAGAGTAGGAGAACGTGGACATTGAGGGAGGGGTTGGCGTAATAGATGCGGGAAGTGCATCCCTGGTAGGCCGAGTGGCTAGTGGTCGCCTGGACACTGGACTTACCACCCTTCTTGCAGAGTGGGGAGTGGGAATGACCTTTGCACAGAATCTACAGCTGATGGCTGCTGCTAAGGACCTACAGCCCTCCGGGACCCCAAGGACTCCTTTCATACCTCCCCAGCCACAGCCATCTCACCACATATTTGGCAAGGGCAGTATGTGGATGGGATGGATAAAATTGATGGCTACCTCAAAGTCTTTGAGGAACAGTGTCATCGGTTCCAGATACCAAACAGGACTGGGTTTTGCATTTCTTGAGCTTTCTTGCAAAGGACAATTTATTTCATTTCCACATCCCAGTAAGTGTATTCTGATGTTGTTATGTGTTTGTCTAGCAAGGAAATAAATCACAGTTTATATTGCTCCTTTGTTGTATTCAATCGAGAATCACAAAAATATAAAAAGTGTTGATAAGTTTGTGTCCACCATGACACACCCCCAGACCAACGGGCTAAGTGAGAGGTTCAATGGTACACTGAAGCAGATGCTGCAAGCTTTTATACAAGCTGAAGGGAAGGACTGGGAGATTCACCTACAGCATTTGCTGTTTGCATATCAAGAGTGTCACGGGAGACCAGGTTTATCAACACCTTTTTAAACCGGAATCATATGATTGAGCAAAGCAAGAAGGTAACATAAATTGTAATTTATTTCAGGAAAAGACATACACACAATGCAACACAATTTGCACAGTTAACACACTTACTGGAAACGGGGCTAACGAATAAACTTGTCCTTTAAACTAATATCACAAAAATGACCTCTGTAGGATCCCTTTCCAATGATTGGGAGGTACTCACGAAAGTCCTGGAACTGATTTCGGCATGCAATGCCGCTCGCGACCGCTACGTTCTAAAAAAGCAGGAAATAGAACATTTTCTCTCAAAATCTTTGAAGCCGGCTAGTGTCTATTCAGCACAGAGCATCTTAGAATTTGCCATTGTTGGTTTGGCGCTTGGAATCCGTGATCATGATTGGCTACAAGGCTCCTTATGGGTTTCAGTGTTCCATTCACAAACCTCTACAGCCTATCAGAGCATGGGAATTCCCCTGCCAGCAAATCACCGATTTGCCGGTATTGTAAACCCGGGAAGGCCCATTTTTTCATTCTGCAATTGATCATGCACCAACCTGGCACCTCTGCCACTTTGCATACTGAGCCAACCCACTGTCCAGACTCCATAGAGTCTGGGATCTGGCAAATGGGGTCCGGATAGCCCTGTGGTAGCCCAGGATGCGGGTACTCAGGACAGGAGAGGTACTGCAGTCCTGCTTAACACCTTGGCATCCCGAAGCATTCAAGACTGGACTCCGCACAGAGCCATAGGCACCAAGCTTGGTAGCCATCATGTCCCTCGGAATTCATGACTTGGAAATCCCACAGTTCATTCACAGGTTATCAGTACATATACCATTTAAATATAACTCTTTAATAAAATATACCGTGTCCTGTCTTTTGTGTGATAAAGATGTCCCTGTTCTGGTGTCAGGGATGGAGTGAGGGTATATATTTCATACTCTCACTAGCCTCATCCTTGCCACACTCTAGAAATAACTTTTAAACCTTTACCACATATTCTGAAGCCAGGGTCATGTGTGTTGTGTGAATAACCCAAGATAGCTCAACTCGTTCCTTTTACAAGCACAACAAATTCTTTGTCTTTTCTTCACTTTATTGGGGACAGCATTGATACACAAAGGCACTTGTGGATGATGGTGTTGTGAGAGAATATCTTTATAGTTAGAGTGCTTGATAGTAGGGAAAGGTGAAAAGGATTGGGTGAGAAAACGTACTCACTCAGCCAGTGTAGGAAGGAAAAGGAAGTGTAGGGGAATCTGGGTAACAGGAATAGTCTAGGGACAGACTATCTGTCAGCAACACAGGGCGGGAGGCAGAATAGCCATTCTGAGAAAGATCTCAGAGGTTGCAGGCAACCAACACTGACTACGGCTGTAGTAACAATAATGTTGCCTTTTCACATGCAGCTAACTGCTGGGACAGGGAAAATAGCAGGCAACTAAACTAGGGAGACATGACAAGCAGAAGCTGCAAGGGGGTTCAAACAGAAATATGATTCTTGTTCCATGACAGGAAGCAATAAATCACTGCCACCTTTATCCTATAGCTGGAGCATACCCTGAACCCCTATACCCGGTTCAGGGTACCGGGCATGTATCTGGGCACCCCTCCTTATACTTGGGACCCCTATTTATTCTAGAGACCCCCTGTATGGTTGCAGGTATACATTAACCCCTTCATGTTGCTGTGCAACATTTTAAAGTGCAATATTGAAAGTGTCTGGAGTTAATTTTGGAGTTGAAATTGGAGGTGAAGATTGGAGGAAGATCTGGACTCTGCACAACAACAACTCTGCAGCTGTGAGAACTTGATTTTCTAAATGCTATGATTCTTTGTATTCTTCCTATCCTCCAATACATGGACTGGCTCCTCCTGCATCTCACCATGCCCTCCCTGTTGCTTTATTTGCTTACTGTTTCCTCACTACTTTGAATGTCTCTGTTCTCTCCAATTTCCCACTCCCCACTCCCCACTGCACCATTATTTATACACCTCTCTCCCAAAAACTTCATTACCCCTCAACAAAAAGCACCCACACAAATCCTCTCTTCATGCTCTCTATCTATCCTTCTGCTGGGGATCTACCCTAAGCCTGATCCAAGACACACACACCTGATATCATCCATGCAGCCTGCCATCTCTTCCCCTGTAAATGGTATTAACCTTCTGATTTAATACTGACTAACCCTAAAACTCACCCCACAAGTTAAGCATTCCAACAGCCTGCACTCATGGTTACTGTCCCACACTCAGCCACTCCTACCACCCATTGAGGCCAAGCACTGCTATACACAGCACTTATTTCCCCACCTGCTGTCTCTGTAAATCTCCCACCATACCTCTTAGATTGTAAGCTCTTTGGGGCAGTGATTTCCTTTCCTATTGTCTGATTTTGCTGCACTTATTGTACCATTTTAATTCCCTGTACTGTATTCTTTGTGAAGAGCTGAGTACACTTTTTGCGCTATATAAATAAAGACATACAATACAATACAATACAATACAATACAAAACATGCCTGTCACGGGGAACCAGGTACTTACACATTTAAACCAGGATCATATCACTGAGCAAAGCAAATAAGTAAAATAAAGTGGGAATTACTCCATAGAAATAGGCAAACACACTTTGTATTACAATAGGCAGAATAAAAATACACTTACTGGGTGTCTGGGATTGACAAACTGATTTTCCTAGTTGAAATAAAGTCTTGAAATAGTCCATTCCAAATGGTATTGTAAGTGTGACAGAAGCTTTTCTGCTTAAAGTCCTGTAGCTGTTTCCTTGCTGTCTCCGCAAGGCTTCTATGGGTCGGTCCGACCCCTCCGAAGGTTACACACTTTGGACCTTGGTAATCTTGGAACACACACTGATTCACTTCACAATCTGCTCTTAGGATTCTGCTCTCTGGGCTTGGCTACTCACTTTTTTTTAATAACTTTTGCAAAGTCAGACCCACAACACTACAGCCAACCCACAAGCATGAGAACTTCATCTTTTGCCACTGGGACAAACGGCTTACTTCGGGGCTCTGCTATCTATCCGGGACTGTTAGAACACGCTCTTTTAGGGTAGGTTAAATGACGAGGCGTAACGTGCTGGCTGTTCCTTTAAACAGGCTATGCGTTGTTTATTCAGTCCCAGGCACTGAGTTTGCCACAGTGCATACAAAAGGAACACAAGCAAAACAAAAGCTGGCTCACCTGAGCAATAACTTAACTAAGGTTTTCCCTGACTCAGGGTTGGAGTGGCTTTTCCACTTCCAACAACAAAATAAGGAACTTTGCAGTTTTAGAAAAAAGGAATGGAATGATTTAACCTGTTTGGGGAGAGGATTTTCCCCTCTCTGCTTCCAGCAGCCTTCCTGCCTCGAGGCTCTTGGGGAGAGGGAAGAGGAGCCAGGAAATCAGTCTTAAATACCTGATTTCTAAATAACAGGACAGGTGACAGAAATCAGGCAGCAGACAAACTCTGGTCTGGATCCCTCATCCCTCAGTTCCAGCACTTGCCAAACTGTGGGATGGAGTGCATGTATTATGAGGCTGCACTTTCCAGCCTAAACGGGATAGAAACTGTTCAGTATCCTGGGATCCTTATATATGGAATTTATTACCATCCCCTGGTTTCTGTCACACCACTCACACACTCTGACAGTTTTGTGAAGCTTGGCACCTGAGCTTTAGCATGGCAACGCTGTATGTGCGAAAATGCCATCTTGCCTATTTGTCATGTAGCCCCCCCAGGTGAGTCTCAGTCTAGGGAGGTGACTGTTTGCCAGGATGGCCTGTCTTCACACAGTCATCTTATTGAAATGGCTTTCACACCCCTGGCAGCTAGTGTCACTTTGATTTAGGGACCTAGATCAAAGACTCACTGGCACCAAAGCCCCAAGTGGCAAGGAGGCCCTGTCCCTAGAATGAAAGACCCTGCCTGGTTTAATGTATAAAGTTTAAACATATTTTAAAACACTGCTACTTAATAAAATATACTTTTATACATTCTGCCACTAAAATGTGTTACAGTCCGTTGGTGTAGGAAATAAAGTGTAACCCTAAGCTATTCCCTTTACATTAGCCTATAACCAATGCAGACAGCAAACTGGACCTTTAACATTTTTAACTTTACTTCTTATTTTAATAAATCTCACTCAGCCTTATCCTTGGCTGGATATCCCCTAAACTCCATATACCAGAGTTAAGATGACCTGGGCAAGAACTGGGAAGCCCCTCCTGCTATATTAGGGAACCCTTGACTGTTTAATGTACCCTTTTCCTCCATTTGACTCCTTTTTTCATAGTAGAGTTTTGACCGGAGCACTGTGCTTCAACGTAGCCGAAAATCTAACCTGATCATTGGGTACATTTTGGGGTATTCACTAACTTTGGAACACCACTAAATAGACACAATCTGATAGAAGTTTCTCCGTCAAACCTACCCTGAAACCCCTCACCGCCTGGTCATCTCCACTTGGTAGCACTCCTGGAAAGGGTAAAACATGAAAAATTGCAATTGTCACATTTTCTATTACATGGTACAGTAATGCATGTACAATACACGGTGTCACGGTAGACCAGGTCTTACTAATACATTAATACCGGGATTCTGGATTGAGCACACAAGATGGGCAAAATAAATTGTAATGTATTTCCTTTTAAGACAAACACACAATATTCACAATTACAGTCAATAAAACACTTAATGGGATGGTGAAATGAAATCAAATGTCCACAGAACAAATGAAAGTCTCTGGGCAGCCCTGCATGTATGTGTCACGATGGACACCAACTTTATCAACAAATGTATATTTCTGGGTACTTGATTGAACAGAACAAGTTGCAAAATAAATTGTGATTTATTTCCTTAATAGACAAACACACGACATCTGTAGAATACACTTAACACAACACTTACTGGGATAAGGGAAAAAAATAAATTGTCCTTTGCTTGCAAGCGCAAGAAATGCAGTCTTGATTTAAAGGTCCCGTGGCCAGATCGCAAGTTACCGATCTAATATCTTAGCCACCTCAAGGAATTTTGTTAAAGTTCATTAGAATTCGTTCCAGAGTCACCAGGGCTAACAAATTCCGAAGTTTGGGGCAAATCCTTGGTTACGTTGCTATTAACCCCTACTCTCCGGGACCAGTTACCGCTGTGTGAAACAGAGTCTTGCGTCTTTACATCATAGATAAAAATTCAGGAATCACACTGGGGATACCTCAGGAGCCATGGTTATAGACTGGCCATGGCTATCTTTAACATTTGGATACAATCCCCTTGTGGGAACAATTTAACCCACCAATAGCCAGGTTGCCCATAAGACCGGGCAAAAAGGCCACTGGACGTATTCCGTGAGGGATGGGAAGGGGAGACTACCAATACTGATGCTTCTGTGCTTCAGTATGTGAAATATCTCAGAGACTGGCTAGTATTGCTCATAGGGTTGGCACAGGACAACCTTAGGGCTGCTGAGACAAAGCAGAAGTCTTGATATGATCTGAACACCTGTAGCAGAGAATTCATCCCAGGACTGCAAGTATTAGTTCTCAAGCCCACTTGGGAGAACCAACTAATGACTGCCTGGTCTGGACCGTATCCGGTGCTTCGAAAGATGAATGAGTGCAACTATGTTGTACAGGTAGATGCTGAGGCAGGATAAACATGCTTAAGGAGTACATAACACCGAGTGTGGCATCAGTGCTGGCCGTTTGTAGCTCACCGATGTGGGATCCGGACAATGCTCTGACATCTCCTGGGGGAGGCCAGGCAGGGAGGTACAGTAGAGCAGGTTCAGATTGGGTCTCAGTTGAGTGTCTGGCAGAGAACAGATTCCAAGGCATGCTAGAGAATTATAGGGCCCTGTTCACAGATAAGCCAGGAAAGACACACATTATATATCATCCCGTGCTTACAGGAGATCTGAGACCTCTGCATAAGCACGCTTATAGAGTGTCAGCAGAGGTGAAGGGCAGAATAGAGAGGGAGGTAGAAGAGATGCTGGCCCTAGGGGTAATTGTACCATCCCAGAGCTGTTGGGCTTGTCCGGTAGTCCTGGTACCTAAGAAGGATGGGACCACACGGTTCTGTGTGGACTACCGGCAGCTCAATGAAGGGATGGTGTCAGATGCCTATCCCATGCCCCGCATGGATAAGTTGTTAGATGAACTTGCGGGGGCAAGGTATGTGACCATCATGGATCTCAGTAAAGGTTACTTTCAGATCCCCCTGACCAAGTAGGCTAGGGAGAAGTCAGCATTAATTACTCCAAGTGGCCTCTATGAATTTCTTGTGATGCCATTTGGGATGAAAAATGCCCCGGCTACCTTCCAACGCCTGGTCAATTGTTTGCTGGAGGGTATGCAAGGGTTTGCAAGGACATACCTTGACGACATTGCTGCCTTTAGTAATTCGTGGGAATCACATTTAGTGCATTTAGCTGCGGTGCTATCCAGGATTAGGGATGCAGGGCTCACCTTTTAACCGACCAAGTGCTTAGTAGGGAAGGCAGAAGTACTGTACCTAGGGCACAGGGTGGGTGGAGTGCATCTGAAACCAGAGCCAGCTAAGGTGGAGGCAATAGTGAAGTGGCCCGTTCCCAAAACCAAAAAGCAGGTTATGGCATTCTTAGGCACGTCAGGCTACTACAGATAGTTTGTCCCCCAGTATAGCGCCATTGCCAAACCCCTGACTAACTTTACCCAGAAGCGACAGTCTGTGATGGTAGTCTGGTCTTCTGCCTGTGAGGTCTCCTTTCAGGTATTGAAGACTGCACTGGCCAGTGCCCCTATTCTTGCTGCACCAAACTATGCAAAAAAGTTCTTGGTGCAGACTCATGCCTCAGAATATGGCATTGGGGCTTGTGACAGAGTGAAGTCAACTCCTATCAGTTACGCCATGGAGACATATGTCTGAGTGCTTCATCCAGCACTCATAAGGGTTAACTCAGGTGGAAGTTACTGTAGGTAGTCAGGAAGTAACCTTACACATGAGAGCCAGGAAGGTAGATAAGGATCTTGTGACTAGCAGTAGCGGGATCTCTCAGACCAGAGCACATGGATATATGTGCTGCTAGCCAGACGAATACTTACTGCAGCCAAAGTAAGATTTGTTTTCATTTGTTTGCATGACTGCTTGAAAGACTCTTACGGTTTGGTTATGGTTTAGCCAGCCAGCCTGCTAGATAGGTCTGCTGTGTTAGGTAGTTTCTCCCACTGTGGAGCAGGATTTATTTGTTTAAAGGGACAGTGTACCCGCATGTTATGTTGCTGTGGAGAAATAAAGCCACTGAATGTTTTCATTTATCCTGAAACTAAACGTGTGGACTGTTCCCTGACCTCGGCTACAGGCCGTCCTACCACAAGTGGTGTCAGAATTGGGAAGTCGGACGGCCCCTGTATCTGAAGGGCCACACAGGAAAAAAAAATGGAGACAATTTTTTCTCAGTTCCTTGAGCAACAGCTCCAGCTAGCAGAGAAGCAAGCTGAGCGACAAGCCCAGCAAGATGAGCGACAAGCCCAGCAAGATGAGCAACAGGCCCGGCGAGAGGAAAAGCTACTCCAATTGCTGGCCGAAGGTCCAGCCCCAGGCAAACCAGAGATTCCAAATAACCCACCGGTGATGCTGCATAAAATGAAGCCAACCGAAGACCCAGAGGCATTTCTCCTCACTTTTGAAAGGGTAGCCATGGCCCACGGCTGGACAGTTGATCTCTGGGTAACGACTCTGGCTCCACTCCTCATAGGAGTAGCTCAGGCAGCCTACCAGGCTATTCCAGCAGACGAGGCCATGGACTATCAGCAACTAAAAGCTGCAATTCTGGATCGCCTAGGCCTCACTCCAGAAACCTACCGACAGCGGTTCCGGACAGTCAAATATGCAAACAGAGACAGACCTCGGGTCATAGCCCACCGCTTAGTAGACTTATGTACCAGGTGGACACAACCGGAGAAGCATACCAAGGCAGAAATCCTTGAACAGTTTGTGCTCGAACAGTTCATACAGATACTGCCCCCCTCCTCCCGCTCCTGGGTAAAAAGACACGCTGCATTTTCCCTGGATTCAGCGGTCCGCTTGGTGGAAAACTTCCTTTGCGACGACACCCAACAGGAATGCTGGGAACGGTCCGTGCAAACACCAGTTTCTTCCGGTGATGCTAGAGGCAGGAGAGCAGACAATCAAGGGGTCTACAACCTGCCAGCTCGGGAGATCCAGTCAACCCGATCGAAGACCCTTTCCCATCTCTGAGGGTTCCTGGTACAAACTCCCGCAGAGACGCCCGTCCCGTGTCCAAGGCCATTGGATCACAAAAGGGAGGCCGCCACCCACAGTATTCCCCGAGAACCTGGACTCCTGTCACCCATCCGATAGAGAGGATACCCCCACCAAGCAGAAGGGAGGATCCCATCCAACAGCGGAGAGGTCCAAGCACCGAGCCCCGCCGAGAGCTTCCGCTCACGACCGAGTGGTCAGACTCAGGAGATGATGAGATGGACTGTTCATATGGCAGAACCACTGCACACTTGTCTCCGAGGGGACCACAATCCGTGGTTAGTCCCAGCATCTCTGGAGGGGACAAAAGTAAACGCCATGCTGGACTCGGGCTCTGGAAAAACCCTGATCCTAGAGGGCCTAATTCCAAGCAATAGACTATCTTATGACTCTCCTTGGAATATCAAGTGTATCCATGGGGTACCCGATGGCGAACATTCTACTGCGTATCCAGGATCAAGAGGCTAGCCTACTAGTGGGAGTTGCTCCCTGGCTACCTGCTCCTATTATACTTGGGCGAGACTGGCCCTACCTCGAAACATTGTTGGCCTCTACTCCTACGGAGCCTACTTCTCTGGTACCGGAGAAGCCCGGAGACTTGTTCCCTTTTTCCCCAGAGATTTTCCCCTGAAGACACCATGTCCCAAAGACACATAAACAGAGACGTGCAGAAAAAGAGGACTGGTTAAGAAAGGCTGGGACTCTTGGTAACATTAGTCAGCCCAAAAGACTGCAGGTCATGGCCGGGGATGACCAGGGTGGGGAACAGATAGATACAGGAATGTTGCCAGACCTGGATCTTCCTGACTTCCGTCAGAGGCAGAGGGAGGACCCAGCTCTGGCTAGACAATATGAAAAGGTTGTACAGGTCAACAACAAGATAATGGATGAACAAGGTGTAAAAGTGTTTCCACATTTTGAACTGTTAAATTACATCCTATATCGTGTGAATAAGGTTACACAAACAGGGGCGGTCATTCGACAGATGCTAGTCCCTAAAGGGTTAATTGAAACAGTGTTCTCCCTAGCCCATACTCTCCCATGGGGTGGTCATTTGGGCAGAGATAAGACCACGGACCGCATCTCGTCCCGGTTTTACTGGCCAGGCATACATGGTGACATCATGAAAATATGTGAGACATGTCCTGAATGCCAATAACTAGCCAAAAAGGACAGAAGCCGGCTCCCTTGGTTCCTCTGCCCTTGGTAGCCGTCCCATTCGAGAGAATTGGGGTAGATCTGGTCGGACCTTTAGAACCCTCTGTGAAGGGACATAAATTTATACTCGTTGTTGTAGATTATGCCACCAGATATCCTGAGGCCTTCCCTCTGAGATCAGCCACTGCTAAACAGGTTGCCCACAGGCTGTTAGAACTGTTTTCTCGGGTAGGACTTCCCCAAGTAATGTTAACTGACCAGGGAACAAATTTCATGGCAAAGTTAATGCAGGATGTCCTGAAGTTATTGGAGGTAAAATCCGTCCGGACCTCGGTCTACCATCCTCAGACTGATGGATTGCTAGAGAGGTTTAACCGTACTTTAAAAACCATGCTTAGGAAGTTTGTGGACACTGAAAAGCGAGCTTGGGATGAACTTCTCCCTTTCCTGTTGTTTGCGGTACGAGAAGTTCCCCAATCATCCACAGGCTTCTCCCCGTTTGAGCTCCTATATGGACGCCAACCTCGGGGTATTCTCGACAGACTGAAGGAATCCTGGGAGGAGGAGCCCTCCCCCTCCAAGAATACCCTTCAGTATGTCATAGACCTTAGAAACCGCCTAGACATGATATGTCGGTTTGCTAAGGAAAACCTCATATCTGCTCAAGAACGTCAAGAGAGGCAGTACAACCAAAATGCTCGCTTGAGGGTCTTCCAACCTGGGGACCAAGTGATGCTACTACTACCAACATCAGAGACTAAACTCCTTGCGAAGTGGCAGGGTCCTTTCCAAGTTCTCTGCCGCACAGGGGAGGTGAACTATGAGATCTCTCAACCAGGGTCCAGGAAGGGTAAACAAATCTACCACATGAACCTCCTGAAACCCTGGAAAACGATGAGATCGCTGTACATTCACCCTCGGGAAGCAGAGACGGATTTGGGTCCACAGCTTCCAAAGGTTAGTACATACAATGACCCTCAGGTTCCCATGGGAGAGCAGTTAACAATGGAACAAAGGTCAGACCTACTAGATGTATGTGACCAGTTCCCAGATGTTTTTTCTGAGCTGCCAGGGCAGACTGATTTAGTGTCCCATAGGATTGAGACAGAACCTGGCGTAAAAGTACGGTCCCGTCCCTATAGATTGCCAGAGGGCCGAAAAGACCTGGTAGAGAGGGAGATGTTGGAATTGGGCGTGACCGAGGAGTCCCACAGCGAATGGTGTAGCCCTATCGTGTTGGTCCCTAAACCAGATGGAAAGGTGAGGTTTTGCGTCAATCTGCGAAAGGTAAATGCTGTATCCAGATTTGATGCATACCAATGCCTAGGGTGGATGAATTGCTTGACTCGCTTGGTATAGCAGAGTATATCTCCACCCTAGATCTCACGAAAGGATATTGGCAGATACCTCTAGCGGAAGAATCCAAATGCAAAACTGCCTTCGCCACCCCTCTCGGTTTATACCAATTCGTCACTATGCCATTTAGGTTACATAGGGCTCCAGCCACGTTCCAAAGGTTAATGGACAAGGTACTACGACCCCATAGGGCATATGCCGCAGCCTACTTGGATGACATTGTCATCTATAGAAGACACTGGCAGTCTCATATAAAAAGGTTAAGGGCAGTCCTAACGTCCCTGGGCTCACTGCCTTGGGCTCACTGCAAATCCAAAAAAAGTGCCCTGGGTAAATCCACTACAAAGTACTTGGGCCATGCCGTTGGGGGAGGGATAGTAAGGCCACTAGCTAGCAAGGTGGCTGCCATAAAGGAAGTCCCCACCCCACAGACAAAGACACAGGTCCGCGCCCTTTTGGGGTTAGCAGGGTATTACAGGCGGTTTATCCCCAATTTTTCAGAAATTTCTGCACCCTTAAAAGATCTGACAAAAAAGAGTGCCCCGACCCAAGTTAAATGGTCTTGGGAGTGCCAAGACGCCTTTGACATGCTTAAAAAGTGCCTGTCAGAGGGCCCCGCTCTTCGGAGCCCAGATTTTAAAGAGCCCTTCATCATCCAGACGGATGCCTCAGAGGTAGGACTGGGAGCAGTGCTGTCCCAGCAATTTGATGGTGTTGAACACCCCATACTGTTCATCAGCCGTAAACTGTTCCCAAGGGAAGTGAGGTATTCTGTCATTGAGAAGGAGTGCCTCACGATAAAATGGGCAATTGAGGCCTTGAGACATTATGTCGCCAGAGTACACTTCACCCTGGTCACTGACCATGCGCCCTTGAAGTGGTTAAACACCATGAAGGATGAAAACTCAAGGTTGACCAGGTGGTATATGGCCCTCCAACCCTTCTCTTTTGATATTCAGCATAGACCTGGAAAGAACCATGGAAATGCTGGTTTTTTGTCAAGAGAAGGAGTGGAGGGTCGGGCTTCAGCCGTGTGGGACACTAGCCACACACAAACAGGGGAGGTATGTGACAGAGTGAAGTCAACTCCTATCAGTTACACCTGGGACACATATGTCTGAGTGCTTCATCCAGCACTCATAAGGGTTAACTCAGGTGGAAATTAGGTAGTCAGGAAGTAAGCTGACACCTGAGAGCCAGGAAGGTAGATAAGGATCTTGTGACTAGCAGTAGCGGGATCTCTCAGACCAGAGCACATGGATATATGTGCTGCTAGCCAGACGAATACAGCACAATACTTACTGCAGCCAAAGTAAGATTTGTTTTCATTTGTTTGCATGACTGCTTAAAAGACTCTTAAGGTTTGGTTATGGTTTAGCCAGCCAGCCAGCCTGCTAGATAGGTCTGCTGTGTTAGTCAGTTTCTCCCACTGTGGAGCAGGATTTATTTGTTTAAAGGGACAGTGTACCCGCATGTTATGTTGCTGTGGAGAAATAAAGCCACTGAACGTTTTCATTTATCCTGAAACTACACATGTGGACTGTTCCCTGACCTCGGCTACAGGCCGTCCTACCACAGGGATTTACATAGCCAAGTGGGGGAGGAGGGCAGTGAACACCCTGTAGTGTATCTGAGCTGCAAGCTGCTGCCCAGAGAGGTGGCTTATGCTATCTTTGAAAAAGAGTGTCTGGCCTTTAAGAAAATTGCAACCATATCTGTATGGCAGACATTTTACTGTTATTACGGACCACAATCCATTGAGTTGGTTACAGAGGGTGTCAGGGGAAAATGCAAACTCTTCTCTGGAGTCTTGCCTCACAGGAATTTGACTTTACAATGCAGCACAAGAAGGGAAGCGAGCATTGCAATGCTGATGGTCTTTCCCGCATGGACAGTCCTCAGGACCTACAAAATTCAAGAGCTGGCAGGCCAGCCAAATCAACGGATGAGGGTGCCACGGGAGACCCAGCTGTTTGAGTGAGGGGGGTGTGGCAATGAGAGGGTTAATCAGGCCTAAATAAAGGTATTATACCCGGCTGATTAGCCCCAACTTGCATTGGGAATTAAGGGGTAAAAAGTATTTGCACTGCTGTCTTTGTCCCTGTCCCAGCCTTCTTACCCCCAGTTTACATGCTATTCCCTGCCCGCTGTAATAGAAATACATGTAAACTATGCAATCTGATTTCCAGCACAAGATGGCGTGGTGAGCGCCAAAGCCAGCGCTGATTGAGGAAGCGTGGCTGATTATGGTAGGTCTGCTGTGTTATATGGGTATCCATTTTCAAGCACTCGACTCTGTAACCGCAAGTAAGTTGAAAAAGTGGCTTGCGGTTAGATTTGAAGTGTTTTACCGATACAATATATCCGTACCTTGTTAGCTCGCGTAACTTGAAAGGCAGAAAGTCTGTGGCCATGGGAAGTAGGTCAATTGATGTGGGAACTGGGTGAACTTGAGTTCCCCACAAGAAAGCATTTAAATTAAGCGGGCTTACTCGTGAATGGAGACAGTTAGCACCCTGATTTTTGATGTGAAGTGTAAATAAATTAAACACTCACATACATATAAAAATTACAGTTGTGGTACACCCAGAACATGATGTTTTAATAAAGTGTATAATACTGTGAATTTAAAATGCACAGGCAGGAACATTTTTTCTGTAAGCCCGGGAAGAAATCCTTTGACATGTAAAATTGCTAAGTTTGCATGTATATGAGAGCAGACAGCTGCCATCCCAGGTCTCTTCTTAATTCTATTCCAAAAGGGCAACTAATACGATTGAAACGAATATGCTCCAGTAATGAGGATTTCCTTAAACAATCACAAGAACTCCTAAACAGATTTGAAGAACGGGGCTATTCGAAAATCAATCTCCAGAGGTCATTTGATGAAGTGGCAGACATGAGTAGGGATGATCTTTTGAATAAACAAAGAAAAATTATTAAATATAGCAACACATGGGAGGGCGATGGTCCTTTTTTTGTTACCCAACATAATGCACAAGTTAATGCGATAAAGAATATAGTAAAAAAACACTGGAGTATTTTGTCAGCTGACCCTCTCCTTAAAAAAATATACCCAGAAGGTCCACGCTTTGTTTTTAAAAAGACAAAAACATTGTTCAGAAACCTTTTTTCCTCCTCTAGTTATAAACAAGGGGATAATCTCCCAAAAGGATGTTTTAAATGTCTACATTGAATCTCCTGTGGTTATATGGAACCATCTTCCAATTTTGTATCTTTCAATACAGGACAACAATTTCCCATTACGTCCTTCATAGATTGCAATGCCACATTCATAGTCTATCTTTTGGACTGTGGATGTGTTAAACAATATGTGGGACGTACCACCCGTGCCTTAAAGGCCAGAATGAGAGAACATATTAGATTAATTAGGCTGGGTGACTTAACCCATCCGGTATCTCAGCATTTTACAACTTGCAAACTGGGAGACCTTAAAAAACTAAAATACAAAGGAATTGAATATGTTCCCAAACCGATTAGGGGAGGTAACAGGCTAGAGACACTAGACAAAAGGGAACTTTACTGGATATTCACCCTTAACACAAGAATACCGTATGGTCTAAACTCAGATTGGGACCTGAGCCCGTTTTTAAAATAAAATAAAAAATATAAGAAATAATAAAATCTAGAAAATCAAAATAACAAATGATGAAATACCTGACTTTATGCATTAAATTGTGTAATTGTATATATCTGGGTACTTTATCTCTATTATGTATGAATCATAATTAAATTGATATTGATTAGTACTTATAACATGGTATAATGTTGCTTGATGAAGAGCTCTCTCTCTCAGTTTCAAGCAGATTGATTTTTCCATTGCCATTCCTTCATCATTATTGTCATTCTTTTGCTGTTGTGCTAAGGTGTTCTACACAATAGCGTAATAATTTATGCAATTTAAAGGATGTAGGTTGAAGAAGGTGTTGGAATCATCATATAATATGATTGACTTGAATGTAATGGATTTAAATATCTTTATTGTATATTTCTGTATACATGTTTATCATTCCGATTTCTCTTGTGCATTACCACATGGATACTATCAGAATCATTGTTACCTCATACCCTTTATAATTTATTAATTGAAAATCAATAACTAAAATTTAAGGTATATATGTATATATATTGTTTTCATTTTTTAATTTTTTTGTTCCTCTCTTCCCTTTTTTTTTAGTTAGAGAGTTATGGTTCAATGATTCTTTTACAACATGCTTCTTTCTAAATTAATTATGTAGATTTTTCAATTGTTTTTTGTTTTTATTTTTAGTCACATATAGTTTTCATGTTTTGTTATTGTTTTTAATTACATTTAGATTAAAGTTTTTCAGATTGTTATGTCGTCAGTTAGTAATAAAGTTTTTATTTAAGGATTACATGTGATTTTAGCAAAAGTTCAATAAAGTTGTTGTTTGTATACTCGAGTGTACGCAATGACGTCACCTGTCCAGGCCGCGCATGCGCGTCACAAGTGACGTAATCGTGCGACGGATGGAGGGCGGCTAATGGCGGGAAGACGAGAATATATTAGGTATGTCACTTGTAGGCTTCAGTATGCACCTTGACAAAGAGCTAATAGCTCAAAACGCGTTGGTGGTGGCCTGCGGGCTCGGTTTTTGTGGCTTATGCACTGATCCAATAAATTGTTTTTTATCCTGGGTCCCACTCTCCTGCAGTTTTTTTTTCTGTTGTTAGTTGTGCTCCACTTCTCCTTCACTCTGTTATCTGGATCTTGCGGAGTACCGGAAGCACACGCCTACGGAGAAAAATCCCATCGAAGACCCTACAAATGTGAGTTTATTCAACATATACACCTTCACACTTACCCGTACCGATGTCTATGCCTGGTCACTAGCCAGTGAGAGTTCACACATAATTCAAATGGGACTTTTTCCAGCTATTCGGAATACAGTGGAAGTGGGTGTGACTTTCATTGTTGAAGTATAAGGTCTGGATATACAAATGGGATCTCTAAGGAAGATAACACAGTGTCTTACCTTTTCATGGGCTATACAGCCAATGGCTCATGTTTGAGCACCATACAGTTTTTTGTGGTTTTTGGAGTACTGGGATCTGGCACTCAGCAACATCCCAGCCATTTTCACACTTGGATCTCTGAGGCTTTCATCCCTGTACTTCACTAGACTCACAGTCTCCCACTTAGTGGGGCCTTGGTGAAGGGCAGGCAGGAAAATACCCTCAGCTAGATGGCAGGGCTGTATGGGTTTGGGATGATTACTAGGGTAAACTGCCCAGTTGACCCAAAACAGTGCATCTAAACCCACAGCACAGGTATATTGCATATATATATGTAGCAGTTTTGAAGGTAGATAAAACAGCAGTTCATCTTATAAGACTAATTTGAAGGTGTATTCAGTGAGTATAACAGCATCAGATTATTTTACTTGATTGAAGAACCACAGTCTTTTATGTGAATAGTAGCCAATGGCATAACTTGATTCTGTGATGCAATTAAAAAAAATTGTAGCTTTACTCACTGCCTTTTTGTCTTTGACGAGTGCTTGAACCGCAAGGCGTGCTCCACTCCGAACAGCAACACAGGAGAACAGGAAACGAGTGTTGTCGCACAGCCAAAAAGAACTCCACCAGGCAGGATAGTAGCAGTAAGGTTTCTTTATTGGCACATGAAGTTAAAAAAACACTCTAACATGTTTCACGTGGGAGGCGCTTTATCAAAAAGACTATAGACCCTGATGGTCTTTCCCCTGCTTTAGTAGCAAACCTCCTCTGTCCCGCCCCCAGGTCGGACCAATCGCTAATAACGCAACGCAGATGGAACAGAATTCATATAATCATGGTCATCTCCCCTAGGTGCAGAAAACAGAGGAGGAGTGCTACCGTAATGGCACTAGTTGATGTACATACTGCATATGCATACCATAATGGCACTAGTAAATGCTCATACCATATGCACACAACAAATGCCCGTCACACTTATAATGATAAGCATAGAACAACAAATAAACGAGCAAAGGGAACAGGGAAAAGATGTTTCAAACATTTATAAAAAGTACATAATCGGGTCTTATCTGTTTAAAAATCTTCGCAATAGTGCATGAAGTTATAATCTATTATATATTATAATATAAATCCTAATAGATAGGTAACTTTTACTACATTCATTTAGATGCACATATTATATAGAACCATTTCTCCAGTATATCGTCTTAAGTTTGTAAAGATCGGGAATATAGACTTACACAAGAACTCAAAAAACAGAGATATCACTTGATACATAGGTATCACTTAATACATAACAACAGTCCCAGCCATCTGAAGACATAAGGCTGGTGTATTAACTATCTAGTGCTTCAAATATTAAAACTAAAGTTGTCTGGAATATTTGGAACTACTTAGTATGTCATACTAGATACTGCCCAGTCCAACCTCTTAAATCTAAAGTAATGGGGAGATGGTACAGTCCCAACTTCTTAAGAGCCTTTCTTATTTTGAAATAGAGGATCTCTGATGAATCTTGCAGATCCAATATCAGGACTGAAATAAATCTTACATTTCCAATATCCGGACTGGAAATTAAAAATAAAGCGTTAGATATATGAGATAGCGGGGGAATGGGGGGTGGGGACGGGGGGGGGGGGGGGGGGGGGGGGGGGGGGGTAAATGCAGGAAGGAAGGGAAAGGAGGGGAAACAGACTGTAGCACAAAATAGGAACTCTATCAAAAGTTATACAATTCCCAGTCAGTATTAATACCATTGGGTGAGAGGGTGTCTAGTTGGAAGATCCAATGCATTTCTCGTTGATTACGGATCTTTTCACGGTCACCCCCCTTCAAGAATTGTAATCGATTCAATTGCAAAAAGAACTAAAGTTATTAATTCCCCCCTTATGACATTCAGTAAAATGTCGGGCCACCGGGTATATAACATCTTTCTTTTTTATTAAGCGGACATGCTCCATAATGCGTGATTTCAGGGTTCTAATGGTTCTCCCCACGTAGCCCATTTTGCAACCACATTGCAAATAGTAAACTTTAAATTTATCACAATTTATGAATGTGGTAATTTATAATCTTTGTTAGCTTTTTTGGGTTTAGCGAATTTACATATGGAGCAATGCCCGCATTGGTAGACGCCCTTAAGGTCACTCAAACTTGCCACCTTTTTAGTCTCTGCTCTATACATACTGGATGATATATAAGAAGCCAATGTTTTCACTTTTCTATACACAAATCTCGGACCCCCCTCTCAGGGCTTTTACATTTTTTTCACTTGTCCATGGGACAGCTATTTCATATATACTGTATACTGTATATAAATATATATATATAGTGTAGGTACCTGCATTAAATGGTATGCCTTGACGTGGCATGCAGGCTTATAAACGCGTTGGCCAAAGGGTTTATCAAAATACCTTTATTCATGAGAATATTATTTTATTTTAGCCTAATTGGTAGGAGCGCAGGAATCGTTCTTTTTGTTTTTCTATATGTTAAAACCTATCTTTGTACCTGCAGCAAACTTCTATAGGGAGGATCACGGTATATTTACAGTTTTCACAAATATTAGGCAATCCTTTTCCTTACCGCTTACTCCCATGGGAAATTGTAAATATAGTATCTCTGAAACGTCATAGGGGTAGGTTTATTGGCTCATCTGCAGTTACTGAGCCTCTACCAATTTTCCAATTAGTGCAGGTATAATACACCCCAGTGTCAGTGTGGATATTGCCCTCCATTGAATGGTACAGTAGGTGAATATGTAAGGCTGACAAAGAGATATATATGTGTAAGTTTTATTATATTCACACCTGGGAATTTGTGCACCCAGTTTACCTCAATAGTAAAATACTGTAAGATACTGGCTTTTGCCAGATTTTAATTGCACTACTCACATAAGCTCATGCTTTATTTAACCATTTCAGGGCTTTTACATTTTTTTCACTTGTCCAAGGGACAGCTATTACATATATATATTTATATATATATATATATATATATATATATAGTGTAGGTACCTGCATTAAACGGTATGCCTTGACGTGGCAAGCAGACTTTTAAACGCTTTGTGTAAACGAAAAGTACCTGAGCGCTCTCTCACTGTGCAATACTGGTGATGTAATTTAAAATATATTACCATGCAGAGGTCCCCACGTAATTCACTAATACCGTGCTCGTCTTGCGGGAGAATATTCTAGATACATGTTCACAAGTAATGAAAAGTTCAGTCCGCGCTCTGGCTCTTTAAACTTGGAGTGTTGGTCCCTCTCAGTTCTCTTGCTGCTTCTGTGTTTATGAGGTGTCTCCCCCACCTCCAAATGTGGTCTCCACCGGAACCCCGATGGTGATACCAATATCAGCAAAACAAGAAAAAACACAAAAGCGCACCAAGATGAGAGATAGATATTGTATTAGCAACAAATAATAAAATTAGTAACTTACATATAAAATTTCTTTAATAATCCCCGATTCTGGTGTCTATCACAGGAGTAGGGCATCACATAGGAAGTATGAAGGGTAATCTCAGTTCTGAGAGATCAGACCCGCGCGCTGGGGCTGTCTCTGTTCACTCTCCTGTCCTCCACACGTGGAGGACAGGAGAGTGAACAGAGACAGCCCCAGCGCGCGGGTCTGATCTCTCAGAACTGAGATTACCCTTCATACTTCCTATGTGATGCCCTACTCCTGTGATAGACACCAGAATCGGGGATTATTAAAGAAATTTTATATGTAAGTTACTAATTTTATTATTTGTTGCTAATACAATATCTATCTCTCATCTTGGTGCGCTTTTGTGTTTTTTCTTGTTTTGCTGACATGTTCACAAGATCTGATGAATCACTTAATTAAGCACCATACAAAAACATTAAGGGGCTTGATATATAAATTCATTTAATTAAGAATAAACTTGAACCCCTATTTGACAGTGAAGGGTTCAAAACCAGGGATAAGACCCTGTCGGAAGTACTTAGTAAACTAGAAAATATTATCCTAATTGTGAAAAACAAAAAAATCAAGAGGGATGAAATAGATTATCCAGAAGGAAATCAAAGAAAGTGGGATAAAACAAGTTTTGACAACAAAAACACACCACGAGATAGAAAAGGGCCTGGATACTATAGACCTTATTATCTTAATCACAGACAAAGGGGCTTTCATGAAGATGATCATAGTCTGGAAAGAAGAAGAACTGATGGGCAGAGAAATACTAGGCCTGAACAAGAGAGTTGGAGGAGTAATAGGGCTGAAGCACCCAAAACACTTGAGATAGCTAGAAGCAATCATTTAGACAAGGTTAGAAGTAATGAACCAGTTAATATTAATGTAGTATGCAACACACATCCCCAAGGGGAATCCTCATTTGCGGCAACTGCGGCAACACAGAAACCTGAGTCTTTATCACGCCATACTGTGCTGCCCAAAGATGACCACCACCGTGCTAGTTATAGGGCACCAACTCCCAGGCGTTATGCGAGAGATAGATCAAGGGAACAAGTTAGATCACGTGAGAGAAGAAATTCAGGGCCAAGGAGACGTGAGCATATCCATTCTGGTCATGATATGCTTCTTCTCCACCTTGCTTCTGGGGAAATCTCTCCCAATCCTGGTCCCTGTCTTATTCCTACATGTGCTCATCCCCCCCTGCAGACGCACTTACCAGAACTCCCTCCTACTGTCTCTGTACTTTCTCCCTACCTACCAATTAGACTGTAAGCTCCTCGGGTCAGGGACTTTCTCCCTACCTACCAATTAGACTGTAAGCTCCTCGGGTCAGGGACTCCTCTTCCTTAATGTTACGTTTATGTGTAAAGCACTTATTCCCATGATCTGTTATTTATATTATCTGTTATTTATTTGATTACCACATGTACTGTATTACAACTGTGAAGCGCTATGTAAATTAATGCCGCTATATAAATAAAGACATACAATACAATACAATGATAGAGGGGATTCCAGGAGATCACCAGTGAAAGGGAGCTATTATGCTCATACTAGCCCCATTAGAGATAAAAGCGGTGGAATGGAGAGGAGCCCCCTACTCCCCGATTCCACTACAGAACAAGTTCTCCGGTCCCCGAGACCCTGGGTTACAAGAAGACAGGGAAGAAAAAGGAGACTAGAGGAAAGAGAGGAGGTAGGAGGAGCAAAATCAAAAAAACAAATGTATTAAGTAGTGTTTTTAACATTAGTAAGAAAACACTTCCCCCAACTGAAAACCAACTTATTTCCAAAGGACTCAGTTTCGCAACCACTAATAAACCGAGTGGATTTAAACTTTTTGTAGATGCTAAAAAGTATCTTTGACAGCTTACTATCAAAAGATTCTTTTTGGGAAGGGACACCATACAGAGAGAGAACATAGTGAAGATCATCAGTACTAATGTGGTAGAAGATGTAGGAGGTGAAGTTGAGAGCTCATCTGCACAGGATCATTTTATTCATTCTACACTTAAATATAAATCCAAACAAAGGCAACAGCAAAGGGAACTATCTAGAAGTATTCTCACAGTCAATTATGGCTGACTTTGGTCCTCTGGCAGAGGTACATTGTTGATATACTTTTTATTTGGAGGGGCACTAGAGAGGACTTAGACCCTTTTATCCAATATATCAATTCTAATAACCTCAATCTTAAATTTACCATGGAATATAATGATAAAGAGATCAACTTTCTAGATCTCACGATCTGTATTGAAAATATGAAAGTCAAAACGAAATCTTTTTTCAAAAAAGTAGATTCAAGTAACTATCTCCTTAAATCCAGCTGCCATGATAGAAAATGGATCGAAAATATCCCTTATGGACAGTTTTGTAGAATTAGGAGAAACTGCACTGAAAATAGACTTTTTAAGGAACAATCTCAAATCATTAAGAACAGGTTTATTGAGAGGAAATATAGCCCTACTCTGGTAGAAGGAGCTTTAGCTAAGGTCTCTACACTACAACAAAGTAACCTACTGGTAGCAAAGCACAAAATAGGAAATGAGAGACTTAATGTTCCTTTTATTACATGGTTCAACTAAGATGCTAATAAAATAAGAAAAATCATCAGGAAACACTGGCATCTAGTCCAAATGGACCCAGTACTTAAAAACATTACAGCAAAAATGCCAAAAGTAATTTTTACCAAAGGCCCCAATCTAAGGAATAAACTGGCACCTAGTTTCTATAAAACCAAGGAAAAATCTTCTGCTCCCAATTGGCTCCTGAAGCCAGTGGGCTGCTTCTGTTGTTTCAGTTGTAAAGCCTGTACGCAAGCCTTGAAAGACAAAATCACATTTAAATTTAACATCACTGGGGAGACATTTAAAACCAAGACCTTCATCAACTGTAGGTCTACCTTTGTCGTTTATCTCCTTAAGTGCCCATATGGTCTCCAGTACATTGGACGGACTTCAAGACCACTCAAGATCCGTGTACTGGAGCACATGGGTAACTTTCGGAGGAGGTTAAGCACACTTAGTGTATCACGTCATTTTGACATCAAACATGGGGCAGACCCCACTGGCTTGGTCTATAGAGGCATAGAATCTGTCCCCCAAGACATTAGAGGTGGCGACAGGCTATCTAAACTAAGTAAATTAGAAACATTCTGGATCTACAGATTAAAGACCTTGATCCCACAAGGTTTACATATTGACATTGTTCTGGCTGCTTCTATCTGATATGAAAATGTCACTTACTTCCTTTTTTTGTTTTATTCTGCAGAATTATGGTTCCATTTGATTTTAGCCCCTCGGCCTATCACTATTGATGTATCCTTTTAATCATTCACAAAATTACATTGAGGTCTCCCATATGTATTTAATTTATTGAGGCTCCCGACTTGTGATAGTTACTACGGTAAATTTCTCTATGTTATTAAACTTTTAGAATTATTATAGTTCCAGCATTTATTGCTGTGATTACTACCTTCTCATTGCTGTTATCAGCTGTTTAAAGGGTGCTTCCAGTATTATTGATATGATATAGTTCTTTTTCTATATTGTAAGATGAATTTGCACAGTTTTGTTTGTCTATTTACAGCCAAGTTTTAGAGTTATATGTTTTTGATCGCTAGTTATCGTAGCTAGTTTTCTATATGTTTTTATCTGACCATTACCAGCTAATGGAGCACAGTATTCCTAATGTCAGAATCTGTCTTTGATTCTCTTTAGAGGTATTTAACTGTTGGGGAAAGATCTAATATTACTTATCCAAATGTTTCCAACTATGGACCAACCAACTAATTTAGATTATATGTAATCTTCATTGGACATTGGCTGCTATTAGTAATTTATACATTCTATACTGACGTTTCCCCACACTATTATTTTGTAGTTTCTCTACTGGTATAAGAAACTGCACCGAATCTCTCTATAATTATTTTAATTAATTATTATGATTGTATTACGATTCACTGTTGTGGTTCATGCATCCTTATCAGCTGTTAAAAGGAGTGCGCCCATTACTATTAATACATGGGCTGGTTCCAGTACTATTAGTACACTGGCTGTCATTTTATATTGTTGATATTCTAATATCTATTTGTACTTATTATTTTATTAATAGTCAAGCTTTAGAGTTATATCAACTATGTCATGTACTAGACCGTATTTTATAGTAGCTATTATAGTTAGTGTTCCAAATGTTTTTATCTTTATTTGATCCTTTTTAATCACCAGTTATTGCAGCATAGCAATCCGTCTTATTTCCTTTTTTGGGAGGTATCTGGCTGCTGGAGTAAGATCTAATATCACTACTCCTTTTTCAAGGGTTTCCAACCATGGACTAATTAATTGATCAATTCATTCAGGGTATATAAAGTCTGTATGGGATATTGGACATTGCTATTGAACCTGAAGAAGCTTGGATTCAAGCGAAACGCGTTATTCTATCTGCTGCTGTTTTTTGGATTCCCGTGGCCACCATAGGAGGAGACCGGAGCTTTGCATTCCAGGACTCTGCGTTCCAAGCGCCGCCCAGACGTGGAAGTAGTGCACTTTACATCTGGACACCACGGACGCAGTGAACTCGCCCCCCCCCCCCGGGGTGATTTCTCTTTTTTATTATTGATTTTTGTTGTTGTTACATATCATGGAATAAATAGGAAGTTTTTATCCACTCTTCCCTTCCTCATTTGATCTCGACCAGAGTATCGGCTACTACAAGGCCAAAGAAGGAGACATCTTCACTCCACCACCAAGACCTACCAATGTGTTTTTACTCACACAGGCCCGTGTGAGTATTATGTTATTATATTCATTCTTTATCCCATATTTCCACTTTATTATTTTTCTGACCTCATCCTGTGTGTTTCACTGGTTGGGATACCTAGCCTTTGTGACACACTAGGGTGGTTAGACAATCGGGTTCTGTCTAGAGCCATACAGTGTTTATTATCATTTAAATATTCTCACAATCATTATTCTTCCTATTTGTGCGAGGTGATCCCTCAAGTGGTGTTGAAGTCCTAATCAGAAGGCTCCGGTTTATATATCTGACAACGAGGGGGTGGAACAAGCCATCACAGCAAAGAGCCCAGGAGGAACAGATCAGCTATATGAGAAACAGGTCTCGCCAGACAAAAGGACAGGATTAAAGAAACCCCTGATGTATCCGTGCTCACACAAGCCCGTGTGAGTATATCATTCTTTTGGCATATCATTGAGCCTAGATTATTGTCCCTTCTCTTAGTGACTTTCAGTGCATTGACTGTGGCTCTCTTTGATCCCTTGTGCATTGTAGTGTCACTGCTGAGTCTAGCTGTACTTTATCCAGCTCACCTTACATTATTAATCTAGTTGCGTCCTTCATCCGCGCTCGCTTGTTTTTGTTGTCTCTTTATAAACACTTTGGCCAAAGGATTTAACAAAATACCCTTTTTCAGGATAATATTATTTTATTTTAGCCTAATTGGTACTGTAGGAGCGCAGGACTCGTTCTTTTTGTTTTTCTATATAAAGGCCTATCATTTTACCTGCAGCAAACTTCTATAGGAGGAGCGCAGTATTATGTACAGTTTTCACAGTTAATACACCAGCCGTATGTCTTCAGATGGCTGGGGCTGTTGTTATGTATTAAGTGATACCTATGTATCAAGTGATATCTCTGTTTTTTGAGTTCTTGTGTAAATCATATTCCCGATCTTTACAAACTTAAGACGATATACTGGAGAAATGGTTCTATACAATATGTGCATCTAAATGAATTTAGTACAAGTTACCTAACTATTATGGTTTATATTATAATATATAATAGATTATAACTTCATGCACTATTATGAAGATTTTTAAACATAAAGTATGAGTCCCGATTATGTACTTTTTATAAATGTTTGCAACATCTTTTCCCGGTTCACTCTGCTCGTTTATTTGTTGTTCTATGCTTATCATTGTAAGTTTGACAGGCATTTGTTGTGTGCAAATGGTATGAGCATTTACTAGTGCTATCAAGTTAGCACTATGCATATGCAGTATGTACATCAACTAGTGCCATTACGGTAGCACTCCTCCTTTGTTTTCTGCACCTAGGTGTGACGATTGAGGGGATTCTTTCCCCTCCTTGTCCCTCTGTCCCATCTCCTGTCGGTCCCTCTGCCCTTTCCCACTCCTGTCCCGTTCCTTCTGCCTCTCTCCCTCTGCCTCAGCGCATGCCCTGCCGGTCTCGCGCACCCGCATGGTCCCCAAGCCCCTGCAGTGACGCGCTCCGTTCCCTGACTCCCGCGTTACCCACGTTACCTGTCCTGGCTGAGCCGTCCACTCCTCTGCCTCCCTCCAGCGGGGTGCCCGCGGTGCGGCTCTCAGCGCACCTGGTGACACGGCCTATGCGCGCTCCCTCAGCTCATGGAGGGTGCGTGCACACGCTCCTCCTCTGGGATCTCTCACCCTTCTGCTCCCTCCTCTCAATCCCTGCGGGCCATCTCCGTGGCACAGCCTGTGCGCGCGCACCCCCAGCTTACAGAGGGCGTGCACACACGCTCCTCTTATCTGGCCTGTCATGCTCCTGGCTCCTCCTCCAAAACCCTGCAGGCCATTCCCCTGACTGCCCCTTCTGTCTCCTCCTCTTCTCTCCCTGACCTATCTCTGCTGTCTCCAACTTCTCTCTCTGCTCCTCCCCTCTCTCCTATTGGTGTGTCTTCCTTTATAACCTCTGTCTGTCCACTTCTTCCTCGCTCTGCATAGTTCCTGTTTCCCTGTGTATGCTGACCTATGCTGTGCTCCCTCTGTGTCCCTGCTGTATCCTGCTCCTGTGTTCATCTTGGATTTCCCTGGCTTTTGACCCCTGCTTGTCCTGGACTAATCTGCTCTCTGGTACCCTTTTGAACCTTGCTACGAACTCTACCTCGCTTACCTCTGGCTTCCTAGGACCTGGCTTATACTCTGACGACTCTACCTTCTGGACCCCTGGACATTGGCACACGGACACGACTATTCTTATGCTGACACCATCAAGCGTTGCAAGTATAACTAACAACTCTATCTCTACAGGCCCAGCAACGCTATACCACACTCCGGGCTTGCTTCTACTGCTGTGGGTGTGTGGTGTAATAACGTTCCCACCTCAGTATTGGGGTCTTGCCAGGTCTGCGGGCATACAGGCGTGATACTAGGGGAGATGACCATGATTATATGCATTCTGTTCCATCTGTGTTGCGTGATTAGCGATTGGTCCGAAGTGGGGGCGGGACAGAGGAGGTTTGCTACTAAAGCAGGGGAAAGACCATTAGGTCTATAGTCTCTTTGATAAAGCACCTCCCGCGCGAAACATGTTAGATTGTTTTTTTTAACTTCATGTGCCAATAAAGAAACCTTACTGCTACTATCCTGCCTGGCGGAGTTCTTTTTGTCTGTGCGACACCACTCGTTTCCTGTTCACCTGTATGGGTTTGGGGGAGATGTTTGGATGGCAGGGCTGTTTGAGTGTGGGGGAATGTGGTGATGGCATGGTTGTATTGTTGTGGGGGAGACATTTGGATGGCAGGGCAATATAGGAACTATATTGACAAATGTAAGGTACTTTGTGAGGAATGGGTAATGGTGTCAGGCCTAACAGGATCAGACCCCTTAATATATGTGTGTCTGGGCCACTGCTCTAGCAGTGCGAGCTAAACCAACTGATCAGTATTTCCTCTCCACTGTCACAGCATACACACAGAGCTCTACTAATAAAATGATTGAACAAACACTTTGCTGGCCTTAATTGATTAACTTTATTGATTACAGACAACTAGTATATTCCTGCAGTTTAAGTATATCAGATTCCATCACATTGTGTATCAATCAAATTTTTACTATACATTTTGTGTATGGTTTTGTGCTTATTATGAGTGAAGAGATCAAGTACACTGTATATTGTAACTAATAATTTGGGGTGGACCTATTAAATTAATTTGTGATCCTCAAATCATATGATATTTCTAACTAAATGAGAATAATTTAAAATTTTGTAGGTTTCCTTTTCTGGAAGCTCTGAATCTGCAGCCTGTAAATATCAGTGGGTTTCAAATGCTTCTAATACCCATCACAATCTCCCCCTCCCAGCTTACAGGACTCACGGGATGAATCAGGATTGAGACATTTCGCATTGTTGGAGTCTTTGCATCTCACTATGTTGCCCCCACAGGTCCAGGCTCCTTTGTAATTGCATTTGCAGGCAGTGTTTTGCGCAGCTGTGACAGCAATACGGCAGCCCCCTGAGTGGTAGTTACAGTCACATCTCTCAGGGTAAGCGCCACAGTCTCCACCTCCTTGTAGGCAGGTGGCTAGCGATTTATCTGGGTTCTTGCATTTTGGAGCGTCAGTTTGTGCGCATGCTCTTATTTCTCCTCCGCAGGTCCAGCCTCCTTTGTATTTACAATAACAGGCCAAATTTGCAGCGGGCAGTTGACTGATAGTGCAGCCCCCAGAATGGTAATCACAGTCACAGGAGGCTGCAGCTGCAGTATCAGGACCTACAAAACAGAATTATTGACATTTGACATGACTAGGTTTCCAGCACAAGATGAATAGATTAAACTGCTGGCATTATAGTGGTTGGAATAACAGTATGGGAACCGAAACGGGAGGAGCTGATGAGAAGCACATTCTTACAGAAATGCTCTTAACTCATGTACTCCTATGAGGGCATTTTTATCAGTTTATTTCATTAATAAATGTGTGTACAATCCGCACAATGTGTGTTTGTTCTGTTTGCGCTTCCCGTAAAGACTTTCTATTGATACACACACACGTATATATATTTAGAACCATCCACAGAGGGGAACAAAATGTCGATATAGGTTAAAACAAATCTTTTTCTCACTTTTAATCAAGAGCCTGTGAGTTCCTGACATAGCAGAGGGGGAACTGCTGATGTGCCCTCCGGAGCTCCGCGTAGTATTGGGAGTGTGGGGGGCGGCCACCTAGAGTGTTGCGCATGCGCAGAACAACTAGGCGTGCATGCGAATTGGGAGAAGTGTGGTGGCCTGTGATGGTGAGGGGGTACCCATGCCAATAATAAAGGTATTATACCTGGCTGGGTGCCCCTAAACCATATTGGGGAATTGAGAAGTGCCAACTCTGCAAACCAATGATGGCAGAAACACTGTAATTGTAATAAAAATGTATGTGTGTCTTACTATTACAGGAGTGTCAAGCAGCAGAGATTTCCCTACTTCAGTAAAAACCAGAATAGTAAGACCGTGCAGGGGCATGAATTATATTCAAAGGTCCCCTGGTATATGCCCAAAACCCAAGAACCCAGATAGGGGATCAGATCTTCTCCCGCCAAGGTATAAGGGGGTGAGAAGTAGTCCGCTACAAAATGCCTAGGACTGTTTATATTATATTGGACATTCTCCTGCAATACTACCAGCATCTTTGATCCCGCTTGAGCTACCCATGGGACTTTAATTTACTTCACTGATCACTGGGGGTCCCATTATGGACCTACGTCATGTTGAGGTGATGTCAGAGTCCCACTCTGTGAGTGTGGCGAGTTGGAGGCTTTGCTGCTCCCTGACGGGCTTTGAGCTGAAGCAGATTGGATGGAGTGGGAGAGATTTGTTTCCATCTGTCTCTTCATTGTAACCTTTGTTTTGCTACTGTGTGACTGATTAACTTGCCAGCGTTGATTGGGTACCCTTGCTGCTACTGAATATACTGGACCGGTTGCAGTGAATGCTGAAGGAGTCTCATGAAGCAAGTTTCTATCTTCCAGAGTGGTAACATCTACCCTAAACATGCCCTACTTATATGATTAGTCTTCCTTGTACGTGCAATCATTTACACTTGAATATTGTCACATTATAATTACTTGTTTACGCTATGAGAATCATGTGCTTTGTTGTTTTTCTATTTTACATAAGAGGGCGAGAATAATATTATTTATATGTTAAAGTGTATAAGGTAGCAGTGTTTTGCCTGTAAAAGTTAAAAGAAAAATTGTTTTTAAAGTCTAGCACTTGGCGGCATAGCAAGCGGATTTTAGCTAACTTTTGCTAGGAAGCTCCTAGAGCGCTGAGATTTGCTGTAAGCGTATAATGCTGTGCTCACCACAAACAAGGCAGGACCCCGGTACTGAGGTGGGAATGAGTAGAAACTCCAACCACAGCAACGGGGCACATCTGGAGAGTGGATGGTCGAGGTAGCCGGGTCAGGATTGGAGAGGTTAGATTAGTCTTGATACTTGGCAAGGTTAGAGGTAGGAGCCGGTAGAATAGTCAGAGTCTGATAGCTGTGGTCAGGGGTTGAAGCCAGTAGATCGTAGAGGTCCATAAGCCGTTGTCAGGATTGGAGAGATGCGGAAGGTCAGAGGTAAGCCGTGGTCAGTAAGCTAGAGGTGCAGAGTACAAGGGCCAAGCTTGGTCGGAACACAGGAGATCAATCTGAAAAGCAAGGCAACTGTAGAGAAGGCAAGGCAAGGCTAAGAACCCGGAAGTGGGAGAACAACGCAACTTGAACTATGCTCAAAATTATTCCCATGGAGTGATCGGCTGCAAAGATTAGGTATAGGAGTTTTAACCCTATAATAAATCCATGTAGCCCATCGGGAATCAGTTCTTCAATTCCATCTAAAATTCAGATAATGTTTACAAGATTTCGTAACAAGACTAAAGACTTCATAAGAGCTGAGGTTCCAAGTACCAAAACCGCAGTGGCACATCGAATGAAGCAGCTCCGTCGGAGTGCACAGCAGTTGCAGGTTGCGTTGCTGACCGAGGACTGATTCCAGCTTTGTTTGCAAGCAACTCCCGCTCCTGGGAAATTGATCCTAGAGTCTTTGTTTTTCAAGATTTCGTTTTGGGAACAAGTTATTTCATTTACCCCCATCCCAGTGAGTGTATTTTCAGTGTAATTGTGTAACATAGTGTGTATGTAATTGGTAGAGATAAATTTATTTTAACTCTTCGCTTTGCTCAATCATATGATCTCCGGGTATAAAGGTATTAAATGTGCTGGTTTCCCGTGACAGGCTTTTTATCTGGTAGCAGCGGTGGGATGATTGAGCCTATGGTATAGCATCCTGCAGGATCCTATAGCATAGCGGGAGACTCAAAGATTGCGAGCTCCCAAAGCAAGAGTTAGCGTACACACGTTTCACAAGAGCACGAAAAAATACTGTTCCCCTTGGTCACCTAACTTTGTGTATGCAGGTGAACATGGATAAGCGTTTGGGACGGTTCTGGTCCTGGGACCGTGCTTGGGTCGTTACCCGGTGTGAAAGTTATGGACTAACGACGACTGGTCGGTCAAAGCTACATTTGAAGGAGGACATGGAATGGCATGAAGCTAGTATTGCTTTAACTGAGGTCAGCTAACCCATACATGCAGCAGCAGTGATCACACTTCAGCCCGGGGCGCAGGAGGTTATTCCAGCCCCAGATGGAGATGGACAAGGGGAGAGAGAGGGTGAAGGACTGGCGCTTGGGAGTGTGGGAGGGATAGTCCCATGGCTACTGGACCCGCCACCCCTGGCATCACCACGCATCTTGCATCATGGGGAGAGAGGGCTACAGCAGATGAGAGGATTTGGATGCTTGCAGCAGTACACAGTAACGTGTCCCCTCAAGCCCACCTGATCAACGGGGAACAAGAAATCCCCTAATTGGATCACCAAAGTTTTAATAAGTTTGTGGATGACACCGATAAAATTGACAGATTTTTGAGTGACTTTGATATCCAATGCCAAAGATACCGGGTGCCACCACAGGACTGGGTGCTGTGATTGCACCCCTAATTGCCTGGAATAGCCAAAGAAACTCTGCAGGCTACCCCATCAGAAGACATGGATGAACTTAAACTTGTGAAAGCAATGCTGCTGATGCAGTATGCCCTCACCCCAGAAGCTTACCAGGGCAAGTTCAGGACAGGGGAACGATACCCAGGGATTCCTATGTCCTGTATGGGGACCGCATGGCATTGCAGAAGACCCAGTGGGTGGAGGATTGTAGTGCCACTAAGTGCCACCAAGTACCACACTTTAGTAGACATTTTCCAACAGTTACTGTAGCAGTGTCCCTCAAACATAAGACCCATGTGGAAGCTGCCAGGTTCGCTGATGAGTTTGTGACCAGTCGCTCTTTGATGGACGAGAAAGCGGCTCTCAAGAAACCAGCTGTGCCATCCAAGGGAGCCAAGCAGACTCCTCAGTGGATAACAACATCCCCAAACCTGCAGAGTTTAAACACGAGAGGAGATGCTATCTGTGCAACAAAGTGGATCAAATCAGACCAGACTTTCCAGACCATGCCAGGTCTGGTGGACCCCATCAGGGGCAATGTTCTCCAGCTGCAAGGCCGGTCGCCTGTGTGTGACTGACACACAGAGAGGAGCCAAGTACAGCTGCGGAATCAACCCACAGAAGGACATCCACAGAGAGATCTGCACTTGCTTCCCAGGAACCAGCAGCAGAGATGGGAGGACATGAGGTTGCACCAGTCGGGTTGCAATACAACGGTGTCCGGCAGAAGCATCTGCGGAGAGTGACCATCGGAGATCGCCAAGCGGATGGCTTGCTCGAATCCGGTGCTACTGTTACCCTGGTCTGGCAAAAGAAGAGAAGTACATCTCCATATGGGTGCTTCTAAAACCCAAAATGATGGCAGCAATAGAGCTGATAGCCAGGATTTATAATGACCATAACCCCCATATATTGTGTATGTGAAGAAAATATTGCTCTCGATAAAGCCTAATAAATAGACCTAATATTAGTAATGGGGAACTACCTGAACCAAGGAAAATGGAAGCAAGCCCACATATAAGTAAACTGACCCCATAAACCGGTCAGATGCCCCTGGGTCTATAGGCTGGAGCACTACAAAATTATCACAAACACAATAACAACATAAAGGGGCAAGGAAAATGAGTAAACTCACACATAAACTCCTTGAAGGTCTCCAACAATCTCAAAAGTGGTGTGCGTCGATCCAATGGGCAACAACAGGAAAAAAGAAAAAATGATAGCGCACTGCAAATGAAGGCTGGAGGCAAAAAGTTGAAAAAATAAAAATGCTTTAATAAAGATGCATAATAGCCTAAGCTAAAAAGAGAACAAAAAGAAAAAGGACTCCCCTAACGCGTTTCACGCCTAAGTGGCGCTTTATGAAAGGGTATCCTCCGTTTCAGAGTGCTTACCTTAAATAGCAGCCCCAATACGGAAGTCATTTCGCGCCAAAATCCATCCGTGACGTCAGATGGTAAGAGACCGGATAGTGAACTATGGAAGCCCAAAAGGGCAAAAACACCTCCGCATTGGGACGCAAAGTAAGGAAATCATTGACAACATAAAAATACAAATCATCTTGGTTAATACCATCAGGATATAAAGAATCCATACTATAAATCCAGAACATCAGACTTGAGATGTTCTGGATTTAAAGTATGGATTCATTATATCCTGCTGGTATTAACCAAGATTGGGAGCTTATTCATTTTTTATAGATGTAGATTATATTATTATTATGTTGATTTTTTCAGTTAAATATAATCAAATGATTTTTTCTTGGTCACATTATAATTGATTTTTTGGTTTATTTATAAGTTTGTTATAGTTATGTATTTTTCTTAATTTCTTATATTAAATCACTTTATCTTTATTTATCATACTTCATATTATATATATATTTTTTTATATATATCTCGTTACATTTATATATTACTTTTTAGTCAATTAATAGATATTATTCATGTTATACATGGATATTTTCTAGTTGAACATCGATTTTATTATCATTTTTTGATGTCCATAAATATTCACATAATACTTATTATTACTTATATATACATATAATTTTTATATATATTGTTCTTTTTATATTTATCTCTAGGTATATCTATTTGATTATTTCAAGGAGCTTCACTTTTTTACTTAATATGAGTATTGTTGTTATCTGCTATTTTTTTTATATGTTTTCAGGAAGGGTCACCATGGTTACCGTTGGTTCCGTTTTTTATATTTTATTTTCAAGCATTCTTATGTTGTTTTCTCTTTTTTCTTGTTTTAAATTATTCTTTATGGTTTATACTTTATCTTTCAAATTCATGATGTATATGTTGTTGTTTTATTTAGGTTTGGATACAGTATGTCAATTTTTGATTTGTATTTTTATGTTGTCAATGATTTCCTTACTTTGCATCCCAATGCGGAGGTGTTTTTGCACTTTTGGGCTACCGTAGCTCAATATCCGGTCTCTTACCATCTGACGTCATGGATGGATTTTGGCGCGAAATTACTTCCGCATTGGGGCTGCTATTTAAGGTAAGCACTCTGAAACGGAGGATACCCTTTGATAAAGCGCCACTTAGGCGTGAAACGCATTAGGGGAGTCCTTTTTCTTTTTTTTCTCTTTTAAGCTTAGGCTATTATGCATCTTTATTAAAGCATTTTTATTTTTTCAACTTTTTGCCTCCAGCCCTTCATTTGCAGTGCGCTATCATTTTTTCTTTTTTCCTGTTGTTACCCTGGTCTGACCTGATACTGTCCAACCAGAGGATTTGTTCCCGGGCACCGGGATGCAAGTGACCATGCCAGACGGAGGAACGAGGTCTCTCCAGGTTGCCTGGGTCTTTTTGGATTGGGGTGCCGGACGTGGCATGAGGGAGTGCGATGGTGATGGGTTACCCAAGACGATAAATAAAGATATTTATGCCCGGCTGGGTGCCCCTGAGTCACATTATGTATCAGCTGTATAAGCCATGTAACAGGGTACAGCTGAATCACAGTGGGTAAATGTAAATTGTCAGATCTGCAGCCCACTAATGGCTGCAACCCTGTAATTGTATTATAAACTGTATGTGTGCCCCGCTAGGTATAAGGGTGCCACATTAATACTCTGAGTGCTGAAACTATTGTAATTGTTCGTGTGGGTTCCGCTAAGCAACCGCAAACCACATCATTATCAGGAGTTTCTTGTTCAATTAATGTGTTGGTCTGTGGCCCGTTAAGAAACCGCAAACCACATCATTATACTAAGTTACAATGTATGAATGCGGTCACAGTTATGGATTAGTTCCAAGTATCGCAACCGCCAACCACATCGTTATACTAAGTTACATTGTATTAGTGTGGTCACCGTTATGGAGAAGTTCAGAGTGTTGCAACCATGATTACCACATCGTAATACTAAGTTACATTGTATGAGTGCGGTCACAGTTATGGATTAGTTCCGAGTATTGTAACAATGTTTCATTGCCAAACCGCAAAGCGAAAAAAGGGTTTTAACTCTAGCCGCTTTTTCACACAGTAAAGACACAGGGAGCTAACTTAGGTTAGGAGTAAGCCAGCGCTATAAAATTTGGTGTGAATGCTTCTGGGGTCCCAACAGTAAAGCAGTTATGTTTTCATTATTATTATCTGTGGCAGTGAGGGGTTAACAGGCCATTAATAAAGTTATTATGCCCGACTGGTTAACACTAAACCTGGTTGGGACTGAAAGGGTTAAATTGTATGGTCACTATAATGCAATATTTTCCCCTACACTATCTTTATTGTCCCTGTTTTACAGCTCAGATGCTAGCTGCAGTGTTATATGAATGTATGTGAACTGTGCAAATTGTAGCCACAACACATGGGGGAGCTTTTAGCTCTGTACCAAGTATTATTGAATAAGCGTGCCTGCGAATAAGTTGCTGTCTTGAAGATGGTATCACTTTCTAGACCACAGACGTCGAAACCGCAAAGTCAATTGAATAAGTGGTCTGCGGTTTAGCTGAAGTACCTTCTTGCTACAATATATCCGGCTGTCTTGTTATTCACTTGAGGTGAATTGGTGGCGCGTGTCTGCGGTTACCAATCAAAGCATACACGGATACATTGTATGCCGACTTGTAACCCAGACCGATTATAGGTCAAACCGCAAACCACATCACAGAGCCTCTTCAATTAAGTGGATAACTTGTGCTAGGAAAGAGCTAGCACTCTAATTTTTGGAGTGCAGCTAGGTAAAAATGTACCATGAACATACATGTGGATTTTATATTTGTTGCACATACAGAACCTACATATAAAAATAAAATGTATTTCAATGGTGTTTTAAATGTAAAGGCAGGAACCCTTTCCTGTCAGCCTGGAAATGAATTCATTAACATGCCCATAAGTTATGGATGAATGAGCTGAGGGATTTTTCATCCCCATACTTCAAAGGGCAACCTGCTAAGTTGGAGCCCCAGTTTGTGTGCTCTTAAGGCTCAGGGAACATATCAGAGCCTTTATAACCATGGTTTGAGACTTGCCGTGTTCAGCTGTGGTATTTCCAGCCAAACCTTCACCACGCCGTCGATGGGGGTAGTCCTCATTGCTGACAGCTTCATCCTGTCGGCCAACTGGAAGGACAGGTGGCTAAGATGTTATTCATAGAATGGGCGGTATATAATAGTCACTTGGGACCCGGTGTCGCGCAAAGATGATCCATATATGCCATCCACGAGGACGTGTATGATGGCGTCTGGTCCCACAAGACTGTAAGCATCCAATGGAGGATGTTTTGTTGGGGCTTGGCATGGATGTTCTCTCTGAAGATGGGGAGGAAGTTTCTGCATACTGGACAATTACATTACACAAGGCTCTGCACGCAAACATTGGCTCCAGCATCTGCAGTTTCTACTCCTTTAGTTCCTGGATGCCTGCTCTGAATAAGTATCATACTTATCTTTATTCAACCTAAGATTCAACTTAATATCCTTACTTGTTATCTGGGACACTTTTTAAAAAATCATATATACAGTACCTATTTGGTATAAAGGGACTAATTGAACTGTTCATATTTTCGGCCATGTCTACATTCAAGTTTGGCTGTTTTCTTTGCTGCTTCACTCAATCAAGGGCACATTTGTATCTGTGCAGTAACTAATCCTTGGTAGTATTTTTTTCTGAGGTTATCTTTCTATGCATTATTTAAAACTGTGGGTTTGTTTTATTCCATCATCAACTTTGTTAGACCGGCCGGTCTTGCGACTTTGAGGCTGATTGCATGCCAGTGACGTCATCAAGTGGCATCGATGGAGAGTCTTACGTTGCCTGACATTCCCTGACGAAGTATATCATATATACGAAACATGTTGTATAGAAGAGGGCGCGTTCCAAACATCACCTACTAAGGTTTACTTGTTTATTGCCAATATCCATTTCCACACGGGACATTCTCTGCTGCCTCTGCTGGTGACCTGCAAAAGACGCAAAGTAAGACTCTCCGTCGACGCCACTTGATGACGTCACTGGCGTGTGTATGCTGACCTGGCGCTGAGGAACTGGGAAGGGAGCCCTTCTCTCCGTGATAGCGGTGACCGTGTCTATACCTTGCGGCAAGGGTTCTCAATCCATTCGAGCGGAGGACACACAAGGACTGCCACACGGGAGTGCAGGAGGAGAATTGATCCGGTGATCGATACCATCTTATCCACTGTTGCAGAGTGCAGAGTGGTAACATCTCCAAATACATGTCATGCTAATTATACTGATTTTTGATGTACGTGCAATACTCACCTGTTTCACCATTATAAATAATACTTCAATTACTACACCATGAGGTTTTTTGCGCTGTTTCTCTTTTTGTTAATGCTTGGAATGAACACTGTAGTTTTGCACATAGAATAGAAACAAGACATGTCGGTACCCGAAGGGTAAGTGACAGAAAGTGATAACACTGGAATTTAAATATATCTCAACCCACTTCAAAGGCTAACTAATTACAGTACCACAAAGATATTCTTTGAACTCTAATTTGTGAGAAGTGCTAAAGCTAACTCATTGTCAGGGCACTGAGAATATGACAATAAGGCACATTAAAATGCTTTGTGTTCTTTAGTGAATCCAGCACACTTTTCTGTCACAGGATTTTGTGGTTATAACTTCAACTATCTCTCAATAAAGACGCACAGGAATTATCTTACCTGAGACACTGAGCCCCAGCAGCAGGCACATAGTGGCAGAAAAATGCTTCACTGTCATGGTCACGATGAGAACGAGTCCACAGGTCAATATCTCTGAAAGAATAAGGGGGATATACCAGTAGCTGCAAGTTGTGCATATCCACGTGGGAAAATATCTTTTTATAAGCACTTTTCACGTTTCATTCTGCCTCTTCATGTATGTATTACAGCAGTAATACACGTGACAATTATATAAACAACAAATAATACAAATAACACATAATGGGAAGAAGCGCTTCAGATGTAAAAGTGACATTTAGGAAAAGGAGTCCCTGCCCCTTAGAGCTTACAATCTAATTCATATGCTAGTGGTTTGACCATAAAGGCTCAATATTTCATGAGAGAGAGAGAGAGATACAAGATATGCTAATTTAGTATGCTAATGTGATATGAAAAGTATATTTAAATTAGTAACAGAAAACCCACACCTCCTAAAATATTGCAATGAATAGCAGAGCAGGTGGGTTGTGATTCTATTTCTTATACACATATTCCCACTTCATCATTCAAGATACCAAGTATATTACTGACTCAAAGGCACATAAATATCCAGTGTACAGTAGGTTTTATAGAAATGTAGGCAGTGGGGGGGCTGACACATTTAAATATACTGATCTTTGCATATCCCTATTTTAATTGTAGTGACGTTTGGGGAAATATATGTGTGAGAGCGAGTGTAAGTGTATACATATAGTTAAATAGTTACAAAGTAGTGTATGTGTGGTGTGTGTGTGTGTGTATACATATAGTTACATAGTTACAAAGTAGACAAGGTTGAAAAAAGAAATACATCCATCAAGTTCAACCTATGCTAAATTTAGATGACAGAAACCCTATCCTATATCCCTGATTACAGTATATTGATCCAGAGGGAGGATGATTTCTCAAAAAGGGGAAAATAAACTCTTTTCTCACTCCAAATATTGGCAATCAGATTACTCCCTGGATCAACATCCTTCCCATGTTTACTTATTTGGTATATCCCCCATATTCCTTTCCTTTCTGAAAAGAGGTCCAACCTTTTTTTAAAGATATCTAGTGTACTGTATCTGCCATCAAAGTCTCCATGGGTAATGAATCCCATATTGTAACTGCCCATACTGTATAGAAACTGTTCCTTTTTTGCTGGTGAAATCTCCTTTCCTCCAACCTTAAGGGATGTTCCCGTGTCCTCTGTACTGCACTTGGGATGAACATTTATATTGAAAGCTCCTTGTATTGTCCCCAAATATATTTTTATATTGTTATCACATACCCCCTTCAACACCTCTTTTCAAATGTACTGTAAATAAATCATATTTAGCTAGCCTCTCCTCGTAAATCAGATTATCAATTGTTCTGTTCCAGGCTCACTGTGGTAAGTGCGTAGAGACAGGTAGTTTTACTCAATCCCATATACCTTATGGTATGGAGCAGCCTTCTTATTTACTGGTGTTTTTGGGGCACAAACTTAATGTGTATTTTGGAGGAGATTGGGTTGGAGTGTATATTGTATAGGGGGGGGGTGCATGTGTGTATTTGTGTTGTGAAGGGTTGGAATTATGTATGTGTGGGAGGTAGAAGCATGTGTTTGTGTGGGAAGGTGGAAGTGTGTGTTTGTGTGTATTGTGTCTTGGTTGAATTCTGTGAGGTGTACAATTTGTGTGTGTGTGTGTGTAGGACTGCTGAAATTCTATGTTTTTGGGTGAAGTTGAAGTGTGTGCGTGGGGGTGGAATTGCGTGAGGGGGGGGGGAGAAATTGTATGTGTGGGTCTGTACAACACAATAATATCAGCGCCTGATTACAAAACTCAAATCACATGTGATCACTGACCCAATGACAGTCCAGCCCAGCCCTTAGTCTCCAGACATGATCCATGACCCAAGACCACCCAGGGTGGTGTTTTACGCACTTGCATATCACTGGTACCGGTGTGGACTCTCTTATTACCACCTGTTGTCCATGTGTACTGTCTAGAGAGACTTTGGAGACATTTGCAGTTCAGCGCTATATGCGCAGTGCACCTCTGGGACTTGTAGCCACGACGCATGCGCAAACCATGTCATCTGATGGCGGCGTACACAGCGGGTCTGTGATCGTACCAGCAGGACACGTGGAAGCGGTGTCTGAGGTCTGAAGAGACTTGTGAAGTTCCTCTCCTGCACTCTACCACGGAGGTTTACTGCAGCTGATGCTGCTGAATGCTGGTTACCTTCCACATTCTTGTGAGTAGGATTCCCATTTTAACCCTCCAGATTAAATCACCATTAGCCAGTGTCTATCTTATATTATGTTTTAAATGATTTTGTGTATCATATTCATTAAATGTCACCAGTATATTTTTAGCTATTCTGTGTTCTATGTTATAAATTTTTGTGTATATGTTTATTTATTTTTTGGTTTATTTACTCAGTGTTGCACTATGAAAATCTCTTTCTTGTATCCCCACATGTCATGAGACATCTATCAAGACCTTTGTGATCATGTCTGGAGAGTCAGGGCAGGTCTGTCATTGGGTCAGTGATCACAATAGGTGATTTGAATTTTGTAATCAGGTGCCGATATTATTGTATTGTGTTGTACTATTGGGAGTGATCTGCATCAATCACATTAATCAGGCTGCTTAGCTCTTCATTTAGGGTTTCTTTTTTGTAAGTGTAACGGGTATTCCCCCACCCAATCGCATATATAGTGTGAGTGTGGATAACCTATTGTTACCAGGTGTGGTGCTTTACCTGTTAAGCTCACGGGAGGGCTGAGCTTCGCCACGGGGAACCTGGGGCATGTATATTATGAGTAACCCTGTACTCGGTGCAGCGCCTCCACCTGCGATGGCTCCCACCAGAGGGGGAATGGTTCCTCGCAGGACACATACAATAACCACATACACTGGATGTGAAATAGCAAAGGGGCTTTACTGAACATGCAATGTACTTGCGCAACAATACTCTCTTTGCATAATAAACAACCAATCAGCAGGTGTCCCTCTCTAGAGGAGACACTAACTAGTGCGTCTCGCAGGACGCTACCCCTTTCACCAGGTGATCCCACCCCGTGTCCAGTAACCACATACACAATACGTCTCCCACCCCTTCCCCAGGTGATAGGATATGTATGACTGCGCAGTAACTGGCCCCGTGTGAATCTGATAGTATTGTTGGTGCACGTGATGAGGGTTACCTGCCGAGCACTCCAGTGCTCGGGCCTGCAACGGATCTGCGCAAAGGTTCCGCTGACGGATGAACACAGGAAACTACCGTCCGGGGCGATCCCACCCGGATGGTCTCTGCAGCAACAATGCTGATCTGTGCCCAGCCCTCTGGACGGACACGCAGCTTCTGCGGAGTCTCTAACTGACTCTAATAGTAAAGTGCAGGGTCCCTAACCTGGGGCCTGTCCCTACAACACTCAGCTCAGGTAACTCAGGGCTATCTGGGGCCTAGGAGGGCTGCTGGCCTAGTGCAGGGAGTCACTGCACCCTACCTCCTTCCCCTGGCTGCTCCTGGTCTTGACTAGCGTACTGCAAGCCCACAAAAAGTATCTAATCTCCCCTGCAGGAAGATGCTGCCGCCCTATTGGCTCCCTGGCATCACGTGGGGTGCTGCTGAGGCTCATGGGACTTGTAGTCCCTTACAAGAGCCTTCCCTGGTAGGTTAGCTTTCGCGCGCTTATCACTGCGCATGCGCGAGCTGTTTGGGGTCCTCCTGGCGCTCGGCTCTCACTGTGCATGCGCAAGACAATGCGCAATGGCGGCGCCCTGCACCGCGAGCCGCCGGGACTCGGCAATGTGACCACGGCCCGCGCACATCCCCGGCAACCGGCCGCGTCAGGGAGCAGCGTGCTGCTCGCGCACATGCCCCCACACCTCCCCGCGAACGGCCGCAGCAAGTAAGAGGAGGGAGGGGGGGCGCAACGGAAAGGGAGACCTGGCTACATCAGCACTTTCAATAATTATATTGATTAAGTTAAAGGCATTAGCGCTTTATCACACTATTTCCTTTTTCAATGTGTGGGTCTGTGAAATGTTGTGTATGTGGGGGATGGAATTGTGTGGTTGGAGGGTGGAAGTGTGTGTGTTGTATGGGGGGTCAGAATTGTGAGTGTGTCTGTGAGTGTGTGAAGGTGGAACCATGTTTGTTTTGAATTGTGTGTGTGTGTGTGACTGGTGGAATTCTATGTATGTGGGGGGTTTAATTGCCTATCCTACAAAGCCCTGCAGAGAGGGACTGGGGAAGTGAGTTAGCCCTTACACAGGTATAGGCTGTTTATTTGTTTATTTTTGTGGTTTCTGCATTGTTTAATTTGAAAGGCTGATTAAAGCTATGGTTTTATTTCCCCAAATCTGTCTCCCTGGTTTTACCTCTGCACATGTCTCTTACAGGTGGAAATTTGGGGGGGTGGAATTGTGTCTGTGTGTGTGGGGGGCGGGGGGTGGAATTGTGTGGGTGTGTGTGTTAGAGTGGGTTTGTATATTGTGGAGGGTGTGTGTTGGAATTGTGCACGGGGGTAACAATTGTGATTGTGTGTGTGTAATTTTGTGTGTGTGTGTGTGTAATTTTGTATGTGGGGGTTGGGTGGAATTGTGTGTCTGTGGGTGGGGTCGAATTGTGTGGGTAGGGTTGAATCATGGGTGTATATGTGTGGTGGAATTGTGTGTGTGTGTTTGTGTGTGCCGGGTGGTATGGTGTGGGTGTGTGGTGGTGAGGGGGTACCCAGGCCAATAATGAAGGTATTATTCACGTCTGGGTGCCCCTGAGCCATATTGGAGGTTTGAAGTGTCAGCTCTGCAACCCAGTTTGGCATATGCACTGTGTTTCAATATAGATGTATATGTGTGTGTTTTACTGTTCCAGGAGTGCTAACCAGCGGAGATGCTCAGGACATGAGTTTCAGGGATGATTTTACCGTAAAGTGTTGTCAGGGTTTGTTTGGGAAGAAGGGGGCCAGACTTGCTGGTTACCCCAAAACATGTACCCAGGATTCCTACCAGATTCCTGGGGACATGAAGACACAGACAACCGGACAAAATCCTCCCTAGGAAGCATTTTGCAGCTCATTGCCAGTTCTCCCTGCTTCAGCACAGACCAGAACAGTAAGACTGGGCAGGGGGAAATCACATTCCAGGGACCCCGGTATATGCCCAAACTCCCAGAACTCAGGAAAGGGGTTCAGTGTATCTCCCACCAGGTATAACGTGTCGAGAGAAAAAAGTGTTTTTAAACTCAGCGACTGACAAATAAAGCCAGCTGTGTGCTAACTTTGGCTAGGAAGCTTCCAGCACGCTGAAACTTGCTGTGCGCATAGTTCAGGGAGAAACATGAAAACACCCATAGTGTAATTTTTATAAGTTTGTGTAAAAATTGATAAATGAAAGTCCCCCTCAAAAAGTTTATTTGTGTACAAATAGTGTATTTGTTAATAGTATAGTGAAAGTCCCCCTCAAATTAGGCCCATTTGGACTTTCATTCAGACCACCAGGGACCAGGAATTACTCATTTATTGTAGCCCCCACTTAGTATGCGTCTAGTGACTCACTAAAGCAGATAAGAATGTGCAGCTCCAGACTTCTAAGACATCCTGCTGGCTTGGTGCCTGATGTCTGTAAAGCCTGGAGTTGAAAGGGCTCAGGTGTTACTTGGGGAGGGGATCATCAAGTACCCCCATCCTAGTGAAAAGTCCTGGCAGTTTAGCATATGGTGGCTAGCCCAGACTTGGTGTCGCCAGGGAGAGGGGCTTGGTCTCATATGCTAAGGAACAAAGGTGCTAGTTTGGCACATGCTCTTAGCAGAATGAGAAGCCCCCTCTGTCAGGTTTCCAAAGTATTGGCAACTCCAGGATAGGAGGGAAAAATTATTCCCACGGAGGGATTAGCTGCACTGGTTAGAGATAGAGATTTAAACTCCATAAGAAATCATGCAGCCCATCGGGAATCCGATTATAAAGATTCATCCAAGATTAATAAGATTCATGCAAGAACCCTTTAAGATTTCGTAAGGGTTAAAGATTCCAAGTGCATTAGAGTGGCGACCGAATGAAAGAAGCAGCTCCGTTGACATACACAGCAGTTGCAGTTAGCACTGCTGACCGCGGACAGTTTCAAGCAATTTTGCAAGCAACTCCCAGGAGTGGGAAATTGCTCCTAGAGTTTCTGGTTTTCAAGATTTCGTTTTGGGAACATTTTATTTCATTTGGCCCCATTCCAGGAAGTGTATTTTCAGAGTAATTGTTTAACATTGTGTGTATACCCATTCGTAAAATAAATGACAATTTATTTTATCTCCTTTGCTTTGCTCAATCATATGATCCCCGGGTATAAGTGTTTAAAGTGATGGTCTCCCGTGAAAGTGGTGGGGGGAGGGGGGTGGAGGGTGGGAGTGGAATTCTCTGTGTGTGTGTGGTGGAACTGTGTATGTATTTGTGTGGGGGGAAATTGTGTGCTTGTGGCCATTGGGGGATTGAGCAAGAGGACGGGGGCATTGAAGGACAGAGGGGACTAGTACTTATAGTTATAAAATAACATTTACACATCTCTGTTACCCTACACGGCACATACAGAGTACAGGACTAGTAATTACAGTTATTAAATATAAATCTATTATATGTTAATATGGAATGTTGGACATGGTAATAGTGATACGACCTCATAAAATTTTTATATTTCTCTCTAATCTATGTCACATAATCATCATCTTGCAGATTGTGGGGTCTTTTTTCATATGGACAGTTTTTTTTTTTACCTCAGAATACAGTTTATTCACTTACCAGCTTATTTTGATCTCCGAGATATGTTGTAATGTTTTCTTTTAATTCATCCTTTTCCCATATTAGGACCAGACAACACTGGGACACCAGCTTAGCCTGTAAGTGAGTCAGATTGGCCGGCCACTGAAAGTCGGCTATCTCTTGCTCTGCTTTGGTATCAACTAAACATACAACAAAAGACAGGGGTGCCCAATGCTACATCCAATTGACAAAACATATATGGTAATAAGTATAAAGTTTAAATACTTCAATAATAACATTTTCTTGGTTATTTAGTTACACCCTTTGTCAAAAGTGTCATAAGTGTCATAAGCCTGCTTACCAACATCAATGTAATTAGTAGAATTTTTTTTTTTTTTACATATGTTTACATTAGGAAAATAATAACAAATAATAATCTTAATTTAAATAATGAAAAGAAAAGGAATAAGAAAAAGGAAAAAGAAAATTAAAAATTAATTTAAACTTTAACCAAAAACAATATTTTGTCTAAACAACATGTAATTAATTTATATATATATTTGAATGATCAACTCATTAATTAACCTCTTTCATATGAAAATTTACATATTTTCAGGAACGTGGAGAAAAACATATTATAATTCTAATTAGACAATTATTTTAAAAGTATTTTTAACTACCAAATGAAACCTACACAGTTAATAATGATTATAGGTCTAAATTTTTAATAAATTGTACTAATTTAAACTTATGTAAACATATGTAAAATGTATTGCTTTTTCTACTAATAATTTTTTCATCTCTATTAGCCCCTATTCATCCCTCTTCGGCCTCATTCTCTAGTTAAATCAAACTGGGTCCTCATAAAAACAAACCAATTGTATTGTATTGTCATTCATTTAGCTTTATGTGCTTTATTAATTGGTTAATGAAGTACCTCTCTATATATACTGAGAAGGGTGGTCTAGTGGGTTTTCCTGATGAAGTCATCATAGATGACGAAACGCATAGGGCATGGTCTGATTGTGGCCGTCATTTGCCTATGAACATTGCTTGCTGCTGGATATTAGACGTAAGCTCCTGAATCTCCTACGACTCGGATATCGGCATACAGAATTTTGAACCACCTGTTTCCGAAGGGACTCCTTTTGCCGGGCACCAAACAGGAGGGATTCCGCTTCAGGGTACAGGAAGGAGGGTTGCAGGAGGACGCTGATACCTCGTGTTGGACCGAGAGGACCGCGTTACTGGCTTATGAAAGCCAATCTCATACACGCTTTATTTTGCAGTACTCTTGTGAGTGGGCATTTGTTTGATTTAATGTTCTTTTAATACAAATTTTATTCCATTAATGTACTAGGTGTGCGTCTGTTTTTTATTTCTATTTTCGCAGATCTTATTCAGGGACTAGTGATAACTTTAAAACGGGCTGCAGATACCTGGGTGCATTACATTTTGGAACAGGACTTTGTTTTTTCAAAGGTTTTCATATTTTTTTCTGATTTTTATCTTTTTTTTATTTTTTATTAAAATGTTTTTATTATTCATTGGTTTTGATAAAATTTAGATGCGTATATTTTTTGAGATCAGACGTTCATGTCATATTGTATTAGCTACAGTTATACCGCCCCGCTAGACATATCAAAAACCTATAGTTTAATAGTTCTTCATATTCACTAGCTATATATTCAGGGTATTTTATACGCGCTATTTCATTGTTTTTGTTCTATATATATATATATAGATATATATATCTATATATATATATATATATTGGTTGGGTGTGTATTTTGTGTAGGGGATTGGGTTGGTGTGTATATTGGGGAGGGGTATACCCCTCCCCAATATACACACCCAATCAACCACCCACCCAATCAACTCCACAATATACACACCAACCCAATCCCCTACACAAAATACACACCCAACCAATACCCTCCACAATATACACAAAAATCCCCTCCACAATATACACTCCAACCCAATCCCCCTCCATGATATACACAACCACCCAATACTGTCAACAATATACACAACCACTTAATCCCCTCCTCAATACACACCAACCACAATATACACACCCAACAATACCCTCCTCAATATATACACCCACCAATCCCCACTCCAATATACACACCCACCCAATCCCCTCCCCAATGTACACAACCACAACCCCCCCCCAAAAAACACAACCACAAAATCCCCTCCCCAATACATACACCCACCCAATCCGCTCCCCAATATACACACCCACCAACCCAATTCCCTCAACAATAGACACACCCACCCAATACCCTCCACAATATACACACATACCCAATAACGTCCACATTATACACAATCACACAATCCCCTCCACAAAATAACACCCACAACAAAATATACACATACCCAAAACCCTACCCAATATACACACCAACCCAAAACCCTTCCCAATATACACACCCGCCCAATCTCCTCCCCAATATACACACCCACCCATTCCCTCCACAATATATACATCCACCCAAAGCCCTCCCCAATATACACACCCATCCAATGCCCTCCCCAATATAAACACCCACCTAATCGCCTCCCCAATATACACACCCACCCAATACCCTCCACAATATACACAATCACCCGATACAGTCCGCAATATACACAACCACAAAATCCCCTCCACAAAATACACAACCACCCAATCCCCTCCCCAATATACACAACCACCCAATCCCCTCCCCAATAAGACCCACCCACCCAATCCCCTCCCCAATATACACACCCACCCAATCCCCTCCATTATTATTAATAAAGTATTTAAACTTTATACTTATTACCATATATGTTTGGTCAATTGAATATAGCATTGGTCACCCCTGTCTTTTGTTGTATGTTTAGTTGATACCAATGCAGAGCACGAGATATCTGTATTTTAGTGGCCGGCCATTGTGACTCACTTACAGGCTAAGCTGGTGTCTCAGTGCTGTCTGGTCCTAATATGGGAAAAGGATTAATTAAAAGAAAACATTAAAACATATTTGGGAGATCAAACTAAGCTGGTAAGTGAATAAACTGTATTCTGAGGTAAAAAAAAACTTTAGACTTATTATCATATATGTTTTGTCAATTGGATGTAGCATTGGGCACCCCTGTCTTTTGTTGTATACATTTGCCACGCTCATGAGCACTCCTTTTGACATAAATATATATAATGTGGTGGGTGTTGGAGTTTGAGCTAACTGGGAATGTGTGTGTTAAATCAACTAAACATACTCATCATTTTCAGCTCTTTGTTTAAAAAAAAAAACATTTAAGGTTTTACAAAGGAGACATTTTTTCAAAAATAATAATATAAAATTGTATTTGTCCAATTATTGCTTCAACGATAATTGCCAAAGAATTGAATTTGAATTGAACTGTCTTCATAATATTTTTTTTTTCATATACTAAATAAAGAAACTATTTGTCTTCTATAAATGAAAGTGAGTGTGACATTCAGAACAGTAGATCTATTGTTTATTATATATTTGTAGACATGTACAGTGTATATTACCTTCAGCTTCTGTTGCTTGTCTTTCACTGGCTCCTTCGATTTCAATGTCAGTAGCAGTGTCTCATATTTATAGTCATTTAACATGAAGACATGTTTGCTCATTTGTTTTAAATTTGGCAATTGGCTACATTTTTCACTGGATTCACAAAAATCAAGTTATTAATGTTTATTGTCCTAGTTGTATTGACATTGGCATGAATGCCGAACATTGTTGCATGCAGGGTTCATCAGGAAAAATTGGAACACTCTCACATAGAGAATGAGTGGCACATGCAATAAGGCATATTTATTCAATTCGAATAAGTGCTGCTTTTTGTACAGATTTCCATTTCACCATATCCATTAAGCCCATGTCCAAACTGTGTGATAACTGTTTTATTTTTAATGCAAATTGATAATGTCTATGACATTTTATGAGATCTGCACATTTGGTGTGCAAATGATTTCCTCCCAAACTTACAGTATATTACTGTACATGTTAGACCTTCAAAATTTAATTTCGAAATAGCTCCCATAGATACAGTAGAATTATTTTAGAGGCCCTATCTAATTCTTCTTTGAACTTCGTTTTGGGATCACACTCAGTTCTTTGTAGCACAAAGGATCTCTAAGTTGCTTATAGGCCTCATTTTCGCTGAGGATTTTAGACAATAAAACAATATTGTCCCCATTATCAGCAGACTTTATTTTGATTGTTTTGAGTTTTTTAAAACTCTCTATTCCCATCCATTCTGATTTGTCCAGATTAGTATTACCTATCGTGTCTGGTAGATTTAAAATTGCCTAACCAACTAAATCAGGGAAAACCTCTATTTGGGAAGAAGTTTGAATTGGAGGACAAAATATTGATTTTGGCTTGATATGCCTAACTACTGTACTGCGAGTTCATCCTAGAGAGACCCATCACTCTCATCCATTAACGAGAGCATATCCCAGAGTTTTCAGTGGTCAGTAGATGTCCAGCTGTACATATCTAATTGATTTGCAGGATCTTCATCTGATTTGCAATAGTGTTTATACAACAGAAGCTACCTACAAATTTTTTTATAAAGTCCTTGATCCATTCGAACTTGTCACAAGTATTAGTAGGTGAGAAAGAAAGTCCACATTCTAAGGCCTCGGACATAGTAAGCGCTTAGGTGCTGCTGCTCGCTCTTTCTTGCTGCCGCTCGTTCTACCAGGAGCTTTTTGCTGTCCTGGCAGAGGAGACAGCAAGCGCTTGGGAGGCGGGTATCACTGTGTGTGTCACTTGGTAGCCGTCAGTGTGTGTGTGTGTCACTTTGAAGTGGTCTGTGTGTTTGTGTGTCACTGGGGAACCTGTGTGTGTGTATATGTGTGTGTGTGTGTGTGTGTGTGTGTGTGTGTGGGGGGACCAGATAGATGTGAAGGGGGAGGCGGAATTAGTTTCAAGAGTACCTTGACTCTGCCGGTGTCCATGACAACGCGGCGTAAAATGACACCACATCAAGGTAAGGGAAGGGGAGCGAGCACCAGCGGAGGGAAGGCAGGGGGGCGCAGCTGCAAAGGTTTGCGCTCCCCTGCTCTAGATAATTGATAAAAAATTGGCCCCAGTGTGACACTTATATTGTATTTTTAAATAGGTTTTAGAATTAGGCTTCATTTCCTCTGGTTACTTGCCTTGTACCACTGCAATTCAGCAAGTGCTAATACAGCCAGAGTCCCTCCTCCCCACAACTGATTCTCCGAGGCACAAAGAGCAGAGGAAACACGTGACTGACACTTTCCCATGCCAGAGGCCCCTCGGAAATTCAACATGTTAATGAATGTCCCCTTATGTTGGATTTGGACAACGACACCATGCTGTTGCTGGCCCTTCCAGCGCTGGAGGGGTTAATAATAAAGAGCCTGTTGCTGAGGGCAACAGAAGAAAACAAAGGCTCTGCTGCTCTGACATCCCAACCCACGTGACCGCCACCAGCCGGTGCTCTTTGGTCGATTCGCCTCCTGTAAAACGGCTTGGCGTGCGCGAGCTCACGTGCACGGGCTTTTACGTCGGGACCAAGCGCCCCCTCCCCCCCCCCCCCCCCAAGAAACAAACCCGTCTCCTAGGGACTGCTATTGTGACGTCACGTGCGCCAGACGCCTCCTCAACAACCGCAGGCAGGAGACGCCGTCGCCATTTTGCGTAGGTGCTGGCAGTGAAAGCACAGCGGCACCGTCCGGTAGGAAAAGGACACAGGTGCGGGTAGAGGGGAGGGGGTGAGGAAGGAAAGACGGAGAGGAACAAGCGCAGAGGGACTGGGATACGCGCGGGAGCCGCAGCAGCCGGTCTGTCCTTTTCACGAGTGTCCGCTTTGTTAGAGCAGCCGCCATGAGTGACGTGGATGAGAAGCACTTCGAGGGCAGAGTGAGTATACCGAGCAAGGACCCTCCTGTACAGCAGCACGTATTTCATGTGTATATGTTAACGTTGGGCAGTCCCCGGGGCGGTGACTGGCGCAGCCCTGTCCCAGTAATAACAAAAGAATAGGTCCGGAAAGTAGTGCGAATCCGGATTAAACGTCCTTTTACGGGTGGCAGCGGTGTTTGTTGTGAGGTGATGGTCGGTGGGTATGAGGTGATGGCGTGTGTGTCTGGCACAAGATGGCTCCTGTCTGCCACACAGAGGAGTTGGGGCTTCTCAGATATATATCCTTATACACCCGATAAATATATCGCAAAACAAACAACCGCATATGTCGAACACAATTCGTTTAGTGCTATCACTAATGTGTATATATTAATCTCTACAAATAAAATGTCCCTATAAATGCTGCCAACAGGTCCTCAATCCCACAAATATATATCCCTGAGTGTTTTATTTATATACACACACGTACATGAGACTTGCTTCCCATGGAAAGGTGTGTGTGTGTGTGTGTGTGTGTGGGTGTGTGTGTGTGTGTGTGTGTGTGTGTGTGTGTGTGTGTGTGTGTTTTATTATAAGAACTTGTCCCAAGAAAACATACTCTGGGACAACAATGGTATCAATAGTGAATGGTAATAAAACAAATTATATATATATATATAATGCTGGTTGAAAAGATATGCGGTAACACTTGGTCAGTTTACAGGAGATTGAAAACGGGAATTGCCCGATATAAAGTTTTTGTTGTGATGCTAAAGAGAAAGAATATATCAAAACACAAAAAGAAGAAAACTCACATAAAGCACTTTGATAAATAATGAATGTACAAAAAGTTTGCTAAAGACCAAAATTCAAAACAAGAGAAATATGATAAAAAAAGACAGATTAAGACCAAAGCGGGGACCAAAAGAAAACCGCATAGAACATAAATCAACAAAACCCAAAAGTACAGATGCAGCTACGAGTATCCGAACACTGCTTTAAAAAAACTAATGGCCCATTGGACTAACACAGCAAGGATTCCGGGTCAGTTTTAATGGGACTGCCAGGGACCCCCGCTGTGTTAATCCAATGCGCCATTAGTCTGTCTGCAGAAATGTCAGAGAAATGTTGCCACATTACTGGGATATTGCCCCAGATTTTCCAAGACACGTGTTCGGATACTCGTGGCTGCACCTGTATAAACAAAAAATGTAAGAGACATAAATATGATTTGATGATAAATTACTGACAATAATACAATGGAAAAAGGAAAAATGCCCTAACACAGACAATGTGAACTAAAAGTTCCTATTGAAAGTAATGACCTGCAGGTCTGAAAAGCACACGTGCAAAACCGATGATCCAGATACACATGGTAGAGCAGAAGTACACAAAGAACTTAGAGGTGTGATGTTGAGGTGTTAACCAAGCTCACAATAAAGGTTTAAGCCGGTTTGGTTACCTCTGATCCATGTATTGGGGTCCAAGAGTGTCATGTCTTGAGCCCAGTGATTGTAAGTGCATTTTGTAAATTATGCGAAAAATAATTTTGGTGTTTTTACCTTTCCAGGTTTGCTAGCATGAAGAGATTGCTGGGCTATGAGTTTCAAGAGGGGTTAAGCAGAGAGTGTCTTGTCAAGTGAGCCTAGCTAGTCTGGGCCCTGAGTTGCTGGATACCCCAAAAAATGTACCCAGGAATCAGGTCGGAATCCCGGATTCATATAGGCACATTGCTCCGGTCAAAATCCCTCCTTGAAAACAGTTCCACGACTCACCATCAGGCTTCCCTGCTTCAGCACAGACCAGAAAGGTAAATGGGGCATAGAGATGTGAGGTGTCCTTGAACATGTCAAGGGGCCCCTAGGTGAAGGGGAATATAATGCTAAGGTCACCCAGAACCTATATAGGGGTTCTGGGGTACTCCAATCATACATAAGGTTGTGAGGTATTTTTTATGTCTTTTTTATGTGTGTGGGGAATATGGATAGTACTGTAGGAATAAAGGTGCAACTTCTTATTCTATTCCCCATACCAGCAGACTTAGAAAGTTCAAAGTGTATATTTTTATTAAACGATGTGTTTTAAAAGTTATATACTTGTGCGCAGTCGTTTGAGGTGAGACTTTCAGATCCAAAGTTCTGAGAGATCATTTGTCTACCAAGCTTGGTGCCAGCAAGTCTCCTCAGACTCTGGACATGAAAGCCTCAGAGGAGTTAGCCTCAAGTACTCAAGTCCTGGGGTGACCAGAAGTCATTGGACCACCATTTGCCCTAACCCAGACTTTGAGGAACCTAACTCAGTGGATGGCTTCTGCATGACAAGTGGCAGAGGTGTCAAGTTGGCGCATGCCCTTGTCAGATTCTGAATCCACAATTGCCTGGCTTCAGTATATTTGCAGTGCTCTGATTGGCTGGCAAAATTGTTCCCACACTCGGATTGGCTGTAGTATTTCATGAATGAACTGAGGAATACTATAAGAATCTCTCAGCCAATCAGGTCCTCAGATTCTCACAGATTCTTTTTTTTCTTCTCATTGTTCTTTTCATTGATTTTCAAACATTGCATTTAAACATGCCAGATTTAAACTCATCTTTCCAATTTTCAATGTTTAAATTATACTTAAAAGAAAAAAATATATAAATAAGTAAAGAGGTCTAAATCAGATGCTCAAACTTAACACTGTAACCCATGGACCCCAGGGCAGATCAGCCCCCCTACGCTGTACTAGTGTCTGGCTACATGTCTTAGTGTGGTGCATACCTGCTGGCAACAGTGGGGCCTGAGTCTCCAGCGATGGTATGGGGGATTACAGGAACAGGTTTCTGGGGTGGATGCCTTCGTTCTCATCTAGTGGTGCAGCGCCTCCATCTCTAGTAAGCCACAGGAATGCGGGGTGGAATCATTATACAGAGTATTCCCACACAGGGATGAGAGATTCCAGTCTCACACGGTTGTCTTTCTTTAAATAGCAGCAGCAGCTCTTTATTCACAGCAGTGATAGCAGCAACAATGGCAGTAGGATCAACAGTCAGGTACAGGTTGTCTACTCCACTTAGACTGCTCTCCTCCAGGATGGGATCTTCCCTGCCACCACCCTGGATCAAGGGCACCCAGGTTGTGGCTAACTCTTCCCTCACCCCCTAAGCAGGGTGAGAAGCATTGGTCAACCTTACTAACTATAATCCCAGCAGCTCTACTAAGAGGCTGCTCCTCCTTCCCCAACTGTACTCTCCATACACTCCTAACTCTAACTCAGCACTAACTTCTCCACACTAAAAAGGAAGTGCACTGCTCTATATGATCTCAGCAGGCACCGCCCCCTGTGTCTCTGCCTACAACAAAGGGTCAGGTGACCTACATCCACCACTCAGAGCAGTGCTTGAAGTGGGGGAAACCCATGATAACTCCTGGCAACCTGCCCATACCAGGTATTACACCAGGAGGAGGATAGAACGATAGCCCTATTTCTTACAAGGGCTACACTCTCCCTCAGGTTGAATCCAATGGTCCCCACTTGGACCTAATTTGCTGTACCATCCTGCAGGTGAACAATTTGTGGATTACAAACACAATTGATTAGTGAGTACACTTCAGACTGTCACACCCAAGATGGCGAATACATAACATTGGGTACCTCCCAACATGGAGAACCCTAACTTAATAATAATGGCGGGGATCAGGCTTTCTCACTTCCCGCCCATTATGATCCACAACCTTAACATAGAAGGGTTGAACAGACCCATACTCTGGTCTGTACAGGACATTGTGCATGTAGATATTCCTGCCTGTTCTTCAAGCTCTTATCACATCACAAATCTTCTCCTCCTTCAAATAAGCGGTCCTACCAAACTTAGTTCTTAGGTACTCAAGGACTGCTTCTCGGAGCCAGGTATCTCTCTTGTCCTCTTTTCCTGCAAAATGGGCTCTGGCATGTATGGGAACTCATAGCCATGGGATTGCCGGTACCTTGCCACTATGGCTCTGTCTGCCCTACATAACTTCGTCAGTGTCCGGTTCCAAGCCTTGCCTGGCAGTACCCAGAACTGTAGCTCCTCAGGGGCAACATCGTCATAAAGAATAGATGAGCCTTTGGGGGTAATTATTTTCTGTTCAACCTCTCTGTACTGGTTGTCTAGCTTGTCGGCAACCTCCTGGGGAGAAAAGGTGCCTACATCCCACCAATAATCTACTATGTCTTTCTTGATAAGCACAAACCTGGTGCGGTACATACCCTCATGGTACCCTGTGAACAGCGGTGCCAACAACTTATCTTGGTGCTCGTAGGATGATGTTACACTCATACCTGCCTCAGACTCCATTCTTGAGGACACACCAGACGTCTCGGCCTCGGTAGAGTGCGAGCCTCTGCGTCTACCTCTGATAACATATTTATAGACTGTGGGGTTCATCTTATGTTTCACTGGACACACGGGACCCGCTTTTGCAGTAGTCTGGGACCCTCGGGCCCAACCTCTAGGCACATGATTAAACACAGTGGGGTTAGGTACACGTACAACACTGGATAAGTGTATCTCCCCATCAGAACCTTCATCACTTAATTCCCAATCCCTCCAATCAGTGGAATAATTGGGTGTCTTTTCCCGCTTACTCCCACTAGGACCTGGTGGCATGACACGTGACGGGGCAGAGGCAGTGGCCGGGGCAATGGCGCTAGGGGCGGTGACCAAGGGATCAGCAATGTCCTGCAAAGTGTCTCTTAGTCGGGCGATGCCACGACCGGTAGGCATCTTCTTACTTTCACTCTCTGCCGCACTTTGGGCTCCTCTCTTGGCTACTTAAGCCTTGAACTTCTCGAACTCCGCCTCCAATCCCACTCTCCTCAGTGTAGAGAACAAAGCTTCCGGGCCTCTGCGCCAGTCAGATCCGGAAGTGATGTCATCGCTGGTGGCCGCGGAATCTCCATCCGCTCCGTTGTCTCGCACCGGAAGTGTGTCAAGGACTGGAAGGGGCGTTGGTGGACCGTCAGGATCACGGGCGGGCAGACAGGCCACAAGCCTTTCTCTCTCCTTAGGCTCCGTCTTCGCATGGCAGAAGTAAGGGGGTGGTGGTGTCTCCTTACCGCTCCACTGTCGGCCGATGCTCGGTGGTTCCTCCGGAGCCATCGCAGATCCCATCTCCGCCGCACTGGGAGTCGCCACGGCCGTGGGACTTCTATGCAGCTGCGGCCGCACCAGCACTCGCCGTCGGGGGGTCTCCGGACTCGTCTTTTCCCTCTCACAGGTAAGTGGAAATGCTTCTTTCTTACAGCTGGGGTGGTTCGCCGGCAGGCGCATCGCCACCGATGACAGGCTGTCTCCTTCATCCGACGAAGACTGCAATGGCTCCTCACTTGGGAATTACCTTGAGCCCTTGCTGAACCACCAGTGGGTAGTGGTACGAAACGGGCCCTCTTTTGTACCTCCACTGCAGTCGCGTTCTCCACCGGGACATCGCTTGTTGGCTTGATCTGGGTCCCTACCTCAGGGGTGATATATGGGACCAGGACAGCCTTCTCCTCCGCCTCCGCTACCTCAATCAGGGTTGCTGGAGAGACCCCTTGCGGGGTCTTGATCATAGGCCATGGCTCGACAGGCCATAAGTAGAACGTGCCACACTGCGGGCATCGTGCCGTCGTGCTGGAGCTGGTCCGGGTGTCCTGCTGTGTACGCACAGGCACCGTAGATACTCTCGACCATCAATCTCCACAACCAAGAAGCCTCCTGGAAACTGATAAGGGTTCACAATCATATCAGCCATCTTTTGCGTGGGGATTGAGTAGATCAGCTTGCTCTTAGCTCCTTCACCGTCAACTGTCAAGCAGAAGTGAAGCTCCTCGCCCTCACTTCCTGTCCCTCCTTCCGCTGTGGAGGACGTCTCTGATTGGCTCTTGGTGTGCCCCCTCCCTCTGGTGGAAACAAGAGGAGGGGAACTCTCTCGCTCTGTGTGACGTGGCTTCATCTGTCGGCCAGTCACTGCACAGGTGGATGTGTCTTTGGTTTTCGCGCCGCTACGCTCTTTTGGCTGGGGATCTGGGTTTGGCGCCAAACCCTTGCACATCACTCACCACATATTTTGCACAGCCAGCTTGCACACAACACGTGCGCAATCAAAGCTCGGCGGGAATCACCATTTTGGATCGGCTGCAACCCGCGTTGCAGTGAATGACGCTGCTGTCGCAATTTTAACCTCCTCCATGCCCCGCAGAGCACATGCATCTCTCGCCGCCATCTTTAATGAACCCTATAAGCCCACGATAGCGCTACTCTCAGTGTCTACTGTGCAACACATTCCTAGACACTCACTATTCTCTCTGGTTCTCTAACCCATGAATATAACATATGGCATACCCCAAGCTTGGCAGAAATCTCTCTTAGTACACCGCACTCACTGACGGTTCATCACAAGCACTCTGTGGTGTGTTTTCTAGGTACTGGCTAGGGTACTCGGCATTTCCTAAGTACTGGGCGTCTCCTACTGTTGGCCACTCATAGTGCAGACCCTGTGCTATCGTCCCTGGACAAGTTAACAGGCTAACCCCCACAGTGATCCTACACTATCTGCCTCAAGGGACTAGGACAGCTTTAGCTATGTTACCCAAATTTACGTCACCCTCTTAGGGCACCCAGGGCGTACTGTGCGAGAGGACGAGCTCTCCTGAATACCCCTAGTATGCAAACATGCCCTACTTTCTGCAAACGAAGGAGACACAGGTGCGCAAATCACATCAGGACATAAAAAGAAAGTAGAAACACAAAATAGTGCAATATTGTCTACTCCAACAAGTAATTTCAATGCGGAGAGTTCTATAAAATTTGCACTCACATGTTTAACGTGAAATGAAAGCGTTGTGGTTATTGGAAGTTACCAACTTATGTCTCCAGACGGGTACTCCAGATTCATATAGAGGGAGGGGAAATCCATATACAAAAGAAGGGGGAAGCAAAAATAGTATAATACTGTTTTTTAATTTAACAAAAAGGCTTACCCTTGATGAAGACTTTGCAGTGGAAACGCGTGTTGGGTGAATCAGTGATTACTAAGAAGCCCTTGTTGATGACATCCAGAGTGGAGGACAACTTTAATCAGCCCAGTACCTGCTGTGACGGCCGTGGAGTGGATGCTGTTGCTGTGAATATCCTTGTCTGACCCTATGACCCAGGGTGGTCTGAATGCTCTCAAACAAAGGCACTTATGTAAGTGGAATACTTTGTGTTTTTTAAAATTAAAAACAGTATTATACTATTTTTGCTTCCCCCTTCTTTGACTAGTCGCGGAGCATGTACAAAATCTTTGGGTTCCCAAGACCTTTCCTCTGGGCCATAGCCCCCCCAGTGAACCAGGTTCTGTAGTTTCCCTCGGTGTAACCTGGAATCCAAAATTCTCTCCACAATGAATTCCTCTTCGTTATCCACGAGGACGGGTTCAGGGGGAGGAAGTCTCCGTCCAGGAAACGGATTCCCACGGAAAGATTTCAGCAGAGAAGAATGAAACACAGGGTGTATTTTGATGGTCTCAGGAAGCTCTAATCTGAAGGACACTGGATTTTTTAGTGCTGAGATGCGAAATGGCCCGATGTATTTTTGGCCCAATTTAATGGTTGGAACCTTTAGACGTAGATTTCTTGTAGAAAGCAAGACTTTATCCCCGACTTGAAATTCTGGGGAGGGTCTGCGGTGTTGGTCTGCTGCTCTTTTGTACTTTACTTGAGTCTCACGAAGTGTCTCTTTGAGGGTCTCCTGGATGTCTCGCAGAGTTTCTCTATAACTGCCGGAATGGGGCCCAAAGATGGAAAACGAGGAATAAAGGTTGGATGAAATCCATAATTTGAGAAAAAGGGGCTCTTCGAAGAATGATGTGAATTTTTGTATGAAAACTCAGCTAATGGTAGGAAATCAATCCAGTCATCCTGGAGATGACAAACAAAACATCGTTAGTATTGTTCCAAAGTCTGATTGGTCCTTTCTGTCTGGCCATTGGATTGTGGATGATAGCCAGACGATAAATTTAAACGAATTCCTAGAGAGGAACAGAAGGTCCTCCAAAATTTTGAAGTGAATTGTACCCCTCTATCGGATATGATCTCATCAGGAGCCCCGTGAAGCCAAAACACCTCTTTCACAATCAACTTGGCTGTCTGGTCTGCAGAAGGAAGATTCAGTGCTGCAATGAAATGAGCCATCTTTGTAAGTCGATCCACCACTAACAGGATGGTATTATGTCCACTTGATTGGGGCAGGTCAACAATAAAATCCATTGATATGGACCCCCAAGGACGAGTTGGAACCGGCAGAGAAGGTGACGCCCAAAAAATTTCTTTTTGGAAGAATAGTTTCTTCTTGCTCTTTGTCTGAACTAGGATTAGGAAAGGACCGTGACAAGGCGTCGGCTTTTCCATTCTTGGAGCCAGGGCGGTAGGAGATGTGGAACTGAAATCTTGCAAAGAAGAGAGCTCACCTGGCTTGTCGCGCAGACAGTCTCTTTGCGAATCGAATGAATTCTAAGTTCCTGTGATCCATAAAGACCGTAATTGGGTGATTGGCCCCCTCCAGTAGATGTCTCCACTCAGAGAATGCAGCTTTTATAGCCAAGAGTTCTTTGTTTCCGATGTCATAATTTAATTCAGCTGTTGACATTTGGTATGAATAAAAGGCACATGGATGAAGGAGCATCTTGGGTCCAATTCTTTGTGACAGAATGGCACCAATAGCGGAGTCGGATGCATCCACTTCCAAGATGAATGGTAATTCTGGATTTCGATGGATGAGGATAGGGGCAGATGTGAAGAGTGACTTCAATTGTTCGAATGCCGCATCCGCTTTAGAAGACCATTTGAAGGGGAATTCCTTCCGTGTGAGTTGGGTGATTGGGGCAATAATGCCAGAGAAATTTTTAATAAAACGTCTATAGAAATTGGCAAAACCCACAAATCTCTGAATGTCCCTTTCATTCCGAGGGATTGGCTATTCCACCACAGCTTGAATCTTGCCTGGGTCCATACTCAAACCCTCGGGAGAGATGATGTAACCGAGAAATTGCATGCTGGTTTTTTCGAATTCGCATTTTTCTAACTTGATGTATAATTTGTACTTACGGAGACGCTCAAGGACAATTCGGACATGTCTCTGGTGATCCATGATGTTATCTGGGAAGACTAGGATGTCATCCAGGTATGCCACTAGGAATTGGTCCAATAACTCTCGGAGGACATCATTGATTAAATGCTGGAAGGTAGCAGGGGCATTACAGAGTCCAAAAGGCATCACCAGATATGGGCACTATGAATAACGGGTTCAGAAAGCTGTTTTCCATTTGTCACCGGGTCGAATGCGGACCAAATTATACGCTCCTCTGAGATCTAAATTTGGTAAAGATTTTGGCTGACCGAATTCTTTCCAATAGTTCAGGAATCAGAGGTAATGGGTACCTGTTCTTCACCGTTATCTTATTTAGTTCCTGATAGTCAATGCAGGGGCGTAGAGAACCGTCTTTCTTTCCCACAAAGAAGAGCGCAGTGCTTGCTGGAGAAGTAGAGGGTCGGATAAAACCCTTTGATAGGTTCTCCTGTAGGTAGTCATTGAGGACCTTCAATTCCGGTTCTGAGAGGGAATAAATTCTTCCAAACGGAATAGCAGCACCCGGTAATAATTCAATGGGACAGTCATAAGAGCGATGTGGGGGAAGCGTATCCGCGTTCTCCTTGTCACACACATCTAAAAACTCAGAGTAAGGAGTCGGCAGAAGATTTTCTTGAGACGAGTAAATCTTATGTATTCCTATACACTCTGGTATAGGAGTTTTAGGTAGACAGGCTAGCTGACAGTGCTCCAAGGGAAAGGTGAGTGTCTTGGTCTTCCAGTCGATTAGTGGGTTATGGATCATGAGCCATGGAATTCCCAGAATCACTGGAAACAAAGGTGATGGAATGAGACCAAATGAAATCTTCTCCTGGTGATTGGGCTCCATGACTAGTGTTAAGTTACTGGTTTCATGGGTAACAGGTCCAGAGCTCAAGGGAGAGCCGTCAACGACTTCCATCCTTTCTGGCGATTCCTTGGCTACAAATGATACCGAATTGTTCTTAGCGAATTCTATGTCCATAAAATTCCCTGCCGCCCCTGAGTCGACCATTACTGTGGTTGAAAAACGATGTGTTCCTTCCTCGATTATAATAGGAACCAGGAGGTGAGGGTGTAGCAAAGGAGGGTTATCTTTCCTTTGAGAAGCAGAGGAACAGTTTTTGAAATAGCGTGCAGCTGATTTCTTCTAGGGCTCTGGAAAGAAGACCGCCTGGACTTGTTTGGGCAATCAGCGAGATAGTGCCCATCGTTTCCGCAATATAAACAGAGATCTTCTGTTCGGCGTCTATTCCTTTCCCCAGTTGAGATGGGTCCCCGCAGTGTATTTACTTGCATCGGCTCCTCCTCAGTCTCCCTGGAACGTCTTGGGGTACTGACATCTCTAAACCCAGGGTTGCTTGGCATGAACCCCTGTCTCTCCAATCGTCTTTCCGTAAGCCTGCGATCAATTTGGATGCATAAACGGACAAAGTCCTGAAATCTCTCTGGGGTCTCCACCCGGGCTAGTTCGTCTTTAACTTGCTCCGAGAGACCCTGCCGAAAATGATATTTCTGCGCGGCCTCATTCCACTCAGTATCGTTAACCCATCGGCGGAATTCAGCAGCGTACTCAGCTGCCGAGCGTCTTCCTTGACAAAGATTGTTCAGAGTTGCCTCAGCGGTTGCACTATGATTTGGGTCATCAAAAATAAGACTCATGGCATCGATGAACTCCTCCAGGTCCCTTAGTAGTGGGCTATCCTGTTCTAACATAGAGGAGACCCAAGCAAGGGCCTCATCCTTGAGCAGGGTTATGATCAGTCCAACCTTGGCTTCGTTGGTATTATAGATGGTAGGCTGAAGCTTGAACACATGTCTGCATTGATTAAGGAAATCCCGAAAAGATTGTCTTTTTCCTCCAAATTTTTCCGGAAGGGTTACACGGTGCGCGGTTTGCACAGTCAGAGTCTTTTGAACAGATGCGGTGATTAAAGCTGCACGTAGTTCACGGTTTTCAGCTTCTGCGGCGGCAGCTCGTTCCTCTGAGCGGAGGGCACATCTTTCCGCGCGGACGACACATTCTTCCCAGCGGGCATCACGTTCTACCTGGCGGGCATCCCGTTCTTTCCGGAGGGTATCCTGTTCTTCCACATGACCAAGACGTTTGATAAGGTGTCCTTGTTGTTCTTGGAAACCAACCATGATACGTTGTAAGTCCTGCAGTGTCCGAGCCTTGGCCAGGTCTGTTCCGGTGGAATCCATGGTAGGGCCTGTTTATTCTGTCAAGGATTGGACTTCGGCTGAAGTGGATCCCAGTGGCAGGAACAGCAGGGAGCGAAGTCAGGAAACAAGCAGGGGTCCGAGGCAGGTGGCAGGTAGCGAAGTCAGGAAACAAGCAGAGGTCGGCAACGAGGAAACTGGAACAGGATGATAGCAATAGCTAGCACAGCAGTAAACACATGAACCTTGCAGAAGCTAAGGAACCAATATAAACAGGCAAAGAGGAACAGGAAAGGGAGGTTTATATAGGAAGGCTGAGAGGTGGAGCACAGGTGCAGAGGTGTCAGGTATCAGAGTCTGGAATGTTCCTTAGTTTAGCAGCAGCACTCCCGGTGGGCAAGTATAGGTACTGCAGGCTAGAACCAGACATTGAGAGTGGCAGCAGTCCCGGTGGCCAAGCATGGGAACAGCAGGCTAGAGAATATGACAGAGAGATCCAGTCTCACACGGTTGTCTTTCTTTAAATAGCAGCAGCAGCACTTTATTTACAGCAGCGATAGCAGCAACAACAGCAGTAGGATCAACAATCAGGTACAGGTTGTCTACGCCACTTAGACTGCTCTCCTCCAGGATGGGATTTTCCCCTGCCACCACCCTTGATCAAGGGTACCCAGGGTGGGGCTAACTCTTCCCTCACCCCTTAAGCAGGGTGAGAGGCATTGATCCACCTTACTAACTATAATCCTAGCAGCTCTACTCAGAGGCTGCTCCTCCTTCCCCAACTGTACTCTCCATACACTCCTAACTCTATCTCAGCACTTACTTCTCCACACTAAATAGGAAGTGCACTGCTCATTATGATCTAAGCAGGCACCGCCCCCTGTGTCACTGCCTACAACACAGGGTCAGGTGACCTACCTCCACCACTCAGAGCAGTGCTTGAAGTGGGGGAAACCCATGATAACTCCTGGCAACCTGCCCTTATCAGGTATCACAACAGGAAGAGGATAGAACTAAAGCCTTAATTCTTACCAGGGCTACACACAAAAATACAAAAAAACACGATTCTAAAATTAAATAATTAAGTAACAGAATTTACAAAACGTAACTTTAGTCAGACACATATTACAGACGTTAGGTTTAGATATGCTGTTCTCCTGTCTTGATACCTGTTTAACCTGGTTCTCCTCTGTATACCTTAACTATGACCTTGTGCAATTTGCTGCAAGAGACTCCAGGATGTGTGTGCGAAAGCCTGATATATTTGGTCTTTTTCACTCTGTGGTAGGGAGTCAATATAGAGTTCCAATTTTGTAAAGAAATTCTCAGTTTTTTTGTTCCATATTGGTCTCCGTTAGCATTTTATCTAAGGTCATTAGCTCAGTGAGATATATGTTTTAAGCGTTTCCAAGTTGGGAGGGTAATACTTCACCCACTGCACCATTATAGACCTTCTAGCTGCCAGGAGCATAATTTCATCAATCCTTGGGATTCCTGATTTCCCATTAATTTCTTTCCACCCCTTCCATGTTCCCAAATAAAACTGATAGAGGTTCCTTCAAATTTACCACATTTGTCATGTCATGTATATGTTTAACCCTTGTTTCCCCTCCCCCCCAGACTCATCTGTGGTATCTAGGGTGCGTGAGGGCAGATTACATGCGTAGTGGTGGTGCATACCTGCGAGGAACAGGAGGGCCTGAGTTTCCCGCGTTGTTATTGGGGAGATAGGACCAGGCTTCTGGGGTAGTAGCCTCCATGCTTTCTTAGTGGTGCAGCGCCTCCATCTTCTATACTCCCAGGAATATGGGATAGGACCTGTATAGAAGAATCCCCTTGGTCCCAGGGTAAAGGCTTCAGATTCAAACAACAGTCGCGTGGCGTCCAGCAGCCACAACAACAACAGCAATGTCCTGCTAATTACTCCGCTCTCCTCCCTTCACCGGCCTTTCCTCCTCTCCTTCCCTCCAAATCTCTCCTCCGACAGTATGGTCTGGACTGGGGCGTCAATACCCCACGGCCCACCTCCGAGGTTATCCTCGGGGTGGGGAATGGATTCTCCCCATCACCCCAGACAGGGGGTGAGGGGCATTGGTCCACCGGGTCTATAATACTATCAGCTCTACTCAAAGTGGCTGAGTCTCTCCACTTCTCTCTTGGCTCCTGCACGACTCTCAGGTGAAACAGCCGGCCTCCTCCAACTCCTCGGACCGAGCAACTCGACCAGCACTAACAGACTCGTCACTTACAGGAGTTGGCTGCTAAATATAGAGTTAGCCCCACCCCTCATGATGTTAGCAGAACCTCCCCTCTGTCTCGTGCCTGCAGCAGAGTCAGAGGCCTGCATCTACCACTCAGGGCAGGGCTTGGAAGGGGGAAAACCCATGATGATTACTGGTGCCTGACCTTAACAGGACTTACCACAGTAGAAGGAAGATAGGTAGCCTGTGCTGTTTTACAGGAGGCTACACATGTATTAGAACCTGGTCCCAAAAATCAGATATACATGGGCATTTCCATAGGCAGTGTTTTAGATCCGCTTTAATAAGCAGACATTTTGGGCATTTATTTTGATTTTTTTCTATCAGTTAATATGGGATATCAAACGCATAATATGCTCTATGTAGTAATTTAAATTGTAATTCCCTCCATGTCTCTGATATAATTATTTTTCTTGTTCTACCAAATCCTACCAGAAAAGAGTCAATCTTAGTTATTTCTGGGAAGTCCTTGTTCCACGTGGCTGACACTTTTTGCAGTTCCTTGCCATGGTCTTTATCTCAGATCCAATCAATTAATTCAGAGATCGAATATGTAATATTATTTTCAGTCCTAAAGTAGCTATCAAAAATATTGTTTCTAATATCTCTTTCTGATAGTTTTCTAGGCTCTTACAGTAATGTATGATCTGCATGTAGGGAAGTAGTGAGATTGTGGGAATTCCTTCTTAACTCTGAGTTCTTCAAATTACTTAAAGTGCTCCCGTTCTGTATCTACCAGCTGCACTATACTGTATTTTTTATTCCCTTTGTTTCGCACATCGTAAAATATATTTTGAGATCGAACTGATTCAAATTTCATGTTACCTAGTATAGGCAACAGGAAAGATGATCCAGGGCTCCATGGATTTTTAGCATTATTTATTTATAATAACCAACATATCGGCCTCACTTAGGCTTTTGTCAAGTGACTGGTAATGAACTGACAAACACAATGTCCCATCTATATATACCCCCCATATAATTATAGTAAGTGAGCAGACACACACCCCCACAGCAAACGCTGATCACCCCATGTGTGTCCTATGCAGATAATGTCCATCCTCCATGGGAAACGTGGAAGCAGCTGCATTTCATCCGGTGATGATGTCATCATTCTGCATCCATAATGATAGTGTCATGTGTTCTCGCAAGATCCTCATTGCCGGTGACGACACAGTGGGCGGTCCTTCTGGTGCCAGTACAACCGTAGCAGCCTCCTCCTATGGATATCTGGGTTAACCCCCTCAGTAATGTCATCGTGGTGTTGAAGCTGTCTCCTCCTCTGTTAAATCATAGTGAAACATACAGGACACCTAACAAGCTCATATTGAACCCCCAAAATAACCACAACATATATATATAAGCGTATAAGTGTCACAGAGGAGTGCTACTGAGCATGGCAATATATATTTAAAACCAGAGACAGATCATGAAACACAGACAGAGCTCAGTGCTACATCCAATGAAACTTATACACGGTACAGTACCTAAATATATATATAGATATCTTTTGAATAAAATGGTATTTTAGTTTAACTCTTTGGCCAAAGTGTTGTATGCCCTTAAACCCCTACATGGCAGACCACATCTCAAGGGTACCTAACACTAATATAAATTCTTAATAACCTGTGCATTACAAGTAAGAATGATTAATAATAAATCTGTTAAAATTAGTTGCATAGTTCTAAGTCTGATTGAAGCTCTTATTAACCTGTACATTACCAGGAAAAGCACTCTGTATTAGATTTATCGCAATCATACTGCAAGCAGGCAAGTTCCCCTGAGAGTGGGAGATGCAATGGAGTGAGCTTTTAACCATTTAAAATTGGGAGGGGGTGAGCTTCAAACTAGGGAGGAGAGCCACCCAAGGGTTATCCATAATTACACTCAGTATAGGCTTGAGGCACTAAGACAGCTTGGTGACACAAACTGTTACACTATCCTCACACGCGATCCCACATTGTCCTATCAACAGGAGATTAAACAGATTTTAATCTTAGGCATAGTGAACTCATGGATCACAGAAGGGGAATGAGATTTTCTCACCATGGTTAACCCTAGATGTCCGGTATTTTACCTGTTGCCGAAGATTCATAAAAGCCTGCATAACCCGCCTGGCAGGCCTAAAATGCTGCCACTTCCTCCATTAACCAACCCCTGGCTGTTTATATTGACGGCTTTTTACAGCCAATAGTCACTAAGGTTCGCTTTTATATAAAAGACACTTTTGATTTTCTCAACAAGGTAAGATTGGTAGTAGTAGCGGGGAAAAAAATCTTACTCGTCACTAGCCTGTACAATGTCATCCCACACACTGAGGGTCTGGAGGCAGTGAAAGGCTTTTTGGAAAAAGAACAAATTACTAAACCCCCTATAGACTATCGTATGCTTTTGCTACACTTTGTACAACATAATAACTACTTCAAGTTTGAGAACATGCATTACCTACAGACCACTGGGACTGCAATGGGGAGTAACGTAGCCCCAGCTTATGCGAACCTTGATATGGCACAATTTGAAAAGGTAAGAACAACAACATTCTTTGTCGCATAATTTACAGAATGCACTTACAATCACTGGGCTCATGACCTGACACTCCCGGACCCCAATACATGGATCAGAGGTAACCAAACCGGCTTAAATATTTATTGTGAGCCTGGTTAACCCCTCACAATCACACCTCTAAGTTCTTAGTGTAGTCCTGCTCTACCATGTGTATCTTGTTAGGTTTACTTTCAATAGGAACGTTTAGTTCCCATTGTCTGTGTTAGGGCATTTTTCTTTTTTCCATTGTATTATTGTCAGTAATCATATTTATGTCCCTTACATTTTTTGTTTATACAGGTGCAGACACGGGTATCTGAACTCCTGCCTTGGAAAATCTGGGGCAATATCCCAGTAATGCGGCAACATTTCTCTGACATTTCTGCAGACAGACTAACGGCCCATTGGATTAACACAGCGGGGGTCCCTTGCAGTCCCATTCAAACTGACCAGGGATCCCTGCTGTGTTAGTCCGATGGGCCATTAGTTTTTTTAAAGCAGTGTTCGGATACTCGTAGCTGCATCCGTACTTTTGGGTTTTGTTGATTTATGTTCTACTAGCTGAGAGACCCGGCGTTGCCCGGGATGTAAATGCGTAATAGGTAGTATTATTTATAAATTGTGGAACAATAGGTGACTGTTTGTTGTAAAGGTTGGATAATAATATTGAAAAGAAAGATGGAAGAAAATGTAATACGATGTTGTATAAAAATGGTTTATTGTAACCACACCACAGTACAATTACACTGGCGACACACTTTATTCGAGCTCGGCTAGTCCCACGAATTCGGGTATACCCGGGTGTATTGAGGTTTGTGACTGTTTTCTGCCCGAGTGCATTGAGTTATTTTCCAGGCAGGGATTGGAGCATTTTATTCCCGCTGGCTGCAATACTGCACAGTATATATATATATACTGCATTACAATTCATGAATTTATGCCATCTGGTAGACACGCGAAGCATTGCAGCCTATTAAATCCTAATCATTATCATTTAACAGATCAGCCGCCCATCAGCCAGGCATGAACCCAGGCTGGGAAGGCAAATGCAACGGGGCTTGTCAGAGGTGAGGAGCGGCGCATTCCAGGTATCTGCCAGGTACATACCGGGTATTTGCTCGAATAAAGTGTGTCGGTGCAGTACATATAAAATGTCAACTCGTCATTTTCACCAAGACTACAAACAGCATCTCTCACACACCATTTCTTAACAAACATTTGAAAATTACTATAAATTGCATAAAAACGATAATCAATCCGAATTCTGGACAGAACAAAAATTCAGGAAAACATTTATAAGTCCAACACCAAGCTGTTTATTATTTGTAGATTTTAAGATTGCAAACTTTGCCTGACCAATCAAGAAATTTGCCAGGCAAATTAAAAAACTCTTTTTTGAGGTGTACCACACACCTATAATGAACACTTGTTTAGAAAAAGGTAGATGCAAACTAAAAAACAAATGCTCACATAAATCTAAAGTAGGCCGTAATCTGGCACAGTCACTAAATAAATGAAAAACAGTTTCATGGAGCTGTACAAAATGGGCAATCGGTAGAGACATTAGAATCAATACGGTGTACAAGTGTTGGTTGCAATAATGCCACTCCAAATCCCCTGATCTTTTTCGGATTGGCAACTTGTACAAAGTTCTCCATGCTGGACAGTGAGACTCACTAATAGACAAATGCTGCCTCCATTTTGTATCAACTAAGCCATTTAAAATATGAAAATGGCAAACCTTTACTGTTAGAACATACACATCTTTCTTTCCTACAGACTCAAAGACCAGCCCCTCCATTTTAGTCAGATTCAACAACAACCCTGGTACAGTACATACTCTCCACTCTCCACTGCAGGGGAAATAAATACAACTGTTTCCTTCATTAGGAAAAACATGATCTACAAAACATGGGTATAAAAGATCAAGAACCTGATTTGGCAGTTTATCAACAAAGTCTTGTAAGCATTTCTCAACAAAACGACTTGACCTAATTTGAAGCAATGCAGCCACCTCTTGGGGACATTTCCAAGAAAACTTCTGAAAATCAATAAGATGACACACTTTAGTTATCCCAGCCCTGACAAATGTACAGACAAGACTATGATTTTTGAAGTACTGAGAAGGTAATAAAATATTAAAAAAACAAGGGCTGCTGCAAAAGCCAAGACACGCGCATGTCACCACGTTTAACTTTTACCATTCTCCAAGCATTAAAGAGACCTTAATAAAAGGAAGGTAAAATAGTATCATCAAAACCAACAGGGTCCATTAAAAACAATTGCCTACTGTATCATATCCAAAAAAAAACACTCTATGAAAAAGGGCAAAAGCAAAACCTCTCCAGACTAACTCGCCCTCACAAAAAAATAATCTCTGAACCGCCTGTAAACAAAAAGCTACCACACGACTAATTAAGTCTATAAGTCCCTGTCCACCCTCAACCAAAGGTAAAAACAACACACACATGCTTTATCCAGTGGTTACTATCCCAGAAAAAATCCAAAAAAACATTTCTGTATTGCCTCATGTAGGCCTGCAAGAGGGTCAAGGCACACAAGTTTGTGGTACAACATTGAGGCTACTAGAATAATCACCAGCACCCTTCCACGGAAAGAACACTGAGGATGCAACCAGAGCCATTTCTGTAACTTTGCTTTCACTTTTTCTTGTAGTCCTTCCCAGTATTTAAGAACAAAGGCATCACTCCCCAGATAAATACCCAGGACTTTTATACCATCTCTATTCCACTTTAAATCTGTAGGTAAAAAAGGTGGATTACTACCAAGCCAGCTACCTACTAACAAAGTGTCACATTTTGCCCAGTTTATGTTTGCTGATGCTACTCGTTCAAAGGTCGCAATGCAAGAACCTGAAGATCATTGTCATCATTAATAAACACAGATACATCATCTGCATAAGCCGAGACTTTCACAGGCCTAGTATCTGGTATACAAGGTATAGCAGTCCCAAATAAAGATTTCCGGAGCATAACTAGAAACGTTTCAATAGCCAGAGAATAAAGCATATCAGAGACAGGGCACCCTTACCTTATCCCTCTTTCTGTATGGGAAAAGAACAGCTCAGCCCACCATTAATTTTCAAAACACTATAAATGTTAGAACATAACAACTGGATATAAGAAATGAAAACTTGTCCAAATCCAAAAGAATGCATGGTTTTAAACAAATAACAATGATCAACTCTGTCAAAAGCCTTTTCCTGGTCCAACATTTAAATTAAAAACCTTCCCAACCTCCAAAATATCTCATAAAAAATAAATCAAAAATAGACCCTCCAGGAATACAATAAGACTGATCTGTTTTAACAATGGACCCCAAATATGTTTTAAGGCGATTTGCTAAGACCTTTGACAGAATTTTATAATCAGAACATAATAAGGACACTGGTCTCCAGTTTTTGATAAAACACAAGTCTCCCTTTTTTGGCAATAACGTGAGAACTGCCCTGCGACAGCTCAATAGCAATACTTTCATCATAATAAACTCTAAAATAACTTGAAAAAATATTTTCCAATCAAAGTCAAAAAATGTTTTATAGAACTCTATAGGTAGTCCATCAATACCAGGTGTCCTTCCATTAGTCAAACTGGACACAGCAATAAACAATTCATCAAGTGTCAATGGTAAATCCAGTTCATCTTGTCCCACCTGCTGTAAAGATGGTAAATCAGTCAGAAAATTGTCCTTTTCAACTTCATCCACAGGATCAGCACTGCAAAGATCTTTATAAAAGTAAATAGCATACTTTCGAATACCTGCAGGATCATAAACGTCTTTTCCATCACACGTTTTAAAACAATGAATTTGTTTATGCTCAGCAGATTTTTTTTTTCCATACCAAAAACTGCCTTAGTAGGTGCATCCATTTCTGTTGCATTTTGGAATCTAGAACTCACCAAAGCTCCAGTCACTTTACCCTTTAGGAGACTATTCAAGAGATATTTTTTTTTGCTTTAAATTCTGAATATCTCTAACTGGAGCAGTGTGTTGAGCTTCAAATGTTTTCTGGATTTCAAGGATTTATGTTTCTAAGTCAGACATTGTCTGATGTAGAGAGGCTGTAGCATTACTAGTATATTGTTGGCAAAAAATTCTAACCTGTATTTTACCTACATCCCACCACTGCCTAAGTGTCTCAAAATCATTCTTTTGCGTAATCCAATGCTCCCAAAAGAAAGTAAAATGATCAACATATTGAGTGTCTTCTAAATGCTTAATATTAAAATGTCAATAAGAACTTGTATGGTTTAAGGTTAATAGAGAAACATTACAACACGCCATATGATGATCATAAAAACTGGTTGGTATAATTTTACATCCACTCACCCTGTTTAAAAACTGGCAAGTAGTATACACACGGTCAAGTCATGCCATGGAAACATGATTACAATTAACTTTTAACCAAGTATATTGCTTAGTACCAGGATTCACATTTCTCCAAGTATCAACCATAGGAAACCTTTGCAACAAAGAGATGAGGACTGAGGGTGCGGCTCTCTATGGTTCCTGTCTATCAGAGGATTCTCTGTGCAGTTAAAATCTCCAGCTAAAATAATAACCACATCCTGTTTACAAGTAGATAATGCATCACTCAAAATCTGCAAAAAAAACAACACGATCTCTCCCAGTAACTGGTGCATAAATATTAATAAAAATGAAAGCTGTGTCCCCTATGGTAGCATCTACCTTCAATAAGCGTCCCTTTATAATCTCATTGATAGAAACATTACATGTTAGCACACGGGGGCAAATAAAACAGCCACTCCTGCATTTGTGTTTGTACCATGACTGAGAACAGCCACCCCTTTCCACTCCTTAATCCAATCACGCTGATTGTTATCATCAGAGTGTGTCTCTTACAAAAAAAGAACATTTAACTTTTTTTGAGTAACATACTTGTAGTCCTGGTAAGTTTATGGGCTATATGTCTATCCTCCTGGCAGTAATCGCTGTTTTTCCAGGAGTTATCATGTGTTTCCCCTACCTCAGGCACTTGCCCTGAGTTAGTGAAGGTAGGTAACCTCACTCTGTGTCCAATCAAGAGACACAGGGGTGGTGCCTGCTGAATCTACTTATGGCAGTGCAATTCCTATTTCAGTGTGTTCTGTTCTGTCTAGTCTAGTGTAGAGTGAGTTAGCAGCCTGAAGAGTAGAGCTGCTGGAGTTAGGTGGACCAAATACCTTTCACCCTGCTTAGGGGGTGAGGGAAGAGCTAACCCCACTCTGGGTGGCGCTAGGCCCAGAGTGGAGCAGGAGACATCCTGAAGGAGGACAGCTGGCTGGCTGGGTATATGCTGTACATGTCTGCTGCTGTGAAGAGGCTAATAAAGAGCTGCTGCTATTTAAAGAGACAGTGTGTGAGACTGGAATCTCTCATCCCTGGCAGGGGATTCTGCGGTAGGGATTCCATCCCATATCCCTGGGGCCTACTACAGATGGAGGCGCTGCACCATTGAGGAGAACTAAGGCATCCACCCCAGAAACCTGTCCTGGTTCCCCCATGTCACCGCGGGAAACTCAGGCCCTCCTGTTGCCAGCAGGTATGCACCACACACCCATGTAGCGGGAGAGTTAATTCCACTAGGGGACCCAATCTGAGGTTGGGGGGGGGGGAAACCCGTTACATACTCAAACAAAGTTGCTCTCTTATTAAAATCTCTTCCACCCTTACTTTTTAATGTCACAATTTGGAGTCCTTGCATTGCAAAAGAGGAAAAAACACACTGAGCAAAAACCGGCAATAGCAAAAGAAAAAATTAAATCCAAAATAGCCATGATTCTTTCATAATTCAAAAAACAACAGTATTGACTTTGCAATTAGTTTTTAACCTTTTGCACTAACTTATTTAAACGATACAATTTTTGTTTATCAATATCTATCAGAGAACCTTTCTTCAAATTGAGTCCACAAATAACTGCAAGTCAGGGAAATAATCCTGCACTTCAACACCATGCCTGCCCTTAGTCTGGTTAAGGAACTCCTTAATCTCAGTCAGACTATACTGAGAGCTCTTAAAAGCCTGACTAGAGGGAAGGTCAGAAAGCTGTGAGTTATCGGTAGCATACTCATATTCTTCGTTTGAAGACTCGGATATGTCACTTTCTGCTCCCACAAAAAAATGTTTTGATGCATTTGAATTATTGGATACTGCAGACAGACTTACTGGAGGGCTGGGCTGTGCAAACAGACAAGGTGTAGCTTCCAACTCAGATATTTCCTCCACACTAATGCAGGGCTGCGGAGCAAAACTAGTGGTTGCCGCTGGCAGTGGATTTTCCTCCATTACCAAATCATGTTCAGGCAGATTATCAGTTAAAACATTCACTGTTTTGCCATTTTTTTCCCTGTTGGCCCAGACTCATCTGAAAAAGTGGCCTCAGCAATTTCAGAGTTCAGAACAGTACTTTTAGTTACCTAGATTTTCCTTTCATCTTCCTCCTGTTTCAAGACTCTCTTCTTGCTAGTCTTTTCACACTTCATGTCCTCACAGTCAGCTGCATGCTGCCCTGCTGCACCAGTCTCTGCTTTTTCACATGCCATTTTTTTCAATGTCTTTTCCATGCTACCCTGCCCTGTCTTTTACAGTCTGCGCCGTGGCACCTTCCACAGTGTCCACCTCACTGTGTGCAATAAACAGCAATCTGTACATCTTCCACAGTATCCTCCTCACTCTGCCCTGAAGCAACAGCCTCTGCTTTCTCACCTGCCACAGTATCCTCCTCAATCTGCCCTAAAGTAGCAGCCTCTGCTTTCTCCTCACCTGCATCTTTTTTGTGACCAGTACCATTCTCACTCTGACCTTTTCTAGTATTCAAAATAGGGCAAATGTGTTTCAAGTGACCAATTTCCCCACACTCAAAGCACTTCATGGACTCAGTGCTCGCATACATCACATAATCAAGGCCCTCAATGTTATGTTTCAAAACCAGGTCTAAACTTTTCACAGATTGATCCAAATCATAGACACCTGCCTCCTAAAAGACATAACATGTTTAATTTAAGCTTTTTTGCACCCCAAAGGAATCATTTTAATAGAAGAAATAATTCTACCATAGCCAGATAAATCCTGCATTAACTTCTCACTACTTACAAATAGGGGAACATTAGACAGAGTAACTTTAACTGATGGACTGGATAAAGGCATAACATTAAACAAACAGCCATTTGCTGTAACCCTTGCTCAACAACTGAATGTACAAGTGCAGTACTACTAAAAAAAAAAACGCCACAGCTTTATTCATTCGGGAAGCTGATTTAATTTTCTCAAAACCTACAATTTTCCCAACAGCAAACATACATTCCTCCACGGAAATGTGACCATCTACCATACATTTTAACCCATGCCTATGGGTTAAATTCCCAAAACTAATTGGGGGAGTCCCCATAGTGGCCAAGGCCACAAGCTGACACAAAGTCAGCTATATAGAAAACAAAGGTCTAATGCTGTCATGCGCTCAGGTGTGAAGCTGGATGTGTTGACACCAAAGGTGTAATGGCAGAAGGGAACATCAAATGGAGAATATGAATGGACCACAATAAAAGTCGGGGCTCAGGGGCACAGTGCTTACCCCTGACAGCTCCTCCGTCCTGGATCCTACCACTCCTTGATTCCAGTTCCTGCAGCGTGCGTCCGGAAGGGGAAATATGCAGATATACAGGGATGTATCCGGCGCCACAGCAATCAGTCAAGCTTGACTTCAACTCCGGTAATACAAAAGACTTTATTGAAAAGTTGCACACACTAAAACCAACAGGCTACACCACAACCTCCTCCTCTATGCGTTTCACGCTATAACAGACAAAGCACTATTATAGTGTGAAACGCGTGGAGGAGGAGGTTGTGGTGTAGCCTGTTGGTTTTATTGTGTGCAACTTTTCAATAAAGCCTTTTGTATTACCGGAGTTGAAGTCAAGCTTGACTGATTGCTGTGGCGCCGGATACATCCCTGTATATCTGTATATAGAAAACAACCCCAAACTATAAAGCCTATAAGATAAACCAAGCAAGAGAAAAAGTCAGAGGTCAAACATTCTGTCACTGCAACAGTCCAACCCAGCAGCTACCGAGAGGAGAGAGACAGAGAGACAGAGAGACAGAGAGACAGACAGAGAGACAGACAGAGAGACAGACAGAGAGACAGACAGAGAGACAGACAGACAGAGAGACAGACAGACAGACAGAGAGACAGACAGAGAGACAGAGAGACAGAGAGACAGAGAGACAGAGAGACACAGAGACACAGAGACAGAGAGACAGAGAGACAGAGAGACAGAGAGACAGAGAGATGGCAACTGTACCAAACGGAAATCCCTGTATTGCCCACTCTGCAAACAGTGGGCAAGAGATTAGTGGGTTAAAGGTTCCCACGAATGGGATTGGGCGGGTATGTTGTAGATATGATATCAGACCCTACTATATATACATGCTCTCTGAGCTATCCCCGTTGTCTTTATTTTACCATGTGATTGAATTACCACCTTGCTTCTATTAGCGGATAAGAGCAGCAGCAACGTTCTCGGAATGCTACGAGTTAATTACATCGGAACCAAGAACATAACTCTGCTTTGGGAATTCGTTAGTGCTGGGGGTTATCAAACAACCCCAACGGACCAGAACGAACTTTGCATTATTCACGGACATATTGGGCTGGCAACTTGCACCCATTTCAAAAGGACTGCATTTTAAAAGACATTATACCGGTGCCTTGTTTCGTCTTTGGAAATTTTATCCAGTTCTCTCTTTAAGTGTTTGTCAACTGTATTCTAAGGTTGTCGTGTGTCTGACTATCAAGTAAGTAAATGGCAGTTTATTTTGCTCAACCTGTGTGCTCTATCGAGATCCCCAAACTATAAAAATTGTTGATAAGTTGTGTCCACCGTGACAGGCTTATATTAACTGGTGGCAGCGTGTGGGATACTGATTGAGCCTATATTGCAGTTTCCTGCAGGGCTCTGTAAGAAAGTGGGGACCTCATGGCTTGCGAGCTCCTAAGACAAGTGGCATCTTACTGTACACACACTTCCAAAGAAGCACAAGATAATTCACTGGTCTCTTGACCCATACCCCAGGGGCACCATGAGTCTACACTCAGGGAGGTTCCGTCCTGGAACCAAGAGCAAGTCATGGAGAGATGTACAGGATATGGTTTAACGACAGATGTTCATTCCAAGAGTCAGCTGGAGGAGGATTTAGAAGTGTATGAGGGCAGAGTGGCCCTATTAGCTGCTGTGCTAGCAGACTTGCTACCTCTGGACTCGGCGCACTGCTCCCCACCTTGGGAGAGGGGGTCAGCTATGAACAGAGGGTACAGCTTCTCATAATAGCGGTTGGAAAGGCCTCCCACTACCACCTTGTAAATGGGAAACAAGCGCTTTCCCGGCCGGACCACCACAGCTTTAGCAAGTTCATTGTTGGCACGGATGACCTGGACTCAATTCTGAATAATTTTGAGAATCAGTGTGGCCGGTTACGAATACCAAAGAGGGACTGGTTGGTCAAACTATGACCACTATTATCCGACAAAGCCAAAAGGACTGTGTAGGAGCTTCCTAGCATGGATGCAGATGACAATGGGCATGTGAAGCATAAGTTGATGGTCCAGCATGCCCTGACTCCCGAAGGGTATAGGAGCAAGGTCCGGATGGGGGAAGTGCGCCCCGGGGAATCGTTTGCAGACTATGCCAACCGGATGGTGAGGCACAGAACCCAGTGGCATGGGGTATGGGGCTACCAAACACCATACCTTACTGGACCTGGTGTTCCAGGAGCAGCTGATGCAACGTTTTCCCCCCAAGATAAGGGCTTGGATCTTTGACCACAAGCCTAAGACCTGGGAGGACGCTGCCTGGATGGCCGCCGAGTATGTGGCCAGCAGGATTGTTTGCACGAGCCAGCAGTTCCCAAAGGAGGGGCCCGAGCCGCCCAGAGAGCTAAAACTACATCTCAGTGGACACTGAAAACTGCAGCAGCAAGCAAAGCACCCAAAGCTGCGGAATTTAAACATGAGAGGAGGTGTTTTACCTGCAACAAGGTTGGGCACCTTAGACCCTATTGTCCAGGCCGGGACCGGTCCGCAGGACCCATCAGGGGCACCACTCACAAGCAGCTAAACCAGTCACCCGTGTGCGACTGGCATCCCCAGAGGGACCAAGCGCAGCCGTGACGCCAGCCAACAGAGGTATGACCATGGAGGAAACAGCACTTGTCCACCCAGGAAAGCGGCGGAGAGTAGATGGCATCAGGTTGCACCAGTCGGGTTGCAACGCAACGATGCCCGGCAGAAGAATCTGCAGAGGGTGACCATCGGAGACTGGCAAGCAGACGGGTTGCTGGACTCCGCTGCCACCATGACCCTGGTTCGCCCTGATATGGTGAGGCCAGAGGATTTGCTCCCGGGCACCGGGATGCAAGTGACCATGCCAGACGGAGGACCGTGTTGACGCCAAGTTGCCTGGGTCTTTTTGGACAGGGAGGCGGGTCGTTGCATGAGGGAGGTGGGGATATTGCATGGGTTGGATGCTGAGGTGCTCCTTCATAACGACCTGGGTCATGTTACCTGTGTTTTTACCACGGAGCTGACGCCTGCTGCACCGGTTGCTGCGGTTACCAGGAGCCAGTCCGCAAAGATCACAGCAGCAGCCCCTGTCCCCCTACATTTGGGTGATATCTATCTTCAAGTGATTGCTCATTGGACTGGTTCCTTTATGCTAACCCAGATCACTCCACTCCTACTAAGATGTTTTATGGTTACAATATATATATTTTTTTTTTGCATGACTGATTTACACATATGTGCTTCCCCCTAATTTGTATATTTTTTAAGGGTAGTACACTGCAAGTTGATGCTTTAGTGCTGCGTATATAAACACAAAATGAAGTATATTATATACATTTTGCAAGCACCTCACTTGTTTCATAATGGACACTGAGGATATAGAGGACATTGATCCTCAAAATGCTGCCAATGATTATGTTTTTAATTATCTCGATAACACGCAGAGGTTTAAAAAGGCTAAAAGATTGTTTGATAACAAATCGGATGCAGATTGTGAGGATTCTTCAGATTTACATGATCTTTTTCTCAAACTAAGTAAACTTCTCATTAATGATACAAGACTTTGGTGGGATTTCATATTTTTAGAAAATTATTTGTTGGTCAAGAGGATTTCAAGGGGGCTACGGGTAAAAAAGACGCCAACCTTTGGCTTTATCAACCAAGAATTTGAAAAAGAATGGAAACTAATTTTGAATGACTGTTCATTTAAATTGATATCATTGATTGTTAAAGCAAAGTCCAAAGAGAAACGTGATCTAGAGAAAGACATCAAAACGTCACAAACACATTTGGCAAAATTTTCCAAGATGGATGGGTTTAAAGCACTTGATATTAATCTAGCCAAATCCATTAAAGATCTTGAAAAAGATATAATGTTTAGAAAACAAGTAAAAATTTGACCGGGACAAGCTCGATTATGAGCGCAATCAGGTGTATACATGGGAGAGGGTTACACCGAATAGGAGATCCAGTCGCAACACACTTCCCACTCACTCTACACCAGAGGACAAAACCATTAATTCATGGAATAAAAAATCCATTTTGAAATCCAAGGGAGATTCAGACATATCTGACACAGAAACTTTGGGACATACCGTATCCTTTTTTAACACACATGAAGATGACCATTCTCAATCTGAGACGAAAGCCCCTAAAGAACAACGCCCCTTTTGGGAGAAAAAACAATGGGATAGGGACACAGAGTACAAAACCCGCCCTTATAATCCCTCCGAGCCATCTGGACAGCCATCTGGGTCAAAAAACATAAAAGAACAAGATGGAGTAAGAAAAACAAAAAATCAACACAAAGGAGCACCGACCAAAAGGAAAAAGAATTTCTAGGAGAAAATGATGCAGTGATTAATATTTCCAATGTGGCTCTTACTGATACTGAACTATCACTACTGAAGAAGAGTATGGGTTTTGTACCAGATACGAATTTTGATCTATTTCAAACCATGATTGATCTTAATAAATTCATTAGGAAATGTACTCTAAAAAAATTATTTAATAACAAAGATAATGTGGAAAATGAACAACTCTCTAATAGCCTGTCTGTTATGAATTATGATGTACCCCCAAAAGATTTTATGTCAGTGGTAACTGAGGCAGATCAAACTAACATATTCTCATTCAGGGAACAGTGTCTTATCCAAGACCTTGAAGAATTGGACACTGGTATAGAATCTGTTCATGACCCCAACAACTTCTTAGGTAGATGCAATACTGGTTTTAAATAGCAGTAAGTTTTTTATCCTACCTTTATTAAGGGCAAATTCCTCTCCACCTTTGAAAATCTGGTGGAGAGGGATTTGAGATTGCTACAAAAAAGCTTCATATTTGACTCACCATGCCGGAATACTAAATACAACAATCTCAAAGATGATGAGATTATAGCTTTAGAGAATGTTAAGAATAACAAATTGTTAGTAATTAAGAATGCAGATAAGGGTGGAGCGGTGGTGGTAAAGCATAGGGACGATTATCTCAAAGAGGCATTACGCCAACTGGGGGATGTTTCTTCCTATGCTGTTCTACCATCTGATCCCACCCAAAAATACCTAAGGGAGTTAAAACACCTATTAGATCTAGGCTCCATGTTGGGAGTATTAAACGACAATGACATAGACTTTCTGTACAAACCCCACCCCACCACTGCCGTGTTCCACCATCTCCTGAAGATTCATAAAACATTGGTCTCCCCTCCAGGGAGGCCAATTTTTTCTAGCATTGACTCTTTGGGGGATGGTGTTTCACGGTATGTGGATTACTTTCTCCAACCCCTGGTGCAACAACTACCGTCCTATATTAGAGACAGTAGTCATTTAATCAATACTCTTGATGGCTTAAGATGGAAACGCAATCTGATGTGGGTGGCATTGGATGTCACATCCCTATACACTGTCATTTCCCATGAACATGGATTGACAGCTGCTGGGTATTTTCTCAACCGGTCTGATTTATCACCTGCACAAGTCATGTTTATTTTAGATTCAATTCACTTTCTTCTCACTCACAATTTCTTTCTCTTCAATGGGGTTCATTATCTCCAGACACGTGGAACAGCCATGGGCACAAGTTTCGCCCCATCATACTCCAACCTCTTCATGGGGTGGTGGGAGCTGGTCCACGTGTTTGGAGAAATGAACAAATATAGGGAGCACATTTTATTTTACAAATGTTTTATTGATGATCTGTTATTGGTTTGGGAGGGTGATGTCACGGTTTTACACGAATTTATTTTGTCACTCAACACAAATAATTTTAATCTTCATTTCACTACTCATATAATGTACAGCACATTAATTATTTAGATTTATGTTTATATATTGACACTACTTTAAATATTCAGACAACTCTTTATCGAAAACCAAATTCACGAAATACCTTTTTGAGGCCCAGCAGCTGTCACCATCCCGCCATGTTCAGAGGGATACCTAAAAGTCAGTTTATCAGGGCACGCCGTAATTGCTCGAGTAAAAATGACTGCTCAATACAAGCAGCAGATTTATATACACGCTTTCTGCAGAGGGGTTATAGTAGAAGGGACTTAGATATAACGCTTTCAGAAGTATCCTCCATGGATAGGAAAACATTGTTGAAAAATAAACCAAAACCAATAAGAACTAATATGAGTCCCTCCTTTATTACCCCTTTTAGCAAACAAGCTGGAGCTATAAAGAATTTTCTTAGAAAGCATTGGGATATTCTGCCCCTGGATCCCATTTTAAAACCTTATATTGCAACGTGTCCCAATGTTGTTTTCAAACACGCTAAAACTTTGTCCAATTTTCTATCTCCCAGTCTCTTTGAATCCACAAGAGAGGACAGATCATCGTTACCCCACGGAACATATCCATGTTCCCATTGCAAAGCTTGTTCTAAAATGAATAAAAACCAAACTTTTAGTTCCTCTAACACAAGAAAAAGTTACACTATCAAATCATTCATAAACTGTAACTCCTCTTATGTCATTTATTTGCTGAAATGTGGATGTGGCCGACAGTATGTTGGACGGACAACTAGGTGTTTAAAAGTTAGAATTCTTGAGCATTTACAGCTTATTAAAACGGGGATCAGAATCACCCCGTTTCAAAACACTTTTCTAGTTGTCCACATGGTAACAGCAACTCATTCACATTTCAGGGCATAGAACACGTTCCTGTGCCCATAAGAGGAGGAGATAGGATTAAACAGTTAGATAGACGAGAATCCTATTGGATCTTTACTTTGAGAACATGAACCCCCCTGGGCATGAACATTGATTGGGATCTAAGTCACTTTTTATGATTTTTTTTAATTTTTTTTATCACTGTACATATATTATATATATATATATATATATATATATATATATATATATTATCTATATTTTAGCACTGTACATACTGTGCTATATGTATGCACACACAGCTGTCTCTCACACATACTAATACTCCTTGTTTTTCCATCCCTATACACCAATAGGGACCATAAGTATCCACACACACTTTTAGTTGTGCTACTAACTCTCACATTTCCACACCCACCCACACCATTTATATCCAGTCCCACTCCACACACACCTTGTGTAAAGCACTGTATATACTGTGGGCTCTCCATTCATTTTTATTCACACTGATACACATACACACTCTTTCTTCACTTGCTTTCACAGTAACCTTTTGACACCTCTAGCCATAAAACACATCCACACCGGGGGAAGGAACAGCACAGATAACATTCCAAGAGACACTGTTTTTAAGTTTACCTTTTGCTTCATTCATTGTAACATCGCCGGAAGAAGAGATCAGTGTATCTCGAAAGCTCGCACAAATAAAAGCATTTCGTTAGCCACAGAACGATATCATCTATTTATTTTTTTATTTTTTTGATTATTGAAGCTCGGCTAACACGGTACTGATACCTCTTCATGTATATATATATATATATAAAAAAAAAAAATCAGTATACATTTTTATCACTATTTTTGTTTATTAACGGTTTCACAATTTTTTAGATAAAAGATTTATATTGACAATATTGTCCTTATTTAATTATTATATCAATTATCACGAAAAATGTCTTTAATGTTATTACATTTAGATAGTATATAGTGTTCCCAATCAATGTTCATGATCATCCTTCTGAATATATAATATGTTGTTTATACATAATGTTTATATATTTTTATACATTTTTATATACATTACTTTACTAACATGTGTTTAACACTGTATAAAAATTTGTTATATCAATGTATTCCTCTGTTACAAATAGTGTTGATATTCAAGCTTAATGTTATATAGAGATTATCAGTATTTTACTATGAATCTATTATGTAGTTATGCCGTGACTATTATTTTTAATCGCTTGCTCAACACTAACTTTTCTTCCTCTGATAAACAAGGTGTTTTAATTTTTCCCTATGTACAGTAACTGTGCTTATATACCCAACTGAATACCACTCTAGGTTTATACCTTTGAAGTATTATGCATGTGAATGGTATGATTATTTAAGACTATTATACTTTGATATATCTACTCTAATAATTATTCATTTAGTGTTAAGTGTGCTATTTGCCCACTATCTATAATCAACCGTTGCTCCCAAATTACTTTTTCCATCTGCCCAGTATACTGTTACGCAGGGTTGCTGCTAGTATTGCAACAAGCTATCCGTTTTAAAATATATTTCTCTCTTTAAATACAATTTGCATAATACTGTCTGGTTTAATAAAGATTTTGTTTTGTAAAAAAAGTTTTTAGGTTTTGTCAGGCTACTGAATGTGGCACTACATCAGCGCGACCACGTTCTGTGTTGCACGCTGATGATGTCACTCAGTGGGCTGAAGCGTGTAGTGCCAAATAGGTTTTTATCCTTTGCCCGAGCTGCCCGACCTGTAGCTGCGCGCACACCTCTCTCGCGATACCTCGCATATGCAGGTGACTGGTCTAGCCGCCTTGACTCTGCGCGGCGCGGGAAGGTGACGCGGCATCCTATTGGCTCAGAAGCAGTTCGGGTAAGTATAAATAAGCAGCTTTATTACACTGTTGTCACCTTGATAAAGTACCTTGAGTACGAAACGCGTAGGTGCGTTTACCTTTCCGTTTTTTGTACATGTGTATGTTCAGCATGCAATAAATTCATCATTACCTTTTTACTTCTGGATTGGCCTGGCAGTTTCCTTTTCCTGCATGGACTTTACAGGACTCCTTGGCTGTGCACTATCAACGTTCTCTATTCCCCTGCATTTGGGACCTACAGTTCCAGCAGTCTCTGTGGGGTCCAGACAGGTAAGCCAGACTCAGCCCACTTCTGACCCTGACTTACTGTACCCTGTGCCTTTTCCCAGTCTCCCTGACTCAGGTATGACCAGGGGGTGACAAGAATTAGGCACTCAGTTTAGGGAAGCGGTGCAATCTGATCCCACCTTGGAGGGCAGGAGATTCTGGCGTCCGAGTCTAAGCCAAGTGAGGGGTCTGATTACTACATGTGGCACCACAGGCTTTTGTGTAGAGAGCAGGGGCTACAGGGTTAGATAAGGTTTGGACTGGCAAGCGACAGTTAGTGGTACCCACGAGGTATAGGCAACAGTTGTTATGGGTTGCCCACTCCATCCAGCTTGCGGGGCATCAGGGGGTAGCACGCACGAGGGCCTGGCTCTTACAACATTACTACTGGCCGGGGGCATCCAGCAAGATGGCAGATTTCTGCCGATCCTGTGATGCCTGCCAGCGAGTAGGTAAGGTGGGTGATCGTGTGAAGGCACCCCTGAGACTGTTACCTGTGATAGGGGAACCCTTTCAGCAGGTAGCAATGGACCTTGTGGGGCCCCTTATGATTCCTAGCTGGACGGGAAGTGCTACATTCTCACGGTGGTGGATTTTGCCACCCGGTACCCTGAGGCTGTAGCGCTGGCTACTATTGACGCTAAGGCAGTGGCTAAAGCCTTATTAACCATTTTCACTAGGGTAGGTTTCCCTAGCGAGGTCCTAACCGACCAAGGGTTGCAATTCATGAGTGAATTGCTACAGAGTCCTGGGAAGCGTGCGGATGCAGCACCAGTGAATGACCCCTTACCACCCCCAAATCAACAGACTGTGTGAGCGGTTCAATGGTACCTTAGGTGCTTAGGATGTTTATAGAGGCAGAGGGGAAAGACTGGGAGATTCACTTGCAGCACTTGCTGTTTGCATACCAAGATGTACCGTAAGAATCCACAGACTTTTCTCCCTTTGAGCTGCTATACGGTTACAAGGTAGGTGGACCTCTGGGCCTATTCCGGTTGGGATGGGAAGGGGAGGGTACCAATACTGACTCTTCTGTACTTCAATTTGTGGTAGATCTCAGAGACCGGTTAGAGATGCTCATGGGATTGGTACAGGATGACCAAGCAGAAAACATGGTATGACTAGAATGCCGTAGCACAGAATTTATTAGAGGACAGCAAGTACTTGTTCTGAAACCAACTCGGGAGAACAAATTAATGGCTGCCTGGTCGGGACCGTATCCGGTACTCCAAAAGATGAATGAGTGCAACTACGTTGTACAGGTAGATGCTGAGACAGGGAGGACCAAAACATATCACATCAACATGCTCAAGGAGTATGTAGCCCCGAGTGTGCCATCGGTGCTGGCCATTTGCAGCCCGCTGATGGGGGATCCGGCGGGCAGTGCCCTCCCAGATCTCTTTGGGGAGGCTAGGCAGGGTGGTACCATAGAGCAGGTGGAGATAGGGTCCCAGCTGAGTGTCAGGCAGAGCAGAAGCCAGGGCTATGCTAGAGCAGTATTGGGCTCTGTTCACAGACAAGCCAGGGTTGACACACATCAATGAGCACCCAGTGCTTACAGGGGTTTGAGACCCCTACACAATCTTGCTTACCGGGTCTCAGCAAATATTAAGGGCAGCATACAGAGGGAAGTAGAGGAGACGCTGGCCCTAGGGGTAATTGTACCATCACAGTGCCCTTGGGCTTGTCCGGTAGTCCTGGTACCTAAGAAGGATTGGACCACCCGGTTCTGTGTGAACTACCGCCAGCTCAATGCAGGGACGGTATCAGATGCCTACCCCATGCGCTGCATGGATGAGTTGCTGGATAAACTCGTGGGTTCAAGGTATCTGAACACCATGGCTCTCAGCAAAAGGTATTGGTAGATCCCATTGACCCAGGAGGCTAGGGAGAAGTTGGCCTTCATTACGCCAAGTGGCCTCTATGAATTCTTAGTGTTGCCATATGGGATGAAGAATGCACCCGCTACCTTCCAACGCCTGGTCAGTCGTTGCCAAAGAGGGTATGCAAGGGACTATCTGGATGATATTGCTGTGTTCAGTAACTCCTGGGAATCACACTTAATTCTTGTACTGTAGCTACGGTGCTAGCCAGGATTAGGGAAGCAGGTCTCACCTTAAAACCTACCAAGTGCTTACTAGGGATGGCTGAAGTCTTATACCTAGGGAATAGGGTGGGTGGGGGGCACTTCAAGCCAGAACCAGCTAAGGTAGAGGCAGTAGTGCAGTGGCCCACTTCCAGAACCAAGAAGCAGGTTATGGCTTTCCTAGGCACCGCAGGCTACTATAGAAAGATTTTGGCCTAGTATAGTGCCATTGCCAAACCCCTGACAGACTTGATCCAGAAGTGACTGTCTGTGCTGGTAGTCTGGTCTCCAGCCTGTGAAGCTACCTTCCAGGCTTTGAAGGCTGCACTGGTCAGTGCACCCGTCCTAGCTGCTCCAGATTATTCCAAAAAGTTTCTGATGCAGACTGATGCCTCAGTCTTTGGCAATGGGGCTGTGCTCAGCCAAGTGGGGGAGGAGGGCAGTGAACATCCAGTGGTGTATCTGAGCCACAAACTGCTGCCCAGAGAAGTGGCCTATGCCACTATTGAGAAGGAATGTCTGGTAATAGTATGGACTCTCAAATTACAGTTTGTTACAGAGAGTGTCGGGAGAGAATGCCAAACTATTGCGCTACAGTGTTGCCTTGCAAGAGTTTGATTTCACTATCCAGCACAAGAAGGGCAGTAAGCATGGGAATGCTGATGGCCTCTCCCGGAAGGACAATCCCCAAGAACTTCTGACTCCAAAAACATCAGATCAGCCCAACACCGGAGGAAGTGGCCAGGGCAAACCTTGGGCTTTGAGTGGGAGAGGTGTAGCGAAAAAAGGATTAATCAGCGCATTAATAAATGCAGTATGCTCAGCTGGTTAACCCTGCTCCGCATTGGGGATGAAGGGGTTAATTTTATATGCATTGCCCCTGTATTATTTAACCCCTCTGTACCTTATTGTCCAGTTTTGCAGGCTCTTCCCTGCCTGCTGTACTGAAAATGAATGTATTATATGCTATATCCTTCTGAGACACAAGATGGAGTAGTGAGCGCCCCAGCCAGCATTAATTGAAAAGCGTGGCAAAGTTAAAGGGCCGCTTTGTAGAATGTGTATAAATTTTCTATCGGGTTGACCCTGTAACCACGTCAATTGGATAAGTGGTTTGCGGTTAAAGTCTGAAGGGTTTACCGATAGAATGTACAGTATCCAGTCCCGGTTACGAGTGTAACTTGAAAGACGGCAGGCAATTGCCATGGGAAATCGGCTAACTGCAAGTCAATTGACGTGGGAAGCCAACAGCCCAGCATTGCCGGTTCCAAGAGAAGCCCCTAACTCGGGAACGGAATGGGCTAGCACCCTGATTTTTGGTGTACAGCCCCAGAGTGACACCCCAAGCACCCACATATTAAAAATGTAATAGTGGAGGAAGTAGAACGCATATTTTTAATAGTGCCTTTCTGGCTGCAGTTTACAAGTACAGGCAGGATACTATTTTTTCTGCTTGCCTTTGAAATGCGGCCAGTGACCAAATGTTTTATACCTTTGAGCTGGGGGCACTTTCGTCTGCAAACTTCAGAGACCCCTGTTATGGCCGTGCCAATGGGTCTAAGGAAGTGGTGCGGATGAAATCCCCAGCACCGCAGAGTGTGAATTAGCTGGAATGTTGGCTGAATAGGAAATCCTGGTAGCCATCAGGGCTAGTTCACACCTTGGGTCCCACTCCTAGTCTGGGAGACGCCAGGCAAAAAGATGAAGTACCCATATGGTAAGCAGCCTAAGTGTCAGGTTGACACAGGCACAAAAAATAAAATAAAAAATTGCTTAGGCGCTACGTGCAATAAAATAAAATACTAACAATAATAACACAATGTGTACAGGGCAGGAACACCAGCAGAACAACACCAGAGAGAACACAAAGAACATATACAGACCAGCGCCCAAAAAGAGTCCAAAGTCCCTAATAGAGTCCAAACAGATGGAAGGGAAGAAAATCCAAATGCTCCAATCACTGTACAATCTCCAATCCGGGGGTCCATGACATAGGGACAGAAACAAAGAAAAATAATAGTGTAATACGTAATGTTAAAATGGGACAAACAACATGAAACACTTAACAGAAGACAAACATAAAACAATCAAGCTGAAAGAAAAATAACTATTTAATAAAAAAACAGAGCCTGTTGCAGCGGGTCATGAAGGGGTTAAAACCCAAAACCCTACTTACAGCAGGACTAGAATAACAAGCATGTGTAACCAAGTGGGGCAGACGCCTGCAGCAGTGGGGGTCCTCAGGGGCTCCCTGTGTAGTATCTTTCCTTCTAGCTTCAAAGCACACTCCAAGATGGCTGCCGGGTAAGGGAACTCCACACTCCTGTTTGCCAGCACTGCAGCTTCAATGATGCTGCTTCCTGCTTCACTTGACTGACACTTCTCACAACCAGTGTAACTCCAAGGCACAGTGACCATTGACTCAGGCACTGTACCAACCGAAAATCCCTGTAGTGCCCACTCTGCAAACTGTGGGCAAAAGGGAGTTTGTGGGTTAAAGGTTCCCATGAAGGTGATTGGAGCTGGTATGTTGTAGATATGCTAGAAGACCCTATATACATGCTCCCCAAGCTATCCCTGTTGTCTTTCGTCTTTTCTTTTACCATGTGAACGAATTACATAGTTTCATAATTACATACATAGTTGATGAGGTTGAAAAAAGACGTAGGTCCATCAAGTTCAACCCATGCTAAATTTAAACAACAGATACGTTATCCTATATCTATACTTACTTATTGATCCAGAGGAAGGAAAAAAAAAAAACCAGTAAGGGGAAACATTAATTCCTTCCTGACTCCAAGAATTTGCAATCGGATTAATCCCTGGATCAACATCCTTCCCATGTATATTTATTTGGTATATCCCTGTATACCTTTCCCATCTAAAAAGATGTCCAACCTTTTTTTGAACAAACCACCTCGCTTCAATAGCGGATAAGAGCAGCAGCAACGATCCTGGAACGCAACAAGTTAATCACGTCGGAACCAAGGAAATAACTCTGCTTCAGGAATTCATTAGTGTTGGGGGTTATCAAACGAACCCCAACGGACCAGAAAGAACTTTGCACTATTGTAAGGTTAAACCTGTCTTCTGCCAAGCTCTCGAATTGATAAGGTTAAAAAGAATACGCTGGCCTTGCTATTTACATGGGAGGCTATCGTAAATAGCTTCAGACCAACTGTTCAATGCCTGTCAAATATTGTTAAAACAAGACCACAGAGGATAGGGTTGCCTTATAAGTCACCATTGTATATGTCTCTTGGCTCAGCAGTTAAATGTTTTAAGCTCTACAGAAAAGGCATTATGTGAAGGATACATGTAAATTTAGATGTGTACCCATATTTGTAACAGATGACAACTGTATTTTTGTCCCTGCCTTGTGTATATAAGCTTGCTTGTGAACCATTAAAATTTAGTTGTGACAATTCAACAACCAGCCTCCTTGAATTCTCACAGCTCCGAGCTCGTATATGCTATGCTAATTGAAATAATCTCATATCTGTTGCGTTTCAGTAGCTCCCGGGAGAAAAGGTTTTGCTTGCCCTAGAAGGACCTGATCTGTAGAGATCTAACAGTTTTGGTGACAGAAGTGGAATTTCGCACAGGAAAAAGGGTGAGTAAAGATTCTTTTTATTTGTTTCTCCCCTTTTCCTCTGCGAAACTAAACAACCTAAATTTATAAGGGCAAAAGAACATAAGGTGAGAGTCCTTATTGTTTAATCGTGGGTAAGTCCCTTTAATCAAGGGTAAGTCCCCGATTTATGTAACAAAGGGTGAGAGTCCCTTTGGTTTTATCGAGGGTAAGTCTGTGATTAATGTAACAAAGGGTGAGTCCCTATTGTTTAATCAAGTGTACAGTAAGTCCCTGATAAGTACAACGGACAGTATATGATTTCAAATAGCGTGACAATTTAAGTTAAGTTAAGTTAAGTTAAGTTAAAATTGTTTAAAGTTAAGTTAACATAAGGATTGTTTAATGTTAAGTTAAGGTATTGTTTAAAGTTAAGTTAATAATTGTTTATTAATACGTGCGCATAAAGTGTTAAGATTTCTTTCCTGTATAAACTCATTATGGGCACTAACTTTTTGTCATCTAATGAACTTACACTAACCTGTCAGCCCTCTCCCTCGCTGTTAGTGGCAAAATCAGCTGTCTCTCTCTCTCGCCTGTATGTATTGTAATAAGCAGCTGCAAGTAGCCCCCACCTTTTTTCCTCCAGCTATTTTTACACAGGCATAGGAATGTAACAAAATCGTGAATCGCAGCATGCCTCTTAGGAAAAACGAACATGCAAACTCAAATTATTTGTGCAACATTAACTGAGTATGAGTATATATTAAGTTTAAATTAATAATATTTTCCTGTCTGAATTGAAAAGTGGAAAACAAGAGTATAACAGGTATAGGTTTCTTTTTCCCTCAGAATGTTTTATTTTTAAGTATGGATATGGTAAAAAAAAAAAAAAAAAAAAAGGGTTGATTGATTGAGTAATCCCTGTGTGTGTGCTTGTAAGAATCTAGGTGAATTCTATCTATGTGAAAGTGTTATTTGCATTGAATAATAAGAATAGTGGTTTATTGTATGTATACAAAATGACTATTCAGGACTTGCAAATGATTCTAAAATAAGAATATAATTAATTGCTCATGATTGAAATTTAATTTTTAAAAGGTGTACACCACCACAATAATATAAACTAATTTACACTGGGCAGGGGAAAGTTTTGGGTATCTGTGGAGAAAAAGAATAAAGAAAGGATGAATTATTTTTGTAAACAGTCCAGTCACTGGAATAATAAGGATGTTTATCGTACTGGCCAGGCGATTTATTTCCTTAACCAGAATTATAATTCTTTTCCTCTAAATCTCCACAGATAAAATCAGGTGAATATCTTATATAGAATAACAGGGGAAATATATTCTAGACACAAAGCTAACTAGAAGCTCAGCATTTTAAAAATTAGTTTAAAAAAAATAAAAAATAAGTTAATTATGATATGAAGAAAAAAAAAAAAGGATATCTTTATTAATTTATTCTGCAGAATCAAACTGTTTTGTTTTCCTATTTATTAAAATAGGTGAGAAAATATGTGTCTGTTATTTTTTTGTAAAAAACTGGTTGAATGTGTGAAAGAAGCGTAAAATTCTGTTTGTTTTGTATCTGCGCTCTGTGCTCTTTTTGTGTATAACCAGTAACTAAACTATCTAAAAGTATATGTTAAAGCCTACAATTTTCTGTTTAACAAAGATCCAGTTTTAATTTTTGAATACCAGAAACATTGTCGGGCTGTGTGAAGAGCTGCATATTTCAAGCTGTCCCAAATTGTATTGCAGTAACCAGTAATTAACCATTTTTTCTGTTACAAGGTTTTGGCAGGAAGCCCAGAGAGTTATTTGAGCTTGTTATATGGCTTGAAATGGAAAAAGGTGTAAATTGATTAATATAGAGTTCAAATAAACAGAGGACAGTAACCCAAAATGAGCACTCTAAACACCTGATGGGTGGGTAACGAAGAGGTTAAAACTTTAATCTTTAATATCCGTGTAAAATAATGGGGATTAAAACAAATATTAAACGCTCAGATCCTATAGTATGAACACAATGTAATGTTCTGGATCACTGATGAACTGCATAGAATCACTAGTGTATTGCAGTGGGAACAGGTGGATAAAGTAACCACTAGTCCAATGTAATCAGCACAGAAACTCTAGTGCTGAGCCATGTATAAGTGTGCAGACCCCGAAATAGCAGTAAAGCAACGTACAAGGAAAACGGCCCCTGACCAGGTCTGCCAGTATACTAATAATAATAATAATAGTATGTTCTTCTATAGTGCTGCTGGTTGTGCGCAGCGCTTTGCGGAGACATTTTTGCAGGCACAGGTCCCTGCCCCGTGGAGCTTACAGTCTGCGTTTTTGGTGCCTGGGGCACAGGGAGATAGAGTGACTTGCCCGGAGTCTCGGGGAGCCGACACTGGGAATTGAACCAGGCTCCCCTGCTTCAAGCTCTCAGTGCCGGTCGGTGTCGTTGCTCACTGAGCCACTCCTTCTCATATACTAGAGGGTTCTCTATGGAATTATTTTTCTGCAAAGTTGATCAAATATTTAATATTTTATCATTTTTAACCATCTTTTTCTCTCAAATGTGTCCCCACCTTTAAATCTGTGTCTATAGGTTTTTATGCTACAGGTTGTTCTTTCAGCAAATCAGATGCTATTTTGTGTTCTAAAAGTTTCTGTCAGAAGACTATAGCAGATTATATTTATATTCAGTAGGGTTCTTTTGAGATTTTTTTATGAAAATTTTATACCCAAAGGTTTTAGGTTAGTCTTGCTATACATCAAGCAATTCCATTAAGGTTATGCTTTAAATGCTGTTATCCTTTATGTGATATTGTTCACGTGTAATACAAGTGAACAAAAGGAGGGTGTTATTGCTGTTATTATTGCTGGCTGCCCCTGAAACCATATGGCAAGGGCTGAGAGTGTCAGCTCTTGGCTCTTGGGTATAATTGTAACGGATTTTCTGGCCTGACCCACCCAATCTCATATTGGCCCCTGTGGTCTAAGCAGCCCCCATTAGTGTAGTGTCTGGTGGTGCACCTGTTGGCAACAGGACTCCTGAGTTTCCCGCATGATGGTGTGTGGGGATTGCCAACCCAGACAGGCAGCTGAGGTACTGTACTTGAGTCGTACCTATATCCAGTGCAGCGCCTCCATCTCATCAGGATCCCAGCGTCCGCTTGTGGATGGTCCTGGTGAGGAACTCCTCTGTGGTGCACCCCTCGGTGCAATCACTCCCATCCATACATAGGGCACCTCACCAGGGTGTGAGGGCAAACCTCCATAATTACTGCTGGCATGCCCATAACTTACCAGGCCTTACTGTCAGCAGGAGAGATGACTGTAGCCATTTTACAGCATGGTTACATAATATTGTACCTTACTAGGTTGCCTGTAATTTTTCCTTTTTATACCCCCACATGGGTATAAACTAGGAACTGTGTATGTAGGGTTAACTGCCAGTGGGCTAGTTAATGCATTCTCTGTGTATTCCCTTTGCCTCATGGGCCTGCAGCTGTCTGTGCAAACTTATAAGTGGATTGCCTTGTATGGGTGGCCCCTTATGAGAAATAGCTGCACAGAATATGCTTATGAGAACAGAGTCTCCTGGCACATGAGGGGAAAGGGAGGTGATATTTTGGCCTGTCTTGTCTGTCAGCAAGGTATTCTTAGCTGGTGTCCTAGAGAAGAGAAGGTTTTAGAACCCCACATGATAGGTGCAAATAGTGGAGTGCAAGCTCTTGTGTCTACATGTTTGTTTTATGAGTTCTAAGCCTGCAATGCATTGTGTTTGTCCTGTGATTTAAACCCAGGTTGGTGAATTGGCATGTGAATTACATGTGAATAAGCATTCCAATGCCCCAGCTCAGATATGGAGTGCCTGAAAGTGAACTGACCTTGTTATTTTCTATGTCATATTCCCTTAGCGGAACTGTGAAATTTCTTGTGTGTCAGTTTTAGGAGGATATTTGGGTGGAAATATAATTATTTTGGTTGCAGGAGTTGTGGGGCCAAAGTGCTGTTAGTCACTTAATTTTCCCCAGCAAGCAGGCATGATTTGACGGAACGCAGTGTGAATTACACCAGGGCCTCCCTGTGCCCCCCAGACTCCTGGATTTCGAGTCCAAATCTCCCCAAGTTATTTTCCTAATAAGTATAAGGTCCCCCAAAGTATATTCTCTGTTTCTTGTGTTTGTGTTTTCAAGGTCTTATCCGAATGAACCACCGTTTATTTTTCTGCCTGTTTAGCCTTGTGATTGATCCCTTAAATATAAAGGTGTATTTAGCCTAGCCTAATGTGACAATCAGATATAATTTTCTCTCATGGGAAGACCAATGGTCACCCTAGGTACCTTGTAGATTTAATGTTGTATGATTATGCTCTAAACAGACGATTTTAATCAGTATCTATTGTGTGAAACTAATGCAATTGTCTGAGTGTCTCATGTCCAGGTGCAGTCCTTCCAATTAGATGAAGATAAAGGTGACGCAAAAGCGCTTTTCATCTAAAGTGGAGAGGCCCATTCCAGATTCTACCCAGTCAGAGTATTTTTCCTGGATCCATGTTACACAAGTGCACCCACAGTCGCTTCAAAATTAAACCTCAACAAAGGAGGGATGGCCTAAAGACACAGCCGTTCTCAGTTGGTGTTTTGGTTCATAAGAAAACCCGGCACTAACCAAAAAAAAAAGAGAAAAGTTCATAAGAAGAAACATCGGACCTCAAAATATGAACTTTGAACTTTTTAATAACCTTTCTTTTTACAGGTTTTATTATTTTAATTACAATGTTTATTCTATTAGGTTTATATACTGTAAGTGGTGTCCACATGAAGATGATAGGGTAGTAACAAGAATATTTTGTTATATAATGGAATCCTGGTAAACAAAGCCCACATCTTAGTGCAATATATCCCAATGTACTATACATACCCAATAAATTGCACCCCAGGAACACGAGAGTTATATTTAACTCCTTGGAAAAAGACAAGATGCTATAAGATATTTGTAGAACTATATATATATATAAGAAATTGGTTATGAAGGGAGTAGAAATACAGTTTTGTGACAGAAGTGGAATTTCGCACAGGAAAAAGGGTGAGTAAAGATTCCTTTTTATTTGTTTTCTTCTCCCCTTTTCCTCCTGCTGAAACTAAACAACCTAAATTTATAAGGGCAAAAGAACATAAGTGGAGAGTTCCTTATTGTTTAATCGTGGGTAAGTCCTTTAATCAAGGGTAAGTCCCCGATTTAATGTAACAAAGGGTGAGAGTCCCTTTGGTTTTATCGAGGTAAGTCTGTGATTACATGTACAAGGGTGAGTCCCTATTGTTTAATCAATTGTACAGTAAGTCCCTGAAAGTACAACGGACAGTATATGAATTTCAAATAGCGTGACAATTTAAGTTAAGTAAGTTAAGTTAAGTTAAAATTGTTTAAAGTTAAGTTAACATAAGGATTGTTTAATGTTAAGTTAAGGTAATTGTTTAAAGTTAAGTTAATAATTGTTTATTAATACGTGCGCATAAAGTGTTAAGATTCTTTCCTGTATAAACTCATTATGGGCACTAACTTTTTGGTCATCTAATGAACTTACCCTAACCTGTCAGCCTCTCCCTCGCTGTTAGTGGCAAAAATCAGCTGTCTCTCTCTCTCGCCTGTATGTATTGTAATAGCACTGCAATAGGCCCCCACGCCTTTTTCCTCCAGCTATTTTTACACCAGGCATAGGAATGTAACAAAATCGTGAATCGCAGCATCCTCTTAGGAAAAACGACCATGCAAACTCAAATTATTGTGCACATTAACTGAGTAGAGTTATATTAAGTTTAATTATAATATTTTCCTGTCTGAATTGAAAAGTGGAAAACAAGAGTATAACAGGTATAGGTTTCTTTTTCCCTCAGATGTTTTATTTTAAGTATGGATATGGTAAAAAAACAAAAAAAAAAAAGGGGATTGATTGATGTAATCCTGTTTGTGTGCTTGTAAGAATCTAGGTGATTCTATCTATGTTAAGTGTTATTTGCATTGAATAATAAGAATATGGTTTATTGTATGTATACAAAATGCTATTCAGGACTTGCAAATGATTCTAAAATAAAATAAGAATATAATAATTGCTCATGATTGAAATTTAATTTTTAAAGGTGTACACCACCACAATATATAAACTAATTTACACTGGGCCAGGGGAAATTTTTGGGTATCTGTGAGAAAAGAATAAAGAAAGGATGAATTATTTTTGTAAACAGTCCCTGTCCTGGGAATAATAAGGGAGATGTTTATCGTCTGGCCAGGCGATTTATTTCCTAACCAGAATTAAATTCTTTTCCTCTAATCTCCACAGATAAAATCAGTGAATATCTATATGAATACAGGGGAAATATATTCTAGACACAAAGCTAACTGAGCTCAGCATTTTAAAATTAGTTTAAAAAAAATAAAAAATAAGTTAATTATGATATGAAGAAAAAAAAAAAGGATATCTTTTATTAATTTATTCTGCAGAATCAAACTGTTTTGTTTTCCTATTATCTAAAATAGGTGAGAAAATATGTGTCTGTTATTTTTTTTTAAAAAACTGGTTGAATGTGTGAAAGAAGCGTAAAATTCTGTTTGTTTTGTATCTGCCTCTGTGCTCTTTTTGTGTATACCAGTAAACTAACTATCTAAAAGTATATGTTAAAGCCTACAATTTTCTGTTTAACAAAGATCCAGTTTTAAATTTTTTGAATACCAGAACATGTCGGGCTGTGTGAAGAGCTGCATATTTCAAAAGCTGTCCCAAATTGTATTGTCAGTAACCAGTAATTAACCATTTTTTCTGTTACAAGGTTTTGGCAGGAGCCCAGAGAGTTATTTGAGAGCTGTTATATGGCTTGAAATGTAAGAAAGGTGTAAATTGATTAATATAGAGTTCAAATACACAGAGGACAGTAAACCCAAAAAATGACACTAAACACCTGATGGGTGGAACGAAGAGGTTAAAACTAATCTTAATATACCGTGTAAAATAATGGGGATTAAAACAAATATAAACGCTCAGATCCTATAGTATGAACACAATGTAATGTTCTGGATCACTGATGAACTGCATAGAATCACTATGTATTGCAGTGGGAACAGGTGGATAAAGTAACCACTAGTCCATCAATGTAATCAGCACAGAAACTCTAGTGCTGAGCCATGTATAAGTGTGCAGACCCCGAATAGCAGTAAAGCAACGTACAAGGAAAACGGCCCCTGACCAGGTCTGCCAGTATACTAATAATACTAATAATAGTATGTTCTTCTATAGTGCTGCTGCTGTTGTGCGGCAGCGCTTTGCGGAACATTTTTGCGCACAGGTCCCTGCCCCGTGGAGCTTACAGTCTGCGTTTTTTGGTGCCTGGGGCACAGGGAGATAGAGTGACTTGCCCGGAGTCTCGGGAGCCGACACTGGGATTGAACCAGGCTCCCCTGCTTCAAGCTCTCAGTGCGGTCTGGAGTCCGTTGCTCACTGAGCCACTCCTTCTCATATACTAGAGGGTTCTCTATGAATTATTTTTCTGCAAAGTTGATCAAATTTTAATATTTTTAATCATTTTTAACAAAGGTTTTGCTTGCCCTAGAAGGACCTGATCTGTAGAGATCTAACAACTATTCACGCACATATTGGGCTGACAATTTGCGCCCCTTGCAAAAGGACAGCATTTTAAAAGACCTTATTCAGGTGCTTTGTTTCGCCTCTAGATATTTTATCCTGTTCTATTCCTACTTAAGTGTTTGGCAAGTGTATTATAAGGTTGTCATGTGTCTGTCTACTAAGGAAATAAATGTCAATTTATTTTGCTCAATTTGTGTGCTCAATCCAGTTCCCCAAAATATAAAGATTGTAGATAAGTTTGTGTCCACCGAGACAGTGTATATTGTGGAGGGAATTGAGTAGGTGTGTATATTGGGGAGGGGATTTGGTGGGTGTGTATATTGGGGAGGGGATTGGGTGTGTGTGTATATTGAGGAGGGGATTGGGTGGGTGTGTATATTGGGGAGGGGATTGGGTTTTTTTGAATATTTGGGAGGTGTGATTGGTGGTGTGGGGTCTTAATTTTTTTGGGGAGGGGATTGGGTGTTGTGTATTTGGGGACAGGGGATGGGTGGTTGTGTATTTGTGGAGGGGATTATTGGTGTTGTGTATATTGCGGACTGTATCGGTGATTGTGTATATTTTGTAGGGTATTGGTGGGTGTGTAATATTGGGGAGGCGATTAGGTGGGTGTTTATCTTGGGGGGGCATTAGGATTGGGTGGTGGTATTGGGGATGCTTTGGGTGGATGTATATATTGTGGATTGAATGGTTGTGTGTGTATCTTGGGGTGAGAGATTGGGCGGAGTGTGTATATTGGGAGGTTTTTGGTTGGGTGTATATTGGGTAATGGTTTTGGGTATGTGGATATTTTGTTGTGGGTTTATTTTGTGGAGGGGATTGTTGATTGTGTGATAATGTGGACGTTATTGGTATGTGTGTATATTGTGGAGGGTATTGGGTGGGTGTGTCTATTGTTGAGGGACTTGGGGTTTGGTTGTGGTGTGTATATTGGGGACGATTGGGTGGGTGTAATGTATTGGGATGGGATTTTTTTGTGGTTGTGTTTTTTTTTTGGGGTGGAGTTTGTGGTATGTGTACATTGAGGGGAGGTGGGATTGGTGGGTGGTATATTGGAGTGGGGGATTGGTGGGTTTAATTGAGTGAGGGTAATTGTTGGGTTGTAATATTGTGGTGGTTGGTGTGTTAATTTATGTCGGGTATTAAGTGGTTGTGTATATTTTTTACACCACACGAACAGTACTATTGTGTTTGTGTTTGTAATTCATTTATTGTTATTGTTGTATTTGGATTTGTATATTGTTATATTGGTATTTTTTGTTTTACATATTGTTTATGTGTCTTTTTTTTTGTTTGTCTTTTTTTTCTGTTTCTCTTGTTTTTTTTCTTCTTATTTTTGAGTTATTGGGTGGGTGGTTGATTGGGTGTGTATATTTGGGGAGGGGTAACCCCTCCCACCTCAGTACACACCAACCCTCATCCCCTACACAACATACACACCCAACCAATATAATATATATATATATAGAATATTATATCTATATATATATATAATAATAGAACAAAACAATGAAATAGCGCGTATAAAATACCCTGAATTCTAGCTAGTGATATTACGAACTATTAAACTATAGTTTTTGATATGTCTAGTCGGGGCGGTATAACTGTAAAGCTAATACAAATATAGACATGAACGTCTGGATCTCAAAAATATACGCATCTAATTTTTATCAACAAACCAATGAATAATAAAACTTTTAAATAAAAAAGAAAAAAAAATAAAAATGCAATAAAAAAATATGAAAACCTTTGAAAAACAAGTCCTGTATTCCAAATGGAATGCAACCGGTATCTGCATCCGTCCCTTTTTTAAAAGGTTATCACTATCCCTGAAATAAGGATCTGCGAAATAGAAAATAAAAACAAACAGACGCACACCTCGTAATTAATGGAATACACAATTGGTAATAAAAGACTTAAATCAACAAAGCCCACTCACAAGAGTACTGCAAAATAAAGCGTTGTATGAGAGTTGGCTTTCATAAGCCAGTAACGGGTCTCCTCGGTCCAACACGAGGTATCAGCGCCTCACTGCACCCTCCTTCCTGTACCCTGACGCGGACCCTCCTGTTTGGTGCCCGGCAAAGGATTCCCTCTTCGAGAAGACAGGTGGTTCAAAATTCCTTATGCCGATATCCGAGTCCGTAGGAGAATATCAGGAGCTTACGGTCTAATATCCAGCAGCAGCAATGTTTCATAGGCAATGACGTCCACAACCTCCGACATGCCCTATGCGTTTCGTCATCTATTATGACTTCATCAAAAACCCACTAGACCACCCTTCTCAGTATATATAAGAGGTTACTTCATTAACCATTAATAAAGCACATAAAGCTAAATGATGACAATACAATACCATGGTTTTGTTTTTATGAGCGACCCAGTTTGATTTCACTAACTATGAGAATGAGGCCGAAGAGGATGAAATACGGGCTAATATAGATGAAAAATTATAGTAGAAAAAGCAATACTTTTCACATATGCTATTTACATAAGTTCAATTGAGTAACCATTTTATTAAAAAGTTTTTAGGACCTATAATCAGTTATTAACTGTGTAGGTTCTTTTGGTAAGTTAAAAATAACTTTTAAAAAATAATTGTCTAATTAGAAATTAATCATATTTATTTCTCTCCCACTTCCTACAATATGTAAATTTTCATATGAAAGAGGTTTAATTATGAGTTGATCAGTCAAATAATAATATAATTATTACATGTTGTTTTTAACAAAATAGTGTTTTTGGTTAAGTTTAGATTAAATTTTTATTTCTTTTTCCCTTTTTCTTATTCCTTTTCTTTTCATTATTTAAAGTATTAAGATTATTATTTTTATGTAATTCCTAATGTAAACATATGTAAAAAAAAAAAAATTCTACTAATTTACAACATTGAGTTGGTAAGCAGGCTTATGACAACGTATGACACTTTGACAAAGGTTTAAACTAAATAACCCAAGAAAATGTTATTATTGGAAGTATATTAAACTTTATATTATTACCCATATATGTGTTGTCATTGGATGTAGTCATTGGGGCAACCTGTCTTTGTTGTATACATTTTCCACGTGCTGTAGCCTCATTTTGACATAATATATGTATGATCTCTATATATCTCTATATATTATATATATATATACTATATTATATCAGCTATATATATTATATATATGCGTGGTTGAGTGTTGGAGTTTGAACTAACTGGGAATGTGTGTTAAATCAGCTAAACATACTAATATAATTTTCAGCTCTTTGTTTAAAAATAAAAAAAATTAAAGTTTTAAAAAGGAGACATTTTTTCAAAAATAATAATATAAAAATGTGTTTGTCCAATTATTGCTTCAACTATAATTGCCAAAGGATTGAATTTGAATTGAACTGTCTTCATAATATTTTTTTTTTCATATACTAAATAAAGAAACTATGTGTCTTCTATTAATGAAAGTGAGTGTGACATACTGTACAGTAGATCTATTGTTTATTATATATTTAAAGACATGTACAGTGTATATTACCTGCAACTTCTGTCGCTTGTCTTTCACTGGCTACTTCGATTTCAATGTCATTAGCAGTGTCTCCTATTTATAGTAATTTAACATGAAGACATGATTGCTCATTTGTTTTAAATTTGGCAACTGACTACATTTTCAGTGGTTATAGGAAAATCCATTTGTTATTGTTTATTGTCCTAGTTGAACTGACATTGGCATGCATGCCGAACATTGTTGCACACAAGGTTCATCATGAAAAATTGGGAAACCTCTCATAGAGAATGAGTGGCATTTGCAATATGGCATATTCATTCAAACCCTTAGAGGCCTGTTGTTTGAACGGTAATGCTTTGGAAAATCCCCTCTCGAATTTGAAATGTAAATCTGATGTGCACAGCACTGTGAGAATTGAGAGTACACTGATACAGTATTTCATCAGGGTGTGAAAATATTTGTCAGTCATTATGGTTTACAGTCACATATTTTTAATACAATACAGTACATTCTTTAATATCTTTAAAATAAAAATATATAAATCCTGGTATAAATCCTGGTAAAATATTTTATAAATAAATAAATAAATAAAATAATTCATTGGTGCACTGTAGGGGTTGCTGTCAATGATTATGATTCGCAGGAAAGTGAATAAATATTTATTTTATTTTATCAAGAACCAAAAAATACAAATATAAAAATAATCAGGAATAATACATACAGTAATCCAGTCTTTATTAAGTTATTTTGGCAGCTTGAAATTGGATAACCATTTGGAAAACCTTTGTAAAACATGGGGAAACATGAGTAATGCACATTTATAAGAATATTATTTAATACTACAGTATACTGTATACAGTACAGTACTGTAATGTACTGTATAATATACTGATATATACTATATACTGTATAGTAAAATTATTTTTTCTTTAGTCTTTATCTTTTCCTCATTCTGTCTGCAGTACAGTAGTTCCTTGAGAGAGGAGAGGTTTTGTGTACATCATTGCTGCTGTTTATATACTGTACATTTGACTGTACAAGCAGATTTGACTGGACACAACGCCCCCATCCCCCTAGGCCACCGTTTTTCCTGGAACGACAAGAAAACCAAAAATTAGTGCAGTTACTGTACTGTATTATGGCAGAACTACAGTAGGTGGCTGGTGGAGCTTTCTCTGGAAAGAAAAAAATGGAGCAGTTAGTAGGCAGTTACTGTAGTACTGTCAAACTAGTCTACTGTATACTGTCCTGTACTGGAACTACTGTATACTCTGACTACTGTTAAATTCTATGTACTGTAACCTGATGGCTGGTGCTGCTCTCTCTATAAAGAAAAAACTAACTACTGTATACTCTTACTATCTGGAAAGAAAAAATCTGTGCCATACTTACCTGTAACATACTGTACTTACAATACTACAGCACAGTAATACTTTCCTGATGCTTGCCCATTACGCGCGATGACAATGGGCAACAGAGTGGCAATATGGTCTATATATTTATTGCAGCGTTCCACGGTGAGAACATCGTTCCAAAAACTCAGCCTTTCAACAACTCGTCCTTTTTGGAGGGTTTCGCCACTTTCCGGATATGGTCCTTCAGCTGATGCCAGACCATTTCGATCGGATTGAAGTCTGGCGACCTGTCATTGGAAAGAAAGGACAATTGGTTTAAGAGCTAAAAACAGTGGGGAACAAAAATGGGACACGGTCTACTGCACTTACTCCGCTGGCGTCTTCACCCAGTTGATGCCGCGCTCAAGGATATGCGCCATTGACGCAGTGTGCTTCTAATCGTTGTCCTGGTAGAAGCGGTGACCATTGGGGAAGTCGCGTGTGATGTATTGCACAATGTTGTCTTGGAAGAAAGCTTTATTCATGATTCCTATTGCAAGAAAAGTGCTCAAAAAACTGCACAATAGTACAGTACAGTGCATACGGTAAGGCAACACTAGTCAAGTACAGTGCATTAGGCGACATTATATTTGATACATTTTACCTTCAAAGATGACAATGCATCCCGGTCCACGCCTAGAGATGGCACCCCACACATGCAGCTTCACAGGGTGTTTTGGCCGCGGCTTCAAAGATAAGCGGCCTTTTTTGTGGAACGCAAATCTTGCAAATCTCTCCAGCGACACAGTAGACTCATCAGTGAAGATGCAATCCTGAAAAGTCTCCCCACTGTCGATCCATGCCTGGGCCTGGACCACTCTTTTGATTTTGTTTGCGTCCCGTATCATGGGGTACGCTCTGTAATGACAAGGAATTTTTTTTTTTAGCGGCACAGTGCAGTACAGTTTGCTAAACAACACTTTTACCTCCTGTACTGTCCAGTACTAATCATGAATTGTAATGCAGTATATATATATACTGTGCAGTATTGCAGCCAGCGGGAATAAAATGCTTCAATCCCTGCCTGGAAAATAACTCAATGCACTCGGGCAGAAAACAGTCACAAACCTCAATACACCCGGGTATACCCGAATTCGTGGGACTAGCCGAGCTCGAATAAAGTGTGTCGCCAGTGTAGATGTTAGGAACCCCCTCACTTGACCCCAACAGGGTCCAAGCAGTAATGGCGACGAGAAAGGGTCACGCCAGCGAGGAGGGTCCTACCATTGAGCGCAATGGCGGATAAAACTTTGAACCGGCTAAGTCAGAATGAGCAGAAACCTGGAACCCACAACTCCGTTTCTGTTCGACCTAGAGGGCTCAAATTCGGTCACCATGTAGTCCTAGTTGTGGCAGGATTGCATGGCAAAATGCGACCCTCTCGTGGCAACAGAACGGAGTCAGGGTGATGGTAAAGTTCAGGTTTCTGCCATTGACTTGCATGGCAGAAAAAAAGCCACTTTGGTAATGTGCTTTTAAACTGTCTTTTGGTATCTCCGGTTCCGGGGGTCGTGCAAGGCTGATATTTTGCCACTATGGCAAGGGCCTCCCGCATGAGGACCAGGTAAATTTCAACCCGCTCAGACCCACAGAACGGATTATTTTACATTATACTTATATACAGGATTTATATATTTTTATTTTAAAGATATTAAAGAATGGACTGTATTGTATTAAAAACATGTGACTGTAAACCATGGTGACTGACAAATATTTTCACACCCTGATGAAATACTGTATCAGTGTACTCTCAATTCTCACAGTGATTTGCAATAGAATTTCCCTTTAGCAAATCGACGGAGGGATTTTCCAAAGCATTACCGTTCAAACAACAGGCCTCTAAGGGTTGGGGGAGGGGGATGGTGTGATTAGACGCAGGCGTACTGAGTGTTTGTAGCTCGGCTATGGGCGGATTAAGAACACAACGGCAATATGCAGAAGGTTAACGACCCAGTGGAGAGAGGGGGTTGGTAGGATAGGGTGACTCAGCCGATTGACGCATGGCTAGGGAGGGATTAAAAACTCTGGAGGTGTGTGGCTGAAATAGTTAACAGCACTGTAATTTCAAAAGGCAGTTCATCATAATAATTTGATGAATAAACCCCCAAAGACAACCCCCAAATACAGTACATAAAAAGCAAGTCACTTTAACTCCCTTTGCCCCATGTACCAAAAATGTTTTGTGGCAGAAGAATTTAATAAAGGCTGCAGTATGTTTAATTGTGTGTTGATGGTTAGAATTGCTGTGCACTTTAAATGTTTCAACATTGTACAGTATTTGTAAATAAATGTTTTTGTACTGACTCCACCAATAAAAGAACATGTTGAATTGCCTCACATTGTTTCCATTTGCTCCTTTGCCAGTGTAACAAATGTAGAGGCTTGCTGCCTTGTTTTTTTACTGCCTGGTTGCGCAATTGGCGTAGGAACTAGGGCAATTGGCGTGGGAACTAGGTCAATTGGCGTGGGAACTTCTGTTCTAGGGCACCTAGAAATAAAATTCATTTTGCCCCTAGATGTTAGGAACCCCCTCACTTGACCCCAACAGGGTCCGAGGAGTAATGGCGGCGTGAAAGGGTCAAGCCGGCGAGGAGGGTCCTACCATTGAGCGCAATGGCGGAGAAAGCTTTGAACCGGCTAAGTCAGAATGAGCAGAAACCTGGAACCCACAACTCCGTTTCTGTTTGACCTAGGGGGCTCAAATTCGGTCACCATGTAGTCCTAGTTGCGGCAGGATTGCATGGCAAATTGCGACCCTCTCGTGGCAACAAAACGGAGTCAGGACGATGGTAAAATTCAGGTTTCTGCCATTGACTTGCATGGCAGAAAAAAAGCCACTTTGGTAATGTGCTTTTAAACTGTCTTTTGGTATCTCCGGTTCCGGGGGTCGTGCAAGGCTGATATTTTGCCACTATGGCAAGGGTCCTCCCGCATGAGGACCAGGTAAATTTCAACCCGCTCAGACCCACAGAACGGATTATTTTACATTATATTCGCGCAATTGGCGTGGGAACTACTTAGGGCCTCGGTCAAGTTCATGGGCAATTGGCGTGGGAACTTCTGTTCTAGGTCACCTAGAAATAAAATTCTTTTTGTCCATAGATGTTAGGCACTGTATACCACTGTACAGTATACTGTGGAAGACACATAATGAAACGATACTGAACATGTAGAATAAATGCATAGTTTTATTTATTCGGGTTTATTACACCGTATACTGTACGGCCGGAAAACATCAGCATACAGTACAATATTATCCATCGAAATCCCCCCATTAGCCGTTTTCTTTTCTGAGGAAAAACAAAAAGAAAAGTTTTAATGTACAGTAATGGTCAGCCCCCTAAAGAAGTACCCAGTCAGCCCCACCAAAATAATTTGGCAACAAGACAGTACTCACCATTGAATTTCCCATTCAGCTGGCGCCGGCGCCGGTCCACTGCCAGTCCAGCTTTCTTCATCATCCACGTCGATAGTTGGCAGCGGGACTAGTCCACCTGTAGTCAGCAGGTGAGGCTGGAAATCGCTTAGGTACATGCAAGCTTCATCAAAACTGCACGCAAAACCCAGCTCAGCCTCAGGCTCAGGGTTGTCACTGACAGTGGGACCGTCATTGGAAGCCGGTGCTGGTGCTGGTGCATTGCTTGGCAGCGACTGTCGCATCTTAGTTGGTTTTAACACGACCCTTTGCCTTTTGCCACCTCCATGTTCATAGATACGGGAAAAATCCGGTGACACACACCAATACCCTCCAACAAATTGGGGCTCAATACGGTGAAAACAGGGGTCACTACATAACCTTTTCCTTACTGCACGCTTCCACGTATGAGGAGTTGGCAAAAATTTGTAAAAGTCATAGTTTTCGATAAAATACTGATAAATTTGAGCAACTGTTGCCATCTTATCCTCTGTTGCATTAATCGCGGCCCATATCAAATACGCGCAACTTCTGTCGGGTTTTTGGAAAGCGGGCTTCACTTGAACACTCATGGTGGGTCTCTGCAGAATAGTGTAACACAAACTGAAACTGGTCTTTGTCTTTCTTTAATATGAAAAGCCTAAATTGATACATTTTTGCAACCTCTTCCTTCAGTCTCAAGGCCAAGGCCAAGTTACAATAGCACACTGTGGTATGGTATATTTTTTAAACGAAACACCTGCAAGCCGACACATTACTGATTCGGCGCATTACAATTCATGAATTTCTGCCATCTGGCGGACACGCGAAGCATTGCAGCCCATTAAAATCCGAACCATTATCAATAAACACATCAACCGCGCGTCAGCCGGGCATGACCCTGGCTAGGAGTGCGGCATGCTCCGGGTGAACAGCGTGGCATTCCAGGAACATGCCAGGTACAAGCCGGTGATTACTTCGAATAAAAGCTGCCGCTGCTGTATACTCATCCCCCTTTGAGTTACAGAGTGCGGTAGTATAACTCAAAGATGCCAGACAGAAGTTTCCACCAGATATCAGAATTCATATTATTGTGAGTCCCAGAGTCAGCAAGGGAATATGTATCACAGATTAGAGTCTCAGGGTCACTGCAGCAGCTTCCACTCTACACGTGTTTCACCTTGCGGCTTCTTCACGGAGTGTGGAGACTGCAGGAAAAGACTCACTATTTAAAAGAAAGTTAGGAATTGGAGACAGCTGTCCCCAGCATGAAATCACTCGCTATTGGCTGGTAAAGTCAGAGGAGGAAGGCGGTCCAAATTCAGGGCAGCCGAAGTTGATGTCACAATTCAAGTTTAGGGCAGACGGAAGACAAGGCAAAGTCCAATTCCAGATGATGGTTGGGGCAGACTAAAAACAATGCAAGTACAAATGTGGTCAAATCAGAAAAGGAATAACACACTTTGCTCGGGTACTGGCTGGATGGAAATGTTGTTCTTATAAAGGCCTAACACAGCTGTATCCAATCTCATCCTCAATTTTGGAATGGGGTAAGTGAAGCCACTTCCTGTATTTGGAGATGTGGGCAAAATGAGGCGGCTTCCTTATTTCTGCCATTTTGGTAGAGGTGAAGAAAGTGAGCACAGATATCGTCCATTTTAGTAGAGGCAAAGTAAGTGTCTCAGGGATGCACTGGTGCTGAAGAGGGATGGCCGCGATTGCAGACCCTGACACACATAGCCATCAACATACCAGGTAGCCATAGGACTACACATTTTGCTGCACCATTAATGGTTTTCCCTTTGAGGCCATTAAGAATGTGTTTAAGTTTAAATTGGTAAACTCATTTTGCTGCTGCCAAACTCCGGGACAACTGCTCCTGGGATGTCCCTTAAACACAGCCAGAGCAGAGAAGTTAATGGCTCTATGCGCAACAATACCAAAGAGACAGAAGCAAATGCATATGCTTTTTCCCCCCCCCCCCCCCAATTTTTGAGTAGTTTAGATTACGCAACATTTCAATGTCCGGTTCTGTACAACGTACTGTGACAGTGAGGTGGCACCCAGGCCAATAATAAAGGTATTATGCTCAGATGGGTGTCCCTGAGCCATATTGGGGAGTGTGAAGAGCCAGCTCTGCAACCCAGTTATGGCATGTGCACTGTATTTCAATAAAGATGTACGTGTGTGTTTTTCTGTTCCAGGAGTGCTAACCAGCGGAGATTCACAGGGCATGAGTTTCAGGGATGATTTTACGGTAAAATGTTGTCAGGGTGTGTTTGCGTAGAAGGGGGCTAGACTTGCTGGATACCCCAAAACATGTACCCAGGAATGCAACCAGATCCATGGAGACATGAAGACACACACCACCAGACAAAGTCCTCCCTAGGAAGCAGTTAGCGGCTCACCGCCAGAACTCCCTGCTTCAGCACAGACCAGAACAGTAAGACCAAGCACGGGGAAATCACATTCCAGGGGCCCCTGGTATATGCCCAAACCCCCAGAATTCAGTATAGGGGTTCATTGTCTTTCCCACCAGGTATAAGGTGGCGACAGGAAAAAAAATTTTAAATCAGTGTTTGAGGAATAAAAGAGGCTATTTGCTAACTTTTGTTAGGAAGATCCTAGCGCGCTGAAACTTGCTGTGCGCGTAGTTCAGGGAGAAACATGGAAAACACCAATAGCGTAATTTTTATAAGTTTGTATAAAAATTGATGAATGAATGTCCCCCTCAAATAGTGTATTAAGCATGTTAGGCACATTTGGGCTTTCATTCAAACCACTGGGGACCAGGAATTACTCATTTATTGTAGTCCCCACTTTGTATGCGTCTAGTGACTCACTAAATGAGCTGAGGAGGTGCAGCTCCGCACTTCTAAGACATCCCGCTGGCTTGGTGCCACGATGTCTGTAAAAGCCCGAAGTTGAAAGACTCAGTGTCCCCAAGATGTTAGTTGGGGAGGGGATCATCAAGTACCCCCATCCTAGTGAAAAGTCCTGGCAGTTTAGCATAAGGTGGCTAGCCCAGACTTGGTGTTGCCAGGGAGAGGGACTGGGTCTCATATGCTAAGGAACAAAGGTGCTAGGTTGGCACATGCTCTTAGGAGAATGAGAAGCCCCCTCTGCCAGGTTTCTAAAGTATTGGCAACTCCAGGATAGGTGGTAAAAATTATTCCCACTGAGGGATTGGCTACACTGGTTAGGGATAGGGTTTTGAACTCTATAAGAATTCCTGCAGCCCATCGGGAATCAGATTCACCTAAGATTCATCTAAGATTCATCGAAAATTAACAAGATTCATGCAAGAACCCTTTAAGATTTCGTACGGGTTAAAGATTCCAAGTGCCATTACAGCGGTGACAGATCGAACGAGGCAGCTCCGTCGGAGTACACAGCAGTTGCAGTTAGCGCTGCTGACCGAGGACACTTCCAAGCAGTTTCGTGAGCAACTCCCGCTCCTGGGAAATTGCTCCTTAAGACTTTGTTTTACAACTTTTTGTTCTGGAAACCAACTATTTTGTTTGCCCCCATCCCAGTAAGTGTATTTTGATTGTAATTTTGTAACATTGTGTGTATGTCCATTTGTGAAATAAATTACAATTTATTTTACCTCCTTGCTTTGCTCAATCATATGATCACTGATATACAGTAAATAAGTGTTAAAAGTTCTGTTCTCCCGTGACACGTACATGCTGTCATTTTGCTCGCTATCTGGTGATGTTTCTTGACTGAATTTCAGATCATTTTACAAATCATTACAAATCTAGAAAGCGGTTTCCAGTATTTTGATATACGTTTTCACAATCACTAACACAGAAATTATCTTACAGAGACAACAATGGAGGAAACTATTGTAGTAATAAGGGGAAAATTATTAAATCAATTAGGAAAACCCTTTTATACTGTACAAAATATATTTGGATTTTTTTTATTTATTTAGAAAAATCCATTCCAGATGAAGTTTCCAAAGCATTATTTGAGGGAAAGTGAATTAGAATATATAGTTATAAATTGTTGTATCTTTACAACTGTTTCAAGTTATTACTTTTTTTACTGTTTACTGAAATATAGTTACTACACTATTAATTCCCTACCTCTATGATCTGTATGATTTATTTTCATATGTACCATAAACTACAATTTTTCTGGCTTGCCCACTAATTAGATTTAAAGTAACAAAGTTTATGGCTCATAATAATTAAAAAAAGAGTTTACTACAGTAAATAAGTTACAGGTAGAGAACATATTATAGATAATATCATAAAGGTGCCTATGCTTAGAGAATAGAGCAATATAAATAAAATGGGGAGAAGCAAGGTAACATTGCCCTGACAGCATAAACAAGAAAATCATACTGTGATAATTACAACCATCTGCTTTGCAGCCTTTTGTATATTCAGTGACTTTGTCCATGCAAATAAAGTGATACGTGAAATATTAGAGAAGAGTATTATATATACAAAAATACCACCAAGTATTTTCTGACAAATAATTTTACATTTACAGAAGACTACCTGACCCATTGGATTAGACCTTTTTTCATGCCTTTTTTTTTTCCAAAAGTAGAATTTATTTTATCTATGATGGATGTTCAATAGCGATGGGCAGATTTTTAAGTCCCCTGCACCAAAATCATTCTGCATATTGTGGTTGCAGACAAGATTAAAATGTGAGACAGCTGAGGTCTTGAAATTACATATACTGGATGGCAGTTTTGAGAGTCTCTGGGAGGTTTCTCCAGTCATGAGTTGTACAGTAAGAGACAGAGCAGGGACCGTGAACATGAAATGGGTAGTAAAATAAATAACAACAGCGCCCCTATTAGCGCATAACCTGACAACGCGAACGATCTGTGCACGGCACGTTTCAGCTATCGCACTATGACTGGTTATGTTTATGTGTCCCATATCTCAGATGGGCTGATCTGCATAACACTAGAGATGGACGCTGAACAAATGCTTAAAATCTGTTCTGTATGAGTCAGCAAAATAGCTTAATGGAAAAGGAGATACCACACATTATAGGCATCCTAACTCCCAGTACTAAGCACATAAAAATATCCCAGTGCATGTTAACATAGCAAAACATCAGAGGAAGCCTGACCTAGGTCACCAAGTGATAAAAACACCAAAGTGCAGATATGTGAACAAAAATAAAACATACAGGGAAAGGGAACATGGAAGAAATTTGACAGTACAATGAAGAATATCACACAAAATGAATGAAATATTACAGAAAGCAACCCAGCTTCAAGTCCTCATTTAGTCCATGTGGTGACTGTCAAGAGAGAGGGGATTTGGCCCGGGATTAAAGGGGTTACACCCCATTTGGCCACCCTCTACTCTCACATGGGAAGCAAGGGGTTAACTGGTCTGGGGTCCAGTAATGTGTTTTTGCCTTGCTTCAGCCACCCAACTGTTTATTCCCCTGTATAAATGTATTGTTTCTGTGCCAGTGTCTGCACCACACACACACTGGGGCTTAAGGGGTTAATGAGCTGCAGTTAAGGAAAATACAAATATGTGGTGTCTTTTCAGAAATGTCTGGGCTTCAACAGGCTTGATTGAAGTTGGGGTGAAAAGTACAGAGGGGGTTTGGTGTATGTTAACACATCTTGCTGGTATAGACAGCTAGGCCCATGTCTGGGGCATTGGGTGTGAAATCTAGCACCTGTGACAAATGTTCTCTACACAGGAGTCCCTGCTTCAAAGGATTTATTGACCAGGGGTTAGGGGGACCAGGGGTGCGGTTACCCAAGGAGATATCAGAATGAGTGACCTTTTTAAATATAAGAATACCATGAGATTTCCTCGGCTGAACGTGCTAAAAATTACATAGGTGTAACCGGGGGACCGAGCCGCAAATAACGATTACAGACACATGATGTCTAGCAGGTCCTAAGATACAGATATTAATATCTCTCTTAATTTTAGTATTACACAGTAATATTTAGTCTTATTGGGAGAGTCATGCGTGCCGGAATGTATTAATATGGCTCGCGTGCCAGAAAGTACTACTGAACTGAAGTTATGAAGTTATTTATATAGGAAAAGCAGCTTTTTAAACGTCCTTGGGTGGGAGGAGTTTTACTGTCAACCTCACCACTAATTTATGAGAGGGGCTGGGTTTAGGTTGTGTTCAATGGGAAATAATTGTATAAGAACCAGGCTCAGCCAATGGCTATTGTCTTTTGTGTCTTTTGTAAGTTTCAAGATTGCTGCATGAACTGCTAATCAAGATTTTCTGATTATTTCATCATTCCAACTTTAAGTAAGTGCATATTTTGTTTGTTATTTGTACTATCTCGTGTGTTCACCTTTTTCAAGGAATAAATTATATTTTATCATATCTAAGCCTCGTTCAGTTCAACCCAGTGATATTTGGTGTGTATTATTAATAGCCTGTTACAAAGTCACCATCACAGGCATTAATAAAACTGGTGGCAGCAGCGGGATTGAACTGGACCTGTATTTCAGAGTACTGCGGGATTTTGTAATATAGTGGGAACTCGGGAGTAATTGCGAGTTCCTGGGACTAAAGATATTGAACACACAGTGTACAACATATAACACAGGATATGGCACCTCCTCACTGTTCCTCTACTTGTGAGAAGCATTGCCTCCAGAACCAAAGTGCCGACCATCCATGTGACTGGAGCTGGGCACCGAGACAGAGGAGTGCATCAAGTCGGCGCGGGGACCAGCAGCCGGCAAGGCTGAGAGAGAGGCGGTGATCGGTGAGCATGAAAACCGGCAGGCTGAGCAAAGATCCACCGCTGCAGCTGCCGTAACCATCAAACCGCCCGGAGAGCAGGGAATGGACACAGCTCTGGGACGGCAGAGACTTGTGGAGGGAGCGGGTGGTCTCGGAGGCCACGGAAGTCTTGCACCAGGAGAGGTAACAGCCGTTGCGGTGGCCTGTCCATTTTCCCTGAAAGAGCTAGCACTGGTGTGTGCGTTGGGCAAGACGTGGTTCCCAGCGAAGTGGACCCGGTTCATGGCGTTGGTGCTGCACCAACCCGCTTACCCCCTCCCAGAGCCCAGTACTCAAGCAACTCCGCTCTGGACTCAGCATCCCCTCGCGGGGGGTAGTTCACCGGTGGCGGAGAATCTCCGGCAGGCACTGAGGCACTGCCAACAAATGGGCCACAATAATGCCCGGTGCCCGGACCGTGCGCGGTCGGGCAAAGAAGCCCCTCAGGGCCAGTGCTCACGAGCTGTGGAAGAGATGATCCTGTTAGCGGCGGAGAGCGGTGGCCATCCATCAGATCCCAGCGGCGAACCGGCGGCGGCGGCGGCGGCGAAGAAGCCGCCATTCCGGCAACCTGCCGGCGTCAATTTTATTTGGGGGGAGTGTTGGGGTGTGCGAGAGGTGGGTGTTACACATTGTTTGGCGGAGTCGGCGATTCCCAGCGATGACCGGAACCCCACAATCCATGCCGGCGAACCTGCACCAAAGCCGGGTACTGTTGCGGCAGTTACCCGGGGCTCGCCCATGGCGGCGACGGCGGCGGAAGAGCCGTGATTCCGGCAAAGTGCCGGAGCCCTTTCTCAAAAAAACTCTTAGAGAACAACAGTCATTGGTATGGAGATTTGCATTCACGTTTGTAAGAAGGCAGATGCTTGTCCCATATTGAGCATATAGACATGTAGTGACCAAGAGAATCCTGATAACAAAAGACAGAACACCGCAGTAGTAGTCCAAAAAATGTTTATTGTGAACACAGGGCCGCCAACGTTTCGGTCCTCGTAGAGGGACCTTCCTCAGGGCAGTGCACAAGTGACGGATCCAAGCATCCATATATACCCTAACACCATGCATAAAATCACCTGAAACCAATATTGAAAAACCCAATGACCACTTTTGCCAGCGGGTCTTAGATGCTGTGACTCCATTGGTGCAGGTTAGCATCATTGTTTCCTATTGGTTTTAGTTTGAAGTGGGCTGTACCTAGGACTGCAATTTGGGTTTTTCAATATTGGTTTCAGGTGATTTTATGCATGGTGTTAGGGGTATATATGGGTGCTTGGATCAGTCCTTGTGCACTGCCCTGAGGAAGGTCCCTCTATGAGGACCGAAACTTGTTTCATACAGGTTCTGGAGGCCTGTTGGTGGGTCCCGCCAGGCGCCATGGCCCACCAGGTGGTCTCCGCGGGTAACCGTGGGCCACAATTGGGTCCCCACGGTAGGCCCGCGGATGTCTGGGAGCCCCAGGTCAGACCCACAGGTGTCTGAGGGGCCTCGGGTGGTTCCCATGGGGGTCTGGGGACCCACGGGTGCCTCCTAAGGGTCCGCGGTGCCCCCACGAATGTTGGGCCACCGGTTCTTCCCCGCACACTACGGGTCCGCAGTGCCCCCACAGATGTGGGGCCATCGGTTCTTCCCCGCAGGTGTCACCTGTGGACCACGCAGCCTGTGTGAAACAAGTTGCTGGTAACCTGTAGGTCTGTGAGGTGACCCGTCAGGCCCACTGGGGACTCACGTGGGCATGGGGTATGAACCCTGTATGTAAAAGAATAAATCATCTATTTATGGGGGGGCACAGGGGGTGAGTTATGTATTTAATAAATAGAATGATGTTTATTGTGGGGCAGAGTATTGTTTTTATTGTGGGTACTGGGGGTGGGGGGAGGGGGTATTGGCCCCAAGTGTATGTGGGTAGGCCTCCCGTCTGGGTAGTTGTTGAGGGTGGTTAGGCCTCACGGGGTGGGGGGTTAGTGGGGGAGGGTATGTAGGCCTCCCGAGTGGTGGGTGAGGGTGGGTTAACCCCTTAATAACTGTAGAGGTTAATAACCGCTATGGTGATTAAGCGGTTAGGGGACACTACATTGGATGTTTTTAATCTTGTTTATGTCTTGTAGCATCGGAGGGGCATGGGCAAGATGAAGATGAGGATGAAGATGGCTTTTATCGTGGGTGCCTGTAAAAGGTAAGTGTCATATATATTGGCTGTATTTATTGTAATTTATATGTATTTAAAATGGGCAAATGCATTATTATCCATATGTGGATAATAGTAATTTTGCCCATTACAGTACTGTATGTGTTAGGGGGCGGGGGGATGTGTGTTGTTTATTGGGGGGCAATTGTCCCCAATAAACATGCTAATGTGCCTTAACCCCTTCATTGCATTAGCAGCTATCCGTTAAGGTAATGAAGCTGCATTAATGTACATTTTAATAATAGTGTGCGGGAGCAGGGGGTCCCCTGAGCTGAACCGCATTGATTTCTGCCTCAGAGACCCCCTGCTTCCCTAGTTACAGGCCCCGGTTTGGGGCATCGGTGCCAGTGTGGACGCCATCTTTATAGAGCCCACGTCGCGTCATGGACGCTATAAAGATGGCGGTGGCACTGGCATCCGATGCCCCATACCGGGGCCTGTAAGTCGGGAAGCAGGGGGTCTCTGAGGCAGAAATCAATGCGGTTCAGCTCAGGGGACCCCTGCTCCCACACACTATTAATAAAAATATATTAAAGCAGCTTCATTGCCATAGCGGATAGCCGCTACGGTAATGAATTATTATTTATTGTTATGTGTGTACTTCAGGAGATATAGGCCCCTTTATGGGGTGCCGGTATCCCTCTGCAGAATTTAAATGTCCCTGTCACGTGACACGGGAGCTTTAAAGTGCAGGGGATACCGGCACCCCATAATGGGGTCTGTAACTCCTGAAGTAGGGGGTCCACAGACCTGAAGCCAATGCGGTTCAGGTCCTGAGACCCCCTGCTCATGTATACTATTATTAAAATGTATTTATTTAGTGTACGATCGCCTGTAACAGCCTTGCATGGAGATACAGAATCTCCATGCAAATGTTACATGCGGCTTTTTTTTCTATCAGCTAGTGTACGGAAAGGTTCAGAACTCTAGCAGGGGGAAAAAAAACAACACGTATGCTGAGGGTGTTCTGAGCTATTTTGAGCAGGTACGTTAAAAAATGGCCTCAAGGCCTTAGTGAATCGCGTCCCCGGCTTCACTTTTTAACGAACCTGCTTTTTTGCCAAATCAGAACGCAAAGCCATTGAGCTTAGTGCATAGCCCCCTATGCCTGCAATTTGGACTACTCAGCTGATGTTGCTTGGCAGTAATAGGGTAACTCATGTGTTGGGTAACTTCCCTTGCACTTAACTAGTGGACTATGGGCTTGTATTGGTGTATTTAACATTATTAACATGTTACTGCCCTATTTTCCATCTATATACTAAACACAGACTGTGTTTATACACAGAGCAAGTTCAATGCTTTCTACTCTCATTTGAGCTATCTAGCATTAGCATTTTCTAGTGCCCTGGTATCTGATGTATTAGAATTACACTATTATTCTAGTAGGGAATGTTTTATTCTCTTTGTTGCCCCTTTAGCTTGGATAAGCTCCACATGTATTTTAACCTTTGGTTCAGATTTCTATGAGGGTAGAATTGCTAAAAAAAAAAAAAATATTAGCACAGGAATTACATTTTGTACTTATTGTTTGTTCTGGATTCTATGTTGCTATAGTTCCACCAGGGTTTTCTCTGTATACATTGTTACAGTCTGTTCATTTCCACATACTGGTATGTTACTTACACTGAGTCTTATCATCCTTCAGTTAGTGGCAGCTTTACATTTCTCTCTTGGGAGAGTATATCACTTTGTCCGCTCCCCTATAACTGGGATTACTGTTAGGTTTGTTTACCTTAGTAGTGTGTTTAGTTATACTAGGGCTCGCTATAGGCATGTGCTTTATTATTCAAGATACAGTATACACAGGAACCTTAAGTCTTACTATATTATTTATTGCATATAATAGCATTTACAATGTTCACAGGAGACGGCCCACTATATGTTTTTTTTAGTGTTTTTATTATAGTCAGTCTGTTTTCCTTTTCAATTGCTTTTTCAATAAAATGTATACTTTTTGTACCCACCTCAAAGTACCCCATGTTGGTTGTTGCTATGTGGTTGTATTCTGCAGGCATCTGTAGTTATTAAGATTCTTGTTGGTTCCACTTACTTTGTATCTTTTCCACAAGCCATCTCTAAAATGTTAAAGCGCAATAACGTTGAATGTAACCCATGGAAGGTGGGGCTACTTTACTCCTATTTTACATAATGGGGCATGGGTACCAGAGATTTTTAAGATCTCAGGAAAAAAAAAACAAGTGCAGAATCAGGATAAGATACAGTATCAGGTTTATTCTATAACAAGGGCAGGATTTTTAAGAATCTGGCCACGGATTTTGGATTCAATATAAATGCCGAGTTCAAAGTCTTATAAATCTGTCTTGATTCGAATGAATTCGCTCGGCTTTTTTAGTAACCAATCATTAGATGGATTTTGGTGGGTGGGGGACAGATTTGGTCTAAACAATCCGTGGAATTCCAGGACATGGATTTGGACTGGTTTCCCCATCAATACTGAACATTTGGTTTTGGGTGAATTTTTTTTTGTTTTGGTTCTAAAAATGTTTTGTATGTATGATGTGGGGTGTAAGTGGCATGGGGGAGTTACATTTGGGAGAGTGGCATGGAGAGGAACATGGACAGAGAAAAGAGTGACATGAGGGGAGTGACCTGGGATAAGGAGTGTCCCTACCCTCTCTGGTGCAACTGTTGGGACTGCAGGGGTTAACTTAAGCTCTAGGGCTCCCTGTGCCCCAGCCCAGCCCAGTCGTGGATGCAGGGCAACAAACACAGAAATCCTCAGACCTAGTTACTGCGGTAACCTTCACTGTCTTTACAGCTGCACCGGAGTAGGTAGGGAACCCTAAGGGTGGGAGGGATTCGACTGGAAATATTTAAAGGGGAGATGCTTTCCTCTCACTCTGACCATGACTGTAGTCATGATTATCCCATATACATGATAAATGGGAGGAGACCATTTTCAGAGACCTTTCTGAGGAAAGCCAGGGATTGGAGGAAATCTAAATCTGAGGCAGAATTATTTTTGTGTTAAATGTCTGTCTTGGATTCGGGGGTCCTACATCTGCTCATGCTTTGGTTCCTGGGCAATTCAGGAAATCTGTAACCCACAGTTTCAGGGGTTTGGGGATTTTGATGGTATTGAACTGTCCATCCTGAATAATAATGAAGACAAGCAAATGCATTGAAGGCGTTTAGTTTGATCAGATTCAGAAGTTCCTGCAACTTCACACCATATGATGGGACTCCTCTTTCAAAATCTAGACATTCTTTCACTTTCAAACTTTTTATGCATACTTCTTCTTTAAAATGTGTTTAAGTCTCATGATATAAAATATATTTTTCATTTCTATGTAGGTGATTACTATTTTGCATTAACAGAAAATGTGTTCTATTCTTGTCTTGACGAAGCAGACCATGAAAAATCAATTTTACAACTTATGAAAACATTTAAATGGCCCTAGGCATTTGACAAGTTATATGCTGATAAAAAAAATTAGAAACAGAGTTGCTATGAGAAAAGACCCAAGAGTGGACAAGGGAGAAAAATGGTCAAAATAAGAAAAAGATGCAGATCAGACGACTAGTTATATTAGCTTTCAATCAAAAGACTTGTTCCACAGCAGGACAAAGGAGGTAAAAAAAATATATTAATGTGGACTGTGAGATCTATGAAACAGCTACTAACAAGTATGTTTGAAATAGTCTTTTAATCTCTATATACTCCTTTGATTTCTGGTGAAACACAAAACTGAAACATTTAATAGCATCACTTTGCTCAGCTCAGTGGGGCTTGTTACATTCAAAGTGAATGTATGAGCCAATAAACACAGCTGGATATTTCCGTATCATATACAAAACTCCAGTGTGGGCACTTAACTTGCAGCACATGCTTTATTGTTTTATCTTTTCTGTGGAGTATTATATTGAATAAAATAAAATGTGCAGTAAAGCAATTATTGCAATGCTGATCAGAACAGTCAGTTCTTCTTTTTACATTTACTTTTAAATAACTCATTTTGCTTGAGAATGTGCTACGAGAAACGAATTGTTTGCTAAAATCTACAGATATTTGTAGATGTACAGTAAATAGACGTGAAAAACGAAAGAATCCTAACAAAATGAACTGTAGGTGATCCTTTTTTAATTATTTAGCATACAGTATGAGGTGATCATTTCTCTAGAGGGAACGGAATATTCTAGAGATTTTCCTTTACAGTCACTTCTTTTTCAGCACTTATATATTGTGCTAGCTATATACATAGGTAATCCATGTTTGTACAGTGCTGGACTTGTTCCATGTATATCCTAACTGTTTCAACTGTTTCAATTGTGACACAAGGGTGGGAGCGAAGACCCAAAGGTTACCGACAGATGTACTTGTAAATAACAGTGTGTGCGACTGCTGTCACAGAGGCAGGGTCAAGGGAGAGAAATTGAATGAGGAAATAAGAGCCATTGACATACTGTAGCTAAGCTATTGCTGACTGACTGAACTGAAAGCAGTGCCATCTTGCCCATGGAATAGCACCACTATCAGCACCCACTCCATCACCAAACTTTCCATCAGCAATGCTAGTTGCCAACTTGCCAGTGGTATTATTAAATGTAAAAATAATTTAAAGCGCAAAATCCATGCACTCAGAAAAACCAAGGTAAATACAAAAAAACCTGATAATTCATATGAAAATATTCCCCCCCCCCAAAAAAAAAAAATTAAATAAAATAATTTTGAGAAGCAATCATTAAAACATTACAAAATATAGAAAATACATTTTTTTTTTGTAGGGACCAAAAAAAGTCAGCCCTCATACTGCGTGCCAGCCACAGGCCTAACATCTTCAACGTTGGTGCAGTGCTTGTCTTTTTTTTTATGTATGTCCTAACTGTTTAATCTATGATGCAAGACTGGGAACGAGGTCCCACAAACATTCAATTTTTACTCCTGTTTCTAATTTGTCCTTGTGAAAAATTTATACAGGTACAGTACAGTGTTTTGTAACTGCCCCAAAGCAGCAGGGTCTGCTGATAATTTTTGCTGCATGAAAGAGGAAGTGCTCAAGGCCCCAATGTGATCATTCAATATTTAGATTCAGATGGAAAAGCAGCCTTCATTCCTTCTGTCTCAAACTAACACGAGTACTGTACAGAAGGTACCAAGGGAAGCATTAAAATACAGACAACAGCAAAATAGAGCCATTAATTCATATTCATTGAATATATTTTCAAAGCAAACAGAAGCAATTACCATATATTACATTTGTTACATTTCTTTTTTATGTTACATCAGAGTTTTACTAATGTGTTTATTTATTTTTTACGTTCAGTTGAGTGGCAACCTAAAGTGATGTTGCTTAAAACTTACCAACATTATTACAATTAATAATCAACAAATACAATTAGCTGTTTAAGTGACCCCTAGTTTCAAAAACAACCTTCCATTTAATTGTTCATGTAGTAAATTAAAGTAGCAATCCCGCCTACAATTTTGTCTTTAAATCTTACCTCAACCGGACTCCCCTGGTTCCAGTGGCAAGTCTGAGTCCTCTGGGCAAACTGGAAGATTCAAAATGGCAGAAGGAAAAAACGAATGGCGCACAGCCAGGGAGCCAGGTGTGGAGATAAGCCATTTTGGCGTTGTAAAAATGAACATAGGTATGCATTGCATAGCGTTGGATAAGCCATTAGTTGTAAAACGAAGCGTTGTAAAACGAGGACTGCCTGTAATTTATTACATGAACTACCTGTATTACAGTACACTAGTGTACGTGTATTACTTACACTACAGTACCTGCAGTTCAAGCTGCCGTATTTTATATTAATACATTATGCACACAGACAAGTGATTAGTTACTGCAGATCGGTCTGTTCTCCTGTAATCAATTGCTTTGTTCATGGTTATTTAGTTCTACTATTTTTTTCACAATTCTAGAAAATGTAGTCCAGCAATATGATTGGCTGAGCAGTTACTACAGTAGATACTGTACAATTGTGGACAGCTAGGCGCATGCGTGTATGTCTCATGGGACCTTGTTGAAACGCATATGCGTATCATCACATCCCCACCCCCCACCCATCTCGCGCGCAAAGTCTTACTACTACAGTAACAAGACAACGGTAATGCAACCACTTATCAACACATCCCCCCCCCCCGGTTCTTGTAGCCTCTTGAAGGAACCATTATGTGAAATGTTATACGGTACTTACTGTACTGTATGTTTTATAAAATGTGACACAATGAAAAAATGAAACAATTTTAAAAATTCAACTTTTTTGGAGTAAAAACATTATTTGATATATATTTATTATATTATAAAGCAATAACGGAAATATATAATATTTTATTTTTCCTCAGAAAATAAACTTTGTCATCAAGCGGAGAACGGCTAATGGAGGCATTTCGATGGATCTACAGTATAATATCGCTTTTTGAAACGTTGCTTGTGCATTTATGAATCTGATTTAAAAAATGTTATTGGTTAGGATAGAATAATTGTGAGCTTTTTAGAAAACCTTAAACAGTATGCTGCTGTTTTCATATTCAAGACTTTTTTACATATACAGTAGTACTGTAATACAGTATACTTGAACATTTAACTCTTACTGTATAAGAACCACCCAAAATAAAAAGTTATAATCTTTTCTTCTATACAGTACAGTATGTATTTATTCTACAGTATATGTACAGTATTATATAATTCTACACTAGTCATGTACTGTATGTACTTTATGAAGTGAGTGGCATAGCAATGGGATTTTCATTTGGGGGCGTGGGGTTCAAAACATTATGATGACCTGTTGAAAATATTTCTTTGAACTATATACAGCCCTCCCCCCCCTCCCAACCACACACACACAAGGCCAAGCCAGTCATTTTTAATGGGTGGCTTTGTGGCTTAGTTTAATAGATTAATCTACCAGAGCATGTTCTCACATTTATGTGCATGCGTGAATGTCTCATTGGAACTTTGTTGAAACGCAGACAGTATGTGTGTCATCACATTCAGGCGCATGCGTGTATGTGAACAAGAGACACCACGCATCCATCTCTGAGCCATTCATTAAAATTTTTGTAGGCTGATAAGCCCTTACTGTGGAACGAATCCTCACCCAAACACATTCATTGATAGACAACGGTAATGCAACTGCTTATCAACACCCTCCGCCCCCCGAGCCAAATTCTTATAGCCTTCTTGAGGGACTGACTGATTTTAACCAACCATTATGCAAAATGTTATACTTATGATTTATAAAAGATGACACAATGAAACAATTTAAAATAATCAACTTTTTTTTTTTTTTAGTAAAACAATATTTTATAACTTTTGAATCAAGCTGCAAAGTCCATCCCCATCTGTCTGTACTTCCAGGGAGGAGCCCTTACATGCCTCAAAATGCCATTGATGGTGTCTCTCACGGTTCCCATTAAATGATCGGTAACAATAAAAATCCACTGCACTTCGGGCCAAAATAGTTCTCCTTAGATTTTCAGGCAGAGCCTTTTTGATTCTATTCCCTTTGTAATTAACGTTGTGTGTCCACCCCCTGCACAACGCATAAAAGACGTGGTATTTGAAGATGTACAGGGCATATTTCTGGGCAGGACCAGCACTTGCAATCTTGTATTTCTCTCTAACTTGCATGGGCAGTTCGCGCTAGTTGATATCTGGCACCGTCTCAATGAAAGCGTGTGTGCTTCTGGGAGCGGGCGCGGGTAGGTAGTTTGGGAGGATGCTTTCCTCCTGTAGTCATGGCCTTATCGGGGTTGTCATCTCCTGTTGTGGTTGTTGTCATGTCATCCTCATCAATGGCATACAGGCACACCTATTCTGTAGTTAGAGAGGGTGCGCTTGGTGATGGAATCGAGAAGGTCACATCAATGCAACCCTCCAGCTCCTGAATCCCACATACAGAGGCAGGAGCTCCAAGAAAAAAATGTATCCCCGCTATGTTGCTCTCCATGTTCTCCATCTTCTTCTCAATCTTCTCTAAACGCCTATCCATATTTAGCATGGTCTCCAAAAGAAGATCAATCTTTTGTACCATAGAGTTGTCAGGGATATCGACACAACTTAACCCATTCAGCATGCGGGCGAACGAGCTGGATCTGGTGCGAGGAGTGCTGTTGATATCTGCATGGGTGGGTGCTGGAACAGGTGACCAGGGGGTTCCCAGCAGCATAGCATCGTAGGGGATGGGTGTTGGAGCAGGCGACCTGGGGGTTCCCAGTAGAGCAGCGTCGTGGATGGGTGCTGGTTCAGGCGACCTGGGGGTTCCCGGAAGAGCAGTGTCGTGGATGGATGCAGGAGCAGGTGACCAGACGGTTCCCAGGAGATCAGCATCGTGGCAGGGTACTGGTGAATTCCAAACCTGTTGCTTTCTTTGTACACCAGCGAATTTCTTCTTGACATAATAAGGCCCAGGCTTCTTAGCCTTTGGAGTCTTCGGAACGTTTTCTTTATTATCTTTTCGCCTTGGCTTGGAAAAGGTTTGGTGCACGGCAGAACCAAGCAGATTCCTGCTTCCATAGAATCGGGGTTGATCCATGGAAGCAGATGCATAATGCACAATGCAGTATCTGGACAAGGGCAAGTTCAGATACAGATCAGCGTGTGGTAGGCTATGCAATTTGGGTCACCTTTTATACACTGTGTCCATATTTGAATTTTTTCGCGTGCATGGCCACGAGGTGCAGGTGTTAAAGTGGGCGTACTGTGTACTAAACCTGTCGAGTGAGGTTGAGACACATTATAGTATAAATACACCATCAATTTTGTTGATTCACTGCACATTGAATACACATCGAACATACATTCTTGTGTTTGTATTTCTTTCTAAACGCAGCAATGCCGATTAAAAAGATTTCAAAGGATCTCAGCATGAGAATACAGGATATGTACAAGAGGCCAACGAATTTCACAGACACAACGCTGTTTAAATACTTTGGGCCTCGTTTAACCAGCAACCCCTGTAAGCTATTATGAACATGGTAAGGCCAAAAGTGTCAAGCGGACACCAACAGTCACTACCATTTAAGTATTTATAGTATGTTTTCTTTACTGTACAGTAAAGCATTAAATGCATGTATTAAATGCATGTATGCATGTATTAAATGCATGTTTTTAATATTTGATCAAGATTTACATTCTTATAATCAATTAATTTAAAGACACCCATGACACCCATTGTATTTCAAAGTGAGTTGCACCTATTTCCTTAATTATCACTCACTTTTTGGCGTGGACTCAATGCTTTGACACGGACAGCCTCCCCGGTTGCCATTTCAGTCGGGGTATATCGCTCAGTTTCACCCGAGACTTTGGACTTTGGAGCCTGGGACGTATTCCGTTCTGCCCGGCGTTCTCATTCCGACCAGTCATCTCCCATTAATTGTTCCCCGAGTCTGGAAATTAGCCGCAAAAGAGAGGGAGAGGACCATGGGGATAATAGTGACAAGTCTTTACGGCCGTTCTGACTGTGGCCATTCCTATGGGAAAGACTACAGCTGTTCCTTGTATAATTACTACCTCAAATGTGTCTGACAATGTGCTTACTGACGTGGATGAATTACCTTGGTGGGATCCGAATTTTAAGGGATATGTGCCCCACTTAAAGCAAACAAGGTTTTTGCTAGAAAGGAGATCCCATACTGACCATTGGTGGGAGGGTGATTATTTGTGGCATTATTCTCCAATCAATATGTGGGAAAAATAACAACAGTACACTTATTTCAAAAAAAAAAAAAAAAAAAAATATATATATATATATATATATATATATATATATATATAAAATCAAAAAATAAATAGATGATACCGTTCTGTGGCTAACACTGATCTCTTCTTCCGGCGATGTTACAATGAATGAAGCAAGTGTATACTTAAAAACAGTGTCTCCTGGAAAGTTATCTGTGCTGGTCCTTCCCCCGGTGTGGATGTGTTTTATGGCTAGAGGTGTCAAAAGGTTCCTGAAAGCAAGCGAAGAAAGAGTGTGTATGTGTATCAGTGTGAATAAAAATGAATGGAGTATATATATATATATGAATGAATATATAAGCGTAGCCCCCTGTAAACAGCACAGGCTACTAAATCTTCCTACTACTGTGGTAAGCCCTGTTAAAGGCAGGCCCCAGTAGTAATCATGGGTTTTCCCCCCTTGCAAAGCCCTGCCTGCGTGATTGATACAAGCCTGTCTCTGCTGCCGGCCTGTGCAGAGGGGAGGTCTTGTTGATGACATGAGGGGCGGGGCTGACCAAACTTAGTAGCGTTTCCTGTGTGCTCTGCAGTCAGAGTGTTGTTCCGGAGGTGAGAGGAGTGAGTCAGGAGAGAGTTGTCAAGGAGGTCCGATGGAAGGTTGGAGTGTCTGGCTGGACAGTCAGATAGTAAGAGACAGAGAGAGTGTAGCTAGGTTCCTGAGGAGTAGGGCCTAGTAGTTCAGAGGTGGATCCATGTCTCTCCCCCTGCTTAGAGGGTGAGGGAAGAGCTAGCCCCACCCGTAGCACCCTTGGCTGCGGGTGGAGGCAGGGAGAAAGATACCCTTCAGACCATCCTGAGGAGAACGATCTGGTGGGAGAGGAGGAGGAGGCATATCGTGTATCTGTATTGCTGTGTTGCTATTACTGCCCTGCCGACAGTGAGTACAATAAAGACTCTGTTGCTTTCAACATTGTGCCGAGTGATTCTGAAGTGTTCACCCCGGGACCAAGGGGGTTCTTCTATAAGGGTCTCTTCCCACATCCCTGGGAATTATAGAAGATGGAGGCGCTGCACCATTAAGACCACATTGAGGCCAATACCTCAGAATCCTGGTCCTGTCTCCCCCATAACATCGCGGGAAGCTCAGGCCCTCCTGTTCCAAACAGGTATGCACCACCCACCACCATGTAATCTGCCCTCGCGCACCCTAGATACATCAGTTGAGTCTAGGGGGGGGGAACAAGGGTTACATTTGGAGGCGCTGCTGAGATATATGGATGCAAGGACAGGTCAGGCTTATAGCGAGGCGGAACAGGCAGAGTGAGATGCACTCTCCGTGCAGGTGCTGGGGGAGGAACAGGGCAATTGCACAAGCCGGGGGTAGTCAGGGGAGCGTAGCCTCTCGCACAGTACGCCCTGGGCGCCCTTAGGAGGTAGCGTGATGAGGGGTGAAGTAGCTAGAGCTGCCCGAGTCCCTTGCGGCAGGTAGCATGAGGCAACTGGGGGGGTCATAGCTGTAACCAATCTGGGGACCATGGCCCAGGGCCCGCGTCACGAGTGGCCAACAGTAAGAGATGCCCGTACCGATGGAGTTGCCAGTACCTAGCTATCACCCACGCACCACAGAGCACTTGCACGTAGACACCGAGAGTACAGTGCATAGGAGGAGAGGAGTTCCGCTGAGCCTGGGGTAGAAGCCACCTCATTTTCGTGGGCAACAGACAGTATGAAGATGCTGAGTTCACATTTGGAGGGAAAGCATGGTCTGGGTACGAGATACCCGTTAGACATGGAGAGTAGGGCACAGGCACATTTCGAGGGAGTATCCAAGATGGCGGCCATCCCTACATGTGCTCCGCGGAGCAGGAGAGGCGAGCTAAAATGGTGGTTCCCGCCAAGCCTGGAGCAAGCATGTGAGAATTGCATTAGGACTGTGAGACAGTTGTGGCGGGAAATGTGCAAGAGTCTGGCGCCAAACCCAGATTCCTTGCAAGAGGAGAAGAGCGGCACGAAAGCCAAGAGTCCACCCACCTGTGCCGTGACAGGTCAGAAGGCCAGACCACGTCACTTTGAAGGAGAGAAGCCCCGCTTCTGGATTCCACCAGAGGGAGGAGGCCCCTGGAGAGCCAATCAGGAGAGTCCTCCCCAGCAAAGGGAGGGACAGGAAGTGAGAGCGAGGAGCTTAATTTCTTTCTGACAGTCACAGAGAGCGGAGCTGAGTTATTGAACTGTTCCAATCCTACGAGAACTATGTCAGAGATGAACACTACCGTGGTCCAAGTACCAGGCGGCCTGTTGGTGGTCCAGATAGCCGATCAGGAGTACCTGCGGTGCCTATGCGCTCATTGCGGAGTGCCCGGCGAGGTACCCAGCACCAAGGCCCGATGCTCCTTGTGTGGTACCTACTACTTCTGGCCTACAGAGCCGGAAATGATGACCGAGACCCCTCGGGGTGCCTCTCCGGGAACGATATCGGAGGTAGCGGAGAGCAGTGAGAGAACGGCCCTGGTTCCCCGTTACAAATGAGCGGGAAGAACCCAGGCCCAACCGGCTGTCAAGCTGAAAGAATTGTCCAAGGAGAAGAGCGCGACCGAGTGGAGGTACCTGAGCACGCCAGCTTTGTACCTATACCCACTGGCTGTATCGCCGAAGATTCTGGTGATTCCCGAGTGGAGGAGCCGATCATAATTTCATCCAAAGAAGAGGTTGGTGTCCCATCGGTGGCGATGCGCCTACCGGCGAACCACCCCAGCGGCATCAAGGAGGAGCAGCCGAGCGCGGACCCCGTCTGACAGCAATCGCTGGTGCGGCCAGAGGCCCAGAGCAGTCTCACAGCCGTGATGACTCCCAGTGCGGAGGAGATGGCGATCTAAGCGACCCTCGAGGGGCCTGATCTCATCCAAGAGCAGCGGAGTTGTAAGGAGACTCCACCGCCCCCTTATTCCCGCCAGGAGGAGACCGTAACCATGGAGGACGAGAAGGAGAGGCTTGAGGCCTACTTGTTCGGCCGTGTACCGGATGCTCCGCCAACGCCCATGCCGGTCCTCGACGTACTTCCAGTGCGTGACCACGGGGCGGATGGCGATCCTGCGGGCACACCTGATGACCTCGTTTCTGGGTCCACGAAAAGAGAAGGCCGAGATTATTGTTTTCATCACGGAGCATCGATGCCGCCATTGCTCTGGCTGCTCTACAGAGTCAAGGTCCATCGAGAGAGGCGCGCAGTATGGTGGAGCGCGAGTCAAAGAAAGCGTCCATGGGTCGTTGAATTGTCTGCTTGCTGGACACTGATCTGGACATTGCCCCAGCCCCAGTCCCTACCTCCACTGCCCCGGCCACTGCCCCTGCCCCGTCACGAGAGATACCACTGGGACCTACCAGGGATAAGTTGTGTAAATTCCCCACCTACTCCAAAGACTTGTGGGATTGGGAACTGAGTGATGAGGGATCGGATGGGGAGATACCGTATTCAAGCGTAATACCTGTGCCTAACCCTGTACCGTTTTGTCCTACAGCTAGAGGGAGAGCCCGTGGGTCACATACTCCAGCAGAGGCTGGGCCTTCCAGACCAGTGGTGCATAAGATGAATCCTACAAGGTACATAAATGCCAAGGGAAGCAGAGATTGCTCGCGATCTACGTCAGGTGTATCGTCTCAGGTAGAGTCAGAGGTAGAATGCACAAGTCATTCCGCAGAATCTGAACACCGTGACAAGTGGTGGGCACCCTTATTCACCGGTTGCCACGAAGGGATGTACCGTACACGGTTCCTTCTCATAAAGAATAATGTTGTTGATCATTGGTGGGCGGCTGGGTCTTTCACTCAACAGGAGGTGGAGGATGAACTAGACCATAGGTACAAGGAAATAGAACAAAAGCTCATTGTACCACGCGGCCAAAGTATTTTGTATGATGAGATAGCCCCAGAAGAGCCGTTGTTTTGTGTACTGCCCAGCATGGTGGGTCGCCGAACACTCACCAAGTTAAGTAGGGCTGATAGAGCCATCGTGGCCAGATACCGCCAGTCACACGGTTATGAGTACCATTATGTGTCTGAACCTATCATGCGGGAGATTAAAGAGAACAGGGACAGTTGGTTAAGGGAGGCGGTCCAAGAGTACTTACGAACAAAGTTTGGTAAGGCCGGTTATCACAATGAAGACAAAATTAGTGAGCTGGTGCGCATATGGAGTATAGGGAGTAGCATCTACATGCATAGTGTGAGTTACCGCCCAGAACATGGGTCAGTTCAGTCGTTTTCTGTAACAGTCACTGATCACAATTGCAAGAAAATATGAAAGCCAGATCCTAAGCATTATTATTAGTTTCTCCATGTGAGGAGTAACTGGATTCAGTGTGTACTAATTACTACCTCAAGATGTTATGACCATGTGTGTGTATAACCTGTGTTTGTTCCCCAGGTTGTTCACTGCAGGATGGTACTGCCGAGAAAGGTCCAAGTGGGGACCATTGGATTTCCACCATAGGGAGAGAGTAGCCCCCTGTAAACAGCACGGGCTACTAAATCTTCCTACTACTGTGGTAAGCCCTGTTAAAGGCAGGCCCCAGTAGTAATCATGGGTTTTCCCCCCTTGCAAAGCCCTGCCTGCGTGATTGATAGAAGCCTGTCTCTGCTGCCGGCCTGTGCAGAGGGGAGGTCTTGTTGATGTCATGAGGGGCAGGGCTGACCAAACATAGTAGCGGTTCCTGTGTGCTCTGCAGTCAGAGTGTTGTTCCGGAGGTGAGAGGAGTGAGTCAGGAGAGAGTTGTCAAGTAGGTCCGATGGAAGGTTGGAGTGTCTGGCTGGACAGTCAGATAGTAAGAGAGAGAGTGTAGCTAGCTTCCTGAGGAGTAGGGCCTAGTAGTACAGAGGTGGATCCATGCCTCTCACCCTGCTTAGGGGGTGAGGGAAGAGCTAGCCCCACCCATAGTGTCCTTGGCTGCGGGTGGAGGCAGGGAGAAAGATACCCTTCAGACCATCCTGAGGAGAACGATCTGGTGGGAGAGGAGGAGGAGTCATATCGTGTATCTGTATTGCTGTGCAGCTATTACTGCCCTGCCGACAGTGAGTACAATAAAGACTCTGTTGCTTTCAACATTGTGCCAAGTGATTCTGAAGTGTTCACCCCGGGACCAAGGGGGTTCTTCTATAAGGGTCTCTTCCCACATCCCTGGGAATTATAGAAGATGGAGGTGCTGCACCATTAAGACCACATGGAGGCCAATACCTCAGAAGCCTGGTCCTGTCTCCCCCATAACATCGCGGGAAGCTCAGGCCCTCCTGTTCCAAACAGGTATGCACCACCCACCACCATGTAATCTTCCCTCACGCACCCTAGATACATCAGTTGAGTCTAGGGGGGGGGGGGAACAAGAGATAGATAGATTAGATACCCTTACCCTTAGATAGATATATTAGATACTCTTACCCTTAGAAAGATAGATTAGATACCCTTACCCTTAGATAGATAGATTAGATACCCTTATCCTTAGATAGATATATTAGATACCCTTACCCTAGATAGATATATTAGATACCCTTACCCTTAGATATATTAGATACCCTTACCCTTAGATAGATAGATTAGATACTCTTACCCTTAGAAAGATAGATTAGATACCCTTACCCTTAGATAGATAGATTAGATACCCTCACCCTTAGGTAGATATATTAGATACCCTTACCCTTAGATAGATATATTAGATACCCTTACCCTTAGATATATTAGATACCCTTACCCTGAGATAGATATATTAGATACCCTTACCCTTAGATATATTAGATACCCTTACCCTTAGATAGATATATTAGATACCCTTACCCTTAGATAGATAGATTAGATACCCTTACCCTTAGATAGATATATTAGATACCCTTACCCTTAGAAAGGTAGATTAGATACCCTTACCCTTAGATAGATTAGATACTCTTACCCTTAGATAGATATATTAGATACCCTTACCCTTAGATAGATTAGATACCATTACCCTTAGATATATTTGATACCCTTACCCTTAGATAGATTAGATACCCTTACCTTTAGATAGATATATTAGATACCCTTACCCTTAGTTAGATATATTAGATAACCTTACACTTAGATAGATAGATTAGATACCCTTACACTAAGAAAGATAGATTAGATACCCTCACCCTTAGATAGATATATTAGATACCCTTACCCTTAGATAGATATATTAGATACCCTTACCCTTAGATAGATTAGATACCATTACCCTTAGATAGATTAGATACCCTTACCCTTAGATAGATTAGATACCATTACCCTTAGATAGATTAGATACCATTACCCTTAGATAGATTAGATACCCTTACCCTTAGATAGATTAGATACCATTACGCTTAGATAGATTAGGTACCATTACCATTAGATAGATTAGATACCCTTTCCCTTAGATAGATTAGGTACCATTACCGTTAGATAGATTAGATACCCTTTCCCTTAGATAGATTAGATACCCTTACCCTTAGATAGATTAGATACCCTTACCCTTAGATAGATTAGATACCATTACCCTTAGATAGATTAGATACCTTTTCCCTTAGATAGATTAGATACCCTTACCCTTAGATAGATTAGATACCATTACCCTTAGATAGATTGCTAGAATCCCTGATATTTACAATTATTATTATTGTTTATTTGTAAAGCACCAACATATTCTGTAGCGCAGTACAATGGGGGTTCAGGTATTTGATAATGATGATAACAGAGCTACGTATAAATAAGGACAAACATGCACAGATACACAGAGGTACCGAGGGCCCTGCGCATGATAGCTGAGTCTAAAGGTTACAATTATAATATACATGGTGGAAATAAGTCAGGCCCATATTTACCCAGCAGTGTTTTGCCAGAAGATACCTGGAGACTTGGTCTGTAAAGCAGAGGAGACTTTACTGGAATAGGCTGTACGCTGTCTCCCATTGCTGGAAGGTGCCGTATAGCGGAGCGCTGCTCAGTAAATATGTTAGAGCATGACCTTTTCCCCCCCATTATATCACAGAAGTGGTTTTATAATCACTGTTAATATTTGGGCTTGGCTAGATGACGTTTTTCTGTGTATGGTTCTTTCTAGTTAATGTGTGTGCCGTGATTGGGCTGGGATTCTATAGGTAATGTGTAGTTACACAATGACACTGATATGTCTACTTTATTTCCTATTTACATACCTTTTAACTGCTCGATTTATATCTTTTATGAGAGAGAGCGAGAGAGAGAGCGAGAGAGAGCGAGAGGGAGCGAGTGCGAGAGAGCGAGAGAGCGAGAGAGCGAGAGAGCGAGAGAGCGAGAGAGCGAGAGAGCGAGAGAGCGAGAGAGAGCATGTAAAGTACTGGGATCAATCACACAAATAATGTCTTTTTGGCACTGTCTTTGATTTTTGTAATTGTTCTCAGTCCCTCATTCACTGTCTTTTACTGTCTTTATCTCAAAATACTAGATTGCAGTATGCAGGGAATCGCAGTTCTGCTGCTGGGATGTGGTGAGTGAAGATTTTAACGTAGTGAATTCTTAATCCCGTTTGTGTCTGGGAAATCATTTTGTCGCTAGAGTTTTGACTGGAGGCACGCGCATCCTTCGTGGGTTTTCTAAAGAATTTTCTTGGTTAAAAATAAAGACAAGTATGTGTGTACAAAACAAGCATACAATGTGTGTGTGTATATATATATATATATATGAACAAAAAACAAACAAAAGCGCAAGCTCCATAGCACGTAACTGAGTAAAAAATAAGGTACATTTATTTAAAAAACCAGCAACCCATAAGAATGTGCACTTACAGGATTTCAAACAGAACCATTCGTGGGAGAGAAATCTCTATTGTGGTCATCTGCGGTGGTAGGGTGAGTCCCAGGTTTACAGAGTGGATGTAAACAGCCCAGGTTCACCATGAATTGGCAGCAAGATATAAAGGCATCCAATGTATATACAGTATATATATATATATTTGTTTTTTGTGTGTGTGACAACTTTGTCAACAGTAGATTAGATACCCTTACCAGTGCAGAAACAAAACAAAATACCTAGCTTCCTCTGGAGCTCTAGCTGACATACTTGTCATTTCCTGTCACTATATATATATATAGTGCTATATATATATATATATATATATGTATATATATAGTGCTAATTAGCTACACCTGTAGCTAGACTCTACCGGAGGAATATAACCTCCTGCATGTTGGAACCTACACTAGCTGCACTATCCAGCAGATAGAGATGGTGACTATCACTATATATATTATATATATATATTATATATATAGTGATAGTCACCGTCTCTTGGATAGTGCAGCTAGTGTACGGTGTCCAGCATGCAGGAGGTTATTTCCTCGGCAGAGTCTAGCTACAGGTGTAGTCTAATTAGCAGAGAATTCCTGAAGGAACAAAGCCTATGCATGGTGAACCTGGGCTGTTTACATCCCACTGTGAAACCTGGGACTCACCCTACCACGCAGATGACCACAATAGATTTCTCTCCCACGAATGTTCTGTTTGAAATCCTGTAAGTGCACATTCTTATGGGTTGCTGTTTTTTAAATAAATGTACCTTATTTTACTCAGTTCGTGCTATGGAGCTTGCGCTTTGTTTGTTTTTTTGTTCATTATAATATATAATATAATATATATATATATTATAAAAATTTATATTAAAAGCTATACGATACGTTAGACCGAATATCAGAGGCAGCACTCCAAAGTAGTCAAAAAAAATTGTTATTTAGTGGTTTATATGTCACACTAAATTCAATTTTTTTTGACTACTTTTCTGGAGTGTCTGCCTCTGATATTCGGTTCTAACGGTTCGTATGCTTATTTGATTTATATAGGAATTGTGCACCCACCATATCTACCTGACCGGAGTGCCTGTTCTCACTTAGTCACTATTTATATATAATATATAAATATATATATATTAATATATATATATATATATATATATAATATATATAACACTAGTTATTGAATATATATAAAACACACAGCTTGAAAAAAATAAAAGAGGGGTAAGCAAAAGAAAGAGGGAGGGGCCCCAAAGAAAAGAGTAGATAAACACACTATATTATTAGTGATAAAAATAATTGATAACTTTAAATTTTTAAAAAAAATAAATAGTAAAACAGAGAGGGAAAGACAGAGTGTGTAGATACACATATGTTTGTGGAGGGGGGGGCACACAGCTCTTTTTGGCTGTCACTAGTATATCTATGTTTTTAAGTTAGTGTGTCTTGCTGTATTTTCAATAAAATCTTGTACATTTGTCTATCTCGGCAGAGCATCTGGTTCTTTAGAGCTATATCTTTCTTTTTAAAATATTTTTGGTGGTGTAATTTAGAGTGCTATTTAGGGGATTGTCTTTGTCCTTTTCAACTGTGTGTTTTACTGTATATTTATACTTATCCCCCAGCACCATCAGGTCCTTTCTTTAATATTCACTTCAAACTGACTTATTTTGGGATTAGTATTTTATTTTACCCAATGAGTTAGTATTATTTGAGGACATGTTTAAATATCAGAGTTTATATGGTTTATATGTCACACTAAATACAATTTTTTTTGACTACTTTCTGGAGTGCTGCCTCTGATATTCGGTCTAACGGTATCGTATAGCTTATATATATATAAAACAATCAGTGTTGTTATTAAACACTTCTGTGCATACACCATAGAAAAGGAAGGAAGCAAAGGATGCACTGCAACTGGATAGTAATTTGAGAAAAGATATAGGGCAAACTCCAAAATAAAATCGAGGGTTATTTATTATATAAATTCACACATGGGTGTAACAGCAACAGGGTTAATATTCCTATGCCATTTGGACATCAGAGAAGCCTGTACATTTGGCTTCTTATAGCACACCACTTTAGGTTTTAATTACTTAGTGTGTTTACATATTTTGAATAAAGATTTATTGTTTTCATTAGTAGAGTAGAGTGCATCATTTAGGCATCCCTTTTTTCTGATATATATATATACGTTTTGTCCCTGATAGCACCTCTCTAGTTAGTAATTATTCTTAGCTGAGCAGGGAATCCCCCTCCCTTTCTCTACCTGATTGTTATGTTTACCACATGGGATTATTATGCATAACACAGTATTATTAGTCCCAATGTGGAATATGCAAAGTCCTTATGTGGATTCTGCAAGTTCCAGTAATTTAGGGTTGCACGTATCTACCTCCTAAATTGCATCTCTCTGTATACAATTTTTCTCTTTAACATCTGTTCAGTGTTTTATGTAACTAAGCAATATATAACCTAGTAATTACCTTGAATTATGATATTAAAATCCTGATCAGACATCTCACTATACAGCCAATGAGCTATTAATTAAGGTATCAGCTTTGTAATAAGCAAGTTTTTTTTATTGGACATTTAAAAAATACATAATCTGCACTGACAATTAAAGGAAGGCAACACCCTTTCATCACAATGCCCCTGATGAAGCGAATAGGAGTTTTTGAAACGCGTAGGGTGGAGTGCGCATGTGCGGGAAGAACTGAAGCCGATCACATTAGCCCAGATAGGAGAGAGGACCTTAGAAGGAAGCCCTCGTCCTAACTGCTGTACACAGGAGGTGTGGAGAGTAACGGAGACTGGGACAGACCTTACAGTGTTCGCGCGGACCACGTGATGACATCATAAAAACACGAGCACGATCACGGAAGGTAACTGCATACCAGTGACTGCAAGAAATCACACAGCAGGACGGATGAGTTGGGACTTCTTATCGAGGGCTGTGATGGTGAGGGGGTACCTGGGCCAGAAAATAAAGGTATTATGCCAGGCCGGGTGCCCCTGAGTCATATTGTAAACATGAAGTGTCAGCTCTGCAGCCCACTGCGGGTTGAGAGCCTGTAAATACATGAGAATTTCCTGTGTGTGTTCAGCTAGGGATAAGCGGACCACATGCACTAAAATGAGCTACATTGAATGACTGCAGTCACCGTTAATTCATTGGTTCCGTGAGTTGCTACCACACATACCACATCACTGTATTTAGGTCAATTGGATAAGTGGGATTGTGGTTAGGTAGACTACACTGACTAACGGTTCAAACCACAGGTTAATTGGATAAATATGGCTGCGGTCATGTCTGCACTTCAGGCCTTGCAACACTGAGTCACTGCCCAAACCGCTGAAAGGGAGAAAATTTTAACCGCAGACCACACATCATTAAATAGCTAACTTGAGTTAGGGACATGTGGGACAGATGAAAATTGGTGTGGGTACTGCTGGGGTCACAACAGTGAGGCAGCCATAGTTTACAAGTCGTTAACCTTTGGGGGAAAATAGTAAATAAAGGTTCCCCTCTTTTTTGGTATTAAAATGATAGAGCCAGGGCATTTGCATTCAGTCAGGCGAGGCAGCGGATACATTGGGAATTAGCAAGCTCAATTTATGACCGGCCATTCCGGTGAGTAACTCATGCATATCTTAAGTGCAGACTGCTAAGACACAATGTTGAGACGACTCCAAAGTGTCTAGTAAAGTGCGGACTTAAAAAAGTATCGACATTGGACAGTGTGAAGTGGAGGGAAGTAAAGATAAACAGGTTTCCCTGCCAGATGTCCGGGCCAGAGGTAGACTTTCTGCCACCGGAAAAGGGGCTTGGACAGTGTCACGGTAGACCAGGTCTTATCCACACAATAATAACGGGATTCTGCACTGAGCACACAAGTTGAGTAAATAAATTGTAATTTATTTATTTTCAGACAAACAAACAAATCTTCACAATATATACTCAATAAAACTCTTACTGGGATGGGGAAGCAAAATCAATTGTCCATGGAATGAAACAAAGTCTCTGGGCACCCCTGCAAGCATGCAAGTGGGTGCGCAAAATGATCTGTGTAGCAGTTCCTGGCTATGGGGCGCAACTTGCCAGCCCTATATCTTAGCCAACAGGAAACAGTGTGTTCAGTCCTTACAGGGTTCATTGGGAACCCTTCACTCTAACGAATTCCAGAAGAGGAGGATGATCCTTGGTTATGATATTATTAACCCCTAACACTCTGGAACCGCAGACGCTGGAACTTGGTCAACTCGTTGTTAAATCAGATGAATCGAGTGAATCTGACTGGGAGTGGGCTGCAGGCATTTTTATAGGGTTCAGGGTCCAATACTTAACATATGCACCCAATCCCATCCGTGGGAATATTTCCCCCACCTATTCCCGACTTGCCAGTAGGCTGCAGAAAGGGCAGGGGCTGCTTCCCGGTTTGCACGGAGCATGTGTCAACTTCACACCTGAGCTCCTTAGCATACCAGGGTCAGCCTTGCGACACTGAGTCTGGGGTTTGGCCACCAAGTGTCAAGTATGCATACTTTACATCGGTATCTGGCACTCACAATATACCGGCCATCCTAACACCTAGGATTACTGAGGCTTTTCAACTTCAGACTTCTCATAGACACTGAGGCGCCCTATTTGCAGGGGGCTTTTGAAGTACGGAGTTGAGAAATCCCTCAGTTCATTCACCCTTAGCATATTAGCATTGCTAAAGGATTTTTCCCGGGTTCACTGGAAAACGTTTCCTGTCTTTACATTTAAAACCAGCAGAAGAATACAGTTTATTAACAAAGTATGTTCTGTTTGTGCCACTACTATAAACGTTATATGTGTGTGTATGGTTTCTTTATTCCTCACTGCACACCAAAAATTAGAGTGCTAGCGTATTCTGATCATGAGTTAGCTTCTTTAATTGAACGCGCTATGATGTGGTTCGTGGATTTACCCGCTTCTCACGTCAATTGACTTTCCCCCATTCAAGTTAGGAAGCTAACAAGGTTACGGATACATTTTGACAGAAATCACTTCAGCTAGACCGCAAACCACTTACTCACTTAACCTTGCGGTTGCGAGGTTGAGAGCTTAGAAAAAGATATCTATACTTTCAAAGAGGCCCCCCATACACAGCAACACGTCTCTAATCAGTGCTTGGTTTAGCGCTCACAGCTCCCTCTTTTGTCGCAAAACCAATTGGTAGTTTATACACATTCCTATTACTGCAGTTAGGGAATGAGCTGCAAAATGGGGACAAGAAGGATGGTGTAGGGGAAAACTCATCAGTGTTGTGCAAATTCAGTCCCAATGTGATTTAGGGTTAATCAGCCGGGTATAATGCCTTTATTAATGGCCTTATTAACCCTTCTACCGCCACAGTCAGGTATGCTAAACGGCTCAGGTGTGAGGTAGCGCATGACTCTTGGCAAACTGTGAAGCCCCTTGCCCGGCTGCAGGAACAGTGGGCAACTTTGCAATAAGGTGGCAATTTGGTTCCCATGTAGTGATTGGCTGCGCATTATACAGATAGGACGCATAGGACGCATTCAAAAGTCTGTGCAACCAATTGGGAGATTAGATTCATCTGAGCTACATTGTGCGATACAAGAAATTCCATCATAACTAAGACTTTAACCTGGCTTTAAAAGTTCATTAGAACTAAGGATTCCCGAACAAATCCTGCAAGGACTAAATGAAAAGATTAGTTTCGGCGAAGATACAGGGGTTGCGAGTGGCTCCCTAGCCAAGGGCGATTAAATGGCTCTTTTTGCGCATCAACCCAGCGTTTGGGATTTGATGCCTACAGACTTGATTTCTGAGGATTTCGTTCCGTGGACATTCTATTTCGTTTTGCCACATCCCAGTAAGTGTTTATTCATTTTATTTTGCAAATCAAGCTGTGTGTTTTTCTTGTATAAATAAATGACAATTTATTTTATCTCACGTTTGGTTCAATCAAAGGATCCGCGTAATTTTTGTGTTAAAAGCATTGGTCTCTTGTGACAAGGGATTTTCTGAAGAGCCGGAGGAAAAGGGGCTGGTGACAGCCTGAATGTTCACACCGCTCGATTTGAATTGGGAATTTGTGAGTGTATTTCCAATTGTTTTAAAGTGATTTTTTTGTAAACTTTTATAAACGTTACTGCTCTGTTTTTTTTTGTAATTTCTTGTTTCATATGGCATGTGAGGCTTAATTTTTCCATCCATTGCATCATATGAAGAAGAATTCATAACATATGAGCTAAGTTTCTTCCATCTACTTATTTCCACCTCATCAGGGTGCAATTCTGAACTTCATTGTATAAACACCTATTGTGATTTTGAGTATATGTGGATCCCTGGGGGTCATATGTAATATCAATCCTATCACTAATTGATATAGAGTATCAGCAAGAGCACATCTACAGTAGGTAACATAGAAATCTTTTCATCATTCGATATATTCTATTCTATGGTGTATGCACAGAGGTGTTTACTGTATAACCACACTGAATATATATATATATAAAATGTATTTAAAAAAAAATTAATTGAACGACTTGTATTGTTGTTGTTTTTCCCACATATCGATTGGAGAATAACACCATCATATACCAGGATCCAAGCACCAAGGAGGACTTTTTCTGTGTATTCCACTTAAGAAGGTTATTCTGAACTGACCTTCAAGTCTTCTGGGCAGCAGGACTATGGACATTATATCTAGTTGGTATTGTAACAATAAGAGTTTGATTACGGTGAGAATTTTTCTTTTGCTCGTTAGGTGTGTGTTTATTATCACATCTTTCCAAGTGTACTGTGTAACATGTTTAAATTTGTTATTGCATTTTCATGTTAAATGTATAACTCTGGTGTGGATGTTACGCATCCTGCGCGGTCAGGGGGCATTTAAAACCAAAGGGAGAATGTAGCCCAGTCTCATGTGACTACTGATTCACTGGCCTCCTAACAATGTGTCCCCTTCTTCTGCTATAGAAGTGACTGGGGCCTAGTCCCTAGGGGATAGGGTACAGTTGATACTGTATGTGATCCAGTGCATGTACCTCATTACTAAATAAACCTCAGTAATACCAACAATCGGTGTAGTCCTGGAAGCATGACTAGTGATAAAAGAAGAAGTGTTCCTGAGTGCATCCTGAAGTCTCAGGATCCTCTTGGACTGGAGGCGCAGACCATTAATGAACCACCGTGAGCCTGTCCTCCCCATACCATTACGGTGATCTCCTGCCTCTTGTTTACCAACCAGGTATGATATAGCAGCCACAGAATACATTGGTAGCTGCACATTTTCCAGAGAGGATGGGGGGGGGGGGGGAAGAGGGCTACCCTTAATTGATTGTACTCAAAATGGTTAGCAATATATGTACATCAGTTACGCAGATGATGATCTTGCCCAGCACTCCTCAGTGTTTTATAAAGTTGACCTCTGCGAACATGCCGAGAATCGCCTTAACTTTAATCATTAAACAAACTTTTAGATCGAAGAAAATATTTTCAGCTAAGGTGACATTTGAATGCCAAATGTTTGCACATCTCTATGAAAAAGCATTAGAATGTCATTTATCGTATACGCTATATATAGATGTATTTATTTTACATTAGGGGGCTTTAATACTATGTACCATCTTTTGATATTCTTGTGAGGATGTTGTTAAATTCTGTTAAGTCCTGTGAAGGAATAATAAAGTGTTCTGTATATAACAGTGTATGTCTATTCTGCCTGTCTTTCCCCTCCCTTTTATGTAAGTTCCTGCTAGCTGCAGGCTGTAGGGGGTTAATTCTGTGGGCTTGTGATCCCCCCCTCTCTGATGGACAGAAGTAAGGTGGTGACTCATGGTCTGTGTAAGCCTATCATGGACAGTTCCTGACAGCTGCAGGCTGTAAGGGGTTCATTCTGTGGGCTTGTGATCCCCCCCTCTCTGATGGACAGAAGTAAGGTGGTGACTCATGGTCTGTGTAAGCCTATCAAGGACAGGTATAGACCAAGAGCTGGCCCCTTATGGTTCCTGATGAGGGGCAGTGCCAAATTTACTCAGTCCTGCTCTGGAGGAGGAGGAAGAGAGCAGTGGGGCTATGAGTCTCTCCTATCGTGGAATAAGCAACTTGGGACTCTTGTAAATTAGGACACCCCTCTATTGGCCAATTTTGCATAGAAATAGCTTTGTGGATATGTTAAGGTCAGCAAAAATAACATCTGTTAATCACCTTGATAACTATACATTACTAGCACTAAATGATCTCAATAGATCGTGGCCTAAAATTGATAGCCTTTTTTGTTTTACAGAATGTACCCATGTTTTACCCTTTATCAACTTTAAATGGAGAAGAGTAAAACCATATTTCTAAGCAATGATTTTACAGAATCCATGTTGACTTTTAGTACTGCATCCAGCACTGGTTCCCAACTCCAATCCTCAAGGACAACTAACAGTGCAGGTTTTAAGGCCATCCTCTCATTAGCACAGGTGGCCCAATCATTTTGATTGAGCCACCTGTGCTCACGCTGGGGGGATCCTTAAAATCTGGACTGTCCGGGGTCCATGAGGGTTGAAATTGGGAACCGGTGCAGTAGAGCTTTTGAATAGAACAAAGTTCTGGTAATTAGTGCTCTAATGACTGTGGTAACTAGTCTCTTGAAGACAAATAATATGCATAATCTTGATTGAAGAGTTTCATTAAGCAGGAAAGTGCAAATAAAGTGAGTGATGGGGTATACAGGTAAGCGCTAAGTGATCAGACACATGTATATCATGTCCTGGTAAGTGCTGTAGATGAAGATTTAATGGCTCCACTAAATCACTTCCGAATAGGACTGCGTCTCAAGCGCTGACATCCACCATGTATATACATCCCAGTAACCAATGCAAAAGGTAACTCACTTGCATAATCCTGGTATTCTTCTGTTGGCGTGCATCCCCTGAAATCAATAGAACGTTGACCTCCGAAAAAGTAAGGGGAAGCTCGGCTTCACCTTACCTTTTCGCAGGTCAACGAGCTTTTGAATAGTTTTTACAACAGATCATTAAATTAGTAGTCAGCAAAATAAGTATTGCTATATGGGTGTGCATAAAAGTATATATGTACTGTAGATATTTAATAATAATAACTTTTAGTTCAATTGTTCAATCTATTACATTTGCCCTGCGGGCAGAATTCTTATCCATGAGGGAGCAATATACGAGGGAAGGAGAGAGTTTCATTATCTGTTATTCTATCACAGACCGCCAATCTTTCCAGGAAGCTGCTAAGTTTAATGAGCTCATTTATCAGATCCGTCATACCTACGATATCCCTCTGGTGATAGTAGCAAACAAGATATATTAAGAAGTGTACAGGCAGGCACTGGAAGTATGTTTCCTTCAATTTCATGTTACAGTATGTGGATGCCTTTTGCTGGTGTTTATGTGAATGTATGAAGATAATTTTTATTTAAAGCAATATTTGCTTATGATTTTCTTTGGCTTTCTAATTTATTTTGGCCAAAAACTAGCCTAAATTCCCTGAAAATTTAAAATGAATAACATCTATTAACATTTTAGCTGCTGGCTTGTAATGCTTCAAAAAGTAATGAAATTCATGCTCCCTTGGAAACCAAGGGTTTAGTCAAAAAAATGTCAGACATTATAAAAAAAAAAAAGTTAAACTACAATGCAAAATTATATTACAGGTATAGATAATTACCTTTTTGATGCATATTCAATGTCTGCCCTTGAAGAGTTTATATTTGCATACTCTGCGCTGGATGGCACGAGATGATGTGTACCCAGAGAAATTCCACTTACGGTTGCGCACGCTCCCATGTCAATCCAGCACTAAGGTATGATGGAGTATCTTTCACCTAATTGATGGCAGCAGGTAATGGACTGCCTCCAGGAACCTAGTGCCTCTGGCTATTTGGGCTAGAGGTACTAGTCCTGTCAATAAATATCACCATCTGGCAGGGCCGCAAACAGGGGGTTCTGCCAGTGTTGACGTCCAGGGCCCCGTGAGTCAGAGGGCCCATCTGCCCGAGACCCCTGCGCGTCTGTGCCCATTCTATAAAAAAAAGTCAGGGGGAAAAAAAGCCGGCGAACCCCGTGCAGATGCGCAGAGCTGAGTTCTCGGCGCGCTTGTGCAGAGAAGCAGGGTGTCCGGCCTGCTGCCTGTGGGCCTGCTCCTCCCTGCTCCCCTCCCCCGCTCCCAATGTGCGATGGAGGGGAAGAACCATTGCGAGCCCACACGCGCCAACCCAGCTTCCCCTGCACGCGCCAACCCAGCTTCCCCCACGCGTGCCAAATCAGCTTCCCCTGCATGGCCGCCAACCGAGATTCCCCCCCGTGCGCCAACCCAGCTTCCCCCACGTGCACCAACCCAGCTTCCCCCACGTGTGCCAAACCAGCTTCTGCCACGTACGCCAATTGAGCCACGCCGGGGGAATTAGCCCACCAGTCTCCCATTCCCAGCCGCCTACCTCCTGTGCCTCACGCCTCCCGAGCCTACCATCAGTCACCCACCCGTGCAGTCAGACACCCACCCAGGCAGTAAGATTCCCACCCACCCAGGTAGTCAATCAACCACCCAGGCAGTCAGTCACCCACCCACCTACCCACCCAGGCAGTCAGTCACCCACCCTCATAGTCAGTCAGTCAAAACAGTCAGTCACCCACCCACTCTGAGTGGGTGACTGAGTGGGTGGGTGACTGACTCAGTCAGTCAGTCACCCACCCACACAGGCAATCTGTCACCCACAAAGGCATTCTGTCTACCACCAACCCAGGCAGTCAGTAACCTACCAAGCAACCAGTCAGTCACCCACCCAGGCAGTCAGTCACCCATTGTCACGGTAGACCAGGTCTTATCTACACATTAATACCGGGATTCTGGTCTGAGCACACAAGTTGAGTAAAATAAATGTTAATTTATTTATTTTCAGACAAACACAGAAATCTTTATAATATAAACTTAATAAAACACTTACTGGGATGGAGAAACAAACTCAAATGTCCTTGGAATCAAAGTCCCTGGGCACCCCTGCACGCATGCAAGTGGGTGCGCACAATGATCGGTGTAGCAGTTCCTGGCTAGGGGCACAAGTTGCCATACCTATATTTCCACCAAAAGGAAGAGGTTAATTCAGTCCTTACAGGGTTCGTTCGGGAACCCTTAGCTTTAACAAATTCCAGAAGAGGTGGATGATCCTTGGTTATCATATTATTAAACTATCACCCTCCGGAAACGCTGATGCTGGAACTTGGTCAAATCTTGATGAATCAGGTGAATGCCCTCCCTATTGCTTTTTCTGTTTACTGTTTCCTCACTCCTTTGTGAACATCTCTGTTCTCTCCAACTTCCCCACCCTTCACAGCACCATTATTTATACACCTGTCTCCCAACAACTTATTTACCCCTCAATAAAAACCACCCACACAAATCCTCTATTCACACCCTCTATCTACTCCTTCCTGCTTCTGGGGATCTCCCCTAAGCCTGAAGCAAGACATACACACCTGAACTCACCCATGCATCCCTGCCATCTCTTCCACTGTAAATGGTGTTAACCTTTGATCTAATACTCACTAACCTTAAAACTCACCCCACAAGATAAGCATCCCTATAAGCCTGCACTCATGGTTACTATCCCACACTCGGCCACTCCTACCACCCATTGTGGCTAAGCACAGCCATACACAGCACTTATCCCCTCACCTGCTGTCTCTGTAAGTCTCCCAGCAAACATCTTAGATTGTAAGCTCTTCGGGGCAGGGATTTATTTTCCTATTAGGTACACGAGAGATGAGGGAGTGTGTCGTGGACTAACACAGTGGTAATGGCAGCTTCTTGGTGCATTGAGCTCCCAAGTAGCCAAGCTTGGGGAGATAGGATAGAAGTAGGGTAGGGAGGGAAAACAAGAAGCGGCTGATGGTGTAGTAAATTACAAAACACCTTTAATACACATAAATATATTAAAAAAACCCTGAGGGCGTACTCACACTTGGCACTGCCACTCAGGACACATAAAGGTATCTTTACAGCAGTGTGCTGTCCGGTGTGTGCTTAGTCCGTCTCAGTACTCCACTGGCGGTCCTCACAAGCGGCCGCTGGAGTTCTCGCACAGTTGACTCTGGTCGGCGTCTGACATCACAGTTTACCGGGAATGAAGTTCCTCCTCTCCTCTTCCACTCCGTGAGTATACACACCGACAGCAGAGGGAGCGGGTCCGGGATGTGGTTGTAGCGTGGCAAGGCCTGGGTTAAGATTCAGAATGCTCGTTGTACTTGCCGAGTTCAGGAGCATAGAGAGTTCCGTAGTAAAATCCGTTTCTGTGTCTGAGGGTCTGAGAGGTGGTGGGTAAGCCGAAGTCGGGAGCCAGAGAAGGTAGTCAGACAAGCCGGTATAAATCTGCAGGAGTAAAGACAAAAGAGAGCCCAACACATTTTCCAGGCTACACAGAAAGCAAGGAGCTATGCAGAGCAAGGAGGAAGTGACAGAGCAGGGTATTTAAAGCGGTATCCACCAATCCGGAAGGGCGCGTGACAAGGAGCAGCTCCTGAAAGGCTGGGAGTAAGAGGGCTCAGCTGAGAGTGCAGGGGGCATGGCAAAGACTCCTGTGCTGAGCGGGGGGTGGAGGCAGGCATGGCGTGCATGTTACAAATGCCAGGGATAGATGCGAGCTCTGAAACACCGGCGTGAGAATCCAAGATGGCGGTGGCACCGTGAGTAGCGGTAAGTGCGCGTGGCGGCAAGGGATGCAATGGGGGTCAGGGGCTGCGGCAGCTACAGTACTGCTAGTGGGTAAGGAGGGGTCACGTCGCAGGGGACATGGACCCCGATTCTTACACAAATATTATAAACCTTATATGTACTGATGCAGCCAACAGTATTAGAACACTTACCGGACAAATTCCTGGGAGATTCTGGGACAGTCTCACCGTAAATGCCCCAACATTGCCTTTACTATGGGCCATTAAGAATCTCATAGAAATGTTGAGGCAATGTTGCAGCAATGTTGAGGCATTTACTGTGAGACTGCCTCAGAATCTACCCAGGCAGAGTTCTAATACTTGTTGCTGCATCTGTATGTGTATGTTTTCTTTTTACCTAGCTGCACTCCAAAAATTAGATTGCTAGTTCACTCCTAGCGCAAGTTAGCCATTTAATTGGACAGGCTGTGATGTGGCCTGCGGTTTAACCCTGTTCCCACGCCAATATACTTTGTCCCCTTCAAGTTGTGGCTAACCTGTCGGTGGATACATTTTGACAGAAAAGCACTTCACCTAAACCACAAACCACTTATCCAATTGACCTTGCAGTTTAGAGGTCTAGGACTTAGAGAGTGATCCATATACTTCAAAGTGGCCACCAATACATAGGCACGCTTCTTCAATCAGCGCTTGGTGTAACACTTGCAGCTCCCCCTTGTGCCACAAATACAATTGTCACATTTTACACATATTCACATTGCTTCAGCTAGGTTTTGAGCTGCAAAATGGGGCCTTTAAAGATGGTGGAGGGGAAAACATGATATGAGGGGATAATACTGTAACGGCTCGGGGGACTCGCTCTTCCCAGCGTGTCCCCGTCACCTTGGTCCCTCCGGCTAGCCCTTCCCTTTCTCTGCCTTCGCAATCCCTGCCCCACTCCCTTGCGGCGCGCTCAGCACGCTCCCATTCACGGTCCGCGCACTGGCGTGGTTCTTCCATTATGTGCGCGCGTTCCCGCTCCCTGGTCTCCCGTCAGGGGACTCGCGCCCCTCGGCGTGCCTCCGTTCCCTTACCTGCTTCCTCCGCTCCTTCCCCCTCTCCTGCCCTTCAGCCGAGCACCTCCTCCGCGATGCTTCCCCCATGCTCTGGCACTCGCGTGTTGCGCCCACGTGACCGCATTACAGAGGGTGCGCGCACCCGCTCTATTTACCAATCCTCCCCCGATACTGGTTCCGCCCCTCAGAGCTTACAGGCCATTACCCTAGATTACCTCCCTGTCTCCTCCCCTACTCTCACACACCTATCACTGCAAGCTCCCAGACAAACCCCTGCTCCTCTCCTTCCTGCTATTTGTCCTCCCTCCTTTATATCCCCAGTCTGCCCTCTGCTTCCTGTAGCTCCTGTGTGTGCAGTGTCTATGCCAAGCTCCCTTGTCTATTTTAGCTCTGGTTTCGGTCCCTGCCCTTGTTTGGATTCCCTTGGTTTGAACTTGAACTCTGCTGTGGACTTTGACTTCGCTGCCTTCTCCTACCCTTGAACCTTGGCTTTCAGACATTACTACACTGCTCTCTCCAATCCCTGGACTCTGGCTCTTGTACAACTACCTTCCAACCTCTGGCGCACCGGACTCAGCAAGTATAACGTTAACCCTTTCTCATCAGGCCCGGCAACGCAATTACCACACTCCTGGTACACCCCCACACTGCTGTGGATGCATGTTATACCCTTACCCAACTCAGTACTGGGGACTGGCCAGGTCTGCGGGCATACAGGCGTTACAAATACTTTTTAAACTCTTTCAGCCCCAACAGGCTGCACATTTGGGACAATAATGGTTGTGTAGGGGAAAACATGGTATTATGGGGACAATAAGTTTTGTTAACTTATTTTCAGCTGTCTCAGCTGTTGGGAAGGCTCCTCCTTCCCAGGTTTTAAGCCCGCCCCTCCCACTTTCCATGTAAGTAAGTCCTTTCATTCTACTGGATACAAATCCAATGGTGGTCTTTCTCCCTCCTAATAGAGGTAAATGAGAATTTTAATCCTAATAGAGGTATATTAGTATTTTATCTGGTAGTGTTATGACTTGCAAACAGGTGTCTGCCTTGTCGTGGCTCACAAGCTTACAACGCTTTGGCCAAATGGTAAAACTAAATGACCCTTCTTCAAGAGAATATATAAGTATTTTACTGTGTATTTTTGTCATATTGGATGTAGCAGTAGGCTTCTTTGCATTTGTTGTATATATATGCCACGCTCAATAGCTCTCCTTTTTGACCCTTATATACATATATATTTTGTGGGGGCTCAGGTGTTCCCATAAAGAGCTTGCTGGGGTTTTGTGGGGTTTGTTAACTTATTTGCAGCTGTCTCAGCTGTTGGAGGTTAGTGGCTCCTCCTCCCCAGGTTTTAAGCCCACCCCTCCCCACTTCCCAAGTGTGACTGTCCTTTAATTCTACTAGATAAAGATCCAATGGTGGTCTTTCTCCCTCCTAATAGAGGTAAATGAGAATTGTAATCCTAATACAGATATATTAGTATTGTATCTGGTAGTGTTATGACTTGCGAACAAGTGTCTGCCTTGTAGTGGCTCGCAAGCTTACAACGCTTTGGCCAAAGGGTTAAACTAAATGACCCATCTTCAAGAGAATATACAGTATAAGTATTTTACTGTGTATTTTTGTCATATTGGATGTAGCATTGGGCTTCTATGTTGTTTGTTGTATACATATGCCACGCTCAATAGCTCTCCTTTTTGATACTTATATACATATATATTTTGTGGGGGCTCAGGGGTTCCCAAAAAGAGCATGCTGGGGTTTTGTGTATTTTTTATTGTGGGGACAATATATTTTAAACCCTTCACTCGCAACAGGGCTTAGGGTTAACAAGCCGGACATAATACCTTTATTATTGGCCTGGTTAAGCCTCTCCTGCCACACTTGGCATACCGGGTCTAACTCCTTACCTGGTGACAGTGAGTCTGGGGTTTGCCTACCAAGTTTTGATAGCCCATACTTCGCACAGATATCTGGTACTTTGCAATAATCCGGCCGCCCTGACACCTAGGGTCTCTGAGGCTTTTCAACTCCAGACTTCTCTAGACACTGGGGCACCAACTCAGCAGCGTGCCCATTAAAGTATGGAGGAAAAATTCCTTAGCTCATTGACGTGCTAATGGATTCCTTGCCGGACTGTCAGGAAAGGGTTCCTGCCTTTACATTTTAAAACATACCTGAAACACATTTTATTGTTATATGTACATTCAGTATGTGTGGGTTATATAAAAACAACATGTATGTGAATGTTACATTCTCAACTATCTGTGTTCCAAAAATTAGAGTGCTTGCTTCTTCCTAACAAATGCTAGCTACTTTATTGAATAGGTTCTGTAATGTGGTTTGTGGTTTGAACTATGGCATACAATGTATTGCTTGCTGGAATCGGTAACCGCAGTAGCACTCCACCACTTGACCTTAACCACCACTTGACCTTAATTGGTTAATGAGACCACAGGATACATTGTTGCATTCTGCCACTTCAACTAGACCTCAAACCACTTATCCACTTGAGTTTGTGATTAAGACTTCCCCGGGGGGTTTTGCGGTTTAGGAAGTGATACAGAACTTCAATTGAGCCGCTTACCACCGACAAACTTATTCAATTAACCCCTTCACCGGCACACAGACCCCTTAACATGTGCATATCTGGGCCACTGCTCTAGCAGTGAGAGCTAAACCAGCTGATCAGTATTTCCTCTCCACTGTCACAGCACACACAGAGTTCTACTAATAAAATGATTGAACACTTTGCTGGCCTTAATTGATTAACTTTATTGATTACAGTCAATTAATATATTCCTGCAGTTTAAGGATCTCAGATTCCATCACATTGTGTGTCAATGACATTGTTACTATTCTTTTGTATATGGTTTTGTGGTCATTATGGTTGAAGAGATCTAGTACACTGTATATGGTAACTAATAATTTGAGGCGGACCTATTAAATTAATCTGTGATCCTCAAATCATATGATTTTTCTAATAAAATGAGAGTAATTTAAAATTTTGTAGGTTTCCTGTTCTGGAAGCTTGTTATCTACAGCCTGTAAATATCAGTGGGTTTCAAATGCTTCTAATATCCAGAACAATCTCCCCCTCCCTGCAGACAGGACTCACGGGTTAAATCAGGATTAAGACATTTTCTAGAGTTGACATTTTTGCACCTCACTAATCTGCCTACACAGGTCCAGAAATACATGTAAATGCATTTGCATGCAGTGTTTGGCAGAGCTGGGTGAGCAATACTGCAGCCCCCTGGGTGGTAGTCACATTTACATTTCTCAGGGTAAGCGCCACAGTCTCCACCTCCTAGTATGCAGGTAAGTAGCGAATTATCTGGGGTCTTGCATCGAGGATTGTCAGATTGTGGGCACTTTGTTATTACTCCTCCACAGGTCCAGAGTCCTTGGTATGCACAATAACAGGCCAAATTTTCAGGGGGCGGTTGACTGATAATGCAGCCGCCAAAATAGTAATCGCAGTCACATGAGGCTGAAGCAGCAGTATCAGGACCTACAAAACAGAATTATTGACATGACTACGATATGTTTCCAGCACAGGATGAATAGATTAAACTGCTGGCATTATAGTGGTCGGATTAACAGTATGGGCGTCGCAACCGAAGGAGCTGATGAGAAGCACATTCTTAGAGAAATTCTCTTAACTCATGTACTACTGTGAGGGCATTTTTATAAGTTTATTTTTTCAATAAATATGTGTACAGTCTGAACGATGGGCCTTTGTTCTGTTTGCTCTTCCCCTAAAGACTTTCTACTAATGCACACTCACACGTATATGTAGCCTTCTTTCCCTGTACTGTAAAGAGGCTACTGGTGGCGCCATTACCTTTTGGGTCACGGAGGTCCCAAGCCTCCGCCACGGGGAGCCTGGGATGATATACAGTAACAATAATCTTGGTGTAGCACCTCCACCTGGGAGGGATCCCAATGTAGTGGGGGAGCTCCTCACGGGAAACAAATATACTAGTAAACACACACACACACTATAAAATAACAATAACCTTTGCTGGCAACACATATTATAACGGTAATAGTAAATACTAACCAGGAACAGCTATCCACCATACCTCGCATGGCCGTATCCCACCGCCGTGTCCCAAAAGTCCCACACCAACCCCAATGTGTGAAACAGTGCTGTTCACTAGCCTAGGTGTAATGGTTGGTGCACGTAGTTTAGTAGGTACCTGCAGGGTGCTTCAGCACCCAGGCGCACTGACTGAATGAACAGGATCCGATGATCCAGTGATGGAGTCCACCTCCGTGATGAGTCCGCCTCCACGTGGAGTGGTATCCGGCTGGAGTGTCCCACATAAAGATAGTCTCTGTGATGCAATGATGGTCTGGTCCCCAGTGCTGTGCAGTGTCACAGCTGTGTCCCTGATACTGAATAGCTAATGGGGCACTGTCTCTGTCTAAGGGCCTGTCCCTAATGCAGCCACAATCATACAGGGAAGTCTGGGCCTAGCTGGGGCCTATTAAGGTGTCTCTGGCCTAGTGCAGGGGCCACAGACACCTTGCACATACACCCTCACCTCTCTGCGTCCCAGCTCCGACTAACCTGGCTGCAGCATGCAGAAATGTATCTATCTTCCCTTTGCAGGGGAAGCGGCAGTCCTATTCACTGATACATACCATGTGACTTGTCCCTAAGGCTCATGGGATATGTAGTCCCTGTTCGGAGCCTCTTCCTATTGGCCGCCATTTGTGTGCTTTTCCTGCACATGAGCAGCATCTCGCACATGCGCAATCGCAACCAAGATGGCGGCGCCCTGCAAGGGTAGCCACCAAAGCCTCCAGCGATCCACTCGCCACTCCACACCCCCCGCAGCGCCTCCCGCACCTCACCTGGGTGCACGCACGCAACTGGAGGTAAGGAGGTCAAAGGGGAACCCTGACATATATATTTAGAAAGGTCCACGAGGGGACCAAAATGTCGATATAGGTTAAAACAAATTGTTTTCTCACTTTTAATCAATAGCCTGTGAGTTCCTGATGTATAAGAGTCCCCTTCCTTACCTCCAGTTTGGGGGAACTGCTGATGTACCCGCCGGAGCGCCGCGTACTATCGGGAGTGTGGGGGGCAGCCATCTTGAGCGTTGCACATAACAACAAGACGTGCATGCGCAGTGGGAGAAGTGTGGTAGCCTCTGACGGTGAGGGGTTATCACGGATCACAACTCCTAAGTTTGTTACAATGGGTGTCCGGGGAAAATGACAAACTGCTGCGCTTGAGTCTTGCCCTGCAAGAATTTGACTTCACCATCCAGCACAAGCAGGGCAGCAAGCATGGCTATGCGGGTGGACTATCCCACAAGGACAAATACTTTTAGCCTGTAACTACAAGAGTTGTCCGGCCCATCAAACCGCCAGATGAGGCGGTTGTAACAGTGCCTATACTTTGAGGTGCGGAGGTGTGAGGGTGAGGAGATACCCAACCAATAATAAAGGTATTATGCCCAGCTCGGTGCCCCCCGAGCCATATTGGAGAATTGTGAAGTGTCAGCTATGCAACCCAATGATGGCAGAAACACTGTAATTGTTATAAAAATGTATGTGTGTCTTACTATTCCAGGAGTGTCAAGCAGCATAGATTTCTCTGTTTCAGCACAGACCAGAATAGTAAGACCGGACAGGGGCATGAATTACATTGAAAGGTCCCACGGTATATGACCGAAACCCCAGAACCCAGATTGGGGTTCAGAACATCTCCCACCAGGTATAAAGGGCGAGAGTAATATCATATCTAAGTTAAGTGTGCAAGGTAGCAGTGATTTGACTGTATAAGTGAAAAGGAAAAATGTTTTTAAAGTCCAGCATTTGGCAGCATAGCAAGCGTCTTTTAGCTAACTTTTGCTAGGAAGCTCCTAGAGCGCTGAGATTTGCTGTAAGCGTGTAACGCTGTGCTCACCACAAACAAGGCGGGACCCTGGTACTGAGGTGGAAATGGGTAGAAACGCCACCCACAGCCACGGGGGCACATCTGGAGAGTGGATGGTCGAGTTAGCCGGATCAGGATTGGAGAGGTTAGATTAGTCTTGATACTTGCCGAGGTCAGAGGTAGGAGCCAGTAGAATAGTCAGAGTCTGATAGCCATGGTCAGGGGTTAAAGCCAGTAGGATCGTAGAGGTCCATAAGCCGTGGTCAGGATTGGAGAGAAGTGGAAGTTCAGAGGTATGGCGTGGTCAATAAGCCAGAGGTGCAGAGTCCAAGTGTCAAATCGGGTCGGTACACTGGAGATCAATCTGAAAGAGCAAGACAATGGGAGACAAGTCAAGGCATGACTCCGAACCAGGAATTGGGAGAACAATGCAACTGGAAATATGCTCAGCCAAAGTGCAAGTGGCCCAGCTGAGCGTATATGGAAAATCATGACCAATGAGAGGGAGGTGAGGAGTACAGGTGTGGCCTCAATGGAGGCAGGGATAGGTGGAGCGGTGCAGGAGACACGTGAGCGTGACTAGAGTGTTGACGCTCAGCTGGGGAGCGGTGCACACGAGTAACTTGTGCATGCCGCATGATGTCGGCGCTCCGTAACCAGGTGCAGAGCCAGACTCCGCAACGTCCACAAGGTTCCTCCGTGAGCGCGCGAGGTGTAAACAGCAGGGTGGCGCGAGACAGCAGGTAAGGAAAAAGTGCGCTGCGGAGGACACGCTCACCGATTCCTAACAGTCCGGCCTCTGGACTCAAATATGGCTTGAGGGGATACTTCACATGAAACCACCATATTAGGTTGGGAGCATGTATTTCCCAATGAACCAAATATTGTACCGCTCCTCTTGAAATTCTCTAATCAATAATGGATTGTACCTTGTATTCTTCTTGTTCTTGTACGATCACTGGAGCAGGAATAGAAGAGGAGTCTGGAAACTGAGAACTTTGGAAGGCAGGCTTTAAGAGAGATACATGGAACACTGATGGTATCCTCATGGATGAGGGAAGCTGGAGACGTTATGCAACTGGATTGATCTTCTCCAGGATAGAGTAAGGGCTCAAAAATCTTGGGGCCAATTTGAGAGTAGGTGTCTTGAGCCTGATGTTCTTCGAAGAAAGTTACAATCTGTCTCCTGGTTTAAACTTGGGTACCTTGCGACAGTGATGATCCGCCTGGGAATTTTTTCTGCGAGTCGCCTCCCCGGAGTCCATTGAATTTTCCTTCAAGATTCTTGCAAAGAATTGATTCTTTTCTCCATGGCGAGACCCCGGAAGAAGAAGAGGTGATGGGTAGTCATGCAGGATAAAATCCGTAGTTAATAAAGAATGGGGATTATTGTGTTGATTAGTTCCTTAGAGAATTGAGGGCGAATTCTGCCCAGTGAAAAAGATCCACCCAGTTGTCTTGGGGGTCGGAGATGAAGCACCATAAGTACTGTTTGTCATGATGGGAGGCTATGCCAGGTCTGAATAAAGGGGTCACCCCCCAGCTGGCAGCCCCTACAATCATGTGTGGGACATAAGGGGTTAAAGTGTGTTGGGTAATAACTTGCATTCTCTTGTCACATCTGTTTTGTCCCCAGAATAAGGCTGCAACTCCCTGCAGCTCTGTTATATTCCTGTAGGTGTATAAATCATGTCAGGAGGGAATGGGTTAACCATATTGTGTATAGGTTGATCTGCATTCCCCCGCTTCAGCAGAATTAATTGCTATGTTATGTATTAACATGGAGAAAGGAGGAGAATGGTATTGTATTCCTGACAATAGATAAAGTGTAAACATTATATATTTTGCTATATACTGTACATGCTACGAAGATGATATTTGGACTCAAGTTAAATCCCACCTATAGCAGGCGGACCAGGGATTGTTAACCCCTTCATACTAATAGGAAGTATGATTTCACCATGTATTAGTTTATGTCATATTTGTATTCAGAATGGCAATGCGAGTTGCATGAGCCCTCTGATGTGTTAATGAGGCAATCAAGGCAAGTCATTGTGGAGATAGGGGTTAACCGTGTAATTGTTATAATGTAAACCCCATAGAATCATATCTCTGCATGTGTTTATGCTAGAAAGGTGAAATTTGGATATGTTTTACTATGCCAAGAACACATGTCGCATACATATTTTTAATCTGATTTACTACATGGGAAATATAGTTATGCGTTATCTCTGGTTTCCCTATAAGTTTGGATATAGGTTTGAAAGCTTGCCAAATGGCAGCTTTGATATGTAATTATACAATCAAAGGAAGCTCCTTGAAAGGTTTTGTGATGTACTGTCCCCTGTAGATAAGTTAGCCAGAGGTGAGAAAGACCTGTACATCAATGGAGGTGACTTGCCCTCATTGCATATGCAGCCAAGTATCACGGGTGGACGCTAACCAGTGTGACCTGTTAAATGTAACACCCCTACAGAAACAGTAACTGCCCAATAACCATTTTTACTAGACATAATAGCACCCAGGCCTCTTGTCATATTTTTTTATAAATGGGCTGGCCAAGTAGGACCAGGGGAGGAGTGTATTAATGAGGGGCTGGGCTAACCCTGCTTCTCGCGTTACCTGTCAATCTGTGATTGGGACAAGATAATTGTTCACCAATAACTGAACTGCCATGTAAGGAATGGGGTCCTGCATCTATATAATTGCTTGCACCCCTTATTCCTGTGCTGGTCGTGACTGTAACAACTGATATATTGCTTGATGTATTGTCTGTTCTGCTCATAAGAAATAAACTCATTCAGTTTACTATATCCTAATCTTGTTCAATCTGGCCTGGTTATTATATGTCAATTCTGTTCTCTTGTGACATTGTTCCAGGGTTTGATTTGTCCTCTCGGTTTGACATTGGTCTGAGGGGTTGGTCTGGACGAACAATTTAAGGAAATGCCCATCCTCTGGGTAAAAAGATTGCCTAAACTTGGAAACGAATTGTGAGCCTTGATCAGAGACTATGTTTAAACGTAATCCATGGATGCAAAAGATTTCTTTGGTAAAAATATCTGTTAGCGTAACCAAGTTGGGAAGGCCTTTTAAAGGGATGAAATGAGATTGTTTAGAAAAATGGTCAACTACAACAAGGATGGCGGTTATTCCCTTGCAGGAAGGTAATTCAACAATAAAGTCCATGGACAAGTGACTCCAAGGGCGGTCTGGTAAGGGCAGAGGGCGTAAGAGTCCAGGTGGTTTGTTGCGAGAGCTTTTGTTGCGAGCGCATTTGAAGCAAGACTTAACAAATTGTTTGGTGTCTTTTTGCATAGTAGGCCACCACAAGGTTCATTTAATGAGATCGGTAGATCTTCGGGTACCGGGATGCCCAGCCGATTTAGATGAATGTCTTTATTCCCAAATTTTCTTGCGAAAACGTGGTGCCGCATACAAACAACCATCCAGAACCTCTAGACCTGGCTTGTCCAACTCCAGTCCTCGAGGGCCGCAAACAGGTCAGGTTTCCAGGATATCCCTACTTCAGCACAGTTGGCTCATTAGTGGCTCAGTATGAAAACTTTAACTATTGAGCCAGTTGTGCTGAAGTAGGGATATCCTGAAAACCTGGCCTGTTTGCGGCCCTCGAGGACTGGAGTTGGATAGGCTTGCTCTAGACCTTCGGGAATATGAGATTGATTCGCTAAAATGTCAACGAGGACGTCAAAATAGTTGGCAGACATGATGTATTTAGATGGAAGGATGGTTTCTGATTGGCACTCTGGTTTGTCTTCGGCTATGATTTAGCGAGATAAGGCAGCTGCTTTTAAATTTTTTAAACCCGGAATGAAAAGAAATGATGTAATTCAATCGTGAAAAAAAAAGTGACCAGCAGGTCTGGCAGGCTCCAAGACGACAGGCGCTCTCAATATACAGCAAGTTCTTATCATCTGTGAGAATGGTGATTGGGTGTTCATTACCTTCCAGGAGGTGTCTCAATTCCTGTAGTGTGAGTTTAATAGCTAAAAGCTCCCGATTACCAACGTCATAGTTCTGTTCTACTGACAACATTTTTTTTTAAAAGGCACAAGGATGTATCTTGATTTGTGGTGACTGTCTCTGAGATAATATGGCGCAGGCCCCTACATCGGACATATCTACTTCCAAGGTGAAGGGTAGTTTGGGGTCTGGATGAATTAATATGGGTGCGGAAATGAAAGTTCTTTTGAGAAGATCAAACGCCTGGACCGCTTTGGATGGCCAGGAAGCAGCATCTGCCCCTTTCTTGGTTAAGGCTGTTATCAGGGCTACTGTGGTAGAAAAGTCTCGATTTAATCTACGATAGTAGTTCGCGAATCCTAAGAAAAGCTGGATATCGTTGAGAGAAGTGGGTTGTGGCCTGTCCACAACTGACTTAATCTTGGCAGGGTCCATAGCAAAACCAGAGTCCGAGATAATGTATCCTAGGAATGTCGTGGAAGTCTGGTGGAACTGGCATTTCTCTAATTTGGCATTAAGGTGATTTTCACGAAGACGAGATAAGACCAGTTTAGTGTGATTGATACGTTCAGGAAGGGACTTAGAAAAAATTAGAATGTCATCAAGGTAGACGATGACAATAGGTTCAGGAGATCCCGGAATATCTCATTCACAAATTCTTGAAAAATGGCCAGGGCATTAGGCAGAAAAAGGGCATGACTAAATACTCGTAATGACCGTCTCGGGTATTGAAGGCCGTCTTCCACTCGTGACATTGCCTTATCCAAACCAGATTATATGCACCACGCAGATCTAGCTTAGAAAAGATAATTGTTCTATAGAGACGATCAAAAAGTTCAGAGATAAGGGGTAGCGGGTAGCGGATCTTTAGCGTGATTTTATTTAGCCCTCTATAGTCAATGCAAGGGCAAAGAGAACCGTCTATTATCTTAACGAAGAAGAACCTGGCTCCAGGTGGGGATGAGGAATTCCGAATGAAGCCTTTCTTAACAATTTCTTGGATATATTCCGACATGGCTTTAGTTTCAGGAAGCGACATGGGGTATGATTTACCTCTGGGCAAGACAGGGAAGAACTTCAGATCAAACCTTATCGAACACGTCCTTGAATTCTGCATAGATCCCAGGTAAGGCACTCTTATCCTCCTTGGGAGTAATTAGGACACAGATTTGTTGAGTAGAAGTTACACAGATCTCAGCGCAATGGGGACTGCACTGTATGGGTTTATTAACGGCCCAGTTAAGTTGCAGATTGTGTTGTTGTAACCATGGCAATGTTAGGATCACCTCGATGGATGGTGTATGAATGACATCCAGGGAAATCTCCTCCTGGTGGCCAACCATCGTTAGGAGGGTGTAACGGACGTGCTCGCCACAAACCGGGACCAGACTGCAGGGCTGAGGTAGGGATGTGAATACACCGACCTTAGACCACGCAGCCGGTTCTGGATTGCGCAGTTCGTAGTCATTCGTAGCAGGGTCAGGGTTGGAGAGGCCAGAGTAGTCCATTGACACGCCAGGGTCATGGTTGGAGACGTAGAGAAATCGATGTCCAGGCTGGAGTTCGGCAACAGAAAGTCAGGAGCACACCGCTTCAGCGTAGCAGCTGAAGTGCGGGAATGGCTTCTGCGCGAGGAGCGGGAGCAGCCCATGATAAGGTCTCTGCAAGGTGAGAATGCAAGTCTCGGGAACAAGGCAAGGCTGCCACTGGAGGACTAGCGCTTCAGCACAGGAACCAGATATTAGACCTCTATCTGGGATGAATGCAGCAGGTCTCTGGAACAAGGTCAAGCTGGTACTGGGGGCCCAGCGCTTCAGCACAGGAACCAGGAAGCAGACCCCTAACTGGGGTGCAGCAGGTCTCCGTAACAAGGCAAGACTAGCACTGGAGATCCAGTGCAGTGGTTCCAGTACAGGAACCAAAAGGCAGACCTCTGCTTGGGGTGAATGCAGGAGGTCACATGAACAAGGCAAGGCTAAGACAAAGTTTCTTGTGGCAAACACAGTTACATCCTAGTGAATCTAGGGTTATGCTCAGCAACTTCCTGGGGGGAGGGGCTGGATCTATATAGTATAGCCGGCAAATAGGGGCAGAGCTGCAGTGATTGCAAGCACAGGTGCGTGCTTGCAAATTCAAGGGAAGGTCTGTTGTGAGAGCTCACCAACTCTGCAAGAGTGAGCTCCAGCCAAATCCAGGAACGGATTCCTTACAAAGGATATTTTTGCTTGTTTCAAAGGAAAGGAAGGCCGGATGAAGTGGGCATCCATTGATGGCCTCCAATCAGACGGGCAAAGCTTTATGGATGAAAGGAATAGAAATCTTTAGTTCGAAACTATGGTCAATAAAGTTGCCCCGAAACTGGATTCAATAAAGGAGGAGGTCCTGATCTGGAAATCGGCCCCTTTGAGGGAGATAGGGAGCATGATCCGAGTAGGACAGATTTCTTGGGAAGAAAGGGAAGGAGAGATAGTGCACAATGTGATTCCTTGATAACTCATTGAGCAGTGGCGTTTCCCAGTTTGAGCGGGAAGAGAAGGACTTTGTGCCCGGAATGACCACAATAGTGACAGTCCATTGGTATGTCTGCGCTGCCTCTTCGAGAAGCATAACCGGTGGCTTCCTAGCTGCATGGGTTCCGGATTATCAGGAGGCGGCGGATCTGTAGTAGAAAATTGAAAATCCGGTGATCTGGCCAGGCGTTGCAAAGAGCGAGAACATTTGGCCTTTCCTCCTGAAGATGTTGATCAACTCTAATATAGACAGCAATGAGTTCCACCAGATCAGCAGGACGCTCTTGAGCAGCCAACATCCTTAAGGGAGTCGGATAGACCTTGCCAAAAGGCTGCCGACAAGGCCTCATTGTTCCAGCCTGTCTCAGCTGCAATGGTACGAAATTCCAGGGCATATCGAGCCAAGAACCCTGGAAAAGATGAAATAAAGAAGATACAGCTTTCACCTTATGGCCCGGAGTGTCGAAGACACGTCTGAACACGATAGTGAAGTTTTCGAGGTTCCGCGTCAGCTCCAGTCTCCGTTCCCAGATGGTGGATGCCCATGCCAGGGCGCCTCTGGTAAGTAGGGTGATGATGTACGCCACCTTAGATTTAGCTCGAATTGAATCGCACATTGGTTAAGGAAACCCATAAACCCATGGTGGTCACCAGAGTAGCGATTTGGAGTAAGAAGATGGAGTTCAGCGGAGAGATTGTTGTCCAGTGAGGACAAGAAAGGGGTCACGGTTCTCAGAGGACTGGCCTGTTAGTGTTGCAACGTAATAGCCCCGAAAGATTGTGCAAGGAATGAGCATGATTCTCCAGTTTGGAGCACATGTCACCAACTGAGGTCAAAGCCTGACCCAACTCAGTGGGGTCCATATTTGTGGGCCTGTGCATACTGTAATGATTTGCTCACCACAAACAAGGCGGAACCCCGGTACTGAGGTGGGAATGGGTTGAAACGCCACCAACAGACACGGGGGCACGTTTGGAGAGTGGATGTTTGGGGTAGCTGGGTCAGGATTGGAGAGGTTAGATTAGTTTTGATACTTGCCAAGGTCAGAGGTAGGAGCCAGTAGAATATTCAGAGTCAATAGCCATGGTCATTAGTTAGGATTTAGAGGTCCGTAAGCTGTGGTCAGGATTGGAGAGATGCGGAAGGTCAGAGGTAAGCTGGGGTCAGTAAGGCAGAGGTGCAGAGTCCAAGGGTCAAGCTGGGTCGGAACACAGGAGATCAATTTGAAAGAAGAAGGAACGGGAGACAAGGCAAGGCTAAGAACCAGGAAGTGGGAGAACAACGCAACTGGAACTATGCTCAGCCAAAGTGCAAGTGGCACAACTGAGCATATATGGGAAATCAGGACCAATGAAAGAGAGGGGAGGAGTAGAGGTGCGGCCTCAGCGGAGGCAGGGATAGGTGGAGCAGTGCAGGAGACATGTGAGGATGATGAGAGTGTTGACCCGCAGCTGGGGAGCGGTGCACACGCATCACATGTGCACGCTGCGCGACGCCAACACGTGCCATAACTGGGGAGCGGAGCCAGACTCCGTGATGTTCACAAGGTTCCTTCGCGAGCATGCTGTGTAAATAGCGGGGTTGCGCGAGGCAGCAGAAAATGAGAAAGTGCGCCGCAAAGGACGTGCTCCCTGATTCCTTACAAAGTGTCTTTCAGGTAAAAACTTGGAAAATCACATATTACAATTTGTATAAGTTTATATAAAAATTGATGAATTAATTTTAATGGTTCCAACATGTTAGGCACATTGGGGCTTTCATTCAAAACACCAGAGACAGAAAAAACACTTAATTTATGATCACTGTCGTTTGGAAATGCATGGCAGAAAATTCCTTTGAATGAGCAGAGCATATCCAGCCCCGGACTTCTAAGACATCCCGCTGGTGTGCTGCCATGATGTCTGAAAAAACTCCGACCTACCAAGGTGTGAAGTGGGGAGGGTTAGCCCAAGTACCCCCATCTTAGTGTAAAGTCAGGGCAGATCGTCAAATGGCTGCCCAGCCAAGACTGAGATTCGCCTGGTAGAGGGTAGCGGGGGTGGGTGAAGGTGGTATTTGTCCCTTGGTCATTGTTTAGGCCTTGCAGGGGGGGCTTCGGATGGAGTAAAACCCTTCATTACCTTAGCCGTTAATACGCTAAGGCAATGAAGGGGTTAGCCCATCCCGCTACCCACCCGCAATGTCTAAACACCCACCAAGGGACAAATACCCCCTTCACTCAACCCCGCTACACACAATAAAAACAATACACACTACAGCTCCACTACCCACATCATAGGCCCTCAATAAACATTACTACGGTATATCAAATAAGCTACCCACCCACCACCTGTGACCCCAACAACCCCTATACCCCCTAACATACAATACATTATTTTTTCTGCACAGGAATTATACTACAGGCCGGCGGTGGCCCATGGGTGGTTCCGCAGGTGTCCGGGGGTCCCCGCTTGCCTGCAGTACCAATTCTGTGCCCCATAAAATAAATTAAAATAAATTAAAAATACATAAATATTTTTAAATAAATACACCCTAACACATACAGTACACTCCAGTAATGGACAAAATTACTATTATTCACATATGTATATGCCAATTTCAAATACAAGAAGTAGCAGAAATAAAATAAATACATCTTGCACTCACCCCTGCCAGGCACCCACGATGAAGGCCGTCCTCATCCTCACCCCGTTCCTGCCCTCCCGGTGCTGCAAAAAATACACAAGAATAAAAAGAGACAATATACTGTAATGGCCCCTAACCCCTTAAGCACCAAAGTGGTAAGTAACCGCAAGAGTAATTAAGTTGTTAATCCATCCTCACACACTACCCACCCGGGAGGCCTAACCACCCTCACCCACTGTAAAAATGAATGGTGAAGGGTGGGGGTATTTGCCTGGGGAGGGTGCCTAGGCCTCGTGTGTGGGTATAGTGGCAGGGTGGGTTAACCCCTTAATTACTTTTATGGTTATTAACCAATAAGGTAATTAAGGGGTTATGGGGCATTAGAATGTATTTGCAATGTATTTTTGTGCCAACGGAGGACAGGGAGCTGTTACCTGATAGGGACATACATCTTATTGATGTGGTAAGTACAACTGTATTTATTTACTTTACTTATGCTGGTTTATGTGATTAATAATGGACAAGTAATCAATTATCCATATCTGGATAATAGTTATTTTGCACATTACTGTACTGTATGTGTTTGGTGGTGAGGGGGGTTGATTTATTTAAATGTAGGACATGTTTTATTTTTTTTTACATAAAGGGTTGTTTCCTCAGGTCTGCGGGGACATATGGAGACCACCTGAGGGCCCCCGGACGCCCACGGGTACCACTTGCGGACCCTCAGGGGTCACCTAGGGGAAAAACCATGGGCCCCACAGCTGTAGGAGCCACACAGACCAGCAGGGACAACCCGAGTGCACCCAGGCCCACGTAGGAACAACCCGAGGACCCAAATGTGGCTCAGGGTGACCCGGGGGAACCACCTGTAGGCCCACGGCGCCAAGCAGGGAACACCCAGAGACCCCCATGCCCTGTGGACAGCCCCTCTGGTGCACTGTGTGGTCTGCGGACACCTCTCGGGACCACCGGGGACTACCATAGGCCTGGGGTATTAACCCTGTATGTATAATAATAAATCATGTTTTTATGGGGGGGCAAAAGGGGTGGGTGTCACAGTAGACCAGGTCTCATCAACACATTAATACCGGGATTCTGGATTGAGCACAACAAGGTGGACAAAATAAATTGTAATGTATTTCCTTTTAAGACAAACACACAAATCTTCAAAATTACACTCAATGAACACTTATTGGGATGGGGAAACTAAATAAAATGTCCACGGAACGAATGACTTGCAAACAAAATCTCTGGACACCCCTGCACGCATGCATGGGGATGCGCATTTTGAGCCGTGTGACAATCCGCCGAAAGGAATATTTTTGTAAAGTCCTTAGCTCAAACGAATTCTGGAAGAGGGGCATAATCCTTGGTTACGATGTAGTTAACCCCTCACACTCCGCAACCGCTGACGCTGTAACTTGGACGTTTCTTGGTAAATCTTAGATGGAACAGGGGAATCTGACTAGGACTGGGCTGCAGGCATTTTTATAGGGTTAAGGGTCCTATCTCTAACATACCAAGCCAATCCTCCCGTGGGAACAAATTTTACCACCTATCCCAAACTTTCAAGAAGCTCACAAAAAGGGCAGAAGTTGCTTCCCGGTGTGCTAAGAGCATGCGCTAACTTGACACCTAAGTTGCAGGCCCAACCTCTTACCTGGCGACAGTAAGTCTGGGGTTTGGCTACCAAGTGTGAATAACCCATACTGTACTTCGCACCGGTATCTGGTACTTAGCAATATCCCGGCCACCCTAACACCTAGGGTCTCTAAGGCTTTTCATCTCAGGACTTCTCTAGACACTGGGGCACCAACTTAGCAGTGTGCCCTTTGAAGTATGGAGATGGCACAACACTAGAAGCTCTCCCTTGTGTCGCTAACACAGTTTGCACATTTTCCCATTCAGTCATAACACTGCAGCTAGCTTCTGAGCTGCAAAACAGTGACAATAAATATATGGTATAGGGAAAACATGGCATTTTGGTGGCCACACAATTAACCCCTTCAGTCCCAACAAGGTTTAGGGTTAAGCAGCCGGGCATAATACCTTTATTATTGGCCTGGTTTACCCCATCACTGCCACAGTGGTTTATGTATTAATGTTTATTAATATGTTCATTCTTATTGTGGGGCCTAAGAGGTGGGTAGTGGGGCTGTTCTCTGTAGTGTTTTAATTGTGGGTAGTGGGTAGGGGGTGAAGTGGGTATTGTTCCCAAGGGGGGTTGGGTAGGCCTCCCTGATGGGTAGTGGGTGAGGTTGGGTAGGCCTCCCTGGTGGGTAGTGGGTGAGGTTGGTTAGCCTTGTCACAGTAGACCAAGCTTATTAAGACTTTTAATTACCAGGATCATTGATTGAGAAAAGCAGAGAGATAAAAATTAATTGTCTTTATTCACATAAGGAACGTACACAACTATGCTACACAAATTACAAGAAAAAGACACACTTACTTTGGAAACTGGGATAACAAAATAATCTTTTCTAGTTGCAAACACACAGCAAAATAATTCACAGCCACTTTTCCTTTCTGTGGCCGTTTGTTGTTGGATTCTGGTCACTAGGCCTCTCAGAAATTTAGGCGATTTACTCAGAGCTGGAACTCCTCAAATGGGACTGAATCTCAGGTGAATCACACAAGATGGAGCTGATGGAACTCATGAAAAACTTAGATGGATCTGATGGAATTGATTAATCTAACTCTCTGACTGACTTCATGACTTTTTAAAAATTCCCAAAAGTCTGGGAATTTTATCCCTGGCCAATGGACATGCTCCACCAGTACCACAGGTAGCCTGGCAGAAGCTTCAGAACAGTGTCTGAGCATGTGCAACAAAATTGTCATCTTCCCCACACTGGCTACTTGCCCGAGCATATGCCATTCTGTTTTCTTCCTGAATGCCACTCAGTTTAGCTAGGCCTAAGGTACCCTTTTGATCTAAGGATATTGGGGCTTCAATTAGCATGGAAGGGCTAACAAATTATTTGGTCTTTCCTGCTAACAAGATGTTAACACCTTCTAATCCTGCTAAGCATTTCAAAGCCCAGGCTTACACACCCTACGTGTCATCAAAAGGTTTAACACCTCTTGGACAAATGTCTCTGAAGCTCCCTCTGCTTTCTATGCAAATTAGTTGTTTTTCTAACTGACTTCCTATGACATTACTTCAAAAACCTACTTATAAATCTTGGGGGATGGTTAACACCCATTCTCTTTTCCTTTATTCAAAATCATTATTACCATAATTCATACATTTAACACATTATATGATTTTCCCCCTGAACCCTATTTTAATAAAACAAACTTCCTCTATACCAGGCAACCCTGTGCCTCATATTACCTTTTCCTGGATTATGCTGAAGCAGTACATCCTAGGGGTGAGTTGCAAGAATGTTTTCAGGATGGGGGTCTGCCTAGAGCACTGGGCTTCAATGTATCTGAGAAGCTCACTTGATTCCCAGATACATTTCTGGGGTAACTCATAACTCGGGAACCCCGTTACCTAGCCACGATCTGTAACAACTTTCTCCGGCAAACCCACCCTGAAACTTACCTTCTGAAAATCTCCCGGTCCCAGCACCTCTGAAAAAGGTAAAGCACAAAAATGGCTGTTGTCTCATATTTTGCACACAGTCACAGTAATGCATACACAATGCCTGGGCCCAAGTGCTGACACTCTAGGACCCCAAAACACGGGTCAGGGGTAACAAGTGGGCTTGACCTTTATTATAAGCCTGGTTAAACCCGCTCCCCACCACAGGCCTCGCAGGTGGGTAGTGGGGAAGGGTGGTAAGGCCACCCGGGTAAGTAGTGGGTGAGGGGGGGTTAGGGGCCATTATACTGTCGCTCTTTATTCTTTTTTTTGTTTTACAGCGCCGTAGGACAGGGACGTGTGAGGATGAGGACGGCCTTCATCGTGGGTGCCTGGCAGGGGTGAGTGCAAGATGTATTTATTTTATTTCTGCTGCTTCTTGTATTTGAAATGGGCAAATGCATTATTATTCATATGTGGAGAATATTAATTTTGACCATTACTGTACTGAATGTGTTAGGGGGTGGGTGGGGTGTACAGTATTTCTTTAAAAGTATTTATGTGTTATTTAATAATTTTTTTGTGGCACAGAATTGGTACTGCAGGCAAGCGGAAACCACCCGAGGGCTAACGCCAGCTCGTAGTATAATTCCTGTGCATCACCAAACAATTAAGCTATAATATGAATGTTAGGGGGTAGAGTGGTTGTTGGGGGTATGGGGGGGGGGTGGTGTGTATTGCAATGTTTATTGGGGGCAATTGTCCCCAATATACATGCTATTTTACCTTAACCCCTTCATTGCCTTAGCGGTTAGCTGCTAAGGTAATGAAGCTGCTTTAATATATTTTTTTTATTAATATTGTTCATGAGTAGGGGGTTTCCTGAGCTGAACCGCTTTAATTTCTGGCTCAGGGACCCACTGCTTTATGAGTTGCAGGCCCCGGTATGGGGTATCGGGTGCCGGTATCCCAATGTCACGCAATAAAAATTGCGGCGACACTGGCACCCGATGCCCCATACTGTTGTCTCTAACCCGGGAAGCAGGGGGTCCCCGTGGCTGAAATCAATGCAGTTCAGCTCAAGAGTCCCCATGCCCCTGCACACTATTAAAAAATATATATTAAAGCATCTTTACTTTACCTTACCCTACCTTAGCGGCTATTCGATAAGGCAATGGAGTTAAGGCATAATAGCATGTTAATGGGGACAATTGCCCACAATAAACATTGCAATACACAACACACACACACTATTAATAAAAATGACATTAATGCAGCTTCATTACCATAGCAGCTATCCGCAACGGTTATGAATTATTGTTTATTGATATGTGTGTTTTGAGATGTGTGTTAGTGTAGATGAGCAGGGTTTCTCCGGAGCATAACTGTGTTGGTTTCCTTTCTGGGGACACTCTGCTTCCCGAGATATAGGCCCCATTATGGGGTGCCAGTATCTACTATGCATTTAAATGTCCCAATCACGTGACCAGGACATTTAAATCCTGCAGGGGGATACCGGCACCCCATCACGGGGCCTGTATATCGGGAAACAGGGGGTCCCCCGACCTGTACAATGCGGTTCAGCTCTGGAGACCCCCTGCACATCTACACTATGAATAAAAAGTTATTTGTAAGTAATTTTATTCTGGCGAGATTTGCGCAGAGAGAGTGACGGATCTCTCTGCTGCAGGCAGATCTCGCCAGGGAAACCCTTCACGGCAGACAGACTGTCTCACCACCGGCTACTTGCCATTTTGAAAAATGTTGCTATCACATGTATTCGGGCCTTCCTGCATACTGTGAGAGCAACTCAAAAAAACCATGGCGAGTTCAAACTCTGACGAAAGTTCTTTTTCGTCGCTTACTGCATAGACCCCTGCATCTTCTGCCGTCTATGAGAATACCTTTTTTGTTTCACGTCTCCCTTTTGAAGCCGGTTACCCTGAACTCTCGTACTTCTGACTCTTCCTCACCTCCTCCACCTTTCCTCGCACAAGGTAAACAGGAATATGAGGTACAATCCATCCTGGATTCCAGGTCCTCCAGAGGATCAATCCAATACTGGAAAGGTTTTGGACACAAAGAAAGGTCCTGGATTCCTCATCATCGTCTCCATGCACCCAGACTCCTATGTCTTTTTCATCAAAGATATCCTGACAAACCTTCCTGGAGTTGCTCCTGAAGGGGCGAGGGGTACTGTAAGGATCCGCCATCATCGCCCCTCTCGGTGCTTTCTACTCATCTACACCCACAATCGGGTGCCCTGCATCTGCTGCCCCTTGCAGCACATCTCACAGATCAACCATTGCAAGAGTACCTCCTATGGGTGCGCACGGATATCACTCAGCGTCTAATGCCACCTCAGCTGGCCCCGCCTCTATGCTTCCATTGCACGGTGTCATCACCATCGCGCAGCGCGCACCCACTATGCGCGGCACCCACTATGCGTGGCACCCGCTATGCTATGTTTTCCAGTAGTCAAACACAGCCAAGCTTATTAGGGAGTTTGCTCCCTCCTCATTGGACTGTTCTCCCTATTTATGCTCAGCCTGCCCTCTGGCACATCGGCTGAGCATAACTTTGTTTATGTACGCTGTGTTCACTGCAGTTCTGCCTCCTTTCTGAGCCTTGCCTGTCCTGTTGCCTGACCTTGTTTGATTTTTGGATTCCGCACTTCTCCGTTCCTGATCCGGGTTGGCGTTTACCAAATCCCCACCTTGGCCTCGCGGTCACGCCTTGTTTGTGCTGAGCGCATCGTTACAAGAATCTACCAGTGATCAGCTTTTCCCATGTTATTCTGAACCCCTTGCGGACCGAGTTGACACTGGTATTTTTTGGCAGTAGGACCCCATATTCGCGTGCAATAACCGAATATTCAAACAACCACCTGGCAAACAAATCTCACCCCTAAGGCACACACAATACGCTGTGCTGGTGATTAATTTGGGAGAGGGGAAAATGGGTTTATTAAACACGGGGGGGCCCTGCTCCTTTAATTTGTCCTGGCCCCATGATTTCTATTGGCGGCCCTGCCGGGCGTTACTGTATGAATAATGCTCTGAAATCAGACAAACAGCTTCCAGAACTGATGGGATAATCAGAGTCTTGTGCTATAATTGTACTTGCAGCTTTACGTATGTAAAATGGGTGCATGTCATTTAATGGGAATTCTTGAATACTTAAACTTTCTAACTTAGATACTCAATTTTCATATCAAATGGACAGTTTGTACTTGTGAAAAAAATCATTAAGGTGTTTGAAAAATATGCAGTTTTCAATAAATACATATTAAAAACATTACCGTGCATTTTTGTAACTATAGAGGTCTGTTTGTAATATATGACAATGCTAGGAATGAACACTGTAGTTCTGCACATAGAATAGAAACACACCCTAATATAATGTCTGTACCCGAAGTGTAGGTAGAGTGAAAGAAAGTGATAGCACTGGAATTTAACATATTTCATCCCACTTCAAAGGCTAATTACAGTACCACAAATATATTGTTTGAACTCTAATTTGTGAGAAGTGCTAAAGCACTGTGGTTATAACTTCATCAATCTCTAAATAAAGCCGTACAGGGATATATCTTACCTGAGAAACTGATCCCCAGCAGCAGGCACATAGTCGCAGCAGTAAGCTTCAAAGTCATGGTCACGATGAGAACGAGTCCACAGGTCACTAACTCTGAAAGAATAAGGGGGATATTCCAGTAGCTGCAAGTTGTGCATATCCACATGGAAAAAGGTCTTTCTATAAGCCCTTTTCACATGTCCAAACCATGCGGGCCAGGCCCTTTTACAAGTACAATAGTTTCATGCTGCCTCTTCATGAATGTATGTATATCTTTATTTTATTCACAGAAGAGGAGTCCCTGCCCCGAAGAGCTTACAATCGAAAAGATATCGAGAGAGAGAGAGAGAGAGAAAACACACACACATAGGGAGAGAACATAAGGAGAAACGTCTTCGATACTGTACATGCAAGATGTAATATGCTAATGTGATATGCAAAGTATATTTAAATGAGTAACACCCCACACCTCCTCCCGTTTGGGGAAATATATGTGTGCATGTGTGTGCGTGTGTACAGTATATACATATAGTTACAAAGTAGTGTGTATACATTTAGTTACATAGTTACAAAGTAGACACGGTTGAAAAAAGAAATAATCCATCAATTTCAACCTATGCTACATTTAGATGACTGATACTCTATCCTATATCTCTACTTACAGTATATTGATCCAGGTGTACACAAAAAAAAAACCCCAATGACATTATTTGATGATTTCTATTAAAGGGGAAAATAAACTCCTTCCTCGCTCCAAAATTTGGCAATCAGATTACTCCCTGGATCAACATCCTTCCCATGTTTACTTATTTGGTATATCCCTGTATCACTTTCCTTTCTAAAAAGAGATCCAACCTTTTTTTTTTAAGATTTCTAGTATAAGCTGCTCTTATTGTAAATAAACCGTTCCTTTTTTGCTGGTGAAATTTCCTTTCCTCCAAACTTAAGGGATGTTCCGTGTCCTTTGTACTGCGCTTGGGATGACAAGTTATTTTGAAAGCTCCTTGTATTGTCCCCGAAAATATTTGTATTTAGTTATCATATACACCTTAAACACCTGTTTTCTAATGTCCTGTAAATAAATATAATTTAGCCTGTCTCTCCCCGTAAATCAGATTATCAATTGTTCTGTTCCAGGCTTACTGTGACAAGTGAGTAGAGTCAGGCAGTTTAACTCAATCCCATATACCTTATAAAGGAGAGGCTTTCTTGTTTGCTGGTGTTTATTGGGGCTCAAACAGAAATAACAAGGGGAAAAAATGACTGAGGGAATGCAATACAGGGGAATGGGAACAATGGAAGGAAACACAACTGCCCCACATATCTATTCTACCTAAATAATTGACCCTCATTTCTATTTTACCTCAATAACTACCCCTCATATAGTTTTTACCTCAGTAACTGCCCCTCATATCTATTCTGCCTCAGAAACTGGCCGATATATTTTCTACCTCAGTTACTGCCCTTCATATCTATTCTACCTCAGTAACTGCCCTTCATCTATATTATTGCTCAGTAACTGCACCATCGATGTGACGTGAGGGGGTAACCAGGATCTCTAATAATGATTAAGCCCGTTTGATTACCTCTGGGTAACACCAGGGGAGTCGAGCCGCCATCGGCGTGCTTTCCACTCACCAGCACCACCACGGGTCCCCCCACTCCATTCACGTCAGCCTCCCTCCATACTGCCCGACCGCCGCCACACTAAATCGCGCGAGCGCACGCATGCACCATCTAAAAAGTGCAGTTTCATGGCATGCACGGCATCACTCGGCCACACGCACAAAGGCGTGGCCACGCACATGGAAGCGCGCTCCAGTCTTCTAGCCCTGCCTCCTCGCCCTCTTAGGTACTCCTTGCACCTGCACTCTGCCTATGACAACCCTGGCCAGCCACACACCCCCACGCTGCAGTTCTCCTATTGGACGCCTTCTCCTACATGCTCAGCTGTGCCACTGGCACTTTGGCTGAGTATTGAATCTGTTGCTTTTCTCATCACCCTCTGCCTCCCTAGTCCTGTTTTGTTTTGCAGTCCTGACCATGTGTACCGAACCGGCTTCCTTCTTGAGTACTCCGAATCTCTGACACCCAACCTTGGCTACGGCAGTATGACCACTCTGCTATCCCTGCTCCTGTCCTTGGCTATGGCAATACGACCACTGTGCTCTCTCTGCTCTCGACCTTGGCTACGGCAATGCGTCTAATTGCCCTCGCCTACAGGCCGCTCCGTCACAGCTGGTAAGAAAGTTCCCACACTGTGATTGGTTGTATTATTTTGTGAATGTCACAGGAGACCAGGTCTCTTAACACATTTATACCCACGATCATATGATTGAGCAAAGCAAGGAGGTAAAATAAATTGTATTTTTTTCCACGAAAAACAAACACACAATGTTCTGCAATTACAGTCAAAATACACTTACTGGGATGGGGGCAAACGAAATTATTGGTTTCCAGAACGAAATGTTGAAAAATAAAGTCTTTAGGAGCAATTTCCCAGGAGAGGGAGTTACTCGCGAAATAGCTTAGAACTGTCCTCGGTCAGTGGTGCAAGTCGCAACCGTGTACTCCGGCAGAGCTACTTCCTTTGTTCTGCCCCCACGGTAATGGCACTTGGAATCTTGGTATCTTGGGAAATCTTTGAAGCTTGATGAATCGTGGGTGAATCTTAGATTAATCTGATTCCCGATGGGCTGCAGGAATTCTTATAAGGTTCTACCTAGCGACAGAAAGTCTGGGCTGGCCACCATTTACCAATCGGCCACCATTTGCCAAATGGCCAGGACTTCACACTAGGATGGGGGTACTTGAGGAACCCCACCAAACTTAATACTTTAGGGACACTGAGCACTTTCAACTCCAGACCTCCACAGACATTGTGGCATCAAGCCAGCAGGATGCCTTAGAAGTTAGGAGCTGCACATCCTCAGCTCATTTACAGTGAGTCACTACACGCATACTAAGTGGGGTGCTACAATAAATCAGTATTCCCCTGACTCCGGTGTCCTGAATGAAAGCCAAATATGCCCATTATGTTTAATACACTATTTGAGGGGGACTTTCATTCATCAATCTTTATAAAAAGTTACAAAAAATAACGTTGTGGCTGTTTTATATGTTTCTAGCTGAATGATATGCACAGCAAGTTTGAGAGCGCTAGGAGCTTCCTAACAAAAGTTAGCAAACAGCCGCTTTTATTATTTAAGCACTGGACATAGAAACATTTTTACTCACACCACCTTATACCTGGTGGGAGATACTCCGAATCCCATCACTCGGTTCTGGTGGTTTGGGCATGTCACGGTAGGGTCAGGGTTATAGTATACACCTTATTATCTGGGTTGAATTGAATAAGACTGGGGTATAATAAAGAGATTTTATTCCTTTAAAGACAGGTGGACGCACAATGTTGGACAAATAAAAGTTTGAATATAATACTTACTTGGGAAGGGGAAGATGAAATAGCCCAGGACACAGGGCTAGTAGTTCATCAAGCACATGATACAGTTCATACAGGAACACAAAACGAAGACAATGGGCATAGAGCTTGCAATCACTTATATGGGATTTGGTCTCTATCCCACAGGTATTGGATAACAATTACCTGGACCCAATTACCTCTTGCCAGCTAACGTGGGAAGCAGGAGGGTACCTGCCCCTAGGTGGTTGGCACATGCGCACATCCTTCCAGTCAGAGTCCCATCTCCCAAGCCCCACACTAAAAAGTTGGCATCTCAAAGTCTGCCATCTGGGGATTTGTGCAGGGGAACTCTGACCAGAGGTGTTAAGTATGGCACTTAACGTGAATAAAAAAAAAAAGCAAAAAACGGAAGGTTCAGGGCTCTACGGATTTCCAAGGAATTTATTATATCAAATACACAACGTTTCAACCATCAAAATGTGGTCTTTCTTCACTTGAGAAAGATCACATTTTGATGGTTGAAACGTTGTGTATTTGATATAATAAATTCCTTGGAAATCCGTAGAGCCTGAACCTTCCTTTTTTTGCTGACTTTGGATTTTTTCATTGATAGTGACTCCCCTGGATCAGGAGCAGCAACAGCAAGTATCAGTTATAGTTATCAGTTCATGGTGTGCAGCATTAATCCTGTATTTTACTTAACGTGAATAGCCATGTCCTGCTCTTTCTCTGCCCTGCACACTTAATCTGGGGACGTGAGCCTTTGTTTGGAGCTTGGTCTTCAAACAGGTCACTGGCCATTAGCATACCTGATGGGCAAGTAACTTTCGCCGGTTTTACAGTGGGCAGAGAAATACAATAAGCCTATACCAATTTATACATATAAAAATATTCCGTTCAATTAATCTGAGAGGGCTGAACATTTCCATGCCATCAGGCCAGATGTGTGACTACCTGGTGGTCAAATTTCAGCCTTCTAGATATCACCGAACCAGAGATAAGATATTTGAGTTTAAACAGTATTTTAAACCAGCTATCCTTCTTTCCCCATGGCGGCCAATTGCGGTGACCGTAACTTATACACCTAGACTCCCTCTGTTCGGTTAGTCCGAGAGGGCTGAAAATTGCCATGCAATCTTTTCGGAGGGGTGACTGCACGGTGGCCAAATTCCAGCTCTCTAGATATCACCGAACTGGAGATAGCCTATTTGGGTTTACACAGTATCTTAAACCAGCTATCACTTTTTTCCCCCATGGCGGCCAATGGCGGCGACCGTAACCTATACACATAAACTCCCTCCGTTCGGTTAGTCCGAGAGGGCTGAAAATTGCCATGCAATCATGCCGGAGGGATGACTGCACGGTGGCCAAATTCCAGCTCTCTACTGCCCCACCGAACCGGAGATAGTGAACATCAGTTTTAATCATTTTTGAAGCCCAGCATAATTTTTCCGCCGTTGCAGCATCCCTTTAAACTTTGCATAGGACTACATGGGGTTCTGCGGCGGTTGCCGGTACTCCTGGCAAATGGCGGCCCCACGGGCGGAAAAGGAGAACAAAGGGTCATAAACACTAGAACACCGTTAACCCTTGCTCTCCCGACCCGGTCCCCGTGTATGTGTTTGATGCAACAACGTAGTAAGGCGGGAACATATGAAACAGGGGGGAACACATATTGTGCTGAAGCAGGGGAATGCATACAGATTATCACACATAATTACATTAAACCCTCGTCTCATGCACGATGGTAGGGGTTGCCAGCTGGGTGGTAACACCTTTATTACTGGGCTAGCAACCCCATCATTACAGGGCATATAATGGGGGACCCTGGAATGTGATTTCCCCCTGCCCGGTCTTACTGTTCTGGTCTGGCTGAAGCAGGGAAATCTGGCGTTGAGCTGCTAACTGCTTCCTAGGGAGGATTTTGTCCAGTGGTCTGTGTCTTCATATCTAGAGGAATCTTGTAGGATTCCTGGGTACATGTTTCGGGGTAACCAGCACGTCGGAACCCCTTCACCCCAAACACACCCTGACAACATTTTACCGCAAAACCATCCTTGAAACTCATGCCTTGTGAATCTCCACTGGTTGACACTCCTGGAACAGTAAACCACACACATACATTTTTATTAAAATACAGTGCACAGATTCTCAAGCGCCCAAATTGTAGCGGGATTTTTGAATGTGAAAAAAGATGCTCTTGTGGAAATAGCAGCACACCGGCATCAGAAAAATCAACCCGGAATATTTTCTGTCCATATTTTTGTGGACAAGTTCTCAAAAACTGACGTAGTGGTTGCGGCTAGTATTGCAAGCAATTTCAATTCCTCAGGAGAGAAGGAAGCGATGACGTCTGGAACTTCTTGCCGATTTGAGTTCCAGGACATTTCGGGCTGTGTCCCAGTCAAAGAAAGACTCTTGTTTAACGTTCCATTTAGCAAAGAAAGTCTAGTTTTTTACCTCAGGTCCAAAGTAAGTCTGTCTCTTCTTATGTAGTTTGTGTATCATTGTGCGTATACCTTTTCTTGTGAGTAAATTTCAATTTACAATATTTCACTTTGCCTGTTTTGCTCAATATATGATCCTGGTAAAAAGGTGTACAGTAAATGCTTGATCTCCCGTGACAGGCTTATTTACTGGTGGCTACGTTGGGATCATTGAGCTATATGTTTTTAAATCCTGCGGGGTCTTCTAACATAAAGAGAAACTCATACTGTAGATTGTGAGCTTTCAAAACAAGTAGTGACTTACACATGTTACACAATACTAAGAAAGCACAGGCTCTCTCTGTCACTTAGTTTAGTGCCACCAGGAGAAAATGGACAGATGGTTAGGATGGTACTGTACCAGTCATGGTACTGTCCCAGGAGTATTGCCCAGTATGAAAGTTATGGACTACTGACCTCTGGTGGGGCAAAGACAGCACTGGTGGAAGATCTTGAGAGGCATGAAGCAAGTATAGCTTCACCTGAGGTGTTCATCACCTCACCTGCAGTTGCAAAGTCCACTAGCCAGCCAGGGTACCGGAAGCTATTCCAGCCCTGGTGGAAGGGTAGGCAGAGGAGGAGATCGGGGATGTCAAGGGAGAGCGGTTGGTGAGCATGATGCCGGGAGTGGAGCCATGGTAGCCCCAGTGTTTAGCGGTCTTCCAGATACAGTTATCACCACACTCCTCGCCTAGTGGGGAGTGGGAATTTCCTTTGAGAAGAGGTTGCAGTTAATGGCTGCGTCTCAAGTGCTAAAGCCCATTAGACCCCAGAGGACTTATACCCCCCCCTCCCGGCCACAGAAATCCCACCACATCTTTGGCAAGTATTTGGATGGCACAGACAAGCTCAACGGATATCTCAAAGCATTCGAAGATCAGTGTCGCGGGTTATGAATACCAGAACTGGACTGGCTTTTGCAGTTGTCACTGCTATTATCGGGGGTAGCCCTGGAGAACTTCAAGGCAATACCGTCAATGGACAGCGATGACTACCAGCATTAAAAGGCTTTGTTGCTCACACAGTATGCCCTCACACCAAAGGCATATCATGGTATGTTCAGGTCAGGTGAAAGGACAGATAAGGAGTCTTATATGCGCTTTTCGGCCAGGATGATTCAACATAGCACTCAGTTAGTGGAGGGATGTGATGCCACCAAGTATCACAGTTTACTGGACTGAATGTTTAAAAAACAATTTCTCCAGAGTTGTCCCACTGAGGTGCAGGATTGGGTCTTTGACCGAAATCCCGCAACTTGCCCCACTGCAGCCATAATGGCTCATGGCTTTGTGACCAGTATTGCACTGTCCCACAAAAATGGATCTGCCCAGAATGGAGCCAGCCCGACAATGACAAAGAACATTCCACATCACTGGACGCCAAAACCATCTGCTGAGGGGAATATCACCAAGACTGCAGAGTTTAAGCATGAAAAGAGGTGTTATCAGTGCAACAAAACAGGACATATCAGACATAACGGTCCGGATCGGTAAACATCCGGTAATCCCCATCAGGGGCACTGTCTCAAGCTGCGAGACCAGTCATCACCGAGCGAGTGGCACACAGAGAGGAGCAGAGTAAAGCCATCTAGCCAGTCCAGGCAGAGACTCAGATGGGGGAATCTACACTTGCAGCCAATGAAACAGCAGTAAAGACAGTGGGACATCAGATTGCAATGGTTGGGTTGCAATCCATTGATGTCCGGCGAAAACATTTAAGACCAGTGACCCTTGAGGATCGCCAAGCTGCCGGCTTGCTTGATTCTGGGGCCACTGTCACTCTGGTCCGTCCTGATCTGGTGAGACCAGAATATCTGCTCCGGGGAACAGGGATGCCACTGAATATGTCATACAATAGATCTAGATCAATCCAGGTCGCCTGGGTGTTCCTTGACTGGGGTGCAGGTCAGGAACTGAGAGATGTGGCTGTTTTGTATGGGTTGGCTGTTGATGTGATACTCGGCAGTGACCTGGGGCACCTCATCTTCTCAGTTGCGGTGGATACTGCCCCAAAAGCAGCAATCCCCAGAAGTGTGTGCCCAGCACTTGCCTTTGGTACCCCTGCCTATTGAGGATATCACCGTCCCCCTGCATTTTGGACCACCAGATCTTGCGGTACCTCAGTCAGGGGCAACGCTCCCCAGCTAAAGTATAGATGTCCTGAGAGATGATGTATCCCCAGGTGAAGCAGACGGCAGTAGTGCAGCAGCTTCCGGCCCAGATACAGCAAGCAGCATTCAAAGATTTGTTTTTTTCATCCAGGGTCTCCGGCAGTTGGCCCCTAGCAACAAGATACTCCTGGGAAGCTTGATAGTGTCTGGCCCAGGCACCAGGGCCTGGGTTGCCTGTGAGAGTACATAAGGAGGGGGCTCTTGTTAACCAAGTCACAGATTGCCACACTTGGGCAGTTGCCCTGGTACCGGTGCAGTCGGCACTAATGCCCACCGGCAATGAGTTGGGGCATGTTACCTACACTGGCGACACACTTTATTCGAGCTCGGCTAGTCCCACGAATTCGGCTATACTCAGGTGGATTGAGGTTTGTGACTGTTTTCTGCCCGAGTGCATTGCGTTATTTTCCAGGCAGGGATTGAAGCATTTTATTCCCGCTGGCTGCAATACTGCACAGTATATATATATATATACTGCATTACAATTCATGAATTTATGCCATCTGGTAGACACGCAAAGCATTGCAGCCTATTAAATCCTAATCATTATCATTTAACAGATCAGCCGCCCGTCAGCCAGGCATGAACCGTGGCTGGGAAGGCAAACGCAACGGGGCTTGTCAGAGGTGAGGAGCGGCGCATTCCAGGTATCTGCCAGGTACATATTGGGTATTTGCTCGAATAAAGTGTGTCGCAGCAGTATGTGTTCACATCAGAACTGACACATGTTGCAGCGATTCCTAGGAGCCAGTCATCAGGGATCACCACTGAATTAACCCCTGCCCCCCTGCATTTGGGACCGACAGTTCCAGCGGTCTCTGCAGAGACTAGACAGGTAAGCCACACTACTGAGTCACAACCAGTGACTGACTTACTGTTCCCTTTACCTGACTTAGAGACTTGGGGTGGGTGGTTAGTGTTAGGGACAGAGTTTAGGGATGCTGTGAAAGCTGACCCCAGCTTAGAAGGCATGAGAATGTGGGAGTCTGAGTCTCGGGAAAGCGAGGGGTCAAGCCTCTTGCTGTGGCATTGCTGGCTCTGGAGTAGGGAGCCGGGACCTACCAGGTTAGACATAGTCTGGACAGGTAGGAGACTGTTAGTGGGACCAAGGGAATTGAGGCAGCCAGGAGTGTGGGATGCCCACTCCATTCCACTAGCAAGGCACCAGGAGGTCACTCAGATGAGAACCCAGCTGTTACAGCCTTACTGCTGTGGCCGGATGCATCTGGGCAGTGTTCTGCCACCCCAGTGATGCCTGCAAGCCAGAGGGTAAAGCGGGGGGTTTGTGCGGATGCTCCTGACCCTGTTCCTAGGAATGGGGAGACTGTTTCAGGGGGTAGCTAAGGAAATGCTAGGGCTCTTGCTAGGGCAGGTTCACCTAGAACGGGGCTAGTGGAGTTAGGGTGCCGGGGGAATAGGCAGCCAGGAGCAGTAGCCAGGGCTAGGTCAGGACAGAATAGGGTTCTGTTCCCGGACCAGATGGGCAGAACACATACTGCAGATCCCCCTGTGCTTCCTGGTGATCTGCGTTCTCTGCATAGGAATGCTATGGGGTATCTGCAGAGGAGCAATGCAGTGTAGAGAGGGGGGCTAGGAGGGAATCAGCCTTCATCACTCTGAATGGTCTCTGGGAGTCTTTCATTTCGCCATTCAGGGTGAGGAATGTCCTGGCAGACTTACGACGCCTGGTCAGGAGGGCACTAGAGAAAGTGAAGAGGTATGTAGGGGCATACAGGGAGAGGATAGTTGCCTGTAGGTAGATATGGGATTCGTATCCAAGATAGGTAGCAGCAACACTAGCAGGATTGGGGAGGTAGGGCTTGCTATTATACCCACTGTGGCGATAGAAGGGTTAATCAGGCCATTAATAAAGGCATTATACCGGCTGATTAACCCTTAATTGCATTGGAACTGAAGGGGTTAACTGTATGTGCATCACTGATATGTTTTCACCTACACCCACCTTCTTGTCATCATTTTGCAGTCCATTCCCTGGCTGCAGTAATAGGAATGTATACAAACTGTGCCAATTGGTTTTTAGACACAAGAGGGAGCTGTGAGAGCTGAACCAAGTGCTGATTGAAGACGCGTGGCTATGTATGGGTGGCAGTGTTGACAGTATAGATATCCATTACTGAGCTCTCGACCTCGCAACCACAAGTTTAAGCGAGTAAGTGGTTTGCGGACTAGCTGAAATGGTTCCTGACAAAATGTATCCTCAACCTTGTTAGCTTCGTAACTTGAAAGAGAGAAAGTCTAATGACGTGGGAACAGGGGTAAATCGCAAACCCCATCATAGACCGTTCAATCAAATAAGCTAACTTGCGAACGGAATAAGCTAGCACTCTAATTTTTGGAGTGCAGTAAGGGTTAAAGAAGCCATACACCCACATATAAAATTTAAATTAATGCCACAACATATTGTTTTAATAAACTGTGTTATACTGTTGGTTTTAAATGTACAGGCAGGAAAATGTTTCCTGCAAGCCTGGGAAAATCCTATAGCATGCAAATATGCTAAGGGTGAATGAACTAGGGTTTTTTTCAATTCTGTACTTCTAAGGGCCCCTGCAGAGAGGATGCCTCAATGTCTACTGTATGAGGTCTGGAGTTGAAAAAGTCTCAGCAATCCTAGGTATTAGGATGGTTGATATTGTCAGTGCCAGATACCGGTGTAAAGTATGCGTACTTCACACTAGGTGTCCAAACCCAGACTCAGTGTCACCAGGTAAGGGGCTGACACTGGTATGCTAAGGAGTTCAGGTGTGAGGTTGACACATGCTCTGTGCAAACCAGGATGCAGCTCCTGCCCTTTCTGCGAAGTACTTGCAAGTTGGGGATATGTGGTGAAGTGTTCACACGGGCGGGATTGGGTGCAGATGTTAAGTATTGGACCTTGAACCCTATAAGAATGCTTGCTGACCAGTTCCAGTCAGATTCACCTGATTTTAACCAAGTTCCAGCGTTTGCAGTTCCGGAGTGTGAGGGGTTAATAATATCATAACCAAGTATCACCCCCCTCTTCTGGAATTCATTAGAGCTAAGGGTTCCCGAACTAACCCTGTAAGGACTGAACAAACTTTTACCTGTTGGCGGAAATAGAGGTCTGGCAATTTGCGTCCCTAGCCAGGAACTACTACATGGATCATTCTGCGCACCCACTTGCATGCATGCGTGCAGGGGTGCCCAGAGACTTTGTTTCATTCCAAAGACAATTGTTTTTTTTTTCCATCCCAGTAAGTGTATATTGTGAAGATTTGTGTGTCTATCTGAAAAGAAATAAATTACAATTTATTTTACTCAACTTGTTCGCTCAGTGCAGAATCCCAGTATTAATGTGTAGATAAGACCTGGTCTACCGTGACAGGCTTTCTATTTACTGGTGGCAGTGGTGGGACGCTGACTGAGCCTATGGTATAGTCTCCTGTGGGATTCTTTAACATAGTGGGAGAAACTCGTAGATTGCGAACTCTCCAGACAAGTGGTAACTACACACACTTCACAAGAAACACAAGATAATTCACCTTGCCCTTTGCCCATACCCCATAATACACATCCCATGGAGATGGATGGAGAAGTATCAGCTAGCAATTCTCCAGCAATCCGGTGACATTCCAGGTGGAATCAGAAGCACAACTAAAAACTTTAGGGTTGACACAGTTTATATACCTGTGTAACCCTATTCTTAACATTGAATACAGACTATTGGTGAACAATTATCTGTATCCAATCCCTAACGTGGAGACACAGATTAACCCATGCCCCCCAGATAGTTAGCCCATGTGTACTAGGACTCTGAGGGTCTTATTTCTGTAGCACCATAATTAAATCAGGGGCAACGACCAGTCTACCAAATGAAGTATCTGATAGGATCTTCATTGTTTGTAGGTGTAGACATAACACTTACAAACCACTCTAGTTTGATGATTCTCCGCCCACAGGTAACAATTAGAGTGGCAGAGTCTGTTGATTAGTACTTAGGCTCAATCATCCGGCTGCCCTTCCTGACCTATTTAGCATAGCAGATGGAGTCTGCATTTTTCAGAGCAGATCCAAAATACCATACATATACTCTTTAATATCTACACATATTAATAAGTTCCATTCTGGTGGGCTCAGTGGGTCGAAATTTGCCAGTTTTTTTTTTTTTTTCAACTTCTGTGCTCAGAGCAGTAACAGTAACCATACTTCATACTGATAGTTACCGTATCACAGACTCAGCTTACAATGGAATTAATGTAACTTCTAGACACCCATACTGTGTGATGCTTATAAACTCTTTATCAGTGTAGCGGAATTTGCCCGGAACAAGGTTGGGTGAATTGATGGACTTCGGATTTAGAGCCAGAGAAATTCTATGAACACACGTTCTGCCATCAGTATCAAACCACAGGTTCCCTATAATTGGCACAAGTAAGAGGGCTGGGCTACTGGAAAGGGGGAATAAATTGAATTATTGCAACTAATTATATGGGTGCACCTGTGATGGGGTAAAAATGGTCATACCGCTCCATCCATGTCTTATTCATTTATAGGTTAGTGTAACATTGCTGTACCCAATGGGCATGCCAAACGGATTTACTCTCGTCTCCAGGGATGGACCGGGAACTTGTATGTGCTTTATTTCCCTTGTGTCTCCCCAAGGATCTTACAAGAATAAAATTAAACCGGCGAGGGTCATAGTGATGATATACAGGGGCGACAAAAAGCTTGTGACCCCCTTAGGATTTTCAGATATTTCACATATTTCAAACCGAAAATGTTATTAGATGTTAATCTAAGTTTTAATAATAGATAAAGATTATCTGATCAAACAAATGACCCAAAACCCTAATGGAAGAGTCAATCTTAGGAGAAACGTCAAATAAAGGGGGCCATGGCATGGGAAGCCAGGTATATCCACACTATGGCCCTCACCTGTTCATTCTTGTGTAAGATTGATACTGATAGTAATCAGTGCAGTCACAGGGTAAGAAGAAGAGAGCCCTGTATTGGCGCACACCTTACAAAAGGATAAAGTAATTGAGTTTAAGAAGTAACCTTTATTGATATTGTAATAAAATAAAGAGGCAGTCTGGATAGATAGTGTCTTGTAACTCACTAGAAAAACAGCGCAGACCGTATATAATCCAATGCTGTCACAGTGAGTACATATACTGTTGTCCGACAACCAAGTGTTGAGAAAATGTTAAAAACCAAAGGTTAAAGAAAGAACTTCGGCGCTACTGCACATGACCGACTCAAGGAAACTCCCGGATGATCTTCCACCAACTTTATTAACAACACACACTAGGGCTACACCACGATCTCCCCCTCTACGCGTTTCACCCTCTAGGATAGGGCTTCGTCTCGGAGTGGGGAGACGCGGTGTCTGCCTGACCTTTAAACTTAAAAAAGCCCGCGAAAACGGGCAAACGTGTTAACCCTTTCGTGTACAATTGCCACACACCGTATCTTCATTGTTACTGAGGTATATCAATCATGAATGGTAGTATCATACAAGCCCTAAAAAAATCACCATTAGAATAAACATTTCTATATTGGGCTCATCCTAAAGCCAGGCAATGTCATGAAGGTATATTAAAAAATTGCTAACAACAATTCAAAGTCATACTGTATTCCTAAAATCAATATTATACTCATAAATACAGCTCCAACCCTATTCTATTGTGCAAAAGCATTTGTTATGGTGCAAAAGCATTTATAAATACAATTCACATAATTAACTATAAAGGCTAAAATGATGCTGATTATCATTGAATAGTAAATCATTCTGGGAAACAATAATAAAAGAAAGGAAGAGAGGGAGGGGGGGTGGAGGGGGAGAGGGAGGGGGTGAGGGTGGGGAAAGGAGTGAGGGGGGATGGAGTAAGGGGGGGGGAGGAAAAGGGAAGGGGGGGGGAGAAATGAGGAAACATAAGCGGAAGATACCTTGCACTTCTTATATAATAAAATAAAATAAACTGAATATTCCTAATTATTGATTAAAAGAAATACAAAGACACAGTCAAATCCCAAGAAAAAACAGTATCTAATATTACAAGAAACAACGCAGATCCCATTCCACATTAAGTCCATTGGGTTGTAGGGTATTTAATACAAAAATCCAATGCGCCTCTCGCTGATGCAAGATCTTAATCCGATCCCCTTCGCGAGGAGGTAATGCAATGTGCTCAATGGCCAAACATTGTAAGGTCTCTACAGAACCCAATGGACAAGAGTTAAAATGTAACGATACCGGATGCATCATGTCATGGTTTTTAATGAGTCTCAAGTGTTCTAAGATGCGAATCTTCAGGGCTCTACTAGTTAACCCCACGTATTGCTTATTACATCCGCATTTTAATAAATACACCACAAAGTTTGTCTGACATGACATAAATGATTTTATCTGGAATCTGCGTGTTTCATCCCGGTTGGTAAAGTGTGTTGCTTTGTTCATATTTGGGCATATTTTGCAATGGCCACATTTGAATGAGCCCAGTAGCTTGGGAAATAAAGACAATCTATTTTTCTTTTGCATCATCGGTTTTAACATGCTAGGTGACAAAAAATTGCCTAATGTAGCCGCTTTGCGAAAAACTACCCTTGGGCCTGCACAGACCATATTGCGTATTAAAGGGTCTAGAGATAATGTAGCCCAATGTTTATGTATTATCGCTTTAATGCAATTAGCTTGTTCACTGTAATTCGTGATAAAGTAAGGCGCTTCAGTGTTCTCGACCGGTGTACCCTGGCCAGCTCGACTTGAACTCATATTAATAAGCATCTCTTGGACTGTACCAAGAGCTGTGTGATAGGCTAGATCTAGGTCCTTTTTTTTTTCCAACTTCAATTTTCTTTATTGGGGATACACATTCTGACAATATATCACAGCCCATTGTATTACCATACCCCAACAACTTTTTCCTTTTTCTCTTTAACAACATCTTTCAATTATTAAGGCTACTTTGTTTTGAGACAGAGACAGTACGTAAAGGACATACAAGACAAACCGGACATCGGACAAGGGGGGGGGGAGGGGAGGAGGGGGGGGGAGGGGGGGATGGGAGGAGTCTACTCCAGAAGTTTCTGCCGTCGAGGAGTCAGTTCACATCTTCTTTTTCGTAGAGGTAGTTCTTTTTGCAAACCTGCTTCTAGTGCTAGTTAATCACCTTGCCTCTGTACAGTAGGGTCGTCGGGTCGTTACTTAGGGGGCTGTCTTCTACCTGTACGTCTCTATGTGTCTATCGGCTTCTGCCCTCCAAAGGAGAACGCGTTCGCGACTATTATAGCAGAATTGCGGTGGTGTCCACCCCGGGGATGTCCGTCTGTGCTAGCCATGGTGACCAGACTTTCAGGAAATTTGTGCCGGTGTCATTAACTAAACTCGTTAATTGTTCCATCCGACAAACGAGCCAAATTCGATTTCGAATCTTTGGGATAACTGGAATTGCTGGCTGCTTCCATAATGCTGCAATCTCGCACCTAGTGGCTATTGCGAAATGCGTTATTAATTTGTGTGTCGCATTTGGCATACCCTGGATTCGCCTGCCCAGCAGGAACAACCACGGGTCCAGGGGGATCTCCCAACCGAGAATCCGCTGTAACCAATCTCTAATCTGTTCCCAAATCGGGACCACTTTAGCGCAAGACCACAGCATGTGTTGCAGGTCGGCTGTCTCCCCACACTGTTTTGGGCAGAGCGGGGAGTAGCCCTTAACAAATTTAGCCAATCTAGTTGGGGTGTAGTACCACCGCATCAGGACCTTATACGCGTTCTCCTTTATTGTTGTACAGATGGAGCTTTTAGCCGCTGCTTGTATGATCTGCTCCCATTCCTCGTCCTCTAATGTCTCCCCTAAGTCTGTCTCCCACTGTCGCATGTAGATCGGCCGGGTCTCGCTTGTCATTTTCGGACAGACCACTTCCCCGTACATCCTAGATGTGAGTCCCCTTGTGTCCGTATCTCTGGAACACAGCTGCTCAAAATTAGTACGTTTTGGTCTAATTGTAGTTTTGTTATAGAAATCCCTGATCTGGAGGTACTTAAAAAATTCTGTATTTGGGATATTTTTTGCGGATTTGATTTGTTCAAATGATTGTATACTTATCCTGTCCCTCAGATCATTAAGTCGGATAATGCCCGCTTGCGTCCAATATTTCATATTCTTACTGTTTAGGCCCGGAGCGAAGTCTGGGTTGCCAATGATTGGCGTCATAAGTGATGCCTTAGTGGTTAATTTACAACTAAATTTGGTGGCCTCCCACACCCGAATAGAATTGGCAATGGTCTGTAGCGGCGTGCCGATCTGACGCGCCCTTCCCTTGGGCAACCAGATCAGCGTTTGGATATTAATTGGCGCACAACACTTTTTCTCCAACTCTACCCATCTCCTAAGGCTTGGGTCTGTGTGCCATTGGAGAATTTGGGCTAATTGAGCCGCTTTGTAGTAAGCGAACAAGCACGGTACCGCTAGTCCTCCCCTGGTTGTGGGTCTCGTCAGGATACCCTTAGCAATTCTTGGGTTTTTCTTATTCCAGATGAATTTCATTATTGCTGACTGGAGGGAGAGGATGTCAGAATGCACCAATGGTATAGGTAGGCTTTGGAAAAGATATAACATCCTTGGAAGGAGATTCATCTTCACGCTTTGTATCCTTCCAATCCAAGAGATGCCCCCCTTTGCCCATATTCTGAGATCCTCTCTCAGCGTCTTTACTAACCTGGGAAAGTTTGCTTTATATAGAGTTTTGTAGTCCCGTGTAAGATATACCCCTAAATATTTGATAGCGGAGGGTTGCCATTTGAAATTGAAGTTAAGATCAATCAGTTTTTCGACTTCTTTGGGAAGATTTATATTGAGGGCTTCTGATTTAGACTGATTAATCTTAAAGCCAGAGACATGGTTAAATTTGTTCAGGATTTCGAAAACATTAGGAAGGGACGTGAGCGGTTTAGATAATGTTAAAATGACATCATCTGCATACAGGGCGGCCTTATACTCATGCTCACCAATTGAGATTCCCGAGATGTCGGGGCTATTTCGTATGTGGGCTGCCAGGGGCTCTACACATAGCGCAAACAGCAGCGGCGAAAGTGGGCATCCCTGTCTCGTTCCACTTTTTATGTGGAATTGCTCAGAGGGAAAACCCTGGTGCCTCACTCTCGCCGTAGGGCTCTCATATAGTGCCATGATGGCCCGCATGAGACGTCCCCCAAAGCCAAACGCCCCCAGCGTCTCTGATAAGTAGGGCCAGTCTATTCTATCGAAGGCTTTCTCAGCGTCTAGACTCAACACCATAGAATGTATATTTTTCTTTTGGGCCAGATCAATCAGGTTTATGATTCTTCTGGTGTTGTCTGCCGCTTGCCTTCCTCCGATAAACCCTACTTGATCCGTGTGAATTAACCTGGGAAGGACATTACCCACCCTGTTCGCTATCAGTTTAGAGTAGATTTTGATATCCGAATTGATCAGTGAAATGGGCCGGTAGCTCTTACAGTCCGCCGGGTCCTTTCCAGGTTTGTGGATCACCGAGATAGACGCCTGGAGCATCTGTGCTGGGAAGGAGTCTCCCTCCAGTACACCATTAAACAATTTTAGCATATGTGGGGCTAGAATTTTAACATATTTCTTATAATATAGATTAGAGAAGTCATCGGGCCCCGGTGCTTTGGCCGGTTTTAATGCTTTGATGACTTCTTTGAGTTCTTTCAGGGTAAAGTCCGCCTGTAGTGCCTCCCGCTCTGCCCTTGCTAAGGTTGGTAAATTTGCCTCTTTCAGGAAAGTGGACAATAGGTCCCTCGTTTTCCTGTTGTGGGTGACCTTGTCCCCATTATAGAGTTTTTCATAGTAGGCTTTGAATTGCTCCACTATTTTCCCAGGTATGGAGGTAAGGTCTCCCTGTTGGTTTCGAATTGCGTGAATAGAGTTATTTTGAAGCTTCTTTTTTAGCTTATTGGCAAGTAGTGTATCAGGCTTGTTCGCTTTTTCATAGAATTTCCGGTTAGACCAAGCCATTTCCTTCTCAGCCTGGGAGGTAAGGAGGAGGTTGAGTTTAATTTTGGTGTCTAGCAGTTGTTTGAGTATATGTGCCTGTTTATTAGCTTTGTGCAAGGTAGAGAGTTCTGCTATTTGGGTTTCTAAGGCCTTAGTTTTTTCCTCTCTTTCCCTTTTCCGTTTGGCTGCCAGATTCATCAATGTCCCCCTGAGAGTCGCCTTATGGGCTTCCCATAATGTAGCTTGTGATGCCACACTGCCCTCATTCTCCTCAAAATATTCCTGAATTCTAGCTCCTACTTCTCTTCCGAGATCCGGGATCTTTAACAGGATCTCATTTAGTTTCCAGTTCGCTCTAGGTCTATCCAGCGGGATTAGTGTGCACCGCAGCTCTATTGGTGCATGGTCTGACCATGAAATATCAATTTGCCAGTTTTTAATGCCTACAGTGACTCCACATATTGGCCAAATATCAACTCTCTGTGACCTCCAGAACTGGAGATACAGAAATGCACTTTAAAACATTAAAATATAGGATTATAATGAAACATGGGAACAGGGGAACATACAGTTTCCTGACATGACAAGGTGTAAGCCACATTCCTGGACCGCAGTCCAGTTAACCCCTTGCCTCCCTGGTGAGGTCAGGGGGTGGCCATATGGGGTGCAACCCCTTTAATACCGGGCCAACCCCCCTCTCCCTCTACACTTAGTATCGGGATCTGGCACTCAGCAACATCCCGGCCAGTTTCACACTTTGGATCTCTGAGGCTTTTCATCCCTGCATTTCACTAGACTTAGAGTCTCCCACATAGCGGGACCTCTTTGAAGTTCAGGAAAGAAAATACCTCAGCTCATTCACTCCTGGCATATTTACATGCCAAAGGATATTTCCTGGGCTCACAGAAAATACTGTTCCTGCCTGTACATTTTAAATATTACAGTGTTATACACTGTATTAAAACATCATGTTCTGGTGTTGTCACAACTGTATTTTTTATATGTAATGTATTGTATGCCTTTATTTATATAGCGCCATAAATGTACATAGCGCTTCACAGTAGTAATACATGTTGTAATCATATAAATAACAAATAATATAAATAACAGGTCATGGGAATAAGTGCTCCAAACATAAAAGTAAAATTAAGGAAGAGGAGTCCCTGCTCCGAGGAGCTTACAATCTAAATGGTAGGTAGGGGAACGTATAGAGACTGTAGGAGAGAATTCTAGTAAGTGCGTCTGCAGGATGCCATGTGTTAGGTAGCATGTGTCCAGGATTATCCACAGTGCTATTCATATGCTTCTTTAAGCAAATGTGTCTTAAGGTGTGTCTTAACGGTGGATAGAGAGGGTGCTAGTCGGGTATTGAGGGGAAGGGTATTCCAGATGTGCGGGGCAGTCAGTGAGAAAGGTTTAAGGCAGGAGAGGGCATTAAAAGTGGGTAGAAAGAAGACATCCTTGAGAAGAACACAAGAGTTGGGATGGGATGGTGCATAGCAAGAAATTAGGGCTGAGATGTAAGGAGGGGTAGAAGAGTGTAAAGCTTTAAAAGTGAGGAGGAGAAGGGAGTGTGAGATGCAGGATTTGATCGGAAGCCAGGAGAGGGAATTCAGGAGGGGAGACGCTGAGACAGATTTAGGAAAGAGTAGAGTGATTCTGGCAGCAGCATTTAGGATAGATTGTAGGGGAGACAGGTGAGAGGCAGGAAGGCCGGACAGCAGGAGGTTGCAGTAATCGAGACGGGAGAGAATGTGGGCCTGAGTCAGAGTTTTAGCAGTCGAGTAACAGAGAAAGTGCGTATCTTTGTGATATTGTGAAGTAAAAAGCGACAAGTTTTAGAAATGTTTTGAATGAGAGAGGAGAGGGAGGAGCGTAAAGTGGACTCAAAGTCAGGTAAGTGAATAGAGCACAGGTTTATGCAGAACCGGGAGGTAGATGGAGGTGGAGAAGAGGAGAAGCGAGATAGAGAGAATGAGATGAGATGATGGTCAGAGAGGAAAAGGGGAAATGGAGAAATCGGAAGGGTGAAAACCAGGTCTACATAGTGGCCATCCTTGTGGGTGCTGGCTGCAGTCCATTGTTGAAGGCCAAAATCAGAGGTTAGAGAGAGAAAGTGGGAAGCCCAAGGGAGAGAGGGGTCATCAATTTTTACAATTTTACAATTGAAGTCCCCAAGGAGAAGATCAGGGAGTCTGAGGAGAGAAAGAAAGAGAGCCAGGATTCAAAGTGAGAAAGGCAGAAGTGGGATGAGTAGAGGTAGGTGGGCGATAAATGACCACCACATGGACAGAGTGAGGAGAGAAGATCTGGACAGTCTGAGTCTCAAAAGGAGGGAAAAGCAAGAGATGGAGGAATAGGAAGGGTTCGGTAACGGCAGAGAGAGGAGAGCAGGAGTCCCACGCCTCCACCCCTGCCATCAGGACGCGGAGTGTTGGAGAAAGAAAGGCCACCATAAGAGAGGGCATCTTCCAGAGCAGTGTCAGACTGAGTGAGCCAGGTCTCAGTTATAGCAAATAGGAGCAGAGAGTGAGAGAGAAAAAAGTCATGTACAGAGAGGCACTTGTTAGAAAGGGAGTGAGCATTGAAAAGGGCACAGGAGAAAGGGAGAAAGGAGGAAGGGTAGCAGGGGATGGGTATGAGGTTGGAGGGGTTGACACCAGGAGTAGAGGTTGCATTTGGCAGGCGAGGACGAGAGCATGTAGAAATAAGGCAGGAACCAGGATTGGGAGAGATATCCCCAGAAGCAAGGACAAGAAGCATGGATAGAAAGAGAATGTGTGAGGATGATTTGTAGGGATGTGTTTTAGTGCAGGGGTATAGCTGTGTGGTGTCAGAGGACGCAGGTAAGAAAGGAGTTCATGTAAACAGAGAAGTGGTGAAGGAAGGAGAGATGGAGATATATGGATAAAGTTAGAAACATACTGAGGCTGGTAAAAAGAAGTGGATAATTTGAGAAGAAGTGAAGTCACAGCAAATATAAATGGCAAAGGCAGCATCACAACAGTAATGATGCAGTCTGTTTATATCCTCCTGATTATATCCTCCTTTCCAGCGTAGTTCAAATGCATGAATCAGGTCGAGTTGGGGGTGTCCACTTCTTCTGAACTTCCTTTTAAACTTCAGTTGTTCAGTTGTCCTGCCACTTATAATGTGCCACTTGGAGATGTGCTGCATGCAGACTAAAGCTGTTCTACCTGGGCTTATATGGGCCTAGCAAGTCACCTGACAGGTTCTGTCTGCTTAATTAGCACATCTGAGGCACATTCAAACAGATGGTTTTCTACAGCGGTTGTACCCTACCTAGGTGGCAATGCTTAATTTAATTAGGGGTAGAATGAAACAGGATTCAAAGATGGTTTTTACCTAGCATTGTATCACTTGGGTGTGTATATTGTGGAGGGGATTGGGTTGGTGTGTGTACAGTATATTGTGGTTATATATTTTGGATGGTATTGAGTGGGTGTGTATTTTGTGGAGGGGATTGGGTTGGAGTTTATATTGTTGAGGGAATTGGTGGGTGTGTATATTGTGCATGGTGGGTGGGTGTGTATTTTGTGGAGGGGATTGGGTTGGTATGTTTTGGGAAGGGAATTAAGTAAGGTGTGTATATTTTGAAGGGGATTGGGTGGATGTTTATATTGTGTTGGGGATTTGGTTTGTGTGTTTATATTGAGGAGTATATTTGGTTGGAGTGTACAGTATATTGTAGAGGGGGATTGGGGGCATGTGTGTGTTTGTGTTGTGGATGGTTGGAATTATGTATGTGTGTGGGGTGAAATTATGTATGTGGAAGTGTGTGAATGGGGAGGTGGAAATGTGTGTTTGTGTGAATTTTATCTTGATTGAATTCTGTGAGGTGTGCACTTTATGTGTGTGTGTGGGGGGGGTGGAAGTGTTTGTGTGTTTGTGTGTGTAGGACTGCTGAAATTCTGTGTGTGTGGGTGAAGTTGAAGATTGTATGCAGGGGGTGGAGTTGTGTGCGTGGGGTGGACCATTCTATGTGTGGGTCTGTGAAATGTTGTGTTTGTAGGGGGCTGGAATTGTGTGAGGTTGGAGGCTGGAATTGTGTGTGTGTGTATGTATATGTGTATGTTGGGTCAGAATTGTGAGTGTGTCTGTGAGTGTGTGTGATGGTGGAACCTTGTGTTGTTATGGATTACAGGTAGCTAAAGACATATATACCATAATTAATACAGGTCACAGGTACATATAGAGAACATATATAGTATCATTATATGGCTTAGTACAGCTTAGAGCATATTGTCAAAATCTTAGTTTTTTTCTTGTCTTAGAAATAAGGGTTGTTTTGCTAAGAAGTGGCAAGGATGTAGTGCTAAAACATATGGTACACAGGGACCTACGCATAAAAGCAGAAGTGGATCAAGTAAACAACGTTGTGGTCAAACTGTAAATGCTGGTAAACACACATCAGTAACCACAGAAGATTGTCACATATTACACGTCCATCACGTACGCAGTAACAATAGACACCATATAAGTCTGCGTGCCTCGATATTAAATTAGAACCGAAGTGGGAAACCACACTGAGACGAGAACTAGCTGAGACTGGCGTGACCTATCATAATATCTTTGGGTTCGTGAGTATGACAGGCATATTAACTAAATAATCTCTGCATAGTTAGAAATGAATTGTTAGCTTACTGTTAGCTGTTAGCTTACTGTTAGCTGTTAGCTTTCAAAGCTAGCTTATTATCTTTGCAATTGTGATATTTCTGGTTATTTTTTGTTGTGATACAATAAACAACAAACCTTATCTTATACAAACTCTGAGTGACCTTTCTTTATAATAATCTCTCAATACCCCTCTTAGGGTGTGAACAGAGAATCTACAAGTGAAATATCGTGATTTGTGTTTTTGCTTAGTGCAGAATATAACTTATCACGAGGCATTACTTGGGAGAAGAAGGTTAGGCATTGAGCCCAGATTAGTGTGTTTTTAATTGTGTGTATTTGTGTATGTGTAGGGTAGAATTGTGTGTGTGTGGGACTGGTGGAATTCTGTGTGTGTATGGGTAGGGGGAGGGTGGAGGGGGTAATTGCCTATCCTACAAAGCCCTAAAGATTGACTGGGGAAATGATTTAGCCCTTACACAAGCAAAGGATGTTTATTTATTTATTTTTTGGTTTCTGCATTGTTTAAATTGAAGGGCTGATTAAAGCTATGGTTTTATTTCCTCAAATCTGTCTCCCAGTTGTAACCTCTGGCACATGTCCCTTACAGGTGTGTGTGTGTGGTGTGTGTGGTGTGTTTTGTGGTGTGTGTGTGGTGTGTGTGTGTGTGTGTGTGTTTGTGTGTGTGTGTGTGTGTGTGTGTGTGTGTGTGTGTGTGTGTGTGTGTGTGTGTGTGTGTCAGTCCTGTTAGTGCAGGAAGTGGAAATGTTAATGTCTTTATTAGGCCTGTGTGTGTTTGTATTTCAGCCTTGAATAATGTATCAGTATTCAAAGGCAGGCTAGCAACTCTGAGGGTGTCAATCTGAGGGGTGGATATTAGTTGGCATGCCCCCTGATGTGTGTGGGCCAATCTGTATCCGGCTCTGGCTTGCTATGAGTCAGAGTCAGAGAAACTCCACAAAGATGTTCAAATTGTGACATCCTCCCACAATTGTCAGTTAGTAAGTTGGTTAGTTGAGAGAGAGAGAGAGAGAGAGAGAGAGCGAGAGAAAGAGATGAGAGAGGAGAGCGAGAGAGAGAGATAAGAGAAAGAAAGAGAGAGGGAGAGAGAAAACCGTCTCTCTCTTCCCCCCATGCTGGGTGGGGAGGGAAGGGATATCAGGCTGCTTAGGCAGAGCTTAGAGTGAGAGAATATGGAAAGAAGTAGGCAGAGGAGAAATGAGAAACCTGTGTATCCTGTTTCTCTGTACTGGAGCTGCCTGTGAATAAAGCAACAGAAAAGACAAGCTGTCTCTGTGATGGAGTGTCAGTGGGGGTCCATCCCCTGAATATCCACAGGAGATTCTCGCTGGCTGGAGGAGATGTACCAGAGAAAGACCAAGGTAACCTGTTCCTCCTGTCACTGACCTGGCTCTCTCCACACCACCGCGGAGCCCTCAGCCCTCCTGTTCAGCAACAGGTCACAGCTCAAAACCACATAAGAGTAGCCAGAAAGGAACATACCCTCAATCTCACTTAGGGGGGGTTATGGTAAAAGGGTTACATGTATATTGTGGAGGGTGTGTGTTAGTGTGGATTTATTTATTAATTATTTATAAAATACTTTACCAGGAAGTAATACATTGAGAGTTACCTCTCGTTTTCAAGTATGTCCTGGGCACAGAGTAAAACAAATAATACATGGTTACAAATACTGTTAAATAAATTAACAGGGTATACATTATATACAAGACATTGCGTGCACAGTTAAAGAAATATATACTATGGCTTATGAAACAGTTTACAGACCAGATTAAAATGTGAGACAGCCTTAGATTGAAAGAACTTAAACTGGTGTGGTGGATGTGAGAGTCTCTGGTAGGTTGTTCCAGTTTTTGGGTTGCACGGTAGGAGAAGGAGGAACGTCCGGATACTTTGTTGAGCCTTGGGACCATGAACAGTCTTTTGGATTCTGATCTCAGGTCATAAGTTCTGAAAGTGGTATGGGTGAGAGCTTGTTCAGATAGCTGGGTAGCTTGCCCATGAAGAATTTAAAGGCAGACAGGAAAGGTGAATTCTTTGCGCCTAGACTCTAGTGATGACCAATCTATTTCTTTGAGCATATCGCAGTGATGGTGTGTTGTAGTTTGCATTGGAGAACAAAACGACAAATTGAATTGTAGAGGGTGTCAAGTTTGCTAAGGTGGGTTTTGAGGTGCCGAGCCATATCTAGGTCTCCATAGTCAATAATTGGCATTAGCATCTGCTGTGCGATCACGCTTCCGACCAGGAGACTTAGGGAGGATTTGTTCCTGTAAAGTACCCATATTTTGGCATAGGTCTTGGTTGTCAGGGCTCAATGTGCATTCCCGACTGTTAGTGGGATTCAAACCAAAGCCCAGGTATTTAAAACTAGTGAACGGGGTTAGGGTGGTGTTAGCGTTGGTTCTAATCAGGAGCTCAGTCACTGGAAGCTTTAAAAATGTAGTCTTGGTCCCAAATACCATTGTTCGTCTTATCAGTGTTTAAAAACAGTTTGTTTTGGAAAATCCAGTTTTCGAGTCTCAAAAATCAGACTGAAGTATGTGTTGAAGGTCAGAGAGGCTATGGCTGTGTGCATATAGGATTGTGTCATCTGCATACATGTGTATTGAGGCTTCCTTACAAGCTGTGGGAAGATCATAATGAACACTGAAAGAGTAGGGGCCCCAGAACAGACCCTTGCGGACCCCACACAGTTGATATCCAGGGGGTTGAGTTAGAGCCTGAGATGGACACATGTTGGGATCTTCCTGAAGTTTAGGACTGAAACCAGTTTAAAGCATGCTTCCCTATTCAGAGCTCTGGAGTTTGTTAAGCAGGATAGCATGATCAACTGTGTCAAAAGCCTTTGCAAAATCTAGGAATACTGCAACCAGTGAGTTGTCCCCGTTCCATTCCACACTGGTTTCATTGCAAACTTTTAGCAGGGTAGTTCCGGTGAGTGTTTGGGACGAAACCAGATTGGAATTGGCTAGGGAAATTTGTCTGTTATAGACATTCGCTTAATTGGGGAGTGGACACATTTTTCCATGACTTTGGATAAGAATTGGGAGATGTGAGATTGGCCTGTAGTTTGATACAGTGTTTTTGTCCCCACTTTTGAAGATTGGGACAACTCTGGCAGTTTTCCAGGTCTTAGGGATATGTTGACTATGGACGCAATTGGTTTGGCAATGGCTGGGGCAGCAAGTCGTAGTAGCCTAGATTGTAGTAAGATTTGCATGCGTGGGTAACTATTGTGTTTGTGTGTAATTATGTGTGTATGTAATTTTGTGTGTGTGGTGGTGAAATTATGTTTACAGTATGTGGGGTGGAATTGTGGGTATGTGGTGTGTGTGGAGTGGAAGTGTGTGTGGGGGTGGAAGTGTGTGTGTGTGTGTGGGGAGTGGAAGTGTGTGTGTGTGTGTCTGCGTGGTGTGTGTGGTGGGGTTGTTGTTTTGGTGGGTGGTGTGTGTGGGTGGTTTGTGGGGGTGTGTTGTCTGGGTGTAAAGGTGTGGGTGGAATTTTTTGTTCGGGTGGTAATGTTTGGTTGTTGCGTAGGTGGTATGGTGTTTGTGTGTGCCGGGTAGTATGGTATGTGTGTGTGTGTATTGGGGGTGGAATACTGTGTGTGTGGTGGAACTGTGTATGTATTTGTGTGGGGAAAATTGTGTGCTTGGGTCCATTGGGGGATTGAGCACGAGGATGGGGGCATTGAGGGACAGAGGGGATTAGTAATTACAGTTATTAAATAACATACTGTATACTCATCTCTCCTCTACAGGACACCTACAGAGTACACGACTAGTAATTAAAGTTTTTAAATATCAGATACACGTCTCTACTTCTCTACAGAACACATACTGTACAGAGTACGGGACTAGTAATTATAGTTATTAAATATCAATCTATTACATGTTAATATGGAATGCTGGACATGGTAATAGTGATTGGACCTCTCATAGTATTTCTATGTTCCTCCCAAATCTCACACAGTCACCATCTTGCAGATTCTGGGGTCTTTTTTCATATGGCATTTCAGTTGTTTTTTTTTACCTCAGAATACAGTTTATTCACTTAACAGCTTATTTTGATCTCCCAGATATGTTTTACTGTTTTCTTTTAATTCATCCTTTTCCCATATTAGGACCAGACAGCACTGAGATACCAGCTTAGCCTGTAAGTGAGTCACATTGGCCGGCCACTGAAAGGCGGTTATCTCGTGCTCTGCATTGATATCAACTACACACACTCATATCATTTTCAGCTCTTTGTTTAAAAAAAATGTAAAGTTTAAAAATGGAAACATTTTTTTCAAAGATAATAATAAAAAGATGTGTTTGTCCAATTATTGCTTCAACTATAATTGGAGAAAGGATTGAATTTGAATTGAACTGTCTTCATAATATTTGTTTTCCATATACTAAATACTCTAAAGAAACTATTTTGTCTTCTATAAATGAAAGTGAGTGTGACATACAGTAAATCTATGGTTTAATATATATTTATAGACATGTACAGTGTATATTACCTGCAGCTTCTGTCGCTTGTCTTTCACTGGCTCCTCTGATTTCAATGTCAGCAGCAGTGTCTCATATTTATAGTCATATTTAACATGAAGACATGTTTGCTCATTTGTTTAAAATTTGGCAGCCCAATACATTTTACAGTGGATCAGCAATATCAAGATGTTAATGGTTATTGTCCTAGTTGTATTGACATTGGCATGCATGCAGAACATTGTTGCACACAGGGTTCATCAGGAAAAATGGGTAAACTCTTACATACGTGGGGAATAAGTGGCATTTACAATAAGGCATATTCTTTTAATTCCAATAAGTGCTGCTTTTGCACAGAATATAAAGCAAAAAACAAAAGTATAAACAAAAAATGTAAGAGACCTAAATATGATCTAATGAAAAATTACTGACAATAATAGAATGGAATAAGGAAAAATGCCCTAACACAGACAATGGGAACTAAAAGTTCCCATTGAAAGTAATGACCTGAAGGTCTGAGAAGCACACGTCCAAAACCGGTGACCAAGATACACATGGCAGAGCAGAACTACACTAAGAACTTTTCTTGTGAAAAAGACAGAATCTGAAATGCATAGATATGGAAGTACAAGATCATACAGTATCCCTATGATAAAACATATGCCCAGGAGAATCCTTGCAGAGTATAATATATCATGAGCAGGTGTTGCTTGAAAATTAAGCACGTCAAACGATCCATACTGTATATATGACAACAATTAAAACCCACAACGGGTAGGAATGACTAGTTAATAAAAACCCATTCTTTCCCAGTAGTACAGTACATATAAAAACATGAAATAAGTGCAATACACTAGACCAAATGGTAATAGAACAACAGAGCTACTTTTTACTGGCAGTGATGACTATGCAGACCCAGAAAGTAGTTGTAATCCGCACTGAGGCAGGCTTACCACATGTGAATACTAAATGACAGTCTGGACTGTGTCCGCATGTGATGCTGGAAACTCAGCCAGCATTCTTCCGCGATACCACCTCAGCCAGTGTGCATGTGCGTCAGGTGACCCCTACATGACCTCTACGCATTTCGGAACTGCGTCCTTCGTCAGGAGTAAACGCTTGGGGTTTCTCTAACTAGCTAATACTATAGTAGATGAGAACACGGCTCCTCATGAGTTGATATAATTGATGCAAATCACAATGGGAAAAACCCACTTGCAAACATAAGAAATCACATAAAAAGGGTGGAAATATGAATTCTCCCACAATTACTGTCGCGGCCCATTTTATTCTCCAACTCACCGCATTTTTCCGGGATTTTTTTTCGAATGCCACGCACTTCACCGCGTTCATGCCGCATTCTGACCGCATTCTGACCGCATTCGCACCACATTCATGTTGCATTTACAGCCGTGGTTGAAGCGCGGTTGATGTATTTGTTGATAATGGTTCGGATTTAATTGGTTGCAATTTTTTGCGTGTCCGCCAGATGGCAGATATTCATGAATTGTAATGCGCATGCGCTTCAGTAATGTGTCGACCTGCAGGTGTTTCGTTTAATACCTCTGTGGTCTATTGTAAATTGGCCTTGGGACGGAAGGAAGAGGTTACAATAATGTATCAATTTAGGCTTTTCATATTAAAGAAAGACAAGCACCAGTTTCTTATTGTCCAGAGACTCCCGCCATGAGTGCACAAGTGCAGCCCGTGCTCCAAAAACCCGACATAACGTACGCTTATTTAATATGGGCCGCGATTAATGCCACAGATGATAAGATGGCAACAGTAGTTTTATCAGTATTTTATCAAAAATTATGACTTTTACAAATTTTCGCCAGATCCTCATGTGTGGAAGCGTGCAATAAGGAAAAAGTTATGTAGCAATCCATGTTTTTTCGTATTGATCCTTAATTTATTGGAGGGTATTGGCGTGTATCACCGGGTTTTTCCTGTATCTATGATCATGCAGACGGCAAAAGGCGAAAGGTCATGTTAAAACCAAGTAAGAAACATCAATCGCTGACAAGCAATGCGCTAGCACCAGCACTAGCACCGGCTTCCAATAACGGTCCAACCGTCAGTGACAACCCTTGCTGTCTGTCCACCCACGAATGCGTGCACTGACCGGATTCGCGTTCAGTTTCGAGCCACGCTTGCATGTACCTAAGCGATTTTCAGCCTCATCAGCTGACTACAGGTATAGTAGTCCTGCTGTCACCAGTCAACGACGCGTATGATCAAGAATATTGGACTGGCAGTGGCCCGGCGCCAGCTGATTGGGAAATTCATGGTGAGTAATGTTGCAGTATTTTATTCTGTTTTTTTATTGTGAAAATCAATATCTGCGATTCAAATCAAGCGATTCTCCTGTAAGCAATATCATTGGCTGAGCGGCTTCTACCATAGATACTGCAGATAGATACGCACAATTGGTGAAAGCTAGGCGCATGAGCATTGGAGCCTCTTGAAAACCATATGCATGGCATTACATCGGCGGTAGGCGCATGCGCATGTGAACAGGAGACGCCCCCCGAGAAAATTATTGGTGGGACTGACTGTGGAACTCTTAGAGGGGACTGACCATTACAGTAAAACTTTTCCTTTTTTTTTTCCTCAGAAATGAAAACTTTGTCATCTCATGCGGAAAACGGCAAATGGAGGGATTCCGATGGATAATATTGCTTTGTGTAACAATGCCTGTACCGGAGTCTACAGTTTAGTGGCCGTTATTATTGATTGGGATAGAATACCTGAAACAGTATGCTGATGTTTTAAGACCGTATACAATAATTTTTTATATACAGTATAATAAACCCGAGAAAATAAAAAGTATGCATTTATTCTACATGTATTCCAGTACATATGTGTATTCTATACCCGTATAGCATGTATTAGTATTAACACTCTTGTGATGTACAGTACTGAGCATGTCTACAGTACTGCCTGGACAGTACTGTACATTCTAGAAACACTGTATTATGTGACAGTATTAAAGGAGACAATGGAACAATTTAAAACAACAACACAGTTTCTTTTTTTGGTGGAGTAAGTACAAAACATTTATTTACAAATGCTGTACAATGTTAAAACATTTTAAGTGTTACAGCAATTCAAACATCAACAGGTATATGGTTCTACTGCTAGTGGAACTTTATGTACGAAAGTCAAAACATTTACAGTAAGGACAACAGTATGGTGTTAGTAAAAGATCTTTATTCTATTACATAAAATACAACGCAACATCTTATAAAGTACAGCAAGACAAAACATTGACAGTAGGATGGTGTACCAGAACAGTCAAACAAGACCTGCAACTCCAGTCCTCGAGGCCGCAAACGGCCCGGTTTTTCAGGATAACCTTGAAAACCGGCCTGTTTGCGGCCCTCGGCGACTGGAATTGTGCAGGTCTTTTGTGTACAGTAAGTAAAAACATTCTTTATTCATACAAGTTAAATCACGCAACATCTCCTTTATTAAAGTACAGCAAGATAAAACATTTACAAAAACATTTACAAAAAATAAACAACAGTTGAACAGTCACGCAAATGCGATACCCACCAGATTGTCCTTCCAGGGCCGATGCCTTGTATGGCGCAAAATGCCATTAATGCAGTCTCAAATGGTTTTCATTACAGGATCTGTCATTGAAAAAAGCGCCGCAATTCCTCCACAATAGTCTTTCTTAAATTTTCAGGAAGCGCCTTTTTTTCACGATTTCCTTCATAGTTCACTTTGTATGCCCACTCGCAGTACAAAAAGAATGACACGTGGTGCTTGAAAATTAACAAGGCATACTTGTGGGGTACACCAGCACTGATCACCCTATACTTCTCCCTGAGTGGATTGGGCAGCTCGCGCAGGATGATGTCGGGCACCGTATCGATGCAAGCGTATGTAGGTTGGGTTCTGGGACTGGGTGTTCTTCTGTGAGCGGGTGTGCTTGTGGTGGCGGGTGAGGGTAGGTTGTCTGGGAGGAAGTTTTCCTCCTGTCTTGGTCGCCGTGTTGTCTCCTGGCATGGTCTTGACGGGGTTGTCATGTTATCCTCCTCCTCACCGGCATACAGTACATGTATACAAAATCTTCTGGTGGAGGGGGTGCACTTGCTGATGGAAGGTGGTCGAAGGTCCCATTCATCACATCCATGCCACCCTCCTGCTCCGGGGATACAGGGGCATGAACACCCAGCAAATGATGTATCCCCGCTATGTCAGTCTCTATCTTCTCCTTCCGTTGATCCATGTTCTGCATCCATTGATCCATATTTAGCATGGTCTCCAGAAGCAGATCTATCTTTGCCAGCACAATAGAGTTCCTGGGGATATCCACACTTAACCCATTCAGTATGCGGTCTAACTAGCTGGTTCTTGTGGATGGCGTGTTGTGGACATCTGGGTGGATGGGTGCTACGGAGGATGAGATGGGGGTTCCACAATCTCACTGTATTCGAGACCAGCATAAAGAAGATGAGACGCAGAATTGGATGGAAATATGGACATGTCAGGTTAGTACTGGACAGTACAGGAGGTAAAAGTGTTGTTTAAGAAACTGTACTGTACCTATAAAATGATTTATTCCTTGTCATTACAGAGCGTACCCTATGATAAGGGACGTTAACAAGATTAAGAGAGTGGTCCAGGCCCAGGCATGGATCGACAGTGGAGAAACTTTCCAGGATTGCATCTTCACTGACAAGTCTACTGTTTTGCTGGAGATATTTGCCACCTTTGCATTCCACAAAAAAGGTCGAATATCTATGAAGCCGCGTCCAAAACACCCAGTGAAGATGCATGTGTGGTGTGCCATCTCTAGAGGTGGACCAGGATGCATCGTCATCTTTGAAGGTACAGTAAAATGTATGTGACACACTTGTGCCTTACGCACTGTACTGTACTAGTGTGCTGTTTTTTGAGCACTTTTCTTTTCTTGTTATAGGAATCATGAATAAAGCTTTCTTTCAAGAGAAAATTGTGCCTGAGATTGTGGAATACATCACGCGTGAGTTCCCGGATGGTAACCGTTTCTACCAGGACAACGATCCGAAGCACACCGCGTCAACAGCGCATATCTTTGTGCGCGGTATCAACTGGGTGAAGACGCCAGCGGAGTAAGTGTGGTAACCGTGTCTCATTTTTTCCAACTGTTTTTACTGTGTACTGTATCTCTTTAACTAATTGTCCTTTTTTTCCCCTCTAATGACAGATCGCCAGACTTCAATCCGATCGAAATGGTCTAGCATCAGCTGAAGGACCATATCCGAAAAGTCGTGAAACCCTCCAAAAAGGATGAGTTGGCGCAAGGCATAATGAGTTTTTGGAACGATGTACTCACCGTGGAACGATGCAATAAGTATATTGACCATATTGCGACTGTGTTGCCCATTGTGATCGTGCGTAATAGGCAAGCGTCAGGAAGGTAGTATGGTACAGTATACTGTAGTACTGTACTGCAGTATTGTAAGTACAGTATGATACAGGTAAGTATGGCACAGATTTTTTCTTTCATAGTAGTCAGAGTATACAGTAGTTCCAGTATAAGCTAGTTTGACAGTACTAACTGCATACTGTAGTCCAATATGGAGTAGCTATACAGTACACAATGCCATAATACAGTATGCACGTAACTGCAGTAATTTTTTATTTTCTTGTCTTTTCAGAAAAAAAGGATGGACTGGGGGAGAGGAGGGGTATCGTGTACAGTTTGAACTGTTTGTACAGTTGAGTGCAGTCATGATGTACACAACATCTCTCCTCTCTCAATGAACTACTGTACTGTACACAGAAAGAAGAAGAAGATAAAGACGGAAAAAATTATATTACTATATATATATTATTATATACTATATATTATTATTTAATATTATTATCAATGGGCATTATTCATGATTTTCCACTGGCCCTCAATTTCCATCTGACTGAAGAACTTAATAAAGACTGCATTATGTATTATTCATGATTATTTTTATATTTGTTTTTTTGTTCCTGATAAAATAAAATAAATATTTATTTACATTTATGATAATAATAATCATTGACAACAACCCCCCTCACACCTACACCAAAGAAAAAGAAAGAATGACAAAAAGGGGTAATTTACTGCATCAACAGCATGAATCAGTTAATGTTTTTTTAACTCTCAATTCTCACAGTGCTGTGCAAATCAGATTTACATATCAAATTCGAGAAGGGATTTTCAAAAGCGTAACCGCAAACAAAGACTCAAAGGGTTGGGGGGGGTGGTTGAGTCATGCGCAGTAATCATCAACTACCTCCCATCCCAAAGAGGATTACATGCAGGCGCAGTGAGGTGACGCTCGGCTAGGGTTAGATTAAAAACACAATGGCAAACTTCAGAATCTGAATGACCCTGTAGAGGTGTCTCTCGATAAGAGGTTGAAATCAATCCTTCAGCGAGCCTTGTGTGGGTGCATGGGGGAGGGGAGTTCAGGGTACAGCAGCATGAAGGATTACCTCAACTGCCGTTCAAAGAAATTACATAATTTCAAAAGGCAGGTCATAATAATAATTTGATCCCTACACCCCCAAATACAGTACATAAAAAGCACACAAATCAACCATGTGCAGTCAAACGCACAGGGTCGCAGTCAAAAGATACAGCACAGATTGAATATTATAATATCAAGTTGGTCTAGGCAGGATTGTGGAGACAATAAAAATAAGAAATGAGGAGAAAAAAAAATATTTTTTTTTTGGTCGCTCACTCTTGCATTTCGCAAGCAAGCAGTGGTGAATTTACAGGCGCATGCGCAGTAATCAGCTATTTACTATAGCTCCCATCCCAAAGAGGATTACACGCAGGCGCAGTGAGGTGACGCTCGACTAAGGACAGATTAAAAACACAATGGCAAACTTCAGAAACTGAATGACTCTGTAGAGGTGTCTGTCGATAAGAGGTTCAAATCAATCCTTCAGCGAGCCTTGTGTGTGTGCGTGGGGGAGGGGGGTGCAGGGTACAGCAGCATGAAGGATTAACTCAACTGCAGTTCCAAGAAATTACATAATTTCAAAAGGCAGGTCATCATAATAATTTGATCCCTACACCCCAAATACAGTACATAAAAAGCACACAAATCAACCATGTGCAGTCAAATGCACAGGGTCGCAGTCAAAAGATACAGCACAGATTGAATATTGTAATATCAAGTTGGTCTAGGCAGGCTTGTGGAGAAAATAAAAATAAAAAATGAGGAGAAAAAAAAAATATATTTTTTTTTTTGGTCACTCACTCTGGAACTTCGCAAGCAAGCAGTGGTGAATTTAAAGGCGCATTCCAGCTATCAAGCAGGAATGTGATTGAAACCAGAAAGACACACATTCAAAGGAATGGTGTGGGAGAGGTGTACTGAACTATACTGTAGATAAGAAGTTGAAATACTGCAGTTCAGTAAATTATCCCTTGTGTGTGCAGGGGCGAGCGAGGGGAGAGCGCTGTATATGACGAAATGTGATTCTGTTACAGCACACGCCTATGCGTTTCAACAATTTTCAATTGCGACATACTGTACAGCACTGCAAATGCATGTATAAATATGCAAATTTACAATTACTGCGCTCGCACACGCAGACTGTGTACTGACGTAGGTTGAACTGCTAAATTATTAGACTTCGAAGACAACAGCTCGCGAACGCCCCCCTGAGTTTCTAGATGGTATTGCAGTATTGCAGACAGCGATAATAAAATGCTAATATTACGAGCGCTAAAATAACGCAATTCACCCCGGACCAAGAAAAACAAAACGCATCTGCCCGCGATTATCAGAGCGCCGCGGATCCAGCCTCATTAGGATAAAGCTGGCCACCACTGTAGATAGATTGTGTGTTCTTTCATTTGTAGATTGTAGCAATAGTGTATCAAAACAGTGGCAGTCTGTGTAGGCAATTTCTCCAAATGCTATTAGCAAATATAAATGTCAATTTCATTAAATAAAGTCCCGAACATATTTGTAGTTGTAGTGGGTATTTGCAGAGAACACAGCTTCAATGCGACAATAGTATGTGAAGATACAGATGCAGCGGCCATTATTCAAACACCACGCGGTGTATACCTCGGAATACCCATGTGATGGCACAATTTCTTCCAACTGTACCGCCTTAAGATGCGTGTTGGCTCGGGATTATATCGGGTTCAGAAAATTGTATTTTAGTGTCGAGAAACGCAATACCGTCGAGAAACTCAAGTGGGCAATCGCGAGTTGTCTTAAAAATCTAATTGCAATTTAACCTGTCTTTTATTACTGTACAGTTCTGCAAGTGTGTGTGTGTGTAATTGTAATTTGAAGATTAATGTTACGAGTTCGTACTGTATAGTGTGAAAAAACAGAATGCACACAAAGCGCACCAGGGATTAGTGCATGGGCTCACTAAATGGAGATGCAATAATAAATCCACTAACTGTGCAAGTGAAGTGTCAACAAAATTTATTAACCACGTCAAATGACCCCATATATATGACAACTGTTACCCAAGAGAATTGCTTACAGGATGCTTTTGTTTACAGGCTTCACAAACAGTCTTTTGAAGTAGACACTCCTATCTTCACCTGGATAAACATTCCAGGAGAAGATATTGACAAACAAAAGCTTTATTTACTTCACACCCTGTCCAAACATCTCCTTGTTGATTATTAGGGACTTCAAAGAACACTACTGTTTCCTGAATTAACATCTAGACCCCTTGTAGAAGCAGATGCTATTGTCAATCAGGGTGTTGACCTGTACAAAACATTTATTGATAGATTTGGTATTTCTAGGTTTTTCTCATGATCTTCAAAGAGAAAAACACAATTTGGTTTAAGCATACATCCTCAACCATTCAAATCCTCCTACATGTTGAGCTATGAGTGTAGAAACCCCATATAAACTAGCAAAGATTGTCAGTTAGTTAGGAGAGAAGGAGTAAAGAGAAGTTCAGGAGGAGGGAAAGAGAAGCAGAGCTCAGAAGGTAATTATGCTCATAATTCTGTAAATCTGTATATACTGTATCTGTGTTTTATATCAATGTATTGTTAGGTAGGATGTACTGTATTTTATTGTTTTGTTAGGCCTGTAATAAGTACAAACCTTATAAGGAAGAATATGTAGTATTACTGTGTAAAGTCTTATCTTTTGTTGTTGTGCTCTTATAAATATTATTTTTTTTATAATGGGATCAAATCTCTGTCGTGCCATAACTCTTATAAACCAATGTACATGCATGTGCGAATGTGTTTCATATTGGAACACAAATCTACACTTTCATCTCCCTAAATAATAGATTGCCATATAATTATATTATTATAAGCCAGCAATACTTTTATAGATTCATTCACTTTAAATCCATCTATATTTCTGGATAAGGCTAAACATTATAGGTAACATATCCCATATATATGACAACAATTAAAACCCACAACGGATAGGAATGATTAGTTAATAAAAACCCATTCTTTCCCAGTAGTACAAATAAAAACCGTAAAATAAGTGCAATACACTAGACCAAATGGTCATAGAACAACAGAGCTACTTTCTACTGGCAGTGATGACTATGCATACCCAGAAAGTAGTTGTAATCCGAGGGAAGTAGGTGTCATGGGAGAGGGGGTTTGGCCCGGTATTAAAGGGGTTACACCCCATTTGGCAACCCCCTGCTCTCACTAGGGAAGCAAGGGGTTAACTGGACTTTGGTCCAGAAGTGTGGGTTTACCTTGCTGCAACATGACATGTGTTCCCCTGTTACAATGTATTATCACCATGTAAGTGTCTTCACCACACACTGGGGCTTAAGGGGTTAATGAGCTACAGTTTAGGAAAATACAAATATGTGTGGTGTCTTTTCAGAAATATCTGGGCTTCAAAAGGCTTGATTGAAGTTGGGTGTGAAAAGTACAGAGGGGGTATGGTGTATGTTAATACCTAATTTGCAGGCCAAGGGTATATTGCTGTTAGATGGAAAAGCAGGAAAGAAATCCCAGGAACAGCGCTTAAGCATGTAAGGTACATAAGTAGGCAATTGGTATAAGTGTATAGCCAAAGTATGGAGGAAATGAATAAGACTATGTCAAGTATTGGACCCAGTGCATTAGAAAGCAGGGATATACAATAAGGTATAATGTCTTAGGTGAAGAAATATCCAAAGCCTTGATGGCACCTCACCAGACCAAGTCAATATTACCTGCAGCACTGTTACAGGTCAGCAACTCCCCTGGGGTCCATGATGGGGAGAAACAATACTCACTTCAATAGTCATTCCTCCATGTGTGCGTGCATCACGCAGAGTAAGTAACAGGAGCATGAAATCCAAAGATTGCAGCGGAGCACAGCTGAAGAATGGGGCCAGCACCAGCAATGAAGGGTTTAAAACATCAATTTATTCGTACATGGTATGAAGAGGGGGGAGACAGAACACACTCTGACGCATTTCAGGCTAAGAAGCCCTTTATCAAAGAGTACTCTTTGATAGGTCTTCTTAGCCTGAAATGCGTCAGAGTGTGTTCTGTCTCCCCCCTCTTCATACCATGTACGAATAAATTGATGTTTTAAACCCTTCATTACTGGTGCTGGCCCCATTCTTCAGCTGTGCTCCGCTGCAATCTTTGGATTTCATGCTTATATTGCTGTTAGAGACAGCTAGGACCCAGGTCTGGAGCATTGGGTGTGAAATATAGCACCTGTGACAAACGTTCTCTACACAGGAGGCCCAGCTTCAAAGCATTTCTTGACAAGGTGTTTTATGGGGGCCAGGGGTACATCTACAGAAGGAGATATCAGAATGTGTGACCTTATTAAATATAAAAATACCATGAGATGGCCTCGGCTGAACATGCTAAAAATGACATATGTGTATCCGTGGGACCGAGTCGCAAATAATGATTACAGACACATGATGTCTAGCAGGTACTAAGAGACAGATATTAATATCTCTCTTAATTTTAGTATTACACAGTAATATTTAGTCTCATTGGGAGCGTCATGCATGCCAGAATGTATTAATATGTCTCGCGTGCCAGTAAGTAATACTGAACTGAAGTTATGAAGTTATTTAGATAGGAAAAGCAGTTTTTAAACGTGCTGGGGTGGGAGGAGTTTTACTCTGGGGTAAGACTGTCAACCTCACCACTGATTTATGACTGGAATTGCATATAAATCAGTGTCAGTCCTATACTCAGTGGTCTTCATGTATTTTCGTGATGTCTACATCAATTATGGAAGAAATGGCCCATCCTGTATCCTGATGGCTTTCTTGTCCAAACCTTTAAGTAAGTGTCTATATTTTGCCTGTTATTTGTATATCTTGTGTGTTCACCTTTTTCAATGAATAAATTATGTTTTATCATATCTAGTCGTTTTCTGTTCAACCCAGGTAATTTTGGTGCATATTATATCTTGTCATAAATGTAACGGTATTTCTGGCCCGGTCTGACCCACCCAATCTCACATTGGCCCCTGTGGTCTAACCGGACCCCATTACAGTGTGGATATGTCATATGGTGCACCTGCTGGCTACAGGACTCCTGAGTCTCCCGCATGATGGTGTGTGGGGAGAACCCGTCAGACAGGCAGCTGAGGTAGTGTGCTGAGTCTCACCTAGTTACAGTGCAGCGCCTCCACCTCACCAGGGTCCCTGCGTCCGCATGGGGATGATCCTGGCGAGGAACTCCTCCGTGGTGCTCCTCTCTGTACACTCATTCCAGATAGATACACGAGAGGGTTTCTGGCTGAACTCATCTTTATTGACACGGCAGGGCAACTGCCCTCCACAAGGAGTATCTTCAGCCGCTCATCTCGCCAGTGCTCCCTTTGATTAGGTTTGTCACCCAGATCAGGGATTCACTATTCCCGCAGGAATCACTGTCCTGTGCCAGGTCCCTGGACACAGCCTCCCATGGAGTTACTATATCATAACTGACAGAACTCCTCCTCAGCTCTGACAAGAGCTTTCCAGCAACACTCAGCAACCAACTACTTTGCAACTCCACATCAGAACTTCAACTACACAGCAACAACTCTTTAGAACACAGTGCTGTGCCTTATGTAAGCTTCTGAGGCTGACACATCTCTGACATCACTAACCATGGAGTCAGAGCATGTGACCAGTCCCAGCCATACACAGAGCACCCCACCAGGTTGTGAGGGGAAACCTCCATGATTACTGCTGGCATGCCCACACTTACCAGGCCTTACTGCCAGCAGGAGAGATGACTGTAGGCATTTTACATGACCGCTACATAAAGTTACCGTGACAGTGGGGACAACTGGAAAGGGACAGGAAGGCTTACCACATGTGGATACTGAATGACAGTCCGGACTGTTTCCGCATGTGATGCTGGAATCTCCGCCAGCACTCTTCCGCGATCCCATCTCTGCCAGTGTGCATGCGCGTCAGGTGACCCCTACATGACCTCTACGTGTTTTGGAACTGCGTACTTCATTAGGAGTTCACGCTTGGGGTCACTAACGTGCTCTAATAGCTCAGGCAGCCTATGTATTATTGCATCTCCAGTTAGTGAGCCTACGCACTAATCCCTGGTGCGCTTTGTGTGCATTCAGTTTTTCGGTTGTTTGAGACTCCCCACAAGGGTAGTCTCACATATAGGAGCATTTGGGGAGGAGCTCCGCACACAGCAGCACAGAGATTTTGGTGTTTAAAGAGATACGGATTATCATATGGACAGTAAAAGCGCAATTCCTTGTTGCATTTGTGTATAGTGTACATGGTAAAGTAGTCCTTATTGAGGCTCCTTAGTATTTTGTACGAATTTAGTGTTGTATTTGTACAGGTTAATAAAGGGAAAAGGAGTAATACAAAAATACAACAACGCTTCTTCCGAATGTAAAAAAAAAATTCCGCTCATGAGTGTTCAGTATGTCTAATTGGAAACGTGTTGAAACGCATATGCTTGTCATCACATTTATGTGCATGTGTGTATGTCTCATTGGAACCTTGTTGAAATGCATATGTGTGGCATCAGATTTAGGAACATGCGTGTATGTGAATTTAAAGTCTGGAAAAAAAAGACACATCCCTTTTTTTTTCCTCGACATGGGCTTAACACTTTTTGCCATTCTTTCAATCAATCACTAGCTTTTTAATTCTACAGTAATGTACTGGATGCTGCACTTTATGAGGTGGTGGTATACTGTAATTTTATTTGGTGGGTGGGGGGATTCCAAACATTCTGATGACCTATTCAAAAGGTTTATTTGAACTAATAATCCTGCATAAACACGCCTGGGCTGGCAAAGCTGCTGTAAACTTGTGTAGTAGCACATTCCCCCCCCCCAACAAACACACACACACACACACATACACACACAAACAGCCTAAACTATTTCAACTGCTTATCGACACCTCCCCCAAAGCCATTTATTAGATTGGAGGCTTTGTGTAGAGTCTTCTTGAGGTCGGTTTCAGCATGCATGCGCACGTGTGAAAAGCCCTTCTTGGGGATTTGGCAAGAATGACTGGCTCCGCATTAATCAATGTGAATTTCAAGTCTGAAAAAAAAGACATCCCCTTTTTTTTCTCGACATGGACTTAACAATTTTTGATATACTTACAGTACAATCAATCACTAGCTTTTTAATTCTACAGTACTGTTTACTATACTTTACGAGGTGAGTGGCGCACTGTAATTTTTATTTGGGGGTGGGCGGGTTCAAAACATACTGATAACCTGTTCAAAGAAATCTTTTGAACTAATAATCCTGCATACATACGCCTGGGCTGGCAAAGCTGCTGTAAACTTTAGAATCACACACCCTCCTCCCCACACACAAATACACAAAGCCTAAAGTATTTTAACTGCTTACCGACACCTCCCCCGAAGTCATTCATTAGATTGGAGGCTTTGTGTAATCTTCTTGAGGCTGGTTTCACACACGCATGAGCACATGTGAAAAACCCTTCTTGGGGATTTGGCTAGAATGACTGACTCTTCATTAATCAATGTGAATTTCAAGTCTGAAAAAAAAGAGACATCACTTTTGTTTTTCTCGACATGGGCTTAACAATTTTTGCCATTCTTACAATGCTAATCAATCACTAGCTTTTTAATTCTATAGTAATGTATACTGTACTTTATGAGGTGGGTGGCATACTGTAATTTTTATTTGGGGGTGGGGAGTGGGGGATTAAACACATTCGGATGCCCTGCTCAAAAGATTTTTTTGAATTTATAATCCTGCATACACACACCCAGGCTGGAAAAGCTGCTCTAAACTGGAGTAGTAGCACCCCCCCCCCCACCCACACACATACAAAAAAATTAAAGAAGGAACAATTTTAATTGTATAGGATAATCATGGGAAAATTAATCATTGTCTTTCCAAATTTACAATCTTGTCTTTATCTTCCTCATAATGGCTGCATTGCATTATGTAGTTCTTTTTTTATTGAGAGAGGAGGGGATTAGTGTAAATTACTGACTTTTACTACAGTGTATAGAGAGTACAACACTTTTGCACATGCCCCCCCCCCCCATTCCTGTAGTGCTGCAGCTCTAAAAATAAAAAAATTAGTGCATTAAAGTGCATTAAAGGCTTTGAGTATTTCACAATATTGGACTATAACTACTGTATAACCTGTACTGTATCTATATATGTATAACTATAACTATACTACTGTAGGTTAGACAGTGCACGCATGTCTAATACAAATGTACTTTATACGTATACTTTGTACATATACATAGTGCCACTATACCCCACACTTTTTTAACATCTCTCTGTTACTGCTGCTGCTCTCATGCTTTCATATATCTTGAGTGACTGATACCTTATAAAAGTTACAAGCATTCCATATTTTCACTATATGGAGCAACAGTATTTTGTGTATTTCAATGCTGTTTATCACTGGGTTTATTTGCACATTTAACTGTACACTTTGTGTCACTTTGCACCATGAACACTTTTTGGCTTAGGTTGTTAAGCTGTGGTTTGGGAAACTGCTGGTGTTCAGGCAGCAGCTTGACTTTATCACTATATTTGTTGTGCTTTAAGTTTTTTGTTTCACAGATTTGGGAAGAAGTATGAGGAGCTCTGTTTTTGTCATGTTAAGTTTAAGTCAGTGGAGGGCCATCCAGGATGATATTGCAGAGAACAAAAACAGACATATAATCAGAAGACCATATACAGCCCCCTATATTTGCACTCAAGATAGGTGACATATGGGTATAATGTCAACTAATAGAAAGCTAGGTCTAAGCCAAATCCAAAATGTATAAGATATAAAGCTGAAAGGTCACACTCAAAAGAAAATAATAAAGACTTTAATGGTATTACTATAAAAAACGACGAAACACAATAAAAATGCACAACAGGTGCATAAATAAAATCCCCTAATGTGTGAGGTAACGGTGCAAATATGGTTAATAAATATCACCAATAGAAAAAGCTACTATCAAGTCAGGAGCTAGATCAAAAGCTGCTAGGTTGTAAACAACATGGTTGCAATAAGCAATTATATTGGTACACAAGAGACAAAGTGGATAGTCAATATATGCACAGTGTGTGATTGGTAGTCACTAAACACACTTAGATCAGTGTACACAGAGAGTGGGTGACCTCACTATGGTCCCAATCATGGGTGCCTGCAGGATAACGCAATATGATTATATTCACTGCGAAGTGCACAGTGGCAAAACCCCACAGAACGTGTACATCAGCAATTGAGTGTATGCTTATACAACCTGATGTCCCTGGTGCAGCCTATGAACTCCGCAGAGATGCATTCTGAGACTTTGGTCTGTACAGCTGGTGTAAGGTCAGGGGTTGAAAAGTAAATTTGTGTGTCGTCAGCATAGAGGTGATATTTAAACCCAAGGGATGTGATTAGGACACCTAGAGAAAGTGTGTACAGGGAAAAGAGTAGAGGTCCCAGGAAAGAACCCTGTGGCAACCCCACAGAGAGATCTATTGAGGAGGAGAAGGTATTAGCAGAAGAGACACTGAAAGTACGATGGTAGAGGTAATAGGAGATCCAGCATAGAGCTTTGTTACGAATACCAAGAGTATGGAGAATGTGGAGGAGAAGAGGGTGGACCACTGTGTCAAATGCTGCAGAGAGGTCGAGTAATATGGGCAGACTGTAATGACCTCTGTCTTTGGCAGCATGGAGGCCATTAGTTATTTTAGTGCGGGCTGTTTCAGTCGAGTGAGCAGTGTGGAAGCCAGATTGTAGAGGGTCAAGGAGAGAAGGGATGTTGAGAAAGTGGAGCAGGTGAGAGAATACAAGACATCCAAGGAGTTTGGAGGCAAAAGGCAGGAGGGAGACTGGTTGATAGTTAGAAAGACAGGTAGGGTCAAGCTTGCTTTTTTTGAGTAGAGGTATAATGGTTGCATGTTTGAAGGAGGAGAGGAAGGTACCAGAATAGAGGGATGTGTTAAATATGTGTAAGCGTATGGGGTTATAATCAGAACAAGATGTTTTAGGAGATGGGAGGGAATGGGTTCAAGAGGGCAAGTGTTACGATTGTGCTCGCCACAAACCGGGATCGGACCGCGGGGCTGAGGTTATATAATCACCTTAGTCCGCGCAGACTGATCCGGAGTGTGCGTACGTACGTAGCAGGGTCAGGATTTGAGAAAGCAGCATCGTCGTTATTCAAGCAGGAGTTCGGCAACAGGTAGTCAGGAGTTCCCCGCTTCAGCTTAGGAGCGTGAGCGTGAAAGTGGCCTCTGTGCGAGGAGCGGCCTCGGTCCATGACGCCGGTCTCAGCAGGGGGAGACAGCAGGCTGGCCGAAGTACACCGCAGGGCAGCATCGGGAAACCAACGCTTCAGCACAGAAGTCAGGAACGTGCCCCCGCATGGGACTAGCAGGCGGCCTCAGAAAACAACGCTTCAGCAGAGAAGTCAGGAACGGGCCCCCGCATGGAACTAGCAGGCAGCCTCAGGAAACAACGCTTCAGCAGAGAAATCAGGAACGGGCCCCCGCATGGAACTAGCACCAGGCCTCAGGAACTAGGGGCAAGAACCAGAAAGGTTAGAACACCAGGATACAAGCCAGGGTGGCTTGTGGCAGAGACAGTAACGTCCAGGGTAGGAATTTATGCTCGGCACTGTTTCAGTGCCAAAGCCCAGGATATAAACGGTGGAGATCCAATCACAGGAGGAGGGTGTGTGAGTATTCCTCCAATGATGGAGCACAGGGCAGAAGCTGCAATGAGAAGCAGCACATGTGCAATTAATTGCCAGAGGAAGCTTTTGCAACTGCAGAAGTCTGCAAAAGCTATAATCAAAGCCAGGAGCGGATTCCTTACAGCAAGTGGTAGAGGGAGAAAAGGAGATCAGCAGAGACACATGCTCTTCTGAGAGCGTAAAAAGAGTCAAGGAAGGCAGTAGGAGAGATAGGAAGCAGTGTAGGATGGGAGGAGGCAACAGATGGGATTTTCTGACGTATGGATTCCACCTTTTCCTTAAAATAGTCAGCAAAGTCCTGAGGTGAGATAGAGGAAGAAGAAGAGGCAGCTGAGGGTGGGTTGAGTAGAGAGTCAAAGACAGAGAAGAGTCGGCGTGGGTTAGACTTGGGCATGTTGATTAGTGATGAAAAGTAGGTTTGTTAAGCCTGAGAGAGGGCAGAGTTGAAACAGGACAGCATAAATTTGTAGTGAAGGAAGTCTGCGAGAGTATGAGATTTCCTCCAGAGGCGTTCAGAGGAACGAGTGGAGGAACGCAGCATGCGCATGTGGGAATTTAGCCAGAGTCTAGGGTCAGAAGGGCGAGGACGGTGGAGAGAAAGCGGGGCATATAGATCAAGAGAGGAGGATAGGTCAGAGTTGTAGTTCCTGACACGGTTGTCAGGGTCTGAAGCAGGGCTGAGAGAGGAGAGGGAGGAGCGTAAAGTGGAATCAAAAGCTGGTATGTTAATAGAGCACAGGTTTCTGCAGAACCGAGGGGTAGATGGAGGTGGAGAAGGGGAGAAGTGAGAGAGAGAAAATTAGATGAGGTGATGGTCAGAGAGAGGATGGGGGAAATGAAGAAATCAGTGAGAGAGAAGGTTTTAGTGAAAACCAGATCTAAGTAGTGGCCATCCTTGTGGGTGCTGGCTGCAGTCCACTGTTGAAGGAAAGGAAGAGGTTAGAGAGTGAAAGCGGGAAGCCCAATACTTATTTTATTATTATATTTCCCTGTACTGAATTCCTTGTGAAGCGCTGAGTACACTTGTGGCGCTATATAAATAAAGACATACTGTACAATACAATATGCAATGCAGCCTAAAAAAGAATGAGAATGTGTGAATGTCTTGTATTGCTCTGGGGTAGGTGTCAATAAGCTGTTAAATGTCCTTCTGCTGGGGGAAGGTGCAACTTTGTCAGGCCGAGTGTGCAGGATAATTCACTGTCGTTCAAAGACATCATTTGAACAGTTTTACAATAAATGTTCACTGCAGAGCATACTTTAAATACCATGTGTGTGTAACTGAAATATTTCCATAAGCAGTATGCAAAGCAGAACAAATCTACATAGCAAAAGCTGTAGGTTTTCAATAGTATAACACCCCCCCCAAAAAAAAATTAAGCTATGCCACCTAATACAGTATACAGTGTGTACACATTCGAAAGAAAATGTAAGTGATTTTAAGAATGGAAAAATTTATAAAATATTAAAAACATGCATACAAGACGTTATTAGATAAATAGAGGACAATTTTGTTTTCTCTAAAATAATTGCTAGGAAGAAAGTACTGTAAAACACACTAATACATTTTAGCAGTAATAGTGTAATTACAGTACAGTATTGTATTGTATGTCTTTATTTATATAGCGCCATAAATGTACATAGTGCTTCACAGTAGAAATACATGTTATAATCATATAAATAACAAATAATATATACATAACAGTTCATGGGAATAAGTGCTTTAGACATAAAAGTAACATTAAGGAAGAGGAGTCCCTGCTCCGAGGAGCTTACAATCTAATTGGTAGGAAGGGAGAACGTACAGAGACAGTATGAGGGAATTCTAGTAAGTGTGTCTGCAGGGGGCCAAGCTTTATGTATCATGTGTCCAGAATTATCCACAGTGCTATTCATATGCTTCTTAAAGCAAATGTGTCTTAAGGTGGGTCTTAAAGGTGGATAGAGAGGGTGCTAGTCGGGTAAAGAAAACAAAAATACTTACTCTGTTGTTACTGTGGGACTCAGCTTTACACTTTTTGCCTTACTATGGGCATGATAGCTTACAGTGCTTTTTGCTAAACCGAGGGCCCAAAGTAACTAACCAGTGTTGGATGTGTAAAATTACGTTTCCTTTCTTGTACATATCCTGTACAGTACCGACACACTTTATCCGAGTGTGGTCGGTACCGCAAGCCGGGAAATCTCCCGGCTTGCTAGTGGCCGCCCCTCGGCGTGCCGCGCGTCATAGACGCGCGGTCACGCGTCATCGGGAGCGTGCGCCCCCTGCACGCGCGTCCAGGGGCTCCCCGAGGGAGCCCTGGTGTCCCGCGATCGCGGGACAGCGGCAGGGGGTTCCGGGGGACCCGGCGGACCCGGCAGCGGTAGGGAGAGTGCCCCGATCGGAGGGCGCTCTTCCGCTGCTTCGGCGCGCGCCCGTCACTCTCGGGCGCGCGCCAGGCTACTGCTGCGGCAGAGAACGGGCAAATGCTCGAATAAACTCTGCCGCAGAAGTATTCTCATGCTGAGATCCTTTGAAATCCTTTTCTTTGGCATCGCTCCTTTTAGGGAAAAATCAAGCACAGTGGAATGTATATTCGATGTGTATTCGAAGTGCATTCGATGTGCATTGAATCAACAATAGTGATGGTTTATTTATACTTTAATTTAATGGGCCTCAACCTCGCTCGACAGGCTTAGTACACAGTAAAAGATTGAGAAAGAGACCACTGAGTCTTCACTAGTGCTCATACCACAATATCCAAACGAAGTCAATGTAATTCCACATAGTCTTGAATAAGAAAAAGGGCTAAGTAGTCACAGTCAATAAGTGAGTATGTACTAGTCATCCAATAAACTTGATGGTGATAGCAGTAGCTTCTGTGCCCCAATTATACAAGTTGACAACTAATTGCAGACAGAAATAGTGTAAACCATTAAATCCAAGGGCAATCATAATTGACAAATTCTTTGACAAAGCGCTGTAAGAGTGCAAAACACGTTAGAGAAACACTTTGCCCTCACCTGTATGTTCATGTGTGTCACATCGATGGATTAAAACCTTGTTTTACGGCACATTATCGTTTGGTCCCCGCTTCTTGTTCCTGTGCTACCTGGTTCCATGTATCCATCTGGTTCAACAAGGAACTCTCTATTTAATACACATTGCGCCCACTTTTAACCCCTGCAGCTCGTGTCCATGTTCGTGAAAAAAATCAAACAGGGACACAGTGTTTAAAAGGTGGCACAAATTGCATAGCCTCCCACACGCTGATCTGTATCTGAACTTGCTCTTGTCCAGATACTGCATTTTGCATTCTTCCATCAGCATCCATGGATCAACCCCGATTCTACGGACGCAGGAACGTGCTTGCTTCTGCCGTGCTGACCAAGAGAAAGCGAAAGGCGGAAGCTGTTTCCAAGCCAAAACCAAAACGAAAGGAGAACAAGAAAACGTTCCAAAGACTCCAAAGGCTAAGAACCCTAGGCCTTATTATGTGAAGAAGAAAATGGCTGCCATATACTTAAAGCAAAGTCTTTGGTCGGCCAAAATTAATTCAGCAACCACCCATGACGCTGCTCTGCTGGGAACCCCCAGCTCACCTGCTCTAGCACCCATCCCTTCCAATGCTCTGGTGGAAACCCTAGCTCATCTGCTCCAGCACCCATCCATGGCGCTGCTCTGCTGGGAACCCCCAGCTTACCTGCTCCAGCACCTATGCAGCACCCATCCACCCATCCACGAATAGTATTTATACAATAGAAGCTTCCTACAAAAAAAGTTTAAAGTCCCTGATCCATTCAAACTTGTCACAAGTATTAGTAGGTGAGAAAGAAAGTCCACATTCTAACACAGCAGTTTGACTAATTTGACCAGTTTTACCAGCATTCATCGTAAATGGGTTTTCTGCTGGATTTTGTATCAAAAGTTGCCGCAATCATGAAGACTTCTTGGTCCCCTCCTTGTTGGTCTCCTTGTCTCCTGTGACCTCGAACTTTGAATAAAAAAGGGGGACGAGAGATTGAATGGTATCCGACCCAAATGGTTGTGCATTTTCATAGTCTGATGAATCAATATCAGAAGTTGTCATCCCGTTGACACAGTGCGAGAAATATTTCTAGATTTTCTTGCATACCATGTTTGTGACAGAATAAGTAGTGAGGGCAGTTCCCTTTTATCTTTAAGTTCAAAATCAGTAAATGGGTAAGCAGGAAACATCTGAATACAGAACTCCCTTGGAATTAACTTATTTTTGAGGTATCTATCTAAAGTAGTTCTATTCCACCATGTGCGTACTTGTTTAGTGAGTAAATTTGTAAGTGTCTTAATTTTGTCATCCCCTGAAACATCTAGCAAGGGTGTACTTGTAGCAGCTGATGCTGCATCAACATAAAAAATTGAGTCAGCGCTAGCAAGTTGTCTCTATTTATTATCTAAAAATCCATAATAACTTTAAATAGATTAAGTGATTTGAGCAGGTATAAAGAATGACACTTAAGTCACAGAACAAGATAAAGAATATCAGATAACCGCATCAAAAAATCACTAATAATAATAAATTACCAAAAATCACAAAATATAGCAACAAAAATGCCAGTGGTGGTGCTAAAGAGATAGAATATATCAAAACACAAAAAGAAGAAAACCCACATAAAGCACTTTGATAAATAATGAATGTACAAAAAGTTTATTAAAGACCAAAATTCAAAACAAGAGAAATATGATAAAAAAGACAGATTAAGACCAAGAATTTACCAAAAGAAAACTTCATCGAACATAAAGCAACAAAACCCAAAAGTATAAACAAAAAAATATAAGAGACATAAATTTGATCTGATGATAAACTACTGACAGTTATACAATGGAAAAAGGAAAAATGCCCTAACCCACACAATGGGAACTAAAAGTTCCTATTGAAAGTAAAGCTATCAAGATACACATTGAAAGTAATGATTTGCAGGTCTGAAAAGCACACGTGCAAAACCGATCAAGATACACATGGCAGAGCAGAACGACACTAAGAAATTAGACGTGTGACAGTGAGGAAAAAAACAGGCTCACAATAAGGGTTTAAGCCGGTTTGGTTACCTCTGATCCATGTATTGGGGTCCGGGAGTGTCAGCTCTTGAACCCAGTGATTGTAAGTGCATTCTGTAAATTATGCGACAATAAAGAATGTTGGTGTTTTTACCTTTCCAGGTGTGCTAGCATGCAGAGATAGCTGGGCTATGAGTTTCAAGGGGGGTTTTGCAGAGAAAGTCTTGTCAGAATGTGCTTAGCTAGTCAGGACCCTGTGTTGCTGGATACCCCAAAAATTTACCTAGGAAACAGGTTGGAATCCCGGATACAAATAGACACATTGCTCCAGTCAAAATCCCTCCTTGAATACAGTTCCAAGACTCATCGTCAGGCTTCCCTGCTTCAGCACAGACCAGAAAGGTAAATGAGGCATAGAGATGTGAGGTGTCCTTGAACATGTCAAGGGGTCCCTAGGTGAAGGGGAATATAATGCCCAGGTCACCCAGAACCTATATATAGGGGTTCTGGGGTACTCCAACCATACATAAGTTTGTGAGGTATTTTTTATGTCTGTTTTATTTTTGTGGGGAATATGGCTAGTAGGAATAAAAGTGCAACTTCTTATTTTATTCCCTATACCAGCAGACTTAGAAAGTTTAAAGTGTATATTTTTATTAAACAATGTTTTTTTTAAAAGTTATATACTTGTGCGCAGTAGTTTGAGGTGGGACTTTCAGATCCAAAGTTCTGAGAGACCATTTGGCTACCAAGCTTGGTGCCAGCATGTCCCTTCAGACTCCAGACATGAAAGCCTCAGAGGTTAACAGGTGTGAATGCCATTTAGGTACCGGAGTTAGCCTCAAGTACTCACGTCCTGGGGTGACTGGAGTCATCAGACCACCATTTGCCCAAATCCAGACTTTGAGGAGCCTAACTCAGTGGGTGGCTTCTTCATGACAAATGGCAGAGGTGTCAAGTTGGCACATGCCCTTGTCAGATTCTGAATCCACGTTTGCCCGGCTCCAGTAGACTGGCAGCGCTCTGATTGGCTGGCAAGTTTGTTCCCACTCGGATTGGCTGTAGTATTTCATGAATGAATTGAGGAATACTATAATAATCTCTCAGCCAATCGGGTCCTCATATTCTCACAGATTCTTTTGTTCCCTCATTGTTCTTTTTATTGGTTTTCTAACATTGTTGGCAAACATGACAGATTTTAATACATCTTTGGATTTTTCCATGTTTAAATTATACTTTCAGATGCAGCGGCCATTATTCGAGATATGCCCGAGATCCTTGCGAGTTGCGCCGCGACAGACTAATGGCCCACTGGAGTAACACAGCAGGAGTAACACGCGCACATCTCACAGGCAATCACGGGGGTTTTATTAAAATTCTAACATTACAGTAATGTAGCAGGGGGTGTCCGGTGCTGAACCTCTCTGATTTCAGATCCGGGGACCCTGTCCTGGAACAGGAATGTCTATTTCTGTTGCCCCCTGTTCCTTCCCCCCTTTTCCTTGCAGCTCTGCCTGCTTTCCCTTTATGAATGTTGTTTTCCCTGTAGTTATAATTCCCAGTGCAGGTGGAAATTGATACATTTAGCTATGTTCTCTTGTTCTAGCTTGCTGGAGTTGGTTGCCGTGACAACCCCTGTAATTCCCATGGCATAGTAGACTGTTCCATTGCCCCCTGCCTGTATTCACAGTTTACTCAGCCCAGTTTCTCTTCCTGTGAGACACCCTCCATTTTCATTCTTTCTACCTCAGCAGGCTATGTAAGCACAACTCATGCCTTCCACCTCTTGGTAAAAGTATCGTTTTTTACTTTTTCCCCACTATAAGCATCCTCAAAGTAGAGAAGCCCTCTCTCATTACACCACCAAATGCAAGTACTTTGTATATCTGCAGCTTTCCAATAAAGTAAGAAAAGACAAAGAACTTGTGGTGCTTGTAAAATGAAATAGTTAAGCTGCCTGGCCATACTTTACTCAGCGTGAACCCTTTGGCTCCAGAATAGACCCCCTACTTCCCGAGATACAGGACCCATTATGGAGTGACTGTATCCCCATGTTAAAATCCTGTGGGTCACGTGACCGTGGAATCTAAACAAAGAAGAGGGGATACTGGCACCCATACCAAGGCCTGTATCTTGGGAAGTACTGCACCGACACACTTTATTCGAGCAAATACCCAGTATGTACCTGGCAGATACCTGGAATGCGCCGCTCCTCACCTCTGACAAGCCCCGTTGCATTGCCTTCCCAGCCTGGTTCATGCCTGGCTGACGGGCGGCTGATCGTTAAATGATAATGATTAGGATTTAATAGGCTGCAATGCTTCGCGTGTCTACCAGATGGCATATTCATGAATTGTAATGCAGTATATAATCTTATGTGCTATTGCAGCCAGCGGGAATAAAATGCTTCAATCCCTGCCTGGAAAATAACGCAATGCACTCGGGCAGAAAACAGTCACAAACCTCAATACACCCGGGTATACCCGAATTCGTGGGACTAGCCAAGCTCGAATAAAGTGTGTCGCCAGTGTAGAGGGTTCCAGAGGCTGAAATCAACTCAGGAGACCCCTGATCCCTCACAATAGTATCAAACATCCCCCCCCCCCGGACAATAAAAAATCATTACCTTAGCGGATAGCTACTAATGTAATGAAGCTGCTTACATTTTTACATTTTATTTTTATTCATAGTGTGCGTGAGCAGGGTCTCCTGAGCTGGAGAAAGTTGATTTCAGCCTGAGGGACCCCCTACTTCCCGAGTTACAGGCCCCGGTATGGGGTGCCGGTATCTCCTCCATGTTAAAATACACGTGGGATGTAAACAAAGCAGAGGGATACCGGCACCCCATACCAGGGCATGTATCTTGGAAAGTAGGGGTCTCCGAGACTGAAATAAACTTTGTTAAGCTCAGGAGACAAACCTAATAAATAAAAATAAAAATGTAAGTAGCCTTATTACCTTAGCGGCCATGCAATGCCCGCTAAGGCATTGAAGGGGTTAAGGCACAGTACTGTAGCAAATTACATTACAATATGTACTGTACTACCCACCCACTAATACACAACCCACCCAACCCCTGTGTCCCCCCATAAAACAATGATTTATTATTTTACACACCGGATTGATTCCCCAGGCCAACTGGGGTCCCCAGTGGTCTCGACGAGTGTCCCCAGGCCCAACAGTGCACCCTGGGTTTCTGGGGGTCTCTTGGTGGTCCCCGCTAGGCACCAAGGGCATCCAGGTGGTCCCTGTTGGTCACTGCGGGCCCCAATTTGTTCCACGGGTGGTCCTGTGGGTGTCCCGGGTCATCCCCACATGGGTCTGGGGGCCCTCGGGTTGTTCCCACTGGGGTCTGGGGCCCTCGGGTTGTCCCTGCAGGTGTCCCCTGTGGGTCTGCAGGGGTACCCGTGGGCATCCGGGGTTCCGATAAATACACTCCCCTACTCCCCACCAAACATATACAGCACAGGAATGGGCAAAATAACTATTGTCCCGTTATGGATAATAGATTATCTGCCCATTATTTAAGACAACATTTGCCAGCATACATAAATCAAATAAATAAATACAGTTCTACTTAACCCTGCATTATGATGGGCATGATCGTCATCTTACTGCAAAGTCCCTGTCCTCCGTTGCCAGAAAAATACATAGCAAATACAATCTAATTGCCCCCAGCCCCTTAATCACCTTAGCAGTTAATAACCGCTACAGTAATTAAGGGGTTAACTAACCCTGCCCCGATACCCACGTGGGATGCCTACCATCCACCCCGGGCCCACTGTAACCACCCTGTACCCATTGCTTATTATACTGTAGTAGTGCATCATACCCATATAATATTATGGGCATGATAAGCCACTATAGCACACAATGGGCACCTAATCACAATACATTAATGCATAATCAATCTCTAATTTTTTTTTAATAAAGCAGCAAAATGACAAACAATTACATCCACATAATAAACATACATAGAAAAAATCACCATCAATATAAAGAAAGAAATTAAAAAAAATTATTGGCCTAATAATGTATTGGGGTACTAATTAATATATTATCAGTCAATGTGCAAAGAAAAAATAAAAATACACCTCCAATCGAAAAACCTGTAAAAAAATACATTTCCATACATTCAATATATTACTTACCTTTAGAAACGCTGGCCCTCCGACTCCCGGGGGAACAGGAAAGTCACGTACCGTGAAGGCCTTAAACAGCATCCGATGCCATCCGCCATAAAGATCCGGATCAGGAACCCTATTCTTCTTTCTTATACCTTTAATCAGCCTCTTCTTCATATATGCTTATTTCTGTATCTTCTTTATCTTCTGTCTTCATCTGTCAATCCATAAAACCACATGGTAGATCTGAAGCTATGTTGTCTCGTTGTCTTCTTGGACTCAAGTGAAGCGTCACGGCCTTAAATAGGGCTTGTGATGTCACATTTAGGCGGGAACTGGATCAACAGCCATCTGATTGGCAGTTAAAACCATGTGCCGATTAATTTTTTTTTTTAATGACGTCATTTATAGGGAATGATGCCAGACAATCAGAATGGCTGTGCTTCATTTCTCCTTAAAATGACGTCACTAAGCCGGCATCACATGGTATTTCAGCCAATCAGATCGTGGGAACCAATTCCCCAATCTGATTGGTTATTGTACACCATGTGACAGAGTCATTTTAGGTCAAGTACAACAAACCATGAGATTGGGGATTGGTTGTGAGCAACTTACATTTTTATTTTTATTTATTGTGTGTGAGCAGGGTGTTTCCTGAGCTGAACAAAGTTTATTTCAGCCTTGGGGACCCCCTACTTTCCGAGATACAGGCCCCTCTGCTTTATTTATGAAGCCAGGTTCCCCCCCTTTGAGGTTGTGCCCCCTTGTATGTAATTACCTCTGCACGGTTAGGAGGGTTGCAGCCAATTGCAGGGGCGTGCGGATGCGCGTGCATGTGTGTCAGGAGCTCCGCGGGAGGGGGCGTGTAGTTGTAGGTCGCCGGTGTGTGCCGGTACGGCGATCGCCTCGCCGGGGGCTCTGGTGATTGCGGAAGGAGCCGCCATCTTGGGAAAGCTTGCGCATGCGCAGAGCAGTGGCGGTGGCCATTCTATGTTGCGCATGCGCAGTGCAAAATGGCACAAATGCTAGCCAGTCAGGGAAGGCTCTTGGAAGGGACTACAAGTCCTATGAGCCTTAGAAGTGTCCCACCTGACGCCAGGAGCATACAGAGTGTGATAGACAGAGGTAGGGGACAGAAGGTCTATGCAGAGGGCAAGTAAGCTATGCACTAGGCCAGCAAATACCCCCCGCCCCCTAGGACCAAGATAGGCCCTGAGTCAATTATAGCTTGTGGCTGCTACAAGGACAGGCCCTAGTATAGGGAACAGATCCCTGTAGTACCTATAGATAATTAGGGACACAGCAGACGCTGAACTCCCTGAAGAGAGGTTTGGGATCAGGTCTCATCGAAGAGACTACAGAGACATTGCCTTGTTGGGATCACCCTGACGACGTCTGTGTAGGAGATAGAGGATCGGTGGATCCTTTGTGAGGTCTCACCAGACCGGGTGCTGCAGTGCCCGGCAGTTAAAAGTCAACAAGTGCACCAACATACCTTTATATACCCAAGCACTGATCACGCCTATAAGGGTGGGTTCTTTGGGGATACTCTGGGACTAGTGACCAAGGGACTTAAACATACCGTGGTACTATTGGGGACTCTGTGTGAGGTACGCAGTATTCGGGACATGGTGTGGGACACAGTGGTGGGTATCATTTCAGGTAAGCCCTGCGAGGCGTGTGTTAGTTGTGCCATATATCTTATCAATAAAGGAGAGTAATCCTTTGACATAACTATTGCTAATACAGTAAAGGTGACGTTATTTTATACTGTGTGGGTGTTATTATTGTGCCCCCTGAGGGGCTTTTTCCACTCTGCTGGGATCCCACACAGGTGGAGGCGCTGCACCAGAGTAAGTATACACCCCAGGCTCTCGGTGGCAGAGGCTCAGGCTCCTGGAGCCAACAGGTATAACAGCAGCAATTTGTAGTTTCCTGTGTTCTAGGAGAAACAGGGCTACATTTGCATCCCATGTTGATTTTAACATGGAGGAGATACCGGCACCCCATACCGGGGCCGGTAACTCGGGAAGTAGGGGGTCCCTGAGGCTGAAATCAACTTTGTTCAGCTCAGGAGACCCCTTCTCATGTACACAATGAATAAAAATAAAATGCATGCAGCTTCATTACCTTAGCAGCTATTCGCTAAGGTAATGATTTTTTATTGGGGTGGGGGGGATGTTTGATACTAGTGTGAGGGTGCAGGAGGTCTCCTGAGTTGAACAAAGTTAATTTCAGCCTCGGGACCCCTTACTTCCCAAAATACAGGCCACGGTATGGGGTGCCGGTATCCCCTCTGCTTTTTTAGATCCCACGGTCACGTGACCCAGAGGATTTTTACATGGGGATACCAGCACTCCATAACGGGGCCTGTATCTCATGAAGTAGGGGATCCCCGTACCTGAAATTAATGAGGTTCAGCGCCGGAGACCCCCTGCTATATTACTGTAATGTTAGAATGTTAATAAAACCCCTGCGATCACCTATGAGAGCATGCAGTTAGAGTGACTGTGTCAGGGTCTCCTAGACCACCTGCCTAGCCATAGTTTTTCTTTGTCCACTGGGTGTGCTGCTGTCTTCTGTTTCCTCTGCGTTCCTCTGTCTGTCGGTCTGTCTTCTTTTTGCTCCTGTCTCTGCCCTTTATAGCTTCTGCTTCCTGGTTTGTTCAATTGCCTTTGCTTCAAGTCAGACTCCTTTGCACATGCCTGTCTTTGATCCTGATCTGTTTATGTACCTGTACCTGTATTATAGTCTGTTCACAGTAAAGGCCCTTGCTAGTAATCTGGCTTGTCCCTGTTTGTTCCTTGTTCCCCGGTCTCAGTCCCTGCTCCCAGACCTGTCCTGCCCCGCCTGCCCTGTTCCAGTCTCCTCGTTTCCGACCTCTGCTTGTTACCTGACTTCGCTACCTGCCGCCTGCCTCGGACCCCTGCTTGTTACCTGACCGCTACCTGCCGCCTGCCTCGGACCCCTGCTTGTTACCTGACTTCGCTACCTGCCACCTGCCTCAGACCCCTGCTTGTGACCCCTACTTCGCTTCCTGCTGTTCCGGCCACCGAGATCCTACCCGCCAAAGGAGTCTCCCGTGACAGAAAGCAAAGGCCACTTCTGGACCTCGCTGGAACAGATTCTTCTTCTGCCTGCACCCTTTCCTGCCTGCTGCAGCAGACCACATCCGCATGGTTGAAGATAAGTACTTTCGTTTCTTTTTTGGAAATCCAAGTTGGGATCTTGAAAGGATTTTTTTTGTTGCTGCTAAGTGTTCTGCAAGAATTATTGCGTTCATAACGAAAAAACATTTTTTCTGAGACTAGAACTGTTGCTGCATAGACTAGTGCACCTTTCTTTGAGATTTTTCTTTTGTGCAGTGCCTGGGTTAACCCTTGCCGTACCTATTGCCACCTTTTAGACTCTGACTTTTCAATCCCTGGATAAGGCTTGTCTCTGCATCACTGGTTGGACCACTGCTGTTCACAGGGTTCCCATTTCAAAAGACAAGAGTGCTTCTATTATTTTGTTACTGCATACTGTGATTTTTCCTGCAATCTGTAGTTTTTCATATGATTGGTTCAAAGGTTTCAGATTTGACTGCAGGGTTCTCTGTCTGATATTCCTATGTCCGATGTCAAAAGTTTCAGATCTAACTGTAAGTTTTCTCTGTATTAGTTTCCTGCTGTCTATGATATTTCTGATATCTAAGGTTTCAGATTTAACTGCATGTTTCTCTGTATGATATCCCTACGCCTGATATCTAAAGTTTCAGATTTAACTGCAAGGTTCTGTCTGATATTCCTATGTCTGATGTCAAAAGTTTCAGATTTAAACTGCAGGGTTTCTCTGTCTTTGTTTTTTCCTTGCATTTATAAATCTCCGTGACTGATGCTAAAGTCTCAAAAGGTCATCTCTCCCATCTTGTGTCTCTCTGTGTCTAATATTCCTGTTGTTCATTCTAATGCTTCTGTTTTAAAAACACATTTTCTCTTTACTGGTTTCTTGGGAAGTGTGGTTTCCCCATGTCTGAAATTATGGCTCATATTCAAACAGTCTAGAGCAGTAAATGTGAACACAGTACCACTGATTCTTCAGAACTTCTCAAAGCAAGGAAGAAGAAGAAAAAGAAGGGAGGAAATACTGTGGAAGTTGCAGAAGAAATTAATAATGAAAATTTAACCCCAGAGTCTGCATTTAATGAAAGAGATATACAGCAGCTTAAAGCAACTCACAGACGTATCCCAAGAATAGTGGAAGTAAAGAAAGATGCCCTAACTCAGACGCTTCAAGCTGCACAGAAAGCGATTGATTGTCTTTATGGACGTTTAGATAAGGAGCAAGAAGCCAAGGCTGCACTACAAAGCTGTCTATCTTCAGCAATTGCTAAGTGTGTTCTCCAGGAGAAAGAAAAAGAGCAGTTGGAGAGAGACAGGGTGATCCTGTCAAGCAAGCTGGAGAAGGCCTATGCTGATAATGCCCAGTACCAGAGTTTCATGGCTCAAGTTGGCGCAAAACTGGAAGCCTCTGAGGAGAAGATTTGCCACTTCAACACAGAACTACGTTATTTGAGAGAGATCTTCGAAGGGTTAAATAGCAGTTTTGAAATGGTAACCCAGGAGTGCAAGAATCTCTATGTCCAAGTCAGTGAAGGAGATAAGAAACTCCATGAATTAGGAGAGGAGAAGAAACAGTTGGCCCAGGAAAAGTTAGACGTGCAGACAGCACTGCAGAATGCAGAGAGAGTGCTGCAAGAGGAACGTGTCTCCCTGGAGCGGCGCACACAGGCAGAGAATATGCTGCAGAGTCAGCTGCAAGAACTGCGTACACATCTGCAGGACACTAAGGAGAGATGGGTGAATGCTGAAGAAAAGCAGCGAGTTCTGCAGGAAGAAAGTTTCCAGACTGCCTACAAAATAAAGATGCAGCAAGATTATTTGAGTACCCAGTTTGTCCCCAAAGAACAGCATGAGGAGCTGAAGGCCACACTGAGCATTACCAGAGCCTCGCTGGAGGAAGACCTAAAGCTAGCAGCTGAACACACATCTCAGCAGCTCACAGCGCTGCAGGCGCAGATCGCTGAGCTCAAGACACAGCTTGCCAAAAAGGAGGAGAGAGAGAAGGTGTCCATCTGTCAAGTGGCTGGCCTGACACAGCGCTATGAGGTAAAAATGGCAGATGCCTGCAAATTCTTGGACCACACTGCCCGTGATAAGGTCCGGCTGCAGCTGGAGCTGGACAATGCCCGGGAGGAGTACCGGCAGCTGCAGATCAGAAATGAAGAAGATGAAACATATTTAAGCTTTACTCTGAGTCAGCTGGGAGATATGGAGTCGCGACTCAACTCCAAAGAAGCCGAACTGACAACTGCATTGAGTGGGAAAGAAGTGCAGAAGAACAGCTTCAAGAGCTGAAAAATCAAATAGCTGGTCTTAATGAGAATTTAGTTGATACCACGAAATGGCAGTCACAAGAGGAGACCATGGAGCGTGAATTCTATGTTCCCACTTACCCATGTGAAAAGTCTGCACCCGTCCTTGATGCCCACATTCCTGATGTCCATGCCTCTGCAATGGAGTTGAACGTATCCATTGGGAAGTTCCAGATTCCAAAACTAAAAGAGATATATTGGTCACAAAAAGACCAATCTCACATTGGCCCGTGTGGTCTAACCGGTCCCCATTACATGATCGTGTATGGTGGTGCACCTGCAAGCAACAGGACTCCTGAGTCTCCCGCTTGGTGGTATTAGGAGATATCATCAGGACAGGTAGCTGTGGTAGTGGGTGCGAGTCCAACTTACTTCATGTGCAGCGCCTCCACCTCATCAGGATCTGTGCTTCCGCAGGGAGATGGTCCTGGTGAGGAACTCCTTCTTGGTGGTGCCATCCACTGCTGAGTAACTTCACTCTCACACAGTGGATGTATATGCGAACAAGACATCTTTATTTGCAATGTATGGGCAAGCTTCCCCTCACAGATAGCAACTCAGCCGCTCATCTCTGTGCAACACTCTATTACGAAGGTCCCTTCTCCCTAATAGAGCTGCTTTCCACCTTTACTCTCAAAGAGATTCCCCAGCTTCTCTGGTTGCTGTAATCTCCTCTCCTGAGATGCTTTGTTTCTCTCAGCTCCTCTCTTGAGCTGCTCTATCTGTCAGCTCCTCTAACTCTGCCCAATGTGCTGTGTATCTCACTGACTCACAGCTAGCAGGAGACACTGCAACACTGTTGCAAACCTTCACGTGCCTCTCTTGGGGCAGCACAACAACAGGAAACTGAACTTCTAACTTTAGGCAGTGCTGTGTCTTATATCACCCCCCAGAGAAACACCCTTGTATGTACTGTTTGACATGATTGTACCCAATAAAAAAAATTGAGTTAAAAAAAACTCTGATTCAGACCCTCATTCTCTCCCATCTTGATAACTGTAATCCCCTGCTATCCCGCCTTCCTGACTTTCACCTGTCTTCCCTACTATCTCTCCCAAACGCTGCTGCCAGAATCACTCTACTCTTAAAACTCTGATTCTGCGTTTCCCCTCCTGAAATTACTCTCCTGGCTGCTAATCAAATCCTATTGTTTCTGTACGCTCTCCCTACCTACCAATTAGATTGTAAGCTCCTCAGAGCAGGGACTTCTCTTCCTTAATGTTACTTTTATGTCTGGATCACTTATTTCATGACCTCTTACCCTTACCCTTTGCTACCTATATGATTACGACGTGCACCACTCCTGTGAAACGCTGTGCATATTAATGGCGTTATATACATAAAAACATACAATACAATATACTGTATACTTCAAAAAATGCTTGTGATCTTTTACCCACATTTTTAAACACAAAATGTTCCCAAACATCTTAATCCTCTAGAAATAAAATTGAAATGTGTTTTTACTTGTTAAACACAATACAGAACACACACAATACAAAAAACTTCTCTCATACACAGCCACACAACATCACAAAAATAATAACCAAATAAATAAAAGAAAGACATTTCTCCCCTATTACCCAACAATTTCACCCTGCACTTTATTAATAAAAGTTCCCTTCTCTTTCTTTATTCTCATAAATAACCTGAATTTAAAACTACTCTGATGCTCCGGAGCTTTCTGAGTTAACTTTCGTATCTCAGCACATTCCTCGCGCTGGAGAAAAAGGTGGGGGCACGCTCTGTGCTGCTGCGATTTTGATTCTCTTTCTTGCAGACATTTGATTTCATTGTGAGCAAAAAATATTCATGTTTTCGTACGTACTTGCAAGTTTTTGGATGGTGATTTGTGCACACAGGTGATACTTAGCATGGTTTATCTTTCACACAGGTAATCATTCAGGAAAAATTCATTAGGGTATCAAATCCATCTAGCCACTCTCCATTAAGGGCGCAAAACTTTTACTTGCCGGCACCGAAACTTGAGTTTATATCAGGAAATGATTTATAACCACTTATTGCATGTGGGGAAATGGAAGGAAAAGCTTATACGTTCATAACTGATTTCTACAGCATTAGGTCAGCCGGGCTTGCCATGCATGACTTTTGCCACAAAAACCTCATAAAATCCAAAGATTTATACTACCACAGACACACAGGGATTACTGAAAGTTAGAAGGTTCCACTATGAGCCCTTGCGTTCGCATTCTTACGAATAAGAAAACCGGTGCGGCTGCTCATAGGTTCACGCTTCCTTCTATAGTAATTTATTGCAAACAAACTTTTTTCATTGGGGTGGCATGTGTATTTTCATTGAACTTGCATGTATTTTCATTGGCCAACAAAACATATTTATATTGTCGTCTCTTGTTCTCTGTATCCATTCCTTATTATTTTTGTCTGCAAACACACAACCTCTAACGGCAAATTTTGAGAACTTTGGTTTCCCATTATTCTCCTGTTACAGTAATCACATTTAATTGACCTGTACAATACACCTGATACAATAATCAGCGCAAGCTGATCACGTACAACTCTTTTGGCATGTTATTGTTCTGATTTTTTCACCATAACTATATCCAAGAAAACACTTTAATTACTTGAGCGGGTCCAACCCAGTCCTGATAAACCTTATACTTTTATAACATGGATACAGATAAGACCTTCTAAACAGATATCCATAAATAACCTCACATGGTATGTTAATGACAAGACAGAGGAAATGTACAATCAGGGACCCTTCCTGCTCAGACAACAAAAATATTATCACAACCCAGGACAGTCTGAAAAACAATCCCTTAAGCATACAAACACTCACCTTCATCACCAAAACACCAAAACTTTTAACGGGACTCTCACCTTAATCCCAATAAAACTTAACATCTATAACACTTTAAAATGGATACAGGAACAGACAAATAAACTTATTTGACACTGCTAGGTTAACCCGTCAACACAGATTGAGATACCCTTCAAAACACATCTCTCTACACATCACTCAAAACAACTTTTTAAACTCAGGCTTTCCTCAAAAGGTGCCTTTTACCTTGATTCTTACGAGCGCTCAGATTTGAGTGACCGAGGAGTGGTTTTTCCAGGTGCTCAGCTTCCGGTATTTCGGGCGCCATCTGTTAAAGGTTGTGAATAAAAACACAAGTCTGAGGATATGTTTTGCAGAATGACAGATAAGTTTATTGCTTGTGCGGTGCACACGCAGAGGAGAGTTTCAAAATAAAACCCTCTCAAAGACATGGTAGCATTCAGGCATTATTTATACACAAAATACTAAACCCACGCCCCCTCTACAAGGTTGCGTGTCGTCACTACGTAAGCGTAAAAGGTAAACAAACTATGCACACGAACACATCGAGTTAATAATATTATTATGGGATGCATATTAGAAATGAAATGATTCAGCTATATTCCTTATACAAGCCGGTGACTTTTACTCTACATACAGAGCACATTGCCCCCCCCCTCGGACAGTGCCTATCTGTCTCGTATTTTCATAACATTGGCTCTTAGCCCTCATTCTCAAGGTTTTGTCAGTTAGCTGCTTGGTTTATTCTCACTTGAAAGTTGAAAGCAAAAATCTCATTCAAAAACGTCCATCTCATAACCCGTTCACTCAGACAAAACCTAAGATGGATGCTGACTTAAAATGGTTGCATAGATCCCAGTGCTGTTATGTCAGACCCCCCCCCTTACGTCATATTCTCACTTTGTCATGGCTATCAGGTGTATTTTTCTTCCTGACCTCTGGTCTGGTCTGCTATTGCAGATTTTGCCAGTGTATTTTCTAGAACCCCAGCTTGTGATAGTCCTAACGGTGGGCATATTGTGCTTGTAGAGGTCGTAGCTCTCACAGGTATCTCCGTAGACTTTTTCTTTCCTTTAGTAAGTTTTAAAACATCAGCAGTGCTGTGCACGCATTCTTTCTCATTAGGTATACCGGATGTGCAGTTGCTAAGTTAAAACTTCTATTTGCTTTGCACCATTTACTTGCTAGGTGCTATCCCTCCGCTTCAGCAAAATAATGTGGTTTTCTGGTTGAGTTCAGAAATTTTCAGTCTCATCTTTGGGTATTATGGCATTCACTCTTCACACTTTGGGTGCCTGTTTTACTCCCAAGATACATAGACAGACTTTACTTGCAGAAAAAATATATATTCTTTGCAGTGGAATATTTCTTTCACTCCCGGCAGGGTGACTCAACACTCAGCAATTGGCTTTGGGTTACCTTTTACACAGTTCAGCAATCCCTTTTTTTACCCGGTAGGGCAATTTTACACTCAGCACTTGTTTGCTGAAAATTCCCCTGCTTCAGCACAGTCCTGCATCAATTTTCACACTTTTCTGCATATACTCCATTCACAGCTGGTAGTCGTATGCGGTGTGGCGGCCTTTATTTGCAGAATCAGTACCGCTCGTGAGTCACCATCTGTATTCACTGCTTCAGCACAATTTTTTTTTTTTTTAAAGAAAACAATAAACAAAGCCTAGCTCTTTTCATTGGAGCGCTAACTCACTTCTTGAACCCTGACTACGGCTGGAAGGCAAAGCCCCTATTTCAACAACCATATTACACTTTATTGTGATAGGCAAGTAAGGTTTACCTGCTTCAGCACCGTCTCTCCTCTTGGGATCGGGGAAAAGAATCTGTGGTTTTATGGCTTTCTTCAGTACAATGTAGATTTCCTGCCTTGATGTGTATCCCCTTAATTCTGATCTCTGCTGCAGGTGAATCTTTGTTTTTGTTGCTCAGGTTTGTTTGCAAGACAGTATGCAGGCAAAAAGCACAAAAAAATTCACAGGCAATCTCCGGGCCCCTTTTAAGTTCAAGGCCACCTCTCGTCCTGCTTCTGACACCATATGTAAGAGACGTGTTCAGAGGTACGCAATGGAGACTGTTTTAAGGTGAAATTAAAATAAGTCTTTATTGCGCCTGTTGCTTTAAACACAGCAAACATGTAAATCAGCAAACAAAATCCGTTTCACTCTGGAGTACATATACACTTGTGATCCAGTTCTCTTTAACTGCGTGGTTAGCCCAGCGATTCACCAACCCAAATCATAGAGACATTTATATACATAGATAGACATAGATAATAGTCTTATAAGAAAAGTGTTATCTGTTAGCTGGGTTGCTGTAGGGGAAGCTTCTCTGCTCTCTTGGATCTGCACCCTTGTGTGCTAAGGCAATGTCAGGCTCCAAGTTTAGAATCTTGTCCCCTTTTGTCTTGTTGTCAGCTTGCCGCTTAAGACATCTGTCCTTCCTTGGTTCAGCCCAGTTGTGGACTAAGGAATCTTAGTCCTTCCTGTCACAGAGGCAGGCTTTATCTAACACCTGTAATCAGCCAGGTGGTGTTGGTTAATTGCCTACCAGCAGTTAACCACCACACTGTTGGATTATAGGCACATTTGTGAACAGGGATAAGTCCCCTGACAAACCCGCACTGCTGGTTTTGAAGTTTCACTCTCCTTTATGTCATTGAGGGTGTGAGCATTTGTAGGTTCCCATTAGGAGTCTTATGAAGTTTTACTTCTGAGTCCTGCTCCCCCCTGCTTCCCTGTTTTCTCTTACAATCACCACCCTCAGGTTATAAATATTTGCACTTTCCTAAAGTGTGGGTCCCTGTCTCTCTGAGAATTCCTGTCTCTAGCCTCTCTCTATGGAGTGGGAAATATCAGCCCTTCACCTCATAAGGAGGTGGAGGAGGGGTCCACCAGGCCTGATTTGGGCCAAAAGCCTGAATCAGGGCTTTGTCCTTTAGGAAGCTGGGAAAAGGAATACATCTGCTGTATATGTCTGCTCTGCTTCAATAAAGACTATGAAAATGCAAAAGGAGTGTGATTCACAGTCTGCTAATGAAAGAAGAAGAGGTGTCAGCATGGGCCATCCCCTGCCATCACAGAGGATCCATGCTGACTGGAGGAGCTGCACTGGTGAAGAAATAAGGTAACTCTGTGATCCTGTCCTGTTCTCCCCACATCATTGTGGAGCGCTCATCCCTCCTGTTTACCAACAGGTACAGCATAACACCTAGAGAAGTAGTCAGAGAAGCCTACCCATCCCAATCTCACTTAAGGGGGGGGGGGGGTACAAGGGCTACACCTATAATAATTTAAGTTATAACCTCAGGTAGGTTTTTTTCAGGTTATTATAACTTTTAGGGGACCAATGCGTAAATAGTTTATTCATTTATGATGTACATAGATTTTTAAACAGGTCTCTTTTCCAAGTAGAGCATTTTAAAGTTTGGTGCCTTATAATTCTATCTATAAAGAACTCTATGGTTGGTCCCTTAAAAAGTATCATAAACTACTGTACAACAAATGTGCACTGATTAAAAAGGTGTATATATTTCTAAGAGAAGCAGAATCTAAAGGGAATAGTGACAGTTGAAACTGAAACTCTCATAGAGTTGCATTTATTTCAGCCCCGGGCACCACTTGCTTCCTGAGATACAGGCCCTGGTTTAAGGTGCCGGTATCTCCTGCACATTTAAATGCACTGGCCAAGTGCACCATGACGCAGAAGAATTAAACTTGCATGAGATCCCGGAACCTCATACCGGGGCCTGTATCATGGGAAGCACAGGGTCCCCAGGGCTGAAATAAATGCGGTATGTAATTAAAATAATAATAAAAACATTGTGATCGCCTGTTAGAGCCATGCAAGGTGAAGGACAACGTCTGTCTGCTCTCACTGCGCAGCTCTTCGAACAGGTACAGCACTGTAGCGGGAGTCCCATTCAGAAGCAGGGACCCGTGCTGTGTTAATCTGTATGGGAAATTCCTCCATGCTCTTCACTTGTAAGTGATCATTCAGCACTTGGTCTGCAGTTCACCAGATCATGTGAGCAGCAGGGTGACAATAGATATGACTGCATCTGTATCAACTGCATGCCTTTTGGCCAATTACGTACTTTTCAGCAAAAGGGCCTTATTATGTGTGCGATGAAAAATGTTGAAAGTTTCACTAATAGTTTGTTGATGTATTGGATTTTCAAACTGAATTGTTTTTCTAATCAGGCCATATGGACAATTTCTCCTACAGTACACTTATGCTGCCATGACTGGTAGCCGCCATCCCTCCTCCCAACAGTGCTACTGCTTGTGATCTTCTCCCTTCTTTAGAGAGGATTAGAAGAGCATTCACAATAACTGAATATGTACCTGCCTGTTCCTGCCATGAGTGCACATTCATCCAGGATAAATCTGAAGCAATACATGAAGAAAAAATATGGCACTCCCATGGACATATGCTTAGTAAGACACAATGTAATTAACCAGGACACATATTTTGGTCCTGCCGTTGAACTTTATTATGATGAAAGTCCATGGCCCAAATCGTATATATATATATATTTATGCAAAATAGTATATGTATAGTATAGTATAGTATATAATAGTATATATATATATATATATATATATATATATGCAAAATATATTTCAATAACTTTCTCTTTCCAAAAAAAAAAATATTTCAAGCTCTGGAGGGAGGTAATGCCACTTTTGGATTAGGTAGGTTTAACGGAAGACAGTGCTAATTTACGTTAATATGCTGTTAAGCCTATGCTAATCAGATCAATAAGAGTCTTTTTTTATTTTTTTAAATAATTAGCTTTGTGGATACGCGTTGACCTCAGGATACATGATGTCAATTACTGATTTTGTTAACATGACATTATGAGCCCTGACTTAATGGGGCTTTGTGGATCTGTGCCATATGAGGACCAAAATGTTGATCCTAGTTAATAAAAGTCCACACATGTGCGATTTTTCTTCTTCACAAACTTCTTACTGTACTTATTTGCCAAGTAGCCTTATAATGACTGGTCATGTACACTAAACATTCAGTGCTAACCGGATGAGTTCCTACTTTCCCCTTTCTCACAATGGCTTGGCACCAACAACAAGAAACGGCATCGCCATTCTTATCCTCCACGTTAATAAATGAAGGGAATTGAAGAAACACAGTGAGACAGGCTGCAATGACTTATTGATGTAGATGTATGTATTTGCTGCAGCTGCTGCTGTTGGACAAAGTACCATTCTAGCAGAAGCTATCCTGCTTCTCCCCCTGAATAAACTGTCTCTACTGCCCTCAGCAGAGCCAGCACCACTAACATATTCTTCATCATCATTTTCATACACCTTCACCTCAACTGTTTTCTGTTGTGTAATATTGTGTGATGCTGTTTTTTGTGAGATTGATAATATCTTCTTCCCTCCCCCCCCCATCTCCCCCCAACTTTCACTTAAATTCCCAGAACCATGCACTCATAATAATAATAATAATAATGATGATGATGATGATGATGATGATGATGATGATGATGATGATAACAAATGAAAGGGTGTTGGTTGCTGTTGTCTAATAACAGTCTTTGTTGTTTCTGAAGCTTACAACATTAATGGGGTTAGTGAGGTGAGGGCATTTTTTTTCTTCAAATGTAGAATATATGGACAGGTCCGAGTCAAGTTTGCTTTTCAATGTATTGCTAATACTGTAGTTGTGGAAGTGGCCAATACCATGGCTGCTTGATGCTTACAGAGTTATTGACGACTATCATTATTATCATCCACTTCTTCACAGATGCTACCACAAAGAGCACTAACAGTTATTGTTGCACCAAGGATCCCATCACCATCAGACTCAGAGTGACTTCCTACCCCTGCATCTAAAATTGGTTTATCACACAAACTGTTCTCACTCTTTCTGGGGAGTCAGGATTCAGGAGCCCAGATGAAGTGAGCTGGTTTAGGTGCTGGGGAATATGGGGAGACTGCTGAAGATGTGTAAGTGCCACAGTTGGAGAGTACTGCACTGGGGAAGGTGCTGAATTCCTGTTTTCCACAAATACAAGGAGGAGGCTGCGAGAAGGCTGCTTTTTCTGCAGGTTCGGGTATCAGGGGCAGACCAGCTGCCCAATGATTTAGGAGGACAGGGGACAGTCTTGGGTGCAGGGGAACCTCCTCTCCCCATGTACAAGGAGAGGAGGGGGTCTTGAGACTGAGACATGTGGAATGGCAAGAGGTGACTAGGGAGAGCATGGAGAAAAGGAATTAACGACTTGGGGGCAGTGAGAAAGCCAATTCAAAAGAAGATTTGGGGTGTTCTCTCTACAGGTACAGGGGGTTAGAGGGAGCGGAGAGAGCTCTGCTGCATGAAGGTGACGGTTTAGGAGGCCAGCCTGCAGGAGACCAGCTTTCCATATATGCAGGGGACAGTGTTTTATGCTTTAGAGCAACTCTCCTCAAGTGAAGGTGGATTGGGAGACCTGCTGTAGGCAAATGCCGAGTCCAGGCTGTGGAAGACCCACAGTACATGATAAAGAAGGATGCAGGAATGAGTACCCCTTTGGTCTAAAGGTGGAGAAGGGAGAAAATGTAAGGCAAAAGGAGGGTTAAAGAGAGGAAGTTTACACCTTCTGCTCTGTATTATAGCTTCCACTTCTCCTAAATCCCATGAGAATCGAGTCTATGAGACTGACCAGCTGAATCTCAGACATACAGCTTGTTTCATTTGATCAAAATCCAGCCATACCCTTTCACAGACTCTTAAGGCTAGGAGCATGAAGGGAAGTTTGGTGGGTGCTGCTACAACTCCTGTGCACTGGCACTCATATACAGTATGCCGTTTACAGGGGAATATTGCTGGGTACCCTGGTTGTACTAATCCCTTCTACTGTATGTTATTCCTAAAAAAGCACACCCATTATAAAAAAATAGCAATTGCTAAACCTCAAGGAAAACATGCTATCTCTGTTTAACAATTTTTACATACTACAAATTGAAGTCACTTCTCATACTGTATGCTTGTGGAATTAAAGGGCGACATCCATTGCAGTCAATTTACAATAATCATTAATAATGACATTATAAATACCAGCAATACTGCCAATGGACCCACTGCCACAGAGGCAAATAATATTCTCTAAAATTGGGCATTTGTACTGTAGCTAGCAAAAACACACAAACATATAAAACTTCACTGAAGACCTATAACTGTCAAATTATGACTTACTGTATAGATCATATTTGACTTTTGCAAAAAAAAAGTGCTGTTTATTTTGTGTGAGCAATTATGACAGTTTCTCAGTTTGAAATACACCAGCTGGGATTAAAAAGTGACATTCAGACCATGATTTCAGAATGCTGGCCAGATGTCTACGCAGGCCAAATATCCAAGCCAAATGTGGCAATCAAGAAGCTATAAAAAAGCAAAAAGAACAGAAATTCAATGAGCATGGTGAAGGGAGGGAGTGTTCCCTGCAGCAACCAGCATCAGGAGGAGAAGCCCTACTAAATGAATTCTGTAAATGAACTGCATTGGGAGAAGAAACCTTTATTCTGACCCTTTTTAAATAGTAAGCTTGGAATGGATTGTGGGAGGTTTCCTGGACCTGGCTTTGCTGGGCCCAGAAGAGAAACTAGCTAGCTCCAGGCTGCTATGGCAGACCAGTAACAATAGGATAGTCAGTACTCCAAGAGGGAGCTAGATATTTTACCTAGACAGGTGCCTATTGTTAGCTGATGATAAAGTGCAGCAAAGTATGTGTTCCTGTGACCTGAAACTGCCTAACACCTGCATTACCATGTTCTTTTTTGTATTTGGGACGCCTCCGGCTGGTTTTCCTGCAGTCTGTATAATGTTATTCTTTCTAATAGGTAAAATGTTGTCTACATTCAATATTCATATTCCTTTGTCTGCAAGATTTGTATATATGCTGCCAAGCTAGACAAAGCAACATTGAAGTGTAGCACATTAAGTACAAATAATAGGGGACATTGTAAGAGGTGCATAGATATAAACATGTAATTCAATTATACTCAAATGTGAAACCCACAGATTTGTAGGTTTAAAAATAATCAATATTTATTTGTTACGACAAGTGTCAAACAATTCTAGAATTATATTATGTATTGCTGTGCTGTTACATGGCACCGCCTAAAGTGGTTCTGCCTATTGAGGTTTTAACTTCTAGGCATAATACTAACAAAGTTGTAGTCCTATCTTTAAAATGTTAATGAGCTGTTTGTAGTTAATATATCACATATGAAGACATTGGGGATGGTCAAAGGAAAGATGAAAACATTGTAAGTACAAAACTGCAAGTGAAAATTAAATGCAAACATCAGAACAAAAACACAGTAGTCCTTGCTCTGTACCAAGTGACATTGCTAAAGCCTATAGATTTAGTTAATAGGAGATCACGTCAACTGCTTGACTTTTACATCAGTAGAGTAACAGATTAGACAACCTAGAGCAAAGATCGTTGAACCTAGTGTTTGAAATACAGGCTGTATCTTTCCTGAGATGTGACCAGGTTTAAAATGACTGAAGTCAAAAGTAGTTGTCACATTTTTGTCTGGAAACTGGAAATCCTTTACACATACTGTTTGACAGTTGGGAATCATTAAATTGCCGACAAATGAATTTTAATATTTATTGTTTTAAGTTAAACAATGTGTTATTTAGTATAAATACCCTTCTTGTCTGCGGTGCATAGTAGAAATACAGAAAGAATATTAATGAAGGTTGATGGTGTTCGATTACAGTATGCATATTAAAATTCTTAAAACTACAGTATTGTTGTTAGAAACTAAATGAGAAAAATAAAATAAAATATTAGATGAGAATATTTAAATTTAACTTTCCAAATGTGGTGTTATACTGTACGTCTAAATCTGAATGTATAACACCACATATTTTAATTGGAAAAAATATTGTTCTATTTCTATTCAACTAAGGAAAACAAACATACATTATCTCTGTGTGTTTTAGTATATTGCTATAGTTTATTGTATTTGGTCTAGCGTTAAAAATACGGTCTTGCCTTTCACTTAAGGCAAATTAAAAATACATTTTATGATGCATGTATCTCTTACCACAAGTAACAATGAAACAACTAGAAATCAGTTGAGAGATTGGAGTCTAGTAATACTGTACATTGCTTATGTTTCATATTACTGGTTCCCCAGTGGGCTTTCATACTATTTCTACAATGTGTAGTATTCTCAAGCTATCTTGCTTAGGGGTCAAGGCATTAGGAGAGATCAGGCAGCTCCTTTTCAAGAGTACAGTGCAGAACCAAAATATCAACATCCAGTGAACCTGAAAATATGTCAGGTGATAACTAGAACACAGAATAAAATTTAATTGATGACAGAAAGCACAACTAATGTAACCCCTTCGGTACCAAGGGTTTTTGCCACTGCAAGGCCAAACATATTTTGAAAGTTTTGCTATAAATGTGTTTAGTATGATTCCTGTGAGCAAATATATAAATGATTATGCAAACAGTATATTGGTTTTTTTTTCAACACAAGTTGGGCTTTTCAATGGTACCTGTCTTGTTGATTGCATAACATGTGAGACCAAGATGATGTCATAAAAAATAATCTTATTTTATGTATGCTGTCCTAGATATCTCTAAAAAATACAATTCTTTCGCTAAAATTACAACCACATATTATTGCCCTGTGTCCCCTGTATACATTAACGGGCCTATTCTAGTAGATTCAATGACTTTGCTGCTATCTGGAATGATGTGGCATGTTCCTGCCGAATGGTTTGTCATTTGTGTTATGACTGTATTCAGAAATAATCTGAAACCATCTCAAACTGCGAGGTAGGAAAATGCCAATACCCCTCGGCGTAACAGCAAACTGATCTCAGATTGTTTCTAATTTCTCCACCTGTGAGCTTCTCGCAATCTGAGCTGCACAGTTTTGGCAAATTTTTATTTCATTGATATGTATTTATGTTGATTGCTTTGTTTAATTCTTGTGTATTTTTGTTGATTTTTTTATTGTTTTTTATTTTATGATTGATTTTTTATTTCTGGCTTATTTTTGTTGTTTTCTTTGTTTAATTCTGGCTTATTTTTGGTGATTGGTTTGTTTAATTCTTGGTTTATTTTTGGTGATTGATTTTTTTATTGTGGTTTATTTTGGTGATTGATTTTTGATTTTTTTAGGTTGCCAATTGACTGCCATGTTGGCTAATCATGCCCATATTACATGGGCATAATGTACAGTACCACTGTGCCAATCAATTGGTAGATGGTGGGGGTAGTTACCGAGGGGATGGTGGTTAGGCCACCCAGGTGTGTAGCGGGGGAGGGAGAGTGGTTACTAACTACTTAGGTGATAAAGGGGCTAGGGGCCATTAGTTTGTATTTTTATTGTACTGTTTCTGCCCACGAAGGACATGTATGCGGAGGACGGTGATGAGGACGGCCTTCATCCTGGCTGGGGTAAGTAGAAGTTTTATTTATTTTATGCTGGCTGAATAATGTTTTATTTTGAATGGGAAAATGAGCTACTGCTGCGACACACTTTATTCGAGCAAATACCCAGTATGTACCTGGCAGATACCTGGAATGCGCCGCTCCTCACCTCTGACAAGCCCCGTTGCGTTTGCCTTCCCAGCCATGGTTCATGCCTGGCTGACGGGCGGCTGATCTGTTAAATGATAATGATTAGGAATTAATAGGCTGCAATGCTTCGCGTGTCTACCAGATGGCATAAATTCATGAATTGTAATGCAGTATATATATATATATATATATACTGTGCAGTATTGCAGCCAGCGGGAATAAAATGCTTCAATCCCTGCCTGGAAAATAACGCAATGCACTCGGGCAGAAAACAGTCACAAACCTCAATACACCCGAGTATACCCGAATTCGTGGGACTAGCGGAGCTCGAATAAAGTGTGTCGCCAGTGTATTATCCATATCTGGATAATAGTAATTTTGCCCATTACTGTAATGTAATGTTTGTTGGGGGCAGAGGGTGTGCCCTTTCTTTATCATTGGGTTTATCTTTGCTCCCATTGAGGGCATAGGTAACCACATTGGCAATGAATGAATGGTTTTATTGGCTAGTATTGTGTTTTAATGTGTATTGTGGGTAGTGGGGGTGGGTGAAGGTGGTATTTGGCCCATGGTGGGTGTTTATGCCTACTTGGTGTGTAGCGGGAAGGGTTAACCCCATTTATTACCTTGGAAGTAGTCACTGCTAAAGTAATGAAGGGGTTAACTCCTCCAACAACCTCCCGCTAGGCCTAAACACCCACCATGTCACCAAATACCACCTTCACCCACTACCACAATAAACTGGGCACTGGTAGTTAACCCCTTCATTGCCTTAGTGGTTAGTCGCTAAGGTAATGAAGCTGCCTGTAAATGCATTTTTATAGGCATGGGATTGAAGCCGGGAGTCTCCGGAGATGGTCTTAATGTTTATCAGCTCCGGAGTTTCCTGACTTCAATCCGGTGCAGTAAAAAAGCACCGTCGGCTGGTGAGATGAGATCTGCGAGAAACTAGCTATTCCAGAGCTCAGATGAGATTCTCAAGGCTTCTAGAAAAACGTTAATTTCTCGAAATGGCGATCTTTTGACTTTTGGCAGCTCCCGCTCCGTGAGGTTGGCAAGGAGCTAGAACTCGCCAAAAATGCAGTCTCCATACGATTTGGCCAACTCATCGAGGCTTCCTGAATTGCAACCTTGCTAAATTGTGTAGCTGACTGTAGGCAAGTACATATATTTATACTAAGTATAATCTATTTTATATAGGTTACATTTTTTAAAACAGTAAAATAATATATGAATTACTTCTAAGGAGCATTTTAAAAACTGATGATTTTCAGGAATGTTTATATACAAAAAGATTAAAAAGACTCTGAAATGGGACTTTAGACATTAAATATACCGTATTTTATTGAACTACCTAATACATCTCATATTTTCAGAGATACAGCAGCACATCGCTGGTGTCCAAATTTAAAATGAAAATGTCAATGTCTACATTATACATAGTTCTCTATACTAGTCTTTTCTTGGATGACAAAATTGTAGGCATATAATTAGATGTAAAGGGAATAGAAACAAGGGCTCTTGCAAACCATTTTAGAATGCAATATTTAATACAGTGAGGATTGTAGTTCATGTAATGTATTGTACAAATATAGTCTAGATAATGATACAGAAAAAATGGGATTTTTGACAGAGCAAATTGTGATAAATGTTCTCCAGCAGATCCTAAATGCTCATCAAAGTTCAGCAACTTTCTACTAAATGGGTATAAGAAATTTCATGAATAATTCATGAAATATTTAGTGAGCAATATTTTGATGAAAAAAACATTAACTGTTTTACTTCCAGAAGATGATTTCATAGCATTGCATATTAATTTTCATAAACTGGTACTTTTTTTACAATTTGGTACAATTTTGACAAATAAGCAAGAGATTGTTTCAAGTAATTGAAAATAAGTTAAATTTCTTATTTCTATATAAAAAAAGAATTTGTTGCAAAATATCACAAACACACACATATATATATATATATATATATAAACACAGAAAAAACAGGCGAACTCATAGCGTAAAAAGGTATAACAATATTTATGGAGTAAAGGATTTAAAATGCACACTCACAAACATAGCTTAATAAAAAGCAATTTTGAGTATAACTCAGCCAGCCCGATACAGGAATCCGATACCAGATGACTTCAGTGTCCGGTGTAGATTCACTGCAGCAGCCTCTATGGACGCCTCCGCGGCCCGGAGAACACGATGGACATCACCTTCCTCTCAATCCGGCGTCACACAGTGAGTTCTCAGCGGTATTACAACCATGCAGCAAGCTTAAGCCTATAGGGAACCATGTTAAAAATGGTTTTTGAAGCAAAAAGTGGCACTGTGTGCTCATTTGCATGTCATTCCCCAGAATCCCTTGCTGCAGTGGAAGTGCTGTGTGCTGGGTGATAATGGTGAAAGGCAGGGTTGCAGACCTGCCTACGACATGCAGATGAGCATACAGTTGTATTTACATGTATGTATGTATATATAACAGGTGTTCCTTACCAGGCAGACCAAAGAATCCAAGTTTGGTGCCTTATAATTCTATCTATAAAGACCACGCAGCAAGAAAAGAGACAGCACTCAATATAATGTCCAAAAGATGTATTAAAGACAGACACATTCAACCGACATGTCGGTCCTTAAACAGGACCTTTCTCAAGGGAGTGCTCACCCCTAAGTGACAAAACCCACCATTAAATACCCACACCCACACCAAACACAATACATGATAGGCTAATAGCCTGCCCCACCTCTCTAGCTCAGCTGAATGCAACTTCATATAAAATGGCAATATGACGTCATCACTGCGCGATACTGACAGGCAGGCAGCGTCTCCTGTAGTCAGGGAAACCACCTGAGCCGACAAACAGCTATTGTGCATGCGTAGCGCCAAACACCAAGACACGGAGCTTCTGGTGTAGTCAGGGGAATCACTCGAGGGAGAGTCCATTGCGCATGCGTGGGCTGTCAGTATCGGGCGAGTCGCGCGAGAGAGAGAACATTGCGCATGCGTGCGCTGTCAATATCGACCGCGCAGTAGCCAAACAAACTAGGCATAGTGCTGAGAAAGCCCAAATCACTCTGCCAGATAATAAAACGGCATATGGGAGTAAACAGGCAGTCATAGAAGAGCTGATGCATCCAGAAGGGACACAAAGTACTGTGCAAAACACCAAAGTGCTAAAGAATATAAATAAACCACAAGGGAATACAAGCAGTGTATGGAAGGACAAGGGGTGTGTAGGCAAGAAGGGAAAGGGAGGAAAAGGGTGAGAGGCAGCATACAGTGGGAAAAGGACAAAGGAAAACACAACAGGACAACAGGGAGGGGAAAGGTAGGGAATGAGGAAGAAAATACAGACAGGTCAAAAAATAATAAAAAAAAGGTAATGAACAATAAAGACCAATGAGTATAGTCAGGGCCATAGCAACATCAATAGCAGAGGAAGGTAGGAGCAAGGCAAGGGATGTAGAGGAAAAAACGCATAACAGAAATTACATGACAAAAATTACATTAAAAAAATTAATTAAATAAAGCATCCCAGTCTAAAGTCCTCATTTAGGCCATAAGGTGACACTGTCCTAAGATCATAGATGGCTTTGGCCTCCAATTGTAGCAGCAGTCTGTTACGGTCCCCACCACGGGTCGATGTGTTTGCTTGTAGGATCGGCATACATTTAAGTGATGAAAGATTATGTTGATGTTGTTTAAAATGTCTCGCCACCGGGAGGAGTTAAAGGTCATCCTCAGTATTTTGGTCCAAGAGGGCCTTTTGGATTGTTAACCTGTGCACAGCCATGGGTTCTTTAAGCATATGGCTTGTTTTGCCTATATAATAAAGTCCACAGGGACATTTAATAAAATAGACAACAAATCGCGACTCACAAGTAATAGCAGTTTTAATGCCAATAGATTTCCCACTATGTGGATGCGCAAAAAATTGGCCAGTCTGTACGAAACTGCAATTAATGCACCCATGACATTTATAGACACCGGGTTTTCTCTGGAGCCATGTTGTTGAATTAGCATATTTAGTAGTTGGAACAGCCTGAACAAACGAGTCCCTCAAGTTCCTGCCACGGCGATAACACATCCTTGGGAGTATCTGACAGATATTTCCAATTTTAGGGTCATTGGCCAGAATATTCCAATTCCTTTTTATACTACTGTAACGGGTGCTCCCTCTGGCCTGACCCACCCAATCTCATATTGGCTGGAGGCGATGGCTGAGATAACCTGTCACAGGACAGGCTTTTGCTAGGCACACAATAGGAAACAGGGAAAGTGCTGCTGCCACTTTGTGCTTGAGGAGAACGCAAGCCAGGGGTGGTAGTCAGGGATAATATATAATGAATAATAAACACTAAAAAGGTATATATGTGCACAACCAACACTGGCTAAGCTGGCCGCTTACCAGACTCTGGTGGTAAAATAAGCAGTGGATAATTCAGAGAGTATCCCCTCTCGTGATGGTAGATGTCAGCTCCCAAACTCAGCAGCGATCCCACGGGACACAGGAGCTTCCAACGGGGTTCTCCTTCCCTTTCTGCTCAGGTCTCAGCGGCAGGCACGCCGGACCGCGTGTAGCCGGAAACAGGCGTCACCCCGTGCGCAATGACAACGTGGGGACGCAGGCAAATCACAGCAGCGCTCCGTGGCAGATGAATACAGCAAGGGTCTGCATGCAGTTGGAAGCCTGTGAATGTCCGTGGAGCTGAAAGTCCAAGGAGCTGTTGGCGATGTAGAGGGTACTCTGAAACGTCGGTGGTGCACAAGTTATCCGCCCTACGCGTTTCGGAAGACTGCGCTTCCTTCCTCAGGGGCAAAAAAGTAGTGCATCAATCACAACTAGTCCACCTAAATATAGTCCCGTTTAAAGGGGCAGTGTCCCTAATAAAGAATCTTGGACATGCCATTGGGAACATGGTGTCTGAGTGTCTCAGCTACAAAAAAAACATATCATACTAACACAAAACATGAAACATACTTTATATCATATGCCTGTCAAATACATAATGGTATTCCTGTTGTTTAGCCAGCGTGGATACATAGGAGTTATAACATATATATTAAAATAATGACACTATTCTGTTCAAAAAGGTATGCAAACTATGAATATATAACCTATAAGGATTTTCCTAATGTGATAAACACAATGGTCTAATTAATACCTCCAGTGAGGTGTTACAAAATACAAATATACTAATGGGACCACCAAACAGATTGTGACGTTTAGAATGCAGAGGGAACGGATTTCAAACCTAACAGTATGCATCTTAGAAAAATTCCAAGATATATACCACCAAAATAATAGCTCCAAAAACACAGTGCCCAGCACATAGCCCCGAGCTAAAGTATATATAAATTACCGACAGTATAAAATCAACGTACTATTAACCCATGTGTTTTAACGTGAATATCAAAATAATTAATTTTGAATGGAAAAAACATGTAAAGGATCACCTGAGGCACAGAGACCAAAGTATCAGATCAAAGCACATCCACTTATTGATTAAAAAATGCCTTGAGGTCAAACTCGATGTTAAGGCCGAGGTAAGCGTCTATATACGAACTCAGCGCTTACACATCAGGCCTTAACATCGAGTTTGACCTCAAGGCATTTTTAATCAATAAGTGATGTGCTTTGATCTGATACTTTGGTCTCTGTGCCTCAGGTGATCTTTACATGTTTTTTCCATTCAAAAATTAATTATTTTGATACACTTAAAACACATGGGTTAATAGTACGTTGATTATTTAACTGTCGGTAATTTATATATACTTTAGCTCGGGGCTATGTGTGGGCACTGTGTTTTTGGAGCTATTATTTTGGTGGTATATATCTTGGAATTTTTCAAGATGCTACTGTTAGGTTTGAAATCCGTTTTCCTCTGCATTCTAAACGTCACATATCTGTTTGGTGGTCCCATTAGTATATTTGTATTTTGTACACCTCACTGGAGGTATTAAATTAGACCATTGTGTTATCACATTAGGGAAATCTTATAGGTTATATTATTATGTATGCATACCTTTTGAACAGAATAGTGTCAATATTTTAATATATATGTATAACTCCTATGTATCCAGCTTGGCTAAACAACAGGAATACCATTATGTATTTGACAGGTATGATATAAATGTATGTTTCATGTTTTGTGTTAGTATGAGTATGTTTTTTTGAGCTGAGAGCACTCAGACACCATGTTCCCAATGCGCATGTCCAAGATTCTTTATTAGGGACACTGCACCTTTAAACCGGGACTATTTAGGTGGAATAGTTGGATTGATGCACTACTTTTTTTCCCCTGAGGAAGGAAGCGCAGTCTTCCGAAACGCGTAGGGCGGATCACTTGTGCACCACGACGTTTTCAGAGTACCTCTACATCGCCAACAGCTCCTTGGACTTTCAGCTCCACGGACAATTCACAGGTTCCAACTGCATGCAGACCCTTGCCTGTATTTATCTGCCACGGAGCGCTGCTTGATTTGCCTGCGGCCCAAGTTGTCATTGCGACGGGGGTGACGCCTGTTCGGTACACGCGGTCCGGCGTGCCTGCCCAGCTGAGACCTGAGCAGAGAAGGGGAAGGAGAAACCCCGTTGTTGGAAGCTGTGTCCCGTTGGATCGCTGCTGAGTTTGGGAGCTGACATCTACCATCACGAGAGGGATACTCTTGAATTATCCACTGCTTATTTACCACCAGAGTCTGGTAAGCGGCCAGCTTAGCCAGTGGTGGTGTGCACATAATTACCTTTTAGTGTTTATTATTCATTATATATTAAATTGTCTTATTAAATGTTTTTATTGTTATCAATCATCTGTTTGTCTCAGCCTGCGTTGTCTATATGTGTTAGTATGTTTATTCTTAGGAGGTTTTATTGTATTACACATGTTTGTTTTTATATCTTTTACATGATTTGACCGTCTTCGTGAGGAGAGCCCCAGAGGGCATCCACTTCTATCTGGTTGTATATATTTTGATTCAGGCTTAGCGCCATAGATATAACATTTTTCTTCTTCGCCTACCACTGCTACCCACAATAAGCATGCACAGGTGTTTAACCCCTTCGTTGCCTTAGCGTATATCCGCTAAGGTAATGAAGCTGCTTTAATGTTTGATTTCAGCCTCGGGTAACCCCTGCTTCCTGAGTTACAGGCCCTTGTATAAATCACCCTTTTACATCATGCGGACCCTTTAAAAATGGCGGCAGTACCATACCAAGGCCTGTAACACAGGAAGCAGTAGGTCCCCTGGACTGAACCGCTTTGATTTCAGCCTCAGGGACCCCCTGATTCCCGAGTTACAGGCACTGGTATGGGGCATCGGGTGCCGGACAACCACCATTTTTAAAGGGTCAGTGTGATGTTGCAGGGTGATTTATACCAGGGCCTGTAATTCGGAAAGCAGGAGGTCCCCTAGGCTGAAATCAAAGTGGTTCAGCTCAGGAGACCCACTGCTACCGCACACTATTATGAAACATTACATTAAAGCAGCTTCATTACAATAGCAGATTGCCGCTATTGTAACAAATTTTGAAATTGTTTACATTTTTGTTTTAATACTAGTATAGATTAGCAGGGGGTCTCCAGAGCAGAACCGCATTGATTTGAGGTCCTGGGACCACTTGCTTCCAGAGATACAGGCCCCGTTATGTGGTGCCGGTATCATCTATGCATGTAAATGTCCCGATCACGTGACCGTGGGAATCAAATGCATAGGAGATACTGGCACCCCATAATGGGGCCTGTATCTCAGTAAGCAGGGGGTCCCCGGACTTCCAACCAACGCAGTTCTGCTCCGGAGACCCCCTACTCACGTACAATAGTAATAAAATGAAAATGTAAAAATATTTTTTTCCTGACGAGATTTGCGCAGAGAGAGAGAGGCGGCCCTTTCTCTGCATAAGATAGAACTTGCTTGGTGAGCCCTCTTCGGATGGCCGATCATCTCGCTACCAGCAACTCGCCATTTTTGCAAATGTTGCTATCACTGGTATTTGGGGCTTTCTGCATACCGTGAGAACAACGCTTGAAAAAATGGTGATTTAAGCGGCACAGCAATTTTTTTTCTTTGCAGCTTTCTGCATAGGCCCATTAATCGTCATAAAAAGTTAACAGGAAATAGTCTTTTCACAGATGTTAGTTCTGCCTGAAAACCATTTGGGAGTGTCTGTTCCATGAAATGGGAATGTTTGCAAAAGTTATAACCCACATATTTCCCCCCATTTTAAACTTAAAGTTCAACATGTCATCTAAACTTCAGCATCCATGTCTGCAGTCTTCAACAAATGTAAAAGGTGGTGCTGTGGGAACTCTGTCCTTATGCTCTTGAGCAACCATGGGGGGTATTTGATAGGGTGTTATGTTAAGCATCCTCCCCACGGTATTGTAGTAAACTGTGATGTTCATATAGTGTGCAGATGTAGCCAGGGAAGTGATATTCTGCATTATCACTGGAATTGAATTTTATTGAAACTCTGTGTTATTAGTAATTGTAAGCTATAGCCGTAAAATTCTGGCCATTATTGAAATCCCTGCTCTATGATTGGTTACAATTCCGGGCATTATTTATTCAGTAATGCCCAGAATTTTTGCAGCTAGCAATGTGTTTATTTCCAGCCAATCAGGCTTTCCTTTGTAGAGAACAGCTCTGAGACAGGGCGGGGATTGGTCAGGAGGCAGGAACAGCTCTCAGACAGGGCAGGGGATTGGCCAGGACGCAGAAGCAGGCAGTGACTCATCCCCCTCCCTCTGTGAAAACAGCTTAGATAGTTGCAGTGTAATTATATATAGAGGTGCTTTAATGTACTTACCATTTTATTTTAATAAAAAAAATCTTTATAACTATCAAAAAAGTGTCTATTATTTATGAAAAAGCATGCATTTACCTATTATAGTAATTACCCTCAGAACAGGGTATTATGGCTTAGTAATGCCTGTTCTTCTGGGCTTATTATTCTAGTACGATACAAGCTGGGTGTGGGGGGGGTGTGGTGGGGGGGGGAGGGGGTGGGGGTCTTGGGGGGGGGGGGGGGGGGGGGGGGGGGGTGGGGGGTTGGGGGGGAGAACATACATACATACATACATACATACATACATACATACATACATACATACATACATACATACATACATACATACATATAGTGGCAAGAAATGATCTTAAAATTTTTTTTTATCACATGTAAAAAAAAAAAAGGAAACATTTACAAGTTAAAAAAAAATACATTTCTTTTGTTCACTTACCATTACTTGACCCACTCACCGACTCCCGTTGAACAGCTTACTCTCGAACCAATCCATGACAGGGACCCATAAAATAATCAACCATAAAATAATAAACCATAAAAAAATAAACCATAACAATCCATGGGTCTTCTATTTGTAATCCATCTTCATCTGTATTCTTCTTTCTTGTATCTTCTTCCGCTCTCTTCATCTGTATTCTTCTTTCAAAACATGTATTCCCTCTTAGTTACTATATGTAGGATAGGACATAGTTTGCTGACGAAACTTAGAAGATTAACAATAATTCGAATTTTCTAATGAAGCATGTTTGATATGTATGTATTACTCAATAAGAACAAGAGACAAAAATACCAACATCAACATTTGATTAATTTTGAGGATTCGATCATTGGGACTGAGTTAGTGGCCCAGTGCCTCTTGTGGCGCTAAGTCGGTGCAGCTTCGGGCCTGACAATGGCCATTTCGGCAGCTGGGGAAGCTCTTACTGGTGCTGTTTCGGCACTTGTGGGTGCTGTTTCAGCACTTGATGGTTCTGTTTCAGAACTTGCTGGTGCTGTTTCGGCACTTGTTGGTGCTTTTTCGGCACTTGCTGGTGCTTTTTCGGCACTTGCTGGTGCTGTTCGGCACTTGTGGTGCTGTTTCGGCACTTGATGGTGCTGTTTCAGCACTTGCTGGTGCAGCATATGTAGCCTCTACACTGGACGTTCATAAGCCCTGTTTTCCACCTACAACTTAGAGAACACCAATATTTTGGAGCAGCTATTCGCCTACTCCGTGATGTAGTCGGTGATGTAGTCGGTGATGTAGTCGGGGGTGTAGTCGGTAGTGTTGTCACTGTTGTAGTCATGCATGCCTCAGTATGCATTAGATTATGATTGCGGAAAATAAGAGCAATAGATTTCAATGCTGAATTCTGGTTTTGCAGAATCCCTTTTATATCCCTGTCAGCTGCCATTTGTTGCTGTACAAATAACATTTCTTGGTGATGCATAGTTTGGTGTAACAGGAAACGTGTTTCTCCTTCAAAAATAGAAGCCAATAGTTCATGGAGCCCACTATCAGGTTGTGTAACATGTGGGTCTGCAGGAGTGTCTGGAAACTGAAGTATTGACATACACTGGCGGCCGACCTGAGTCTAAGTCGGCTAGATCCGCGGCTCTCAGATTATCCCGGTTAGGTGCGTTTTTTTGTCATTTTGTCTGCAATACTGCAATGCCGTGTAAAAACTCAGGGGGGCGTTTGTGAGCTGTTGTCTTTGAAGTCTAATACCTTCGCGGTTCAACCTACGTCAGTACACAGTCTGTGTGTGCGCGCGCAGTAATTGTAAATTTGCATATTTAAAGTATACATGCATTTGCAGTGCTGTTCTGCAGTACAGTATGTCTCAGTATGTCTCATTTGAAAATTGTTGAAACGCATAGGCGTGTACTGTACTGTAACAGTGTCACATTTCGGCATATACAGCGCTCTCCCCTCGCTCAGGATAATTAACTGCACTGCAGGGTATTTGAACATCTTATCTTTTCTACAATGCAGTACATCTCTCCCACACCATTCCTTTGAACGTGTGTCTGGTTTCAATCACATTCCTGCTTGACAGAAGTAATTTACTGCGCATGCGCCTGTAACTTCGCCCACCACTGCTTGCTTGCCTGAGTAAGTGACCAAAATAAAAATTAAAAAAAAATTTTATTGTAATTTTTTTTTCTCCACAAGCCTGCAAAAACCAACTTACTGTATTACGATATTCAATCTGTGCTGTAGCTTTTGTTTGCGACCCTGTGCGTTTGACTGCACATGGTTGATTTGTGTGCTTTTTACGTACTGTATTTGGGGGTGTATTATTATGATGAACTGCCTTTTGAAATTAAAGTATGTGTTTAGCATTGAACTTTCTGCAGCTGTACCCTGTAGCCCCCTCCCCCACGAACACACACAAGGTTAGCTCAAGGATTTGAAATTCCACGGAGTCGTTAATTTTCTGAATCTTGCCATTGTGTTCTTAATCTGTCCATAGCCGAGCTACAAAGCCTCACTGCGCCTGCGTGTAATCCTTTTTGAGATGGGAGCTACTTAGCTGATTACTGCGCATGCGTCACCCACCCCCCCCTCTCCACAGAGTCGTTAATTTTCTGAATCATGCCATTGTGTTCTTAATCTGTCCATAGCCGAGCAACAAAGCCTCACTGCGCCTGCGTGTAATTCTCTTCGAGACGGGAGCTTTGAGGCTTTATTTACGGCAACGTTTTGGAAAATCCCTTCTCGAATTTGATTTGCACAGAGCATCACCTTGATATTATAATAATAATAATAGCATGTTTTTGTACAGGCAGTGGAAATGGAGGGTTGGTCAGCGCACGGGATTTTGCTCAGAAATTGAGATAAAACAATGGGAAACACGAAATTAGTGTTTTAAGCAGGCAAACAGAAATTTTTTAAATTTTTTTACATTTTAGAATAAAAAATAAAAAATTAAAAAATGTGTGGTTATTTAACAGTTGTGTGCAATATGGCAATGCTGTTGAAGATAAATGTATGAAAATGCTAAGATCAATTGTGTATATATAAGAATGGAACTATAAGGCGTATGATTCGACTTGGGGGTAAGTAAAATATGGATGACTAGCGGGCTTCTATGTGCTTAGATAGCCTGCTGTTGATCAGGGGTTAATGGGGTAATGCAATTTACTCGCAAAGCCTAATGTGCAGTCCCTCCCTCAGGGAGTTCTGCCAGACTTCGGCAGATCTGTTAGCTTTCTCACCCTCCCAATGGAGGCAGTACGTGAGTTGCTTCTCTCCCAGGTGCCCAAATTGGAAAAAATGGGCCGAACTCGGTGAGTAAGCAAATAAGATTTATTACAATGCAAAGACAGAAAATCACACTCACGTACAGTTTAAAATAGCCCAGCGTCAGCCCGATCCGTCCGGTGGTGTCCTTCTCTCCAGTGTGACTCCCGCGATCGCGTCCGACGGCGGGACCGGAAGAAGAGGTCTTCCCGGATGTCAGCAGGCTGGCTGGGTCCTTCACTCAATGGGCTCCGGCAGGGAACTACGCGTTTCGCAGTAATTCGGACGCGATCGCGGGAGTCACACTGGAGAGAAAGACACCACCGGATGGATCGGGCTGACGCTGGGCTATTTTAAACTGTACGTGAGTGTGATTTTCTGTCTTTGCATTGTAATAAATCTTATTTGCTTACTCACCGAGTTCGGCCCATTTTTTCCAATTTGGGCACCTGGGAGAGAAGCAACTCACATACTGCCTCCATTGGGAGGGTGAGAAAGCTAACAGATCTGCCGAAGTCTGGCAGAACTCCCTGAGGGAGGGACTGCACATTAGGCTTTGCGAGTAAATTGCATTACCCCATTAACCCCTGATCAACAGCAGGCTATCTAAGCACATAGAAGCCCGTTAGTTATCCATATTTTACTTACCCCCAAGTCGAATCATATGCCTTATAGTTCCATTCTTATATATACACAATTGATCTTAGCATTTTCATACATTTATCTTCAACAGCATTGCCATATTGCACGCAACTGTTAAATAACCACACATTTTTTAATTTTTTATTTTTTATTCTAAAATTTTAAAAATTTAAAAAAAATTCTGTTTGCCTGCTTAAAACACTAATTTCGTGTTTCCCATTGTTTTATCTCAATTTCTGAGCAAAATCCCGTGCGCTGACCAACCCTCCATTTCCACTGCTGCTACAAGAAGATACCGGGCTTTATCTTCTCTACTGGTCCAGCTGCAGAAAAACAACAAGGGCAAGTATACACTTCCCCTTTTTTTTTGGTTATACATTACCTTACGGGCAGTATTACAAGCTTGAATAAATAGGGAGCGCCACAGCCTTTCTCTTTATGTTTTTGTATAGCGCTGCTAGTTAAACGTAGCGCTTTACAGAGACATTTTGCAGGCACAGGTCCCTGCCCCGTGGAGCTCACAATCTATGTTTTTGGTGCCTGAGGCACAGGGAGATAAAGTGACTTGCCCAAGGTCACAAGGAGCAGACACCGGGAATTGAACCAGGCTCCCCTGCTTCAAACTCTCAGTGCCACTCTGTCTTTTACTCACTGAGCCACTCCCTCTCATATTACGATATTCAATCTGTGCGTCTGCCTGCACATGTTTTTTATGTACTGTATTTGGGAGTTTATTGATCAAATTATTATGATGAACTGTCTTTTGAAATTAATGTACTCTACTCTACAGTATAACAACAAAAAAACAAGGCCCCTGCCCCTGAGGAAGGAAGCGCAGTCTTCCGAAACGCGTAGGGCGGATCACTTGTGCACCACCGACGTTTCAGAGTACCCTCTACATCGTTAACAGCTCCTTGGACTTTCAGCTACACGGACAATTCACAGGCTTCCAGCTGCATGCAGACCCTTGCCTGTATTCATCTGCCACAGAGCGCTGCTGTCATTTGCCTGCGTCCCACGTTGTCATTGTGCACGTGGTGACGCCTGTTCCGGCTACACGCGGTCCGGCGTGCCTGCCCAGCTGAGACCTGAGCAGAGAAGGGGAAGGAGAAACCCCGTTGGAAGCTCCTGTGTCCCGTGGGATCGCTGCTGAGTTTGGGAGCTGACATCTACCATCACGAGAGGGGATACTCTCTGAATTATCCACTGCTTATTTACCACCAGAGTCTGGTAAGCGGCCAGCTTAGCCAGTGTTGGTGTGCACATATATACCTTTTTAGTGTTTATTATTCATTATATATTGTATTGTCTTAGTAAATGTTTTTATTGCTCATCAATCATCTGTTTGTCTCAGCCTTCGTTGTCTATATGTGTTAGTATGTTTGTTCTTTAGGAGGTTTTATTGTATTACACTATGTTTGTTTTTTTATCTTTTACATGATTTGACCGTCTTCGTGAGGAGAGCCCCAGAGGACATCCACTTCTATCTGGTTGTATATATTTTGATTCAGGCTTAGCGCCATAGATATAACATTTTTCTTCTACTCTACAGTATGTAATTTCTTTGAACTGCTGCACAACTAATCCTTCATCCCTCCCCCACGCACACACAAACTCTTTTTGACAGACACCTCCACAGAGTCATTAATTTTCTGAAGTTAATCATTGTGTTTTTAATCCATCCCTAGCCATGCGTCAATCGCCTCACTGCGCCTGCGTGTACTCTAATCCTCTTTGAGATGGAAGCTTGCTGCTTACTGCGCATGAGTCACCCAACCCCCCCTTCTCCACAGAGTCATTAATTTTCTGAATCTTGCCATTGTGTTCTTATTCTGTCCATAGCCGAGCTACAAAGCCTCCCTGCGCCTGCGTGTAATCCTCTTTGAGATGGGAGCTAGCTGATTTCTACACATGACTCACCCAACCACCCCCCCCCCCAACCCTTTGACGCTTTGTTTACGGTAACGCTTTGGAAAATCCCTTCTCGAATTTGAAATGTAAATCTGATTTGCACAGCATTGTGAGAATTGAGAGTTAAAAAAAACATTAACTGATTCATGTTGTTTTGTCATTCATTCTTATTCATTGGTGTACTGTGGGTGTGGGGGGGTGGGTGTTGTCAATGATTATGATTAGCAGGAATGTAAATAAATATTTATTTTATTTTATCAGGAACCAAAAAATACAAATATAAAAATAATCATGAATAATACATAATGCAGTCTTTATTAAGTTCTTCTTGCAGATTGAAATTTGATAAACATTTAGAAAACATTTGTAAAACATGGAGAAACATGAATAATGCACATTTATAAGAATATTATTTAATAATATATACTGTAATGTATAATATATATATAGTGTGTGTGTGTAGCTGCAGTGTGTGTGTGTAGCTGCAGTGTGTGTGTGTAGCTGCAGTGTGTGTGTGTAGCTGCAGTGTGTGTGTGTAGCTGCAGTGTGTGTGTGTGTGTGTGTGTGTATGTGTGTCTGTGTGTACACAGAGGGGGCAGCAGTGTGTGGATATAGATAGTTGCAGTGTAAGCGTATATAGAGGTGTTTCAATGTACTTACCATTTTATTTTAATAAAAAAAAATCTTTATAACTATACAAAAGTGTCTATTATTTATTAAATAAGCCTGCATTTAACCTATTACAGTAATTATCCCCTCAGAACTGGGTATTATTGGCTAGTAATGCCCTGTTCTCCTGGGATTATTACTTAAGTAAGATACAGCTGGCTTCATCAGTAAATGCTGTGGGGATCCTAAGGACTCCTTCTGAGGCATGTTCTATAGTGCCGAGTGCGTGCTAAGCAGTGCGCACGCGTGGATTTTTAGTTGGCTGACGTTAGTCAGCCTTTCTATAGATGTGCTGCGCGCACGGCAGGGAGAGGGGAGCCGACAGACAGCGGCGAAGATGAAGAAATTCATCTTTTCGCGCCGCTGCCTGCGCTCAAATGTATGTATTGGTGTGTATGTGTGTATGTATGTATGCATGTTTGTACACTTACACTCACACAACATATATACACGCATATACATGCATATACACGCACATACACGCATATACACTTACCTGCAGCTCCCGGCTCTATATACACGGAAAGCATGCTGCACGTGCACGCATTCGCATAGGAATGCGCGGCCGCACGGCCGAATGCTGTATAGAACGGCCCTAAGGTCCCTATTTATATAACTCCAAAAAGGTCTAAAAAAAATCTATAATCTATAGAAAACATTAAATGTCCTTCAATAAACACTTTATTTAATTGAAAACGTGTTTCTTATTATATTAATTATATAACTAAATAGGACTATGATTTTATCTCATAACATTTTCAAATTGGATCACACTTGATTCAACAAATATTGCATTTTAATAATAGACAAGAAAAAAAGAGAAAAAAATGTGTATTAATTTATATAATATAGATGTGAGTCTATTTGTATTATATACTAAAGTGAGATACTATATAGCACATGCACATTGTATAAACAGTGAATATACATAATAGAAAGTAAATGATAAAATCCTATAAAGGGCTCCCCCAAAGTTTTGTTTCTACGGGTATGAATGTGAAAGAAAAGGAGGATGTCAAAAGACAAAGAAAACTAAACGCTGGCTACAAGAAGACAAAGAAAAATACATGCTGGCTCCAAGAAGACAAAAAATAAATAAATGCTGGCTACAAGATGACAAAGAAAAATAAATGCTGGCTACAGTGTGAATTGCATGAAATATCTCTGCACCATTAAAAAAAAAAAAAAACAGCATTGCAATAACCCAGAAAACATAACGTAAAGAAATAATACAATACAAGCAACCTCAAAACCATAAGAGGGTTTGGTTTCAGTATGCATTGGTGTCAGACCTCGTAAGTTTATATTTGGTGGTAGTGCTTTCTATTCCAGACATGAACTATAGATACTGTCTCTGAACCAGAGGGTTCAAGGCTAAATCACTTTAATAGTTTATGTAATAAAAGTGACAGCTAGATAAATGGTAGAAAACAACCTCCTGAATGACAATCAATTGAATCAACGTGATTGCTTGGAAATGTTCTATTTACTTTGATGGACAGAATGTATTTTATGTTTGTCTTACATGACAAATATGATTTTTTAATCCTCCTTGGAGACTGTCTCTCTTTCTTTCCAGTTGTAACAATTAGTTTATCATTTAATGCTTATCGAAAATCTCAAACTGAAAAGGGCAGTATTTGGAGGTCAATAAAATATAGGCTAAACCGCAGAATTGAATCACACGCTCAAACATGCTTTGAGAAAAATTAAAGGGTTAATTTGATTGTATTTCAGGCTTTATTAAACATTTTAAATAGAATTAAGAATAAAGTGTTAATTTTATATGTGTAGCCTGGTCCTCCCTTTAGCCCTCCTTACCTCCGCTACAAGCGGGGAACTCACCGGGCAGTCAGGGAGGTTGTAGGAGTGACCCAATCACCGGGGCACCTTGGCAGGATGCCGGTAAGGGTGCCACCATTTTAGAAGTGCCGCACATGGGCAGAGGGTATTAAGAGTAGTGGCAGCCATCTTGCTACACCCTGGGCATGCTCAGTGCAGTAAGGAGCGGTTGCCATTACACCCATAGCTCCGCAGGGGAACTACAACTTCCATGAGCCTCTGGTAGTAGGGACATGAGGCCCACAGTAGCCACCCACAGTAGCTAATAGGGGTCCCGGAATCCCCCTGCAACAGACTGATATATGACTGATATATTTGGCGTGCTCAGCGGGACCATGCCAGTCAGAGCCAGGACAGAGAAGGGGAAGGTAGGGTCTGAGTGTCAACTCTTGGGACTACACCACGCATGCGCGAGCTTCTGCGCATGTGCGACCGCATACAAGATGGTGGCGCCTGGCTGCAGATGCCACCAGGAGCCCCCGGCAATGCGCTCGCCTCCACAGCTCCCCAGCACAGTGCGGGGGTCCCCCCGCTAAGTGGAGGTAAGGGGGGCCTAGGGGGAAAACCCTGCTAAGATATTTTATTGACATAAGATATATATATATATATATATATATATATATATTATACACTGTGTTACAAGGTACTGTGATATATGTTCAGTAAAGGTTGTTACTGTATTATCTACATGTGTAGGTATTACTGTTTACTTTGTTCCTGCTAGGGGCTTATCCTGATAAGTTGGGATCCCTCTCAGGTGGAGGTGCTGCACCGAAGCAAACATATCACCCCAATCACCCAGTGGCGGAGGTTCAGGCCTTTTTTGAGCACACAGGTAACGGCAGTATCGTACCTTAGTCACAGGGGAACAAGGGCCACATATTGATTACAGAATTTTATGCAAATCTAAATGAAAGAGAGAAGGGAATTTAGAGTGTGTGTTGGTCATTTTAACTTTTGTTCTTTTAGATCCAACGTGATCCAGATAGAATGGCTATGTATTGGAATTGAGTAATTGGGCATGGATTTATTTTGGACTTTGCTTTTTTTGGTCATCGGACCTTGGATTGATTTTTATTTTATTTAACATTTTTGAACATCGTGCCTTGCATTGTTTTTTTATGGCTTTTGTGGGAGTAGGGGGTTTGGATAACCAATGAGCTTGGATTATTTCTATGTTTTTTTGGGGGGTGGGATTTGTACCCATCAGGCTTCCGCACTAAATCTGAGGACGGTCTTCATACCGGTAGAGGTAAGTGAGCCCTTTGTTTTTAATGGTTAACATTGATTAGCAATGTGGCTATATAGGCACCCATTGAGGTCCTAGCTAGTCACAGTGAAAATTAATGGATTAAAATTATTGCTTTTTTATTATATGCTTGTATTTTTGCATGGATTTATTCTAAATGTTTGTTATAATGTTTTTAAATGGACAAACACCCTATTAGCCATATTTGGTTAGACTGCCCATTGTGGATTATGTGGACAGGGCTTATCCCCTAGTGTGCTATAGCAGTTGTACCACTAGGACACACAATGGATAGTTAGGGTACTTAGTAACTTGGTTACCATAGTGGCCATGAAGGTATGCATAATGCATGCCCTGATTTCCACTCTGGTTCCCAATTGGTTAATACACATATTTGAATTGGGAAGGCAGATGAAAGGTATATATTGCATTGCAATATACACCTGGCATTGTCCTTAGCATATGGCTAACAGGAGCCAGCGTTAGATACAGTTAGTCATATGCAAATGGTTTTGCATATATTTAGTTTTGTAGATATCAGTTAAACTCAGAGTAGCTGAGTTAGCTCATTACTTATTCAAGTAGCATCACGTTAGTAGCCCAGATTTGAGTATCTACCCAATAGAGAGAAAAAGGAGAAGTTCAGCTGATGAGAAAGAATACATATTTATAGATACAAATTTATTGGACCTATGTTTTGGGGGCTTACCTTGGCAAGGTGGAAAGAGGAGATCTTGTGGCCTAAAACTGTAACTGAGGACCTTTCTTTTCTATGATAATGTAAGTTTCATGATAATGTTTTGCTGGATTCCCATAGACACTATTACATTTGTGATGACTATTTCGTTTAAATATTACCACATTTTTATAATACTATTTGTTGCAGAGATTTTAAAAGGAAGTCATTTCATTTCAGATTTTTCATGCATATATTTTTAATCACATATCACATAAAAGTACTCCTAAACCTAAAAACAAAGGACAGTTTGTTATGAATAGTTATACTGTTCAACTTAATATTGATTTACCCTTTAAATTGACATGTTTGAAAATCAAAGGAAGAGATATTCGGAATTTCACAATAGAGGAATATATCTTTGAAATAACACTTGAGTTGTTTTTGTGTAAACATCAGTTCAATCTTTCTGCCAAATTGCACCCTGATTACAAGTAGGTGTAGGAAAGAAAACATTAGAGGTGGAGGTGACAGGTTTATAACCTGAGACCTAACCTTATTTGCAGTAACTCATAACATATACTGTGTTTCATATTGGTGAGCTATATGATTTACTTCAACCCATATGGAAATTGGAACTATCCAACAGGGTAGAAAATGTAACTGGTAATAGAACAGTAAATTAAATAGGAGTAGGCAAGGGAATAAAGATTGTAGGAAATCACATTAATAATTAATGTTGCTTGTTACATGTTCCCACTTGACTATTCTCAACCATACCAATAGTTTATATTTATAATTTCAGGAAATGAAAATAATTGTTTGTATTTAGAATTATAGCTGTGGGGGGTCAAATCCAGAAGGTGCGGATGCCACATGACCCCAGCAGACCATGTCAAGAGAGCTGCGGCTTAAAGTTTTTAACCGCTGATTTGGAGACCATAAGTCTTGCAACATCGAGGGAGAAAGACAAAAGTCCATGGCAATCTCCAGATATAAACTAAAACATTGCAATCATTTCCCAAGTGATCACTTGGGTGTAATTGATTCACCATAAATATTTTGTATGCTCATTGAGTGGTCATACCTCTGATTAAGTCATCCATGTGGTTACAAAATGTGTTGGGCATTTGCGTCATCACATTGCACGTCTTGTCAGACCGTGCAGGAGGAAATACCCAGTCGAGGCAAGCAGTTTGGCGTCCCCTCACCTGCCGGAGCATTATCGTTGCAGCGTTTGGAGTGTGGACTTTCACTGGTTATATACCAGCAATCCTCTATTCACCACTTCAGCTTGCTGGCATTACTCGAGTCCTGTGTGGATCCAGTGTATACAGTCAGGTTGTGGCTTGTGAGGAGGAGCTTTCTCTGTTCCAATGTTTCGAAAATAGTACTGACTGGACTCTTCAAGCCGGTTCCGTTAACCTGATGTATCTTATCTTGCACCATGTGAGTTGGCCTTTGTCATCCTTTTTTTAAATACATTCTTATTTTAAAATACTTTAATAGTTAATACATAATGATGTTAAGAATTATATATAAAAGCAAAATCAACAAGGCACATTCTAAAAGGTTAAATAACCCAGTCACTAAGAGATCTTTTTAACATTGTTGCATTTCTACATTGCGCCGGATGCTTTGTATATCATATATATATATGTAGCCCCGGTAAGGAATGGGGGCTATATATCTTTCTCCTACTGGTGTAAGTCCTGTTAAGGGCAGGCCGCCAGTAGTTATCATGGATTTTCCCTGCTTCAAGCCCTGCCGTGATTGGTAGAGGCAGGCCCCTGACTCTGTTACAGGCCTGAGACAGAGGGGAGGTCCTGCTGACATCATGAGGGGTGGGGCTGACTAAAGTTAGTACTGCCTGCTCCTGTGAGTGGGAAGTCAGTTCTGTCCTGGGAGCAGGAAGTTGAGAGTGCTGAAGAGAGTCTAGTTTGGAGTCTAGGAGAGAGAGGAGTTATGTCCTGGGAGCAGAAGGAGAAGGAGTGCCTGACTTAGAGTCAAGAGGATGTAATAACTACAGTTGAAGGAGAAACTCAGGGCCCAGTCTGAGTAGAGCTGATACAGCTATAGTGGACCAATGCCCCTCACCCTGCTGAGGGGGTGATGGGGGAGAATCTAACCTCACCCAGAGGGTACACTCTGAGGTGAGGATTGGGGTATTGAGGCCTCATCCAGACCATCCTGCTTGAGTACATCCTGGAGGAGAGGAGTGGAGGAATAGACGGGTTTACAATTGGAGCACTGCTACCTATGAACTGCTGCTGTTGTAAGGACAATTAAGGACATTGCTATTTTATCTAAGACTGTGTGAGATCTGGATCATTCGCCCTGGGACCAGGGCTTCTCTGTAAGGGTCCCACCCCACCTCCCTGGGGCTTATAGAGATGGAGGCACTGCACCACAAGGATTGCAAAGAAGATGGAGGCATATACCCCAGAAGCCTGGCCATGTTGTCCCCAATACCAACGCGGGAGACTCAGGCCCTCCTGTTCCAAGCAGGTATGCACCTCCATATACATGTAGCCATCCCTCAATACACCCTAGAGGTACAATCTGTGTCCGGGGGGGGGGGGGGGAACATGGGCTATTTATATAAACCACACACAAAGATGTAGCGCAAAGGTGGAATATAGTGATAAGTGATAAAAGATGTAAAAAAATATTCTTAAATGATAATACTTCAATTTTAAACTAAAACTATATATTACAACAAACCATAAGGTGACCAGTGATAAAAATATAAGTCCAAAATAATGTTCCAATTAGAAATTAGAGAATAGCATACATGAACTTCAGCCTATTTAATTGGCTGTCATTGACCAATCAAACCCAGCAATCTAGCCAGCTGATGTTTCTACTGCCAGTACCTGATTGAAGCAGGAGCAGAGGACGCAGAGGCACCATTAGGTACAGTGGATCGGTGCCAGCTCGTGGCAGGAGCTGTATGTGGCTACCACATGATCAAGTGCACCCTGCCTATCTCGGACTCCCCCACCCCCGTGGATGACCCCAAAATAGAGATTTCTCTCCAATGTATGGTTGCTTTTTTTAATGCTTATGTTTTAATACATGCAATTTTTGGATTTCTAAGTGTGCTTAAATATATAGATTTATATGGGTGTATCTAGAGAGATACACAGAAAGAGTCCCTTTGTAGGCGCACCGCAGACCGTTATAGAATAAATGTGGTCAGGAGTGAAAATACTGCAGACCTTATATAATAATGTGGTCTGGAGTGATAAAGTGTGTACAAAAATAAGTTTATTAATAAATATGCTTTAAAAACGTGTGTGGTGTTGTACTTCCTATAATAAAAATAGACAGATAGTCTATATGTTTCTACTCTGGTCACCCAGTTGATATAAGTAGCAGAATATGACTGATGACAATATGCATGTGCTGCAAATCAGATATACTCTCAATGGTGAAGCTGGTTATGTGATACAGATCAGAGGGTATGGGGATTATAGTTTCACTGTATATGCTTAATAGCTATTAGTTGAGATAAATTCCCAAATATCATAGATGGAAGAGGAAGACAGGATTAGTAACACCTGTTTAGTCAGTCTCTGTAACCCAGCAAAATCAAAGTATACCAGTTAATGATGTTTATAAAATAACTGTTTGTACCATAGTAGAAGGAGTAGAAGTAGCTATTGTTACTCCTCACATAGCTCGTAGTGGTATATTTAGAGAAGTGGGTAAATCTTACTACGCCTGTGTCATATATGTTCCCTGGCAATGCATACCTGGTAATGTGTGTAGTAAATGTCTCTGTTTATACATCCACTACTAAAATAATACCAGTTGGTAGGATAACTCTGTAGTGCAGTTATCAGAGGGTCTAAAGGGGCTGAGTGGCACTATGATTGCTTCCTATATGCCGCTCGTGGTTGTAATGTGCTGTATGTTGAAGGGTTCTTACTGCGCATGCGTCATCTGAGTATCGTGACGCTGTATCCCCGATCGTGTACCCAGTATGTAGGAACGGAGCGGGGTGAGTAAAACGGATTAATTAGATCCTGGACCATGTAATTCTACACATCAAGATGGAAGGCTATCATGCCAAGGGTATTGTATAAGTACAAATCAATCTATCTGCTGATTATATGGTATTTTTCTGTACCCATATCGCGAATATGTCATTTTTTCCCCCAGCAAGATAGTTGGTCACCCTGAAAACCAGAGGAGTTTTTCGCTCAAAGTGCAGTATGGTAAGTATTTACACTGGCGACACACTTTATTCGAGCTGGGCTAGTCCCACGAATTCGGGTATGCCCGGGTGTATTGAGGTTTGTGACTGTTTTCTGCCCGAGTGCATTGAGGTATTTTCCAAGCAGGGATTGAAGCATTTTATTCCCGCTGGCTGCAATACTGCACAGTATATATATATATATATACTGCATTACAATTCATGAATTTATGCCATCTGGTAGACACGCGAAGCATTGCAGCCTATTAAATCCTAATCATTATCATTTAACAGATCAGCCGCCCGTCAGCCAGGCATGAACCCAGGCTGGGAAGGCAAACGCAACGGGGCTTGTCAGAGGTGAGGAGCGGCGCATTCCAGGTATCTGCCAGGTACATGCTGGGTATTTGCTCGAATAAAGTGTGTCGGTGCAGTATTTACAGATGCCAGATGCACACGTATGTTGATGTCATTGCTACTAGAGCAGTATACAGTGTAGCAATAGAACCTAAAGGCTGGTAAGTATGGTATTGATCAGCATATGTTATATCATTTGTTTAGAGGTGATAGACTGCATCAGAAAACGGGACATGTTTTATGCAATACAGCTCGATTGCTACTAGAGCAGTATACAGTGTAGCAATAAAACCTAAAGGCTGGTAAGTATGGTATCGATCAGCATATGTTATAGACTATAGACTGAAAACCCAGAGGAGTTTTTTCGCTCAAAGTGGCAGTATGTAGTATTATTACAGTGCCAAATGCACATGGATGTTAATGTCATTGCTACTAGAGCAGTATACAGTGTAGCAGTAAAAACCTAAAGGCTGGTAAGTATGGTATCGATCAGCATATGTTACATCATTTGTATAAAGGTGATATACTGCATCAGAAAACGGGACATGTTTTATTTAATACAGCTCGATTGCTACTAGAGCAGTGTACAGTGTAGCAATAAAACCTAAAGGCTGGTAAGTATGGTATCGATCAGCATATGTTATATCATTTGTATAGAGGTGATATAATGCATCAGAAAATGGGACATGTTTTATTTAATACAGCTCGTTTGCAATCAGTGAATCCCAAATGCATGGGGATGTGGTAGCTTTAGTAGGCTATAGCTCAGAGCATCAACAGATGGCAAATCACATCTATTGATGGTAATGCACAGTGAGTAAAAGAGTCTATGGCTATGCCAGATACCTCTTTAAATTGGTGTATCAATGTATATTAGTTATTCTGGGTATGACTTCAAGTAGAAACTGTCGGCAAAAAGACCCGACATGCTGCATGTTTCGTCGCTTCTCTGCGACTTCTTCCGGGGTGGGCGTGTCTGCGTCTCCAGTCGCTCCTTTATACCCGGTGGTTGTCATGGTGACCCTAGGACGTATGTGTTGCCGAGTGGTGGTGGTGGTGGTGCAGAGGTACTGCACCCAAAAAGGATGTGTTTTTAAAAAACCCTGACCTAAGTTTGCTGTGAATGGTGTTCACAGTGCTCAATGATGTAGATTATAGTTCAGGAGGAGAACCTACGTGTGATGAGAGTAGGGAGAAATTAAAATAAATTAAAGGAAGGAAGTGAACACGAAACCTTCATTGATGCCAGATGGATATTGTGTATTAAGTAAAAATATCCATCTGGCCTCACGTTGCAAGAGCTTCCTGTCCCAGTCTCCTCTGCGGATACTTGGGGGTATGTTGTCTATCCCTTGGAATGTCAGTGTGTTGATGCTCCCTGTATGATGTTCTCTGACATGGCGGGAAACAGGAGTGTCTAAAGAGTTCCTTATGGAGCCTATGTGCTCCAGTACACGTTTCTTCAATTCCCTTTTGGTTTTTCCAACATACTTTTTGCCACACATGCATCTGGCGAGATAGATAATTCCTGTGCTCTTGCAGTTGATGAAATGTTGTATATTGAAGGTTTTATTGTCTCCCGTGTTCGTAAACTTCTTGCCTTCCTTCATGTAGCTGCATGCCTTACAATGATGGCATTTGTATGTGCCTTTTAACACTAAGCCATGTTCTGCTTTTTTTGTTTTTTGCAGTGAAGTGACTATGCACAAGATGGTCCTTGATTGGCTGCCCGTCTCCACACCACAGAGGGGCGATTTTTTAGGACCAATTTTAGGTCTTCGTCATTTGTCAAGATATGCCAATGTTTGGCTAGTATTCTGTTTATATCTCTCCACTGATTGTGAAATGTGGTAATGCATCGTATTTCATTTGATTTTGTTTTTCCATCTTGTGCTTTGGGTTTCAATAAATCATTGCGTGCAGTCTTGAGGGCTCGATGATACGCTGTTTTTAAATGACGTTTAGAGTACCCCCTTGCAATGAAATTATTTCTCATTTCAATGCTTTGCTCTTTAAAGATCATTATATCTGAGCAATTTCTCCTTATGCGCAGATATTGGCCTGTGGGGATACCCCTGATACCCCTGATGAGGGGTTGAGGGTGAAAACTGTCCGCTCTTAGGTAGCTGTTTGTTGCAGTTTTCTTTTTATGGTTATTGGTAGAAAGATAACCATCATCGTTTACATCGATACGTAGGTCGAGAAAGGTGATGCTGCTGGCACTTATCTCAGAAGTGAGTCTTAAATTGTGATCATTACAATTCAGCAATTTAAGGAAGGTCTTTAGCTCCTTTCTTGAGCCGTTCCAAAGTAGAAGAATGTCATCTATATACCGGATCCATAGGTCTATGTGGTCGGTATATAGGGACATCCTTTTTGGGTGCAGTACCTCTGCACCACCACCACCACTCGGCAACACATGCGTCCTAGGGTCACCATGACAACCACCGGGTATAAAGGAGCGACTGAAGACGCAGACACACACCCGAGAAGACACGAGAAGTCGCAGAGAAGCGAAACATGTCAGCAATGTCGGGTCTTTTTGCCGACAGTTTCTACTTGAAGTCATACCCAGAATAACTAATATACATTGATACACCCATTTAAAGAGGTGTCTGGCATAGCCATAGACTCTTTTACTCACTGTGCATTACCATACTAGATTGTATTTGCCATCTGTTGATGCTCTGAGCTATAGCCTACTAAAGCTACCACATCCCCATGCATTGGGATTCACTGATTGCAAACGAGCTGTATTAAATAAAACATGTCCCATTTTCTGATGCATTATATCACCCTCTATCAAATGATTATAACATATGCTGATCGATACCATACTTACCACCTTAGGTTTTATTGCTACAACTGTAACTGCTCTAGTAGCAATGACATTAACATCCGTGTGCATCTGGCATCTGTAAATAAATACTTACCATACTGCACTTTGAGCGAAAAACTCATCTGGTTTTCAGTCTATAGTCTATAACATATGCTGATCGATACCATACTTACCAGCCTTTAGGTTTTATTGCTACACTGTATACTGCTCTAGTAGCAATCGAGCTGATTGCATAAACATGTCCCGTTTTCTGATGCAGTCTATCACCTCTAAACAAATGATATACCTATCTGATCAATACCATACTTACCAGCCTTTAGGTTCATTGCTACCGTATCACTGCTCTAGTAGCAATGACATCAACATACGTGTGCATCTGGCATCTGTAAATAAATACTTACCATACTGCACTTTGAGCGAAAAACTCCTCTGGTTTTCAGGGTGACCAACTATCTTGCTGGGGGAAAAAAAATGACATATACGCATATGGGTACAGAAAAATACCATATATCAGCAGATAGATTGATTTGTACTTATACAATACCCTTGGCATGATAGCCTTCCATCTTGATGTGTAGAATTTACATGGTCCAGGATCTAATTATTCCGTTTACTCACCCCGCTCCGTTCCTCACATACTGGGTACACGATCGGGGATACGCTCACGATACTCAGTGACGCATGCCAGAATCCCTTCAACATCGACATGCACCACCTTCCACCGCGTATGGAAGATTCCACTCTGCCCCTTTAGACCCTCTGACAACTGCACTACAAAGTTATCCACCAACTGGTATTATTTTAGTAGTGGATGTATAACAGAGACATTTACTACACAACATTACCAGGTATGCATTGCCAGGGAACATATTGACACAGTCGTAGTAGATTTACCCACTTCTCTAAATATACACTACGAGCTATGTGAGGAGTAACGATAGCTACTTCTATCTCCTATACTATGGTACAAACAGTTATTTATAAACATCCATTAACTGGTATCCTTGATTTGCTGGGTTACAGAGACTGACTAAACAGGTGTTACTAATCCTGTCTTCCTCTTCCATCTATGATATTTGGGGAATTTATCTCAACATAGCTATAAGCTATAACAGTGAAACTATAATCCCCATACCCTCTGATCTGTATCACAATAACCAGCTTCACCATTGAGAGTATATCTGATTTGCAGCACATGCATATTGTTCATCAGTCATATTCGTGCTACTTATATCAACTGGGTGACCAGAGTAGAAACATATAGACTATCTGTCTATTTTTATTATAGGAAGTACAACACCACACACGTTTTAAAGCATATTTATATAACTATTTTGTACACACTTTTCACTCCAGACCACTTATAATAAGTTCTGCATATTTTCACTCCTTGACCACATTTATTCTATAACGGTCTGCGGTGCGCCTACAAGTGATACTGCTTCTGTGTATCTCTCTAGATGACACCCGTATAAATCCTACCGATTTACCTCCCTAGCAGCACGCCTTACCACCAAGGGGTTAGAGTGAGTTCCTACCTATAGTTGCTACAATATATATATATATATATATATATATATTATTATATATATTATATATATATAGCAATGTATGTTTTAATACATGCACATTTTTGGATTTCTAGTGTGCTTATATATAATATAATATATATATATATATATAATATATATATATATATATATATATATATTTATATATAATATATAATATAAATTATATAATATATTATATAATTATATATTAGAAAGGGAATGAGAGAGCGCACACCTAGCGTAAAATTGTAAAATTTATGAGGGGAAGGGAGACGGGGGGGATAAGAATTCAATTACAAAGGTAAATAAATTAAAGCAATCTGTGATATAATCACCACCATCCGGTTTAGAACTGCAGCCTCATAGTCTGTCAGTCCAGGATGACGTCCCAGTCCAAGTCCAGGGTAGTTATTCTCTCTGCATCAATGGGGGAGTCCTGTAGAGTAGCTCCGACTGGGAAGCCTCTGCAACAATCGCGCGGTCAATGGGTCCCAACGCGCGGTGATGACGTCAGTGTCATGCTCTGACTAATGACGCTCCCTGACGCGTTTCATCACACACTCTACAGGACTCCCCCCATTGATGCAGAGAGAATAACTACCCTGGACTTGGACTGGGACGTCATCCTGGGATGCAAGACTATAGGCTGCAGTCTAAACCGGATGGTGGTGATTATATATCACAGATTGCTTTTATGTTATGTACCGTTTAAGTGCCATTCTTATCCCCCCCTCTCCTTCCCCTCATTAAATTTTACACATTTTACGCTATGGGTTGTCGCTCTCTCTTCCCCTTTTCTTCTAGATTCCCTGTGATGTGGTTGTCCACTTTGAGAGCAAGCCGGAGACCCTCTATACCAGAATTTATTGACTTATTGGACTATCTGCGACTTGGTTTTTATACCCCTTTTTTTCCCATATGTGAGATATTCATTTGTTGTATGATCGTTTTATATTTCGCTTTATTGCTTGCTATGAGTTTTATTTTATTGTATTGATGTATTAATTATTTTTATTTTTATTTATTTTCATTTCCTTATTCATTAGATTAATATACAACCTATTACCAGTGTTTTACTCCTAGTGAGTCACCTGTATACCAGCAATCATTAGCAGAGGCGCAGCTCAGTCCCTTCTTTTTGTTTGGATATATAATATATATATATATATAAAATATATATATATTATATTATATATATATTAATATATATATATTAATTATATATAATATAATAATTATATATATTGATATTGTGGCAGGAAGGCCTCGCGGCGGGGTCAGTAAGACGCTAGACACGATGGGAAACTTTAAACTGTAGTGGTTTATTAGCCACAACCAAAATAAAGTACGTGTGCACTGTCCCTTTAAGAAACTACTTTCTAGAAAATAAAGCCTATTCCCGTTAGGGAAACTAACTCACTTCTTGAGCCCTTAGTAACAGGGCAGCCAGCTAATCTGGTTATGCCCAAAACATGTGCTCCACAAAGTATAACCAATAAGTATAAGAATAAAGTCTTATCTGTATTGCAGCTCCAACAGCAAACAGGAATGCTGGTTCCAGGGAGAAGGCTGTGTCCAGCTCGCAGCAAACGTTATCTTTATCCTGGGTTGGGGTCCCAGATGATCCCAGCAGCAAAGCTCCTCGCAGGACTGAGGGACCAGAGCAACAGCTAGGGCCTCCTAGCTGGGAGAAGTCTCTCCAGACTCCTGGGGAAAAACAAGCTCACCTTGTCTGAGCAACTTCCTGCTTTTTAAAGCACTTGTTTCACTGATGAGTTCAGCCCCTGTTTAATCAGTCTTCAGCTGTGCTCTCTCTCTGAGGAGATTAACGCTCTGTGTACTGGCTGTAGCGTCTCTCCATTCACTGTTCCAGCCTACTGAGTCACTGACTCTGTCACATATCCCTCCCCCCAGCGAAACATTGTCCTGTGGAGCGGCCCGTGCACCATCGCCATGCACCAGCATCTTTGTCGAAAATGTCCAACGTCGGCCCTTCCCTCCCTCTTTATTTTTTTTCTTGCTTTCCAATTTAGGCATTTTCTTTTTGTGGTAATTACCAGGCCATCTGGGCCTGAAGACTGGTTCCTCACTATCACCTTGTGTTGTGCCAGTTTAAGGTTGATGCTCCGCTTTTGTTGTGTCTCTTCTTGCAAAGGTTCCTGAGCATCCTGCTGTCTATTAGCTCTCTCTGCCAGGACTCTACGCCACGTTGTGACCTTGATCTGCAAATCCTGAAGGTGCATCGTTTACTTGTGCTCAGAGTCTCCTTTACCCTGTAGAAGAGCCTCGGTCAGCTCATTGCATACACTTGCCAGTGACTGTTTGGCCTTCTCTTGTGAAGACAGCAACTCTGTTTTAGCGGTGAT
>CM071567.1:11819232-11836975 GCA_036426205.1 Ascaphus truei
ACGATCACGGGCACCTTTCCGTCTCATTCGCGACTGTCTCTTCACAGTGATTGCCCTCATGGCAAGGAATCCACTTTGTGTCCTCTGGGCACTGTAGTATGATTGGATTCTTACAGTGCTAGTGCATCGCAATTTGGCCTTCGCATTCCGTGCCTTGTGGAAAGTAGACTGTAGTACTGCAACAGTATCGTGGTAATGCATCCTGGAGCGCTCCCGTGCTTTATCTCTAGCGCCACCTTTTCCTTGGACTGCTTCAGTGACCCAAACGTCTGTCTTGGGGTTGTAAGCTTTTCCTCCAGCTTCATCTGAGAAACCTCCTGCTGGGCAGCAGTAGAGTCCAATGTAGCATCCCGCTTAGTCTTCAGAGCCTCGAGCTCCTTGCCTAGGTCACACTTTTGTTTCACCGCCATCTTGCGGACAGCACACTCAGTCTAAAGGTCCTTCCTCAGGTCTTGAAGCAGTCCTTCTGCCTTTCTTCTTTCACTCAGTGTGGCTGCTAGTTCATCTTCTTTAGAATTGAGTCGCGATTCTACATCTCAAGCAGACTCAGAGCAAAGCTTAAATCTGTCTCTGTTTCTTTATTCAGGGCCTGCAGCTGCTGGTGCTCCCCCCGGACCTTGTCCAGCTCCAGCTGTAGCCGGGCCCTCTCATTGGTCGTGTAGTCCAGCCGCTTGTGGATATCAGCCATCTCGGTTTCATGGTGCAATGTCAGGCAGGCCACCTGACGGACGGACACCTCCTCCCTCTTTGTGCGCTGCATCTCGCGCTCAGCCATCTACATCTGCAACTCTTCAATCTGATGCTGCCTGTCCCCTCCCAGGGCCTTCACCTCTTCCCGGTGCTTACTCTGGGTTTGCATCAGCGCCTCCTTCATCTTTTGGAGCTCTGCAGTTCTTGTCGCTAGGATCGCTGCTGCTTCTGTTTTCCAGGCCCCTTTCTCCTTGGTATACTGACCCATTGGGATGGCGCTGCCTCTCTGCTTCAGCAGCTCTTGCTTCAGTCTCTGGACCTTCTCATGTTCCCTCTCACACGACTCATCTGGCTTCTAAGCTCCGCATCCAGCGATGCTCTTGTGGCGCTCAACGTGACCTTCCACTGCTCCAGGACGAGGCATTCTTTTTCCAGCATTTTCTCTGCATTCTGCAGTGCAGCCTGTACTTCTAATTTTTCTTGCGCCAATTGCGTCTTCACTTTCTGTGCTTTGTGAAGCTTCTCAATCCCATCACTGACCTAACCAGTCAGGTCTAAAACCTCTTCCTTCAGGTTTATATTCTCCATTTTCACAGTCTCTATATTGCTTAGGTCTCATTGGCTTTCTTCAAAGTACCCAGCTCTGTAGTTAGACAGTGGCCCTCCTGGCATGAGAGCTCCAGCTCTGTTTTGAGTGCGCAAGCCTCTTGGTGAGAAACTTCTAAGTCTTTGATGAAGTTTTGCACATCTCTCTGGGACATCTTATAACATAGTCTCCAGTCAGGACTTGTTCTCTCTGATTCCATGGTACCAATTGCGGTGTTGGCCTTATCCAAACTTGTCGTCAGCTCCTCCAACTCACTCCGTAAGATTCGCTCTGTTTTCTTTAAAGCCTCATACTCTTGTATAGCAGGGAGTATACACCCCTGTACCTCGGCGTTGGCTTCTCGCTCCCTGTTCAATTGCTCCTGCAAGACATCATAATCACGGTGGGCAGTTTGGAGTGCAGAAATTAAGGCCTCTTTGTCCTGGATCAATGATTCAGCTTCCCTTTGCTCTTCTTGTCCTTTGCCACCATTCCCGTGACAATTCTGCCCATCACTCCGGTCTGCAGCACATCTCGGTGGCTTGCTGACGCCTGTTGTCCTGATATCGCAGGCTCAAGTGGTTCGGTCACTTCCTCTGTGACTTGAAAAATATTTTTCTTTTTCTTCCTCTTACTCTTTGTTTCAATAGTTCCAGAGATATCAGTGGTACTGGGCACACACACACTGGTATCAGCTTCCACATCTTGCTTGTACTCACAATGCGTTGCCTGCTTTTGCAGCTGTGGGAGACAATATTCATCATGTTGCTCCTGTTGCCACTGTTTATATTTGAGAATTTGGGGGGACACCACTCCCGTGTGTCCTGGTTCATGACAGGCCCAGCATACGGAATTCTTTAGAAAGTCACCTGGTTTCCTTCTAGCCGGCACGGCTCCGAACTCCTGGTCACCGACTCCAAGGTTATGGGGTCCTGCGCTCTGGACACTGGTCACTTTTGCAGCTTCCATCTGCGGGTACGTCTCTCTTCTCAGGGCCACACATGCGTCGTCATCATAATTAACATATGGCCTGAAGGGACACTGTTTTGTATGGTTATGTACATTGCAAAACTGACACTTGACGGCGGCCATTTTAGAACCCCGTTTTTTCCCCCACACCCGACGGGGCAGACTTTGCACAATACACGTAAGTTGTACTTGCTTTACAATATTTGAACCTTCTGGGTTCTTCTTAGGGCAACTTCTTTGCAAAAATCCATTTTCACTTTATTTTATACCATACAGGGCAAACTTTACTCACAGCACTTGCTAGCTGCAAATTCACTCGCTTCAGCAAAAGGCATTAGCTTTACACAGCAATCCTTTCATACCCGACGGGGAAAACTCTACACAGCACTTGCTAGCTGTAAATTCCATGCTTCAGCAAAAATCATTTTTTTGGTTTCTGCTTGAGTTCAGTGTCTCAACACATCTTCATCTACTGAACCCAGAGGCGTAGCATCCCACTTCTGACACCACTTGTGGCAGGACAGCCTCGTGGCGGGGTCAGTAAGATGCTAGACACGATGGGAAACTTTAAACTGTAGTGGTTTATTAGCCACAACCAAAACAAAGTACGGGTGCACTGTCCCTTTTAGAAACTACTTTCTAGAAAATAAAGCCTATTCCCGTTAGGGAAACTAACTCACTTCTTGAGCCCTTACCAACAGGGCAGCCAGCTAATCTGGTTATGCCCAAAACATGTGCTCCACAAAGTATAACCAATAAATATAAGAATAAAGTCTTATCTGTATTGCAGCTCCAACAGCAAACAGGAACGCCGGTTCCGGGGAGCAGGCTGTGTCCAGCTCGCAGCGAACTTTATCTTTATCCTGGGTTGTGGTCCCAGCTGGTCCCAGCAGCAAAGCTCCTCGCAGGCTTTTTAAAGCACTTGTTTCACTGATGAGATCAGCCCCTGTTTAATCAGTCTTCAGCTGTGCTCTCTCTATGAGGAGATTAACGCTCTGTGTACTGGCTGCAGCGTCTCACCATTCACTGTTCCAGCCTACTCAGTCAGTGACTCTGTCACAATATATATATATATTTATAGCTCGACACACAGGCCTATTGGCAATAACACTCTCGTGTGGCTACAGTTAAATGTTCATTTGATGTTCAAATCATTGTGGTTGAGGTACATCGACGACATCCTCATCCTCTGGCAAGGTACTGCCACGGGGTTTGCGGATTTCATCGATGTCCTCAACCGCAATGATTTGAACATCAAATGAACATTTAACTGTAGCCACACGAGAGCAATGATTTGAACATCAAATGAACATTTAACTGTAGCCACACGAGAGTGGAATTTCTATATCTGTACATCACCATAGGGCCAGATGGCTGTCTCCATATGGACATCTTCCGTAATAAGACGGAAACCAATGCCATACTCCATGCCACTAGTTTTCACCCTGAACATCAAATTAAGGGTATTCCGACGAGTGAATTTTTGCGCCTTAAACGTAATGTGTCCACCGAGACAGGCTACTCAGAGAGAGCGGGGGAGATGTGAGAGAGATTTTATCAGAGAGGATACAGTCATCGCTGTGTGGAGAGAGGTTTTAAAAGGGCACTTAACACACCTAGGGATTCTCTTTTATGTCCAAAGACCACACCTACCTTTGAACAAAAGATACGGTTCATAGGAACACATAATAAACAGTGGTCAACATTACGTGACATACTACAGAGCCAGTGGAATGTCCTTATGACAGATCCTGATCTTAAAAGAGTATTAGGTAATAAGATCACTATGGCTAGCCGTAAGTCCCCTAATCTCAAGGACAAACTGGTGAATTGCCACTTTGTCCCAAGCATTATTGAAACATTTCTGTCCATCTCCAGGAAGAAAGGGTTCTTCAAATGCAGGAATTGTTCTGCCTGCAGACACATGAGCTAGACGGAAGTGTTTACGTATTTTTCACAAAAACAAACTGTAGGAGGACATGTGCAGCGGTACACAATACAGACTGTTGTAAGGTGAAATTATAACAAGGCTTTATTGTGCCTGTCGCTTTAAACAGCAAAAAAACCCTATCTCTGCTTTGGAGACTATCTATACATGTAGCTCAGCCCTCTCTGACTGGGTTGGTTAGCTAAGCTATTTACCAGCCCCAAATCATGGAGGAATTTATCAATACACATACATAGATAATAGTCTTATACGAAAAAGTCTTATCTGTTAGCTGGGCTGCTGTAGGGGAAGCTTCTATGCTCTCCTGGAACCGCACCCCTGTGTGCACAGAAAATGTCAGGCTCCAGGTTAGAATCTTGTCCTCTTTGTCTTGTGGTCAGCTTGTCGCTCAAGACATCTGCCCTTCCTTGGTTCAGCCCAGTTGTGGACTAAGGAATCTCTGCTCTGTCTCAAAGTTCAGCTCAGGTGTGGGCAAAGGAGTCTCTCTTCCTGTCTCAAAAGATAGGTTTTTCTAAGCCATCTAATCAGGCAGGTGGTGTTAGTTAATTGCGTACCAGCAGTTAACCACCACACTGCTGGATTAGAGGCGCATTTGTGAACAGGGATAAGTCCCCTGTTACATACCTCCCCTGTTTGTGGGAAGCTCGGGCTTACCACGGCCAAAGCCCATCCTTCCACTCTCATTAGATCTTTCTGTGACTTGAATGAGAGTGGATGGAGGAAGAGAACCCTGTGTCCCGCTGGGATTGGAGCCCTTTCTCCAGTTTATTTTTGTCTCCTCCCGAAGGTGCTTGAGATCAGCACTCCTCAGTCGCTCGAAGAGGACTTTTTCCAAGTAAAGTCTTTTTACAGAGTGCGCGGTCATGAGATTTCCGTTGCGTCGGGCACTCCTCTTTTTGTAGACAAACTGTATGGCAACAGTTGTAGAGCAGTTAGGACTAGCCAGTAGAGTTTTCCGCTTTTGAAGCGGTCTTTCTGCACCTCCGCCAGTTCAGCTTCTTTGGGACTGACTTGCACCTCCACCGCCCTTTCCAGAGAACGTCCTATCATTTCAGCTTCCTCAGCTAAGGATTCTTCTGGCTTTGATTCTGCACTCCTACCTCTGTTTGTTGCCTGTTGGGCAGCTGAAGGTTTGGCTAGTGCTTTCTTAGGTGGCTCAAACTTCGTAATCTTGTTTTGAAGGTTCGTGGAGTCCCCAACTCTCACTGTACCCTTGTCTTCACGGGCATTAGTTACTGTGGGATACTGGTGCTTGGGCAGAGCCAATACCTTTTTCCGTATTGGAGGAATCTGTAAGTTACTGGTCTGCAGAGTCTTAACCTGTTTGAGTGCGTCTTGCAAGTCTCTTCTCAAGGAATTTATCTGCGTACTTTGCTTTCTCTGAGCTTGCTTCCACATTTTTATTGCATAGTGAAGCAATATGAACTTCTATGCGAGGCCAAAGTTACTTGTTTCAGTTTCTGGACCTTCTTGTGCTCCCTTTTGTGCCGCATCACCTGGGTTCTAAGCTTGGCTGGATTAGAGGCACCTTTGTGAACAGGGATAAGTCCCCTGTTACATACCTCCCCTGTTTGTGGGAAGCTCGGGCTTACCACGGCCAAAGCCCATCCTTCCACTCTCATTCGAGATCTTTCTGTGACTTGAATGAGAGTGGATGGAGGAAGAGAACCCTCAGTCCTGTTGGGATTGGAGCCCTTTCTCCAGTTTATTCGTGTCTCCTCCTGAAGGTGTTTGAGATCAGCACCCCTCAGTCGCTCGAGGAGGACTTTCTCCAAGTATAGTCTTTTTTCTGCGTGCGCGGTCATGAGATTTCCCTCGCGTCGGGTGCTCGTCTTATTGTAGGCATACTGTATGGTAGCAGTTGCAGAGCGTTTAAAAACAGCCCCTTTTAGATTAAGTTGCAATTCCACACCCACTTCCAGAGAATGTCCCATCTTTTCAGATTCATCAGCTAAGGATTCTTCTGGTTTTAATTCAGAACGTGTACCTTCTTTTGTTGCCTGCTGGGTGGCTCAAAGGTTTTGCTAGTGCTTGTTTAGGTGGTTCAAATTTTGCAACCTTGTCTTTTAGATGAGCGGTATTCCCAGCTCTCACTGTACCCTTGTCTTCATGGGTTTTTGAGGCTGTGGGATACTGACGCTTAGTCAGGGTCAATACTTGTCCTTGTAGGACTGTAATCTCACCCACGAGAAATCCCTGTTTTTTGAGTGCGTCTTGCAAGTCTCTCCTCAGGGAATTTGTCTGCATGCTTTGCTTTCTCTGAGCTTGCTTCCACATTTTTATTGCACTGTGGAGCACTATGAACTTCTTTGCTTGGGCCACAGTTACTTGTTTCAGTTTCTGGACCTTCTTGTGCTCCCTTTTGTGCCGCGTCACCTGGGTTCTAAGCTTGGCTTTTAGCGTTGCTTTGGTGATGCTCAGGGTAGCCTTCAGTTTCTGAGCCTTCTCACGCTCCCTCTCATACAGTCACCTGGTATCGAAGCTCCGCCTCCAATGATGCTCTGAAGACATGCAGCGTGGCCTTTAGCTCCTCATACTGCTCTGTGGGGACATACTGGGTATTCAGATGTTCCTGCAGCGCTTGTACCTCTTTAGCAGCCTGCAGCTTTTCTTCCTGCAGCGTTTGCTGCTTCTCCTTAGCATACTGGAGGTGTGTACGCAGACCTTGCAGTTGGTTCTGCAGTCGGTGCTCTGCTTCAAACATTTCCTCTTTCAAAAGTTTATTTATTTCTTTAAGAGCCTGCAGCTCTTCATTCTTTCCCTTGACGTATTCTGTCAACTCAGAATTTTCTTTTTTAATCTTAAATTTTATCTTTTTTCAGTCTCTGTACTATTCAGGGCTTCCTTGCAGTCCACCTTCCATTTTTGCACATCTGCTTGGAGGCAGGCTGTCTCCTGGCGTGAGACTTCCATCTCCAGGTTTAAGTTCTGAAGCTCCTTCTGAGAGACTTTGAGATCTAAGTTAAGATGTAGGATAGTTTTCCTTGAAATGTCCAGCTCCTCAGTGAGACTGTGTAGTTCCTTTCTGGAAACTTCCAGGTCTGTGCGGCAGCTGTTGGTCTCATGATGTGAGGCATCCAGTGCTCTGTGGAGTGTCTGAACCTCTTTCTGAGCTACGTCCACCTCTATCTGGACACTGTTGACCTCCTGTTTTGAGGCATTCAGCTCTATGCGAAGAGTGTGAACCTCTTCCTGGAAGACTGTCATCTGCTTCAGTGCCTCCTCATACTTCCGCTTTAGCGAAGCCCCCATTTTATCAGATTGGCTCTGCTTTTCATCCATGGCGGAAATAGCAGCATTTGCAGTATCTAGCTCAGTCTTGAGATCGTCCAATTCTGTCCTGGCTGTAGAGTAAATTGCGAGCACATATTCCTGTAGCTTCACGTTATTTTCCAGTAGCTCCGCGTAACCATCTTTCTTTTGATTCAATTGTTCACGGAGTAAATCACAGTCACGCCTGGCAATTTTCAGGGCGTCTTCAGGGCTGGTCAAGGGATCGTCACTCACTGGTTCCGGCTCCGCTTCCCTGGGATGGTTGGTTGAGGGTTCCTCACTGTTGGCACCGGACAGACACTTCTTTGGGGTACACGACTTCTGCCTTGGGCCCTCTGGATATTCGGTTAACCGCAGGATGAATTCTCCATTTTCTCTAGGCTGCAGGGCAACTCGGTCCCCCTTTTTCTCCACAGGATCTGCGGACGTGTCTGTTACTTCCACGGTAAGTGAAGAACCGCTTTTCTTTTTCCGCCTTTTTGATTTGGATGACACCGTCCCTTCAGGGATACTGGGGTCTCCATTTGAAGTTTTAGCAGCTTCATTATATACGCCAGGCTTTTCTTGCAGCTGCTTTAGCTGACAGAAATATTCGGTGATCCACTGCTCCCGCTCTGTCTCCTGCTGATCATATTCGTCAAAGGGAGCGGTCTTTTCGATTCGTGTCGAGTTCAGACACCCCCACCATTCTTGGGGTGTTTTGTGGGTGTGACTCGGTTCGGGTTCCCCGTAAGAGATGTCTTCCTCTTTATTGGACTGGAAGGGCCACTCTTCCATGGGATAGGGTTCACTACAGGAACGCTGTATCCTGTCCTCCACTCCTAGGCCATCAGGTGTAATTTTCCTCCTGACCTCAGGAGGCGCTATTGCAGCTGTTGCCACTGTATTTGCTAGAACCCCCAATTGTGGTAGTCCTACAGATGTAACAGTGGGTGGGGGAGTGGGGGGAGTGGATGGACTGGGCGCTTCCTAAACAATACAGTAATCAGTGTGATAAGTGACACACCTTAAGTACACTCAATAAACCTATCACCATATAGTGTTAAGTAAAATAAAAAACAGTGTACAGCAGCAGCTCAACTTCCTCTGGTGGGATCGTTCCTAATCCCAGGATGTGAAGTATTCTTTTCTTGGGGTTGAGGAGGAGCGCTGGATCTCGTGATATGTGAATCCGATACGGGGGGATTCCTGATCTTAAAAGAGTTATTAGGTAATAAGAATCACTATGCTCATCCGTAAGTCCCCTAATTCACGACAACCTGGTGACTTGCCACTGTCCCCAAGCATTATTGCAACTTTCTGTCCATCTCCAGGATGAAATGGTTCTTCAAATGCAGGGATTGATTCTGCCTGCACATAGCACATGATCTAGACGAAGTGGTTTACGTAATTTTCACAAAACAACTGTAGGAGTACCATGTGCACAGCGGTACACACTCCCAGACTGTTGTAAGGTGAAATTATAACAAGGCTTTATTTGCCCTGTCGCTTTAAAAACAGCAAAAACCCCTATCTCTCCTATCTCTCTTTGGACTATCTAATTACATGTAGGCCTCAGCCTCTTCTGACTGGGTTGTTAGCTGAATGCGTATTTGGACCAGCCCAAAATCATGGAGGAATTTGTATGCAAGACGACATACATATAATAGTCTTATACGAACAAAAGTCGTATCTGTTACCTTGGGCTAAGCTGTAGGGGAATCTTCATGCTTCCTGGAACGCACCCCCCTTGTGTCACAGTAAAATGTCAGCCCAGCAGTTATAAATCTTGTCCCTCTTTTGTCTTGTGGTCAGCTTGCGCTCAAGGCCTCTGCCCTTCCTTGGTTCACAGCCCAGTTGTTGTGACCTAAGGAAGTACTCGTTAGTCTGTCTCAAAAGTTCTAGCTCGTGTGGGCAAAAGGAAGTCCTCTATTCCGTCTCAAAAGATAGGTTTTTCTAAGCCATCTAATCAGGGCAGTGGTGTGTTGTTGTGTTAGTTATTGCGTCTACCAGCCAGTTAACCACCCACACTGTATTGCTAGGCGCATTTGTGACCAGGGCTAAGTCCCCTTTAACATACCAATCCCATTTCTTGTTGTGTGGAAAAGTCTCCGGATTACCACGCAACCAGCCCTCCTTCCACTCTCATTATATCTTTCTGTGACTTGAATCAGAGAGATGGATGGAGGAAGAGACCCTGTGTCCCCGCTGGGTTGGACTCCTTCTCCCCATTTTATTGTGTCTCCTCCTCCCGAAGGTGCTTGAGATCCAGCACTCTCAGTCGCATCGAGAAGGTGACTTTTTCCAAGTAAAAGTCTTTTTACAGAGTGCGCGGTAGCCGGCGGTGGAGATGAGTTTCCGTTGTGGCGTCGGGCACTCCTATTTTGGGAGACAAACTATTGGCAACATTTGTAGAGCAGTTAGGACTAGCCAGTAGAGTTTTCCGCTTTTGAAGCGGTCTGTTTCTGACCTCCCCTCCGCCAGTTCACTTCTTTGGGACTAGACTGCACCTCCACCGCCCTTTCCAGAGAACGTCCTATCATTTCACAAGCTCCCAGCTAAGGATTCTTCTGGCGTTGATTCTGCACTCCTACCACTCTGTTTTGTTGCCTTTGGGCAGCTGAAGGTTTTGGCTTGGTGTTCTTAGGTGGCTCAAACTACTGCGTAATCTTGTTTTGAAGGTTTCGTGAGTCCCCAACTCTCTACTGTACCCTTGTCTTCAACTTCACGGCATTAGTTACTGTGGGCATACTGGTGCTTGGGCAGAGCCAATCCCTTTTTCCGTATTGGAGGAATCTTAGTTTACTGGTCTGCAGAGGAGTCTTAACCTGTTTGAGTGCGTCTTGCAAGTCTTCTCAAGGAATTTATCTGCCGTACTTTGCTTCTCTAGCTTGCTTCACATTTTTATTGGCATAGTGAAGCAATATGAACTTCTATGCGAGGCCAAATTTACTTGTTTCAGTTTCTGGACCTTCTTGTGCTCCCTTTTGTGCCGCATCACCTGGGTTCTAAGCATTGGCCTTTAGCGTGCTTTGGTTGAATGCCCAGGGTAGCCTTCAGTTTCGCATGCTGCTTGTGGTCGACATACTGGTGTAATCAGACGTTCCTGCAGCACTTGAATTTCTTTAAACAGCCCTGCAGATGTGTCTTCCTGCGAGTTCGCTGCGTTCCCACGGCCTTCTTCGAGGTGCGTCCGACCTGCAGTTGGTGTTCTGCAGTCGGTGCTGCTCTGCTTCAAAACTTCTCACCTTCAAAATGTCTATTTATTTCTTTAAGCTCGTGCAGCTTTTCATTTTTCCTTGACGTCCGTTGGTCAAATTAAATTTTTTTTTTCTTTGAGTTTAGGTTTTTTCTTCTTTGTAATTTGAATTTTCTTCCCTCCTTTTCAGTCTCTGTACTATTCAGGGGCCTTCTTGCGTCCTCCTTCCATTACACGCACATCTGCTTTGAGAATGACAGTCTCTTGGCGTGGTGATTTCCATCTCTAGGTTTGAGGTCTGAACTCCTTCGTACGACTTTGAGTTCTGGGTCTTAAGATTGACAAATCGTTTCTTTAGAATATTCCAGCTCCTCAGTGAGACTGTTCGTATTTCCTTTCTGGAACTTCTAGGTCTGTGCGGCACTGTTGGTCTCATGTTGTGTAGGCATCCAGTGCTCTGCAGTAGTGTCTGAACCTCTTTCTGAGATACGTTCCACCATTGTCCAGAACACTGTTGACCTCCTGTTGTGAAGGCATTCAGCTCTATGCCGAAGAGTGTGAACCTCTTGTCTGGAAGAGACTGTCATCTGCTTCAGTGCCTCCTCATACTTCCGCTTCGCTTATCCATCATTTTATCAAGGGGGCTTGCTTTTCATCCATTGGACGAAATAGTAGCGTTTGGCAGTATTTACTCAGCTCTTGAGATCGTCCAATTCTGGTCCTGGCTAAAGAGTAATTGTGAGACACATCTTTTTGTAGCCTCACGTTATTTTCTGTAGCTCTGTGTAACCATCTTCTTTTTGTTTCAATTGTTGCCGGGCATACATAGTCATGCCTGGCATTTTTTCAGGGCATCTTCAGGGCTGGTCAAGAGATCTCATCCCTGGTTCCGGCTCCGACTTTCCTGGGATGGTTTTTTGAGGGTTCCTCACTGTTGGCACCGGACAGACAACTTCTTTGGGTTACAACCCTTCGCCTTGGGCCCCTTGGATTTCGGTTAACCGCGGGACGAATTCTCCATTTTCTCTAGGCTGCAGGGCAACCGGTCCCCCTTTTCTCACACAGATCTGCGGACATGTCTGTTCCTCCACGAATGAAGACCCGCTTCTTTTCTTTTTCTTTTTTCTCCGCTTTTTGTTTTGGATGACTCCGTCCCATCAGGTATCTGGGTCTCCTTCTATTTGATACTTTAGCATCTTTTATTATATACCCAGGCTTTTCTTGCGTTGCTTAGCTAACATGGGTGGGGGAGTGGGGGAGTGATGGACTGGGCGCTTCCTAAACAATATAGTAATTCATTGGTTATAATGACACACTTAAGTACACTCAATAAACCTATCACCATATAGTGTTAAGTAAAATAAAAAACCGGTGTTTACAGCAGCAGCTCAACTTCCTCTGGTGGGATCGTTCCTAATCCCAGGATTGAAGTATTCTTTTCTTGGGGTTGAGGAGGAGCGCTGGATCTCGTGATATGTGAAAAAATATAAAATATATATAGTGCATGGTATTCACTGCTTAAACAATGTGTAACATAAGAAATGAACTCACAAAAATCGTATAAAATCACTGCATGTCAGAGATCCTTCTCTCTCTGACTGGAGCCTTTGTGTACTGGAGTCTGTATCCTCTCAGTGAAGTGGATGATATGAAAAATAAAGAAAGCCACAAATAGTGCAAATAGTATGAACTATACAAATGTATTTGTGGCACAGTTAATCAGGAAACTCACATTTTCCAATTAAAGTGGTGGTGTGAGAGAACCGCCGATAGAGCGGCTGCTGTCGGTGGCTTCACTTTCCCCTCTCAGTGTAGTTTCAATGCCAGTCAATGACTGGCATTGACTACACTGAGAGGGGAAAGTGAAGCACCGAACAGCAGCCTGCTTCTATCGGCGGTTCTCTCCACCACACAACTTTATATTGGAAAATGTGAGTTTCCTGATTACCTGTGCACAAATACATTTGTATAGTTCATACTATTTGCACTATTTGTGGCTTTCTTTATTTTTCATATCATCCACTTCACTGAGAGGATACAGACTCCAGTTACACAAAGGGCTCCAGTCAGAGAGAGAAGGATCTCTGACATGCAGTGATTTTATACGATTTTTGTGAGTTCATTTCTTATGTTACACATTGTTTAAAGCAGTGAAATACCATCTGCACTATATATATTTTTATATTTTTTCACATATCACGAGATCCAGCGCTCCTCCTCAACCCCAAGAAAAGAGTTGCTTTAGCTGACAGAAATATTGGGTGTTCTGCTGCTCCCACTCTTTCTCTTGTTGACCCTATTCGTCATCATAGAGAGCGTTTTTTTCGGTTTGTGCCGAGTTCAGGCACCCCCACCATTCTTGGGGTATTTTGTGGGTGTGACTCGATTCGGGTTCCCCGTAAGAGATGTCTTCCTCTTTATTGGACTGGAAGAGCCACTCTTCCGTGGGGTAGGGTTCATTACAGGAACGCTGCATCTTGTCCTCCATTTTGGGGCTCTCAGGTGTAATTTTCTTCCTGACCTCAGGAGGCACTATTGCAGCTGTTGCCACTGTATTTGCTAGAACCCCCAATTGTGATAGTCCTACAGGTGGGCATATTTTGCTTGTAGAGGTCCTAGCTCTCACACGCATCTCTGTAGACTTTTTCTTTCTTGGATAAGTTTTACAATATCAGCAGTGCTGTGCACGCATTTTCTCTCATCAGGTATACAGGATGTGCAGGATGTGCAGTTGCTAGGTAAAAACGTCTATTTGCTTTACACCATTTACTTGCTAGGAATAATCTCTCATTAGGTCTGCTGGATGTGTAGTTGCTAGGTAAAAACTTCTGTTTGCTTAAACACCATTTACTTGCTAGGTGCATCCCTCCGCTTCAGCAACAGAATTTGGTTTTCTGATTGAGTTCAGTAATTTTCAGTATCATCTTTGGGTATTATGGCATTCACACTTCACACTTTGGGTGTCTGTTTTGCTCCCAAGAAACATAGGCAGACTTTTTTACTTGCAGAAAAAAAAACATTCTTTGCAGTGAAATATTTCTTTCACTCCCGGCAGGGTGACTCAACACTCAGCAATTGGCTTTGGAATACCTTTTACACAGTTCATCAATTAATTTTTCCCTGGTAGGGCAATTTTACACACGGCATTTGTTTGCTAAAAATTCCCCTGCTTCAGCACAGCTTTGTATCAATTTTCACACTTTTCTGCATATACTCCATTCACAGCTGGTAGTCCAATGCGGTGTGGCAACCTTATTTGCAAAATCAGTACCGCTCGTGGGTCACCATCTGTATTCACTGCTTCAGCAAAACTTTTGAAAACAACAAACACCTATCCCTTTTTAAGGGCTGACTCACTTCTTGAACCCTAACTATGGCTGGAAGGCAAAACCCCTATTTCAATGACCATATTACACTTTGTGATAGGCAAATAAGGTTTAGCTGCTTCAGCAGTCTCTCTCCTCTTGGGATTGGGGAAAAGAGTCCATCTGTGGTTTTGTAGATTTCAGTGCAGTGTAAGTTTCCTGCCTGGGTGTGTATCCCTTTAATTCTGAGCTCTGCTGCAGGTGAATCTTTGTTTTTGTTGCTCAGGTTTGTTTGCAAGACTGTATGCAGGCAAAAGCACAAAAAAAAAATTCTACAGGCAATCTCCGGCCCTTTAAACTTCAAAGGCCACCTCTCATCCCAAATTTCTTACACCATATGTAGGAGGACATGTGCAGAGGTACACAATGGAGACTGTTGTAAGGTGAAATTATAACAAGGCTTTATTGTGCCTGTAGCTTTAAACAGCAAAAAAATCAACATAAGCGAAATAGTGAGCCAACCAAAAACCCCTTATCTCTGCTTTGGAGACTATCTATACATGTAGCTCAGCCCTCTCTGACTGGGTTGGTTAGCTAAGCTATTTACCAGCCCCAAATCATGGAGACATTTATCAATACACATACATAGATAATAGTCTTATATGAAAAAGTCTTATCTGTTAGCTGGGCTGCTGTAGGGGAAGCTTCTCTGCTCTCCTGGAACCGCACCCTTGTGTGCACAGGAAATGTCAGGCTCCAGGTTAGAATCTTGTCCTCTTTGTCTTGTGGTCAGCTTGTCGCTCAAGACATCTGCCCTTCCTTAGTTCAGCCCAGTTGTGGACTAAGGAATCTCTGCTCTGTCTCCAAGTTCAGCTCATGTGTGAGCAAAGGAGTCTCTCTTCCTGTCTCAAAAGACAGGCTTTTCTAAGCCATCTAATCAGGCAGGTGGTGTTAGTTAATTGCCTACCAGCAGTTAAGCACCACACTGCTGGATTAGAGGCACATTTGTGAACAGGGATAAGTCCCCTGTTACACATACCTTCAGAATTAAAAATTCCCTTGGCTGCAAATTCAAGGGAGTAGTTTACTGCATTACTTGCCCCTGTTGGCTTCCCTATATAGGGATGACAACATGGGAATTCAGGTTCAGAGTCCTCGAGCATGTCAGGAACATTAAGAATGCTTCGAGAGACTTGGACAATTTTAAGAAAATTACATCGGTAGCGTGGCACTTCCTTCAGGTTCATGGGTCTGATTTTAATTTACGTAAGACCTTTGCGATAGAGAGGGTTAGTTTGGGGATAAGGGGAGGTGATTTGGAGAGGGCACTGCTGCGTAGAGAGTCCAGGTGGATAGTCCAGATGAACACAATGATCCCACGTGGTCTTAATGACTACCTGGGCTTCTCTATGTTTTTGTAGCCGTCTACCTCCGTGTCTCCTTTCCTTACGTTCCCCCTCCCTATACCCATTTCCACTCATTACTATCCTTCGGTTTTGATTTATTTTAGGGCACATATGCATTTTCAGCATTATGATGAGAATCTCATACACTATGCCTCTCTCTCCCCCTATCCCTCCTCTACTCCCCCTGTTCATCTCTAGGATCCTGGGTTTGCACGTCTACATATCGATTTCGGATAGACCTACATGTCTACCCTTCTGATGTCTTCAGAGAGAGGAAACAACAAGGCCACACATTTGTGATGCTCATCCACATTGGGAACACTTCCAAGGGACTTTTAATGAATCACTTGATGGACCCTGGATTTGTGTATCCCTACATGGATCTTGGATTGATTGACATCTCTATCCTTCAGATAATCTCGGAGACAGACCTTTTTCGGAAACAGACACTAGGATTTCTGGGTATAGTCATCCCTGGACAAACTTTTGAAATTATTACAACTGCCACCGGCTGTGATCCGTCTCGGACATGCAACCACATTAAAGACACCGCCAAAAGAAATGATACATGACTTTATTCAGAACTCTCTATGTGATGTAGGAGTGTATTGTCATCTTGTAACTGTGATCGTGGGACTTTGTGACACTGTTCGTTTGTTTAAATAGAAGGATGCTTGGCGTTCTTTCCCTATGATACATCTGAATATATACGACTTGTGCTTTGTTCTAGTCATGCTTGTGCTAATGGGACTGTATTTACCTAATCCAGACTTCTGTCCAAGAGATTTTTATTTGAAATGACATGTTAATATAAATGGGACTGTATTCATTTGTATAAAACTATTGTCCTAGACATGTCTTTCAAATGTGATACACAATCAGTAATTTAGTGCAAAGGTTCTATTGCTATTAACTCATCCTGAACAATTATAATGGGATACTGCTTTAGGCTGTATTAATGCATATTTAGGCTTTTTTTTAGTTTAATCTAAATATGCAATTATGTAGATGCCTTGTTTGCAACCAAATATCATCAATGCTTGTCTCTCAGGCCATCAATAATAGCCATGCTACTTTCCTTTAAATGCAAGGATCAACTCCATTCATTTTGCGCATGCGCACAGGGTACTTTGGACGCGGTCGGATGGTTTACAGTGTATTTCTCTTTTTACCTCTGACCGCGCATGCGCATCTATCCTGCAGATTAGTGCCTTGCTATTTTGATCTTAGTAAGGGGCCTGCGATGCGTCAGGCATTCAATGCGTCTACGTGTGATGTCACTACACATGCGCAATAGCCGGACCAACTCCGTTCTGCTTGAACATACTCATTGAGTACCATGGACGCGGTCGGAAGGTTTACAGTGTATCTCTCTGTTTACCTCCAATCTCGCATGCGCATTTATCCTGCAGATTAGTGCCTTACTATTTTGATCTCAGTAAGGGGCCTGTGACGCATCAGGCACTCAATTCGCTTACGTGTGATGTCACTACGCATGCGCAATAGCCGGACCTACTGATCACATCGTAGGGAGCAATTAAGGTAATATACAATGCTTGATTTTCACCTGGCAAACAGCGATTACGGCGCAAACTAAATCCTTTTTAAGTTTGCACATCATTCTGCCTACCCCACCACTCCCAGTTGAAGGCATCCGCTGAAACGCATAGGAGTGGGTGCTGTAGGCAGGATCCCATGGTTTGTCCCCCCTTGGGACACGTAACTATGTTTTGAGCGATTGCTCTTTGCTTCCTCTATGATATGATGTGTGTTTTATGCTTAGCTGGCATGTGATTCGGGTATATAGTTTGTGGAGTGTGCCTTCCCAAGTCCTTTTCACCCATTGCTCCTATTATTGTACATTTCTACTCTACTTTGCAGGGATTACAGTATATGACTCCCTTGGATTGAGCATTGGATGTTATGATATGTTTACTTGGTCACCGCTATTTCCTCCATATCTGAGCCCTTTTCTGCAGCACTGAGCTTTCCCTTATTTGTAGCACTCAAGGGTACACACCTCTTCAATTTGAGACCTCTTGTCCATTTTGACTTGATTATTAGAGGATGATTGCAAAGTTTTACGTACAGGGGATCCATGCCTGATTTTAACTATTCCATGCTTTCTTTTAGATTCTTTGTTCTGTGACAGCTAATTCAATAAAAATTGTATTTGTATATTCTATTGGTATACTAGAGTGCTATTACTTGGGGTTTCCTTTTCTCCTTCTCATACCACATAATTTGGCCCTTATAGCACAACCGACTTACTATTAAGTATTCATTGCAGTCGGTATTTAGTCACCCTAATTTGTCTTGTGGATGCGGGGTCCGCTCTTTCTCTTAACATATATATATATATATATATATATATATATATATATATAT
>CM071567.1:11838123-11875012 GCA_036426205.1 Ascaphus truei
ACTAATGGCACTTGTGTCTAGATCAGGCTATTCATTGGTGCTAGCCAGTTCAGTCATGATGGATTGGCTGTGTAAGCATATGGGCTGTATCTGGGATTGCAATTTGGATTTTCTTGATTGTTGTCAGGTGTTTTTTTAGTATTTTTAAGAGGTATATATGGGTTCTTGTGTCCTCTGGGTGCACTGCCCATGAGAAGTCCCGTTGGAAGGACCGAAACGTGGGCGCCCTGTGTCACGTAATACACTTTTTGATATCACATTGCAGTGTGCTGTCTTGTCTTTTGGGCTATCGGATCCCCTGGCACCATATGTCTACTAACCTATAGGCCACAAGCTCTGCCTCCTCATCAAAACTATTGCTAATCTCCATACCTGACTATATATATATAGGTTTGTTTTTTTTTTCCCTTGCCTGGGTATTAGGGTCCATCAGTATCTTCATAGTGGATTTCCCTGTCTGATACATATACTATCACACGGGGATGTCAGGGTTTGTATTTAACAATTTTTGTATTTTATGTTTGATTATTTGTGCTGTAAATAAATCATAATTTTCTTTGATATTTTTCTGAGTATCCTTGAGTGCTGAGTTGGGACGCTTTTCTTCTCTTTTCTCTTGTTATATATATAAAAAAAGCGTCCCAACTCAGCACTCAAGTATACTCAGAAAAAATATCAAAGAAAATTATGATTATATTTAACAGTAACAAATAATCAAACATAAAAATAAAAATTGTTAAAACAACCCTGACACCTCGTTGATAGTATAATGTATCAACAGGGAAATCCACTATGAAGATACGATGGACCCCTAATACCCAAGGCAAGGAAAAAAAACAACCCTATGGCACAACATTATGTAGAACAAGGGGTTAACATAACCCTTGAACCTACAAGCCCAGCCTCAACCCCTAGTAATACTAAACCACACAGCAAGCTAAGGTAACACATGCACCAAATTGCCTAATACAGGCTGATTTTAATACTATATAGTATAACATACACCATAAGTGCAGTTGTAAAATCGGCAAACCGAGCATAGTACCAAATGAACGTGTTTAGTATGGGGATCACACATGGGTTAACAGTTACATCAGTTACCATATCCATGAGACATCCATGCCACATTGTGATAGTAAAATGTCCCAAAGGGTAAGAAATCTTCCAATTGAGGGTCCCTCGGCAGGGGTAGTTATATATAATATTATTATATGCCAAATGACACACCAGTGCCAACTTTTGCGTTCAACCCTTCACATGGTTCCCTATGCGCTTAAGCTTAGCTGCATGATCCAGCTTTGAGCACATCCGTTGAAGACGCATACTGGGTGCTCATTTGCATGTCCTTTCCATAATCCATTGCTGCAGTGGAAGTGTGCTGTTTGCTGGGTGAAATAGTTGAAAAGCCGGGTAATGTCGAGCCACAAGTCTAAGACATGCAAATGAGCACATAAATTTCCATTTGCTATATGCTTTGCTGTGAGGGTTTTGTGTCACTTTTTTGTACCCACCATAACTTAACTAAGTATGGTAAACTGATTCCCTGCTTCATTTAGCTAGCCAGTATAACTAACCCCTACTGAAAGACCCATTAAGGTCGAAACTGTCTGTCTGTCTGTGCGTGGCTTTACTGGCTATGCACTCTAAACCCTGGCTGTGCTCAAAGCTGTGACCATGCAGCAGCTTAAGCCTATAGGGGAAATATGTGAATGGTTTTTGAAGCAAAGGTGGCACTGTGTGCTCATTTGCCTTGTCAGTTCCCAGAATTCCTTGCTGCAGTGGAAGGGCTGTGTGCTGTGGATATGGGAAATGCGGGGTTGCAGACATGTCTAAGACATGCAAATACATAACAGTAATATTTCATTTTGCTGTATGCTTGCTTTGGAGGGTTTTGTGTCACTTTTTTTACCCACCTAACCTACTACAGGCTCTATGCAGTAAGGCGCCGAAAAGGCATGGCCAAGCTTACCGATTTGGCATGATGTGTCGATTTTCCCTCTCCGTATCAGTAAGTCCGAATCCCCTCAGACAAGTCGAAAACATTCCGCCACTCTCACGATGATTTGCCGATGCAACCAGTGCGTAATCGCTGCGTGCATGCTGTGTGCTTTAAAGGTTCGCCACTCACACTTCTTGGCTGTGAAAAGGGGGGTCGGCCGAATGCGAAGACAGCTAAATGTATTGGTAGCGCGGCCTATTTAGCAACGATGTACTAAGTAATCATCTCGTGGTTGTTGGGATGAGAGGAGAGAAGACCAGAGCTGGGCAGTTTAATATTTGCTATTGACTGAGAGAGTTGTTTGTAGTGTGATAAGCTTGTCCTTTGTTGTTTTGTTTATCTTCTTTGTCTTGTTTTGTAGTGTGTAAGTGTTAGTGTGATTGGCTTTACATTTGTTTTTCGTGTTTTTTGTGAGTGCTAGAGGTATGGCCGCCAAGTCGAAGAGGAATAGTGATGCGTGGTGTCATTGGTACTGGCTAGACGTGTATTACGCGTCGGAGTGAAGTAGGGTTCAGGGGAGTGATTTTGCTGGGGATGCGAGTGCTGTTGCTTGGAGTTCCGATGCTGTTGATGTAGATGTGAGTGCTGACTTGGTGCTCAGTTGCTGATGGGGTGTCGTGTGGTGCGTGCTTGCTGGTTGGCCGCTTTTGGAGTCTCTCCATTGGAAGAGGAGGATACCCAGCAGCCACCCAATCTCTGCGAGCTACCCTGCTCGGAAGAAACATGTGGAGCAGCCACCATCCTGCTGTCAATGACAAAACGAAAACACAGCTCTTATCACTGGGATTCTGGAGCCCTATACAGTCTTTTGTGCCATTTAGTTATGTAAGTCTACCTTTGCATCACTTCTTCTTCATACTGTTATCGTAGGTCATATTGAGTGTCAATATGCAATATGTCCAATAATATCTTCAATGTAACTTTTGTTGGTAACACACTATTTTATCATGCTTTACACGACCAAAGAACACTCATTTGTTCATTTTGTGCAAACTTCAGATACATAATTATGCAAGCTTCATTACATGTCTATGTTTTACAAGTGATGCTCATGTCCTACACTTATTACACCTAACAAGCATGTTGGTATCTCTCTGAACAGCTAGCATTGTAGGAAATGGTTTCGTTTTTATCAGTAAAGAATTACGTCATATATTTTGTAGGTATTTCAAGTGCGACAGTATTCAGCATCCAAACAGAAAAGTGGAAACAAATACTACTTGGTTGAATGCGTTTGAGATCGTGTCAGGGAATGGAATAATTTGTCGCAAGAGATTTGACGATATTAGGGCAAAAGTTAAAAAAAAGAAATACAACAACCCCTTGCATGCTTCTGGCACTGGGAGGTTGCTGCTAGCACAACTTCCATCTTAACTCCATTGAGGAGCAGCTTTGGGAAAAATTACTTCCCGTCATCGTTAGGGTTTGGCCGTGACAGAGACATCGGAATTTATATGCGTCAGTAATTTCCACCAGGTGAGAAATGTACTGTACTTAGGCGTGTTCATAGGTTACAGTTATTTTCTATATTTCCGCTGCTATTTATACTTTCTTCCCAATAGAAGCAACCTACATCTAATATGGTATTGGTCTCTCTCCTCTCTATATCTATCTACATATAGTTTATTTTCGTTGTCCTACTACAATCACTAATAATATATAACGTGGGCACTGCGTGCTCATTGCATGTCATCTCCCACAATCCTTTTGCAGGGGGCATATATGCTGGCCGAATCTGGGGAACACAAGGTTGCACACATGCTACGAATGCAAATAAACAAACTGTAATAATGTCTGTTGCAATACTACATATATATAAATAGTGTAAATTTATTTTAATTTATTTAACACTACAAACACGACATTACTGCCTCTTGAATCATGCTTGAAGATATTGCATGCACGCCAACAACATCACTTGCACTAACACATTTGCTTTTGTTTGGAAAAGGTCCTTTTTTTCTTCATCTCATATACAGAAGCATAATGAGGCACACGTTGCTATGTTATGTATGTGTGTTCATAGTAGTAGTCAACCACTTCAGAATCTATGTCTCATCTAGTCTACGTTTGTAAGCTATCTGGCAAAGTTGTATCGACGCATTTGCCAACGTGTCATGTTGCCTGCAGTCGTAGCTGGCGCGCGCCCGGATGTTGACGGCGCCGCGCCGGAGCAGCGAGGAGAGCGCCCTACGAGATCGTGGCGCTCTCCCTACCGCTGGCCGGTCGCGCCGTTCCCCCGAAACCCCACCTTGCCGCGTCCGCGATCGCGGGTACACCAGGCTCCCTCGGGGAGCCCCTGGACACGCAGGGCAGTGGGGCGCTAAGCATCCCGATGACGCGTGAGCCGCGTCTTGACGCGCGATGCACGCCGAGGGGCCGGCCACAAGCAGCGCGGAGAATCTCACGGCTTGCTGTTGGCCGACACTGCGATAAAGTGTGTCGCCAAGTGTACCATTGTTGTGCAAAGCAGCTTGCAATTAATGTCATCACAGTCCACATGTTGAACTCAGGGGTGGGGTGGGTAGTACACATCAGCCAAATAAAAAGGGTCCATATGACGGTCAAACTTTGTTGACACCATTTCCTCCTGCTTTGAATTATGGAAAGGAAGTCGGGTGAATTGTAACTGTTTTATGGGGGAGGGACTACAGTCTTAAACATGACAAGCTAAACAGATCGTTAATCACATCATTTGAAATGGTACATCTATGTACAAAATTCACCCAACCAAACCACATTATGTATCAAACCTTACAGTCATTGGGGTGTACAGAAACCATTATTGCACACAAGACATTTACACATCATCTGTGAGAAATCATGGTTGTATATACACATGGAGCGTGCACGTTTATACTGAGCACACATCCTACTACCAATACTTACATTTGACCCTAATCTTGAGCGAAATCGATAGTCACTGACTCATGTGTATGTACATGTGATGTGGAGACCAGTGCATCGCTGACAACGCTTCTATGGTAATTGCACACTTATCTAAACAACTAGGATACTTTTCGGACATAACCCTAGTACTAGCAAATAAACATTGTTCACTTGTCTGTTATGTGACTAAACAGAATCACAGGTATGTACCATTTGTTATTTAATACTGCACTAATATTCAGGGTTGTCCAACATACATAAGTTTTTGAGTAACATTACGGCATACATGTAGTTAGCCTAGTGACTAAACAGTACCAAGGCTGGACATGTAATTTATTAAAACGATACATTCATGCCTACACAACATATTAATGTTCATGATGATTGATAGCTGTATTCAGGCCTAAAGATAAAGGCACCTGAAGACGAACTCAACCTGGTCTGCATCTATGCACAGAAGAGTTGTCAATGTGTAGACATATGAATTGTTAATTTCTATAATTGCTTGGAGGTGATGTGTCACTGAGCTGTAGTACATATGTTTCCCGGTTTACGCATCGCAACTGGAAGAGGTGTATGTGGTTAACATAATAGTAATTCCTATATGTCATGTTGTAATGTAATTAGAATGTTTGTGACTGATATAGAAAGGATCAATCTTAGATGTCTTGAAGTAGCATAGAGTTTTGTTAAGAGAAAATATTGGTTGGATAACACCTTCTATCCATTAACTGTAGTTTAACACAACGCTAACAGTATTCTTAGTCCCCTAGCGACATATTCTCCCCAAGCAAGGGTACATTTTGATGAAGTCGATAAACGTTATGGAAAAACATGTAGGTGTAAGTTGTCTATGACATGATAATTTACATAGTAAAACGCAAACATAGCATGACATTTGCATCTGTGTTCATTTTATTATTAGACAGATAAGATGATGCCAAAGACCGACAGAAATGCAATCAGTGTGACAATGGGAAAGAAAGTTCCTATCAAAGAGTTAACAACCGGGACAATTCCTCCAGCAGTAACAATACGCAGCACTAGCAGTCTGAAGAAAAACATGTTTAAGCAGAAATCGTCGCATCAATTGATGTCAGTGCTGGACGAAGGATGATATCAGGCTAGCAGAAGAGATATCACAATAGTCACATCTCAACGAGTCTATCATGAAGTTCCTAAACAGATACCAAAAATTAACACGACATTAGAGCAATCGGTTTGTTAGCTAACCCAGCTAATCCACTTTGAATGGGACTTAACAACATCAGCAACATTGTCAACTTAACCCATAGAGGTAAGATCATTTGATGGCCTGCACTTTTTCACCCGCCGATGGCATCTGACTTCTACTTCCACAGTCGGGTATGTTACGGATACAAGATGCTTAAAGTTCTATGCATGTGTTCCTCTCACAACTCCAACCGCTGGACATCGTTAGAAAATCTGGGAGCTTGACACCTAACAAAGGAGGCAACAAAGAAGAAACAATGCACAAGCAGTTACTACTGACCAGTTTTTGTGAAACAAAAAACTAAAAAACCACAAAGGCATGAAACGGAGGCAAGCATCAGTTGTGCACTGTGTACCAAGACTTTGTTCAACAAGCACTGCACGCACGCCCAAAGCCACGTTGAGTGTGTCACTAGGCCATCAGACGCCAAGTTCATGCCACATCCGCTGACAGTGCTGCCAGCCCTGTCCAGATGTCAAGCCCTAAAGCCCCAGTGAAATTTTCACTGGCCATCAAGCCCTGCCCGTGAAGTGTTCACTAAGGCCACAACCCTGCCCGTAGAGTGGCCACTGGCCACAGAAGCCCTGCCCGTGACGAGTCACTTGGCCACCAAGCCCTTGCCCTGTGAAGTGTCACTGGCACACAAGCCCGCCCGTGAAGTGTCAAACTGGCAACCACAAGGCCCTGCCTCAGTTGAAGTGTCAACAATGGGCCAACAAGGGCCCTGGCACCGTGGAAGGGTCACTGGGCCACAATCCCTGCCCGTGAATGGAAGTGTCACGGTCCAAACCCCTGCCCGTAAGAAGTTGCACAGGCCAGTCAAACCTTGTTTTGCTTCAAAGAGTGTTGCCAACACAGGAAAAAAAAGAAAAAACACCAAACGAACAAGCAGGCCTGTGACTCGGTCCCTCAAAAGAATTAACAAAGAATAAATAGTTTAATATTAATTAAATCTGTATTTGGGCCTTGTTTGTGTTGACGGTTGACTAGTATCTAGATGAATAATTGTATGTATGACATCATACTTTGTTTTCCAAACAAATTCAAGTATGGGAGTACTTGTACACGTGAAGGTTTGGAATGTTCAATTCGAGATGAATAGCATAATAATGGGTAATGTAAGATATTTATGGATTAATCATCTTGTTCAGTAATGGTCAACATTGCAAGTGTGTAGATGGTTTAGGAGAAGCTGGACATTCGACTTACTGCAAAAGATTGATATTTTGGGGTGTTGTTTAGGTAGGCTTAAATTAGGTACAGGATTACATTTGAGTATCATATTCCATGCAATTTAAAAAAAGATGATATTTAACGATTAAATCTGTAATTTCAGTTTTGTGCAAGGATGAACTGTCAATATTACTTACCTCACCTTCCTTGAAGCTCTTAATGTGTGGCCTTTCATCATGTACAGGAGTACTGGTTACAAAAAATCTCTGAATGTGTAGTAATAATATTTAGTATCTATGGATCTATGTAACCACAGTTAACATTTATTTTTAATTATTATATTTAAATATTATGTTAACATAAATTGCAACGTTTACCAAATATATACAGTATACAGTTGATATCACTATATATAGATATATGTAGTGTTAGTATGTATAGTTATCTATCATATCATAACCATATATGTTTAAAAACAGTAAATTCTAGCGTTTTTATTTTAAAAATAATAACAGTTCGTTGGGAATAGAAACTATCGAAGCGGTGGCCGGGACGGGGTCGCAAGCCGGGAAATCTCCCGTGGTGATAGTGGCCGCCCCCTCGGGTAGTGCCGGCGATAGCGCCGACGGGTCACGCCCATTGAGCGTGCGACCACCCTGGCAACGGCGCTCCAGGGGCCCCGATGGAGCGCCTGGTGTCCCAGGATCGCTGGACAGCACCCCCGGTCAGGGGGTTCCGGGGGACACCGCGTGACCCGCAGACGGTGGGGGGGGGGAGAGGCCCGCTCGAGCGGGCGCTATTCCGCTGGCTGTGCGGCGACGCGCCCGTCACTCTCGGTAGCGCTCGCGCCAGGCCTAACGTGCGCAGTAAAGGGGCAAATGCGACTTCGGAGAATAACACTCTGCCGAGCAGTATGTGCCTTCCTTGTGAAACCACCAGTATTCAAAGAAACAGATCCTTATGCTTAGTTGAAGATTACATGAGCTGACCCTCTAACAATATCAGGGAGTCCTAATATTATGGAAGCCATAATTCATCCACATCTTGATCACCATTTAAATAGTTTAATACAAGTGCCTACTTACGCCATCAAGTGTCACGTTGTAGAACTGGATTAAATAGTATATTTATATGTTGTTAACAACTACACGAGGGCCTTTGTGAAATCACATCCAAAGGCGCTTTTTGATGTTAACTCAACAATTGTGACACCTTGACTCTATAGGCCCTAAACGGAATACTTACCAACCGTTAATGTTTAAACCTTAAAATAAGTCAATGGAGCATTATAATAATCCCCTGTTTACATTAAGCGGAGCCTTACTTCGATAGCCAAAGACATACACACAAAACACTATATAATAGATGAATTTCATATGTTGGTTTTTTGAGACACTATACATATCTATTATTTTAAAATATACATATGATATAGATGGGTTTTAATATGATATTATATATATAGAATATATATAGACTATATCACAACGTGAGGTCAACCTGGTTGATGACGCAGAATCGACAGAATGTTTACGACACGAAAGAAATAACTACACACAGTGAAAATGTGAAAACAAAGGACAGTAGAAAAACCATTAGCCTGGTGTGTGTGTATACTCATTCATATGTCAGTGTAGCCAGTTTGTTCATTGCCAACCACTGTTAGATTTCTTACCCACATTGTTTTGTATAAACCTCCTAACGATTTTTGAAGAATGTGTAATAATGACAAACAATGTACCTAGTTCACAGTTGGAGAAAAGGCAATCTTAACCAAAAAAGTTGATGCCAATATTTTCACATCAACATTCGAATGGTGGTTTTAGAAAAAGTAGATTGAAACATGGAAACTTGAGTCTGACCTTGACAAAAACCCAACAACAGATAACATTTAATAGTTTCACATCGGAAGAAAAAACCTACAACTCAACGTTTCACAATTGAGACGCAGCAATAGCCGGAATACAACATGGAAAATGACCGCATCCGCATTAATCTATATAAAATAATGATGCCAGAGCCATCATATCAACTGAACAACACAAAAGCCAACGTGGGGCAAGATGTATGATTATCAGAACAAGCTAAATATCCCAGATTAGCCAAGACAGCTGTAGCCGTGCTGGAAACTTTGACAATCAACATCTGTACGAGATTACTTTATCTAACCAAATGAATGTTTGTTTTGAACGTGGTCCAGGATAACCTTACATGAGAAGGTATGGGATTTATGGCGAGTTGCACACAATATAGACTTACCACAGTGGAACTTGGCACAACAGAGAAAATTCTAATTCGACTAAGTAGCATTATTTATTACCTATGACCAATAGCATGGATCCGCCTACTATGTTCGTGGTGCATCATACCTGCTCAATATCTGCACGCCTCCCAAATCCTGAACACAGATGCAAGATGAACATCACTACAGAAAAAATGTTTTTCCAAACCTTTTGGTCAAAAACACCTAGAATGGCAAAACAAGACGTGTACTACCTGACGGACGTATTGTAATTTGAAGAAGGCAGTGCGCATTCCTATGAGCCGCCTACATGTGAGATGGTGGTCCTACAGAGGAGATAACGGTTAGGCCAAATCACCATGGATGAAAAGCATTGTCTTTCTGGAGCGACCATTGCCAAATCAGCCAACGAGTGATACTTCTACAATAAATGGTAAGATATAATAATTGTTAGGCGTAGTCTCACCACCGTTTAAAAGTTTAAACATGTTTTTATATTCAAACATTTTTACGCTCAAATGGCGGGATACAGCCGTAACTTGCAGACAGCACTACATTAGCGTCAAAGAACCCATTGTTGCCTTATTACACTATAACTACACCCAGAAACGGTTAGTACACATTGGTTAACGGATAAAATAGTACTAGTTTTCCTATCTCTAAACATATCATTGCAACATGTATTCATAACTTATAACAACACACCTTATTTTTTTTCATGCACATCAACAAAGCGAGTCGGCCAAATATGACGTGGGACCCTTGGTCATGTGCCAAGAGCTCCTAAAAAGGATTACGAGGGTAATCCCGCCCACCGCATGTGGCGGTTCAAGCCTATGGCTGTTCCGTTTGTTATGGTTACCGGTCCATGCACTGTGTCAATCCGCGCAGAAAGTTCTGTGTGTTCGTGGGGGCGTTCACAGGTGCAGTTAGCCCAAGTTAATTCCAGTGGGAGAGGATGTTTGCGTGTCAGCTTTCACGCTGCCTAACAGGTGGAACTTCACACTGTATTAGGTATTTCGCTAAATCATTGGTGTGGTTGCTCGCGGGACCTTTGTTGTCCGTCCACGCCAAGTCCTTTTGAAAACGGATTAAGAAGTACGTGTTTGAACGAATGTAAGTTTCGCGTTCGGCGAGTAAAAAAAAAAGGAAGGGATTATAAATCGAAAGCAAATAATGTGGGATAAAAGAGTAAGGAAAGGAGTAGGCAGTAGACATAGATTCTAGTAACAAACATATATTTACCAGGCACGCGTACTACTTGTTTAAGATCGCATGCTCTATACACTATAGATCGACCCAATCGTGAAGTGGCGTGCGCAAATTAATATCGTGCGCGCACCATTATTAATGTTAACTTGCCAACGAAGATCTATGCATATCCATACGTTATGCCCTGCTACGTCAATTACAAAAGGATACATACTGATTTTACTTGTACCTTTGCACTTTCTACAATATAAGTTGAATAACTGCGTGGATAGTACACAATCATATAGAGATGTGTAACGCGTTGTCACGGCTCACATATATAAAGTTGCCGATCTGCTGACCATCATGTTTGCCTGTATTTCACGAATGATGGTCGGGGAAGATCAATTGGGATCATGTTATGATTTCAGAGTCAAACGTTAAATGAATTGATTGCCGAGGAAGTCGACGGTCTAGATATACTACATGTGTCACAAGATTTTTTATAATGCTTGCAGCGCATATTAACAACAATACCAAAATGTGATCCGGTTATGCCTATAGTGTCATAACCACTGTAATTACATAATGAATGTTGCTAAACAGTGCAGTTTGTAAATTTTATTTGTGTTCTTATTTTGTACAACATTATATGCCATGCTCTTTAATATATAACAAACCATTGCCACTCTGCAAACACCATTAGTGTATGACTGTATATTGTATAAAGGAACGTAGAACTGTAGAAACTATGTTAAAGAGACTTCCCCAAGTAGCCATTTCATGTAAAATTTTCTCAGTGTACATGGGGATGTTGTTAAAAAATTGTTTTGGAGTGTGGAAATAATTTTTAAATGCCGAATGAAAGTTCTAGATGCTACAACTATACTGCAAATGTTGATATTGTTGACGTCATGAACCTGTAATTTCTTTATTTTAATTCCAACTAACTATACTTTTACTGTGTTTTGTTAACGTCAACACATAATAGTAAAGTGAGTATGAATGATATAATCTAACATCATAAACCTGATGTTATCATTTGACCGTGTATACATGCATCATACACAAATTGGATCAGACACAAAAGTTGTCTGGAAAAGTGTGCCTATGCAAATGTGCCGTGATTGACTGTTCATAGAGTGTTTGAGAATACTTGTATGATCTCATAATAATGATGAACTGACGTGAATGCCTTACAACTATATTAACAACATTGTCATTGGGTGAAATAATTATGCAAAATTACTAATAAATGTGTGAATAATTTTGCTTTGTGTTCCAGTTTGACACTTGTTACATGTATGATACACATCAACACACATGTGTGGACTTAACTACAGCATGTGACAATGTAAAACTAATCTTTACAAATAATTGATACCATTACTAATCACAATACATTGCAACATATAAGATGTCAAAGCATTGGTGTGATTACAGGCATTTATGCATGGAGTGTTATATAACTCATGTGCATCCGTGATTAATACACCAACCCCTAAGGAAAAACTAGCACATTATCCCCTTCTCTCCTCCCCCCCGTCTTAGATTAATGGAATTTTAAGGGAACATACATTAAATGTGATGTCATTGTCACTAATCTTTTCAAATACAATGCACATGAACCTCAATAGTAGCTAAACGCATGTACATGATACAGAATGAGATGTGTGGTAGATTTGAAGTTGACAACTATGTTGGGTTTATACATCCTATAATTATACGTATATAGAGGTAGGCCATCTTATGACAGATTCACTTCATATACTACAATGATCATCAATAGAGGAGATCACTGTTAGACCTATAAAAAATGGAACCATATATAATTGCAAACATTGACCTGACATCTTCATTAAACCGTAAGCAACAACCAAAGTGTCCTATTTGGGTTACATATATAACACCATTATAATTTTGTCACATAAAATATGAAAAGCCAGGCTGGTTGTACACATCATATTGATGCCATGTTACAGTGTAACATAATAATTGTATGTAACCATACTGCAAAATGAAAAAAAAAAAAAGAAAAAAAGCGGAGCACTGCCAAAAATTGAATAAAGACTGGGGCAAGAATTATAATAAAGTGATTATTTATTGGGAATATGCCAAAAAAAACAAACCCAGGGTTAAAACTCTGATGCGTTTCCCGCCGGTGGAGGCGCGTTTATCAAAGAATGAATCTATAGCCTACGTCATGTTATTGTGTTTGCATAATCAACAAACACAATGTTACGAAATTACTCATTTTACGACCTGTTTTATATCGACAACAAACACAAAACTATATTTACCTTCGAAGAAGGATTATATACACTGTGCAAGAACTCATACCAGTGCCACATGCCTTTGTCCCGACAGCGAGAATAGAAAGTGTGCAACCCATATTCATCTGTGTCCTAACAGAAGGTTATGTTAAAAATGTAGTGTTAAGTATACATAATTAATATATAAAGTCTACCTAGGAATATAGTATTTACTTACAAGAAAAAAGTATTTATGACTATTCTGGCGTGTCCGGCACACTGCCATGTTTGTTTCATTTTCAACAGCTGGTACATTGGGGGGATGCCCTCTAACCAAAGCCTCATCCTATGGTCTGGCTCGTGTACAATTATGTCTGAGTGCCCATTGGTGCAAAATGCAACAGCAATGAAATACAGACAACTTTTTGTGGCTATATTTGAGAGCCCCCCACCAGTTCTGGTCGAGACACCTAATCTTGTTTTGAGAAGGCCAAATGTCCTCTCTTAACGATCCGCGTAGTATATATGGGCAGCATTGTACCTCTCCTCTGCTTCAGTTTTGAGGTTTAGCACCGGTGGTAAACACCACGGCCTAATCCGTACCTATGAGTCACCTTATAATCATGGAGCCAAATAAGGTAATATATTGAAACATTCTAAAGAAAATCAATATCCTAAACAAAAATGATGGTTGTGTTTACAACAATCCAATATGTACTCACCCAGCAGCCAACCAGCCAGACAAAATGGCCTGTCTTCGAACCGATGGAAGACTGATGAGTTCCTCAGATAGAGGAATCGTGACTGGAACCAGGGAATTTGCCACCACAAATGCATTATCTTCATCGTGCATCGCATACCACCTTTACATTCAGGGGGATGGTAGTGCTTATGTGCGGTAACATGCTCACTCTCACTGATAAGCGGAAAAAGCCAACACATGGTGCAATCGATTTCACTCAGGCACACATGGTATCCCTGCTATGAGGTATAAAAGCCATTCCTGACTTCCAGCTACTCTGTTCTGCTCATAGAAACTTAATATATTTCCAAGCGCGTCTATTGAGTGCATAGAGAAACTTGTGTAAAGGCCCGCGAGAATTAGAGTGCGAGACCATGCGCCCCTCTGCCCACAGTTGTCTGTAATGACGCGGTACGCAAGATAATGGTATAGATGCACAGCATTTTACAAGCCCAGGGACTGCACGACCTCTGGCTGTCAAAAATCTAAATCTCCCCCTTATCTCTTCATAAAGAGATAAGATTGCTGCTGACAACTCACAACGATAGCTACTTACTATCTCTCTCACACATACCGCCCAATGTAACAGGATTCTCTCCCTGTACAACACGCGACGAGCCACAACTTCTCTCCTCTGTCTTCTCCTTTGATCTCCTGTCCCTCTCCTGTCCCTGCTGTCCACGGTGCCTGTCCCTGTCACCTGTCCCTGGCTCTGTCCCTTCCCTTGCCCTATGTCATTTTCTTCATCAGCAAGCACTCGGTGCAAAAAAATGTTTACGACGGATCGCTCCTAACATGTGCAACATTTGAAATCTGTAGCGTGTGAATGAGCAGTAATGGCCGTGGTCTTTAATCGCTATTATATGATGTCAGGTGACTGTAAAATGCAACGTGTTGTACATTAAACATTTAAAGTACATATGCTCCCAAGCTGTTATCCATTTGATCTAAGTATTATTTCTGTATTAGTATCCATCAGCCAATCTGGATTTCACAATGATGTAACTTAAAGCTTTGTACACAGCATTAATTGTAAATTAATGTAGTGTAATGTGTAATGCATGTACCACTTCTGAACTGCACACTCAGTCATGTAATTAGTTGCTACAAAAAACAACCATAGATTGACGTAGAAACAGTTTGCTCGCACAAACATGTCTATTAGCCCATGTTAGTGTCACATGTTCACAACAATCAGTGTCTCGTGTGCATATGGTATACATTGTATGGGTGCATCAGGATAGTTGTCTATTGAAATAGTTTGCACACGTTGTTAACATGAAGTAACTATTGATAGTTAGTGTAAATAAAAATGTGTAGTATGAAAGTGGCTTGATAATGCACACGGTTTCCATGTAAAACAATGCCCATGGGACTTGAAGCTGTCCCCATAGCGAAAGATCTCATCAAAAAAGGTGGACCCAACTACTAAGTAACAATGAGGGAATGCAAAGATGTACCTGAACGTTAGGGTGGTGTGCTTACACATTACAGGCTTAGGGTGGTCATAATGATAAAAAGCAACAGGAATAATACAAACGTTGGGAGGTGATGTTTAGATTTGTGTGACAGTGGTAACATCATATATGAAAGTTGTCGCACAGTTGTCATGTACAGTGATGATGAAATCAATGCTGTGTCTATCTCCTTTAAGAGTTGAGTAAGGTTTTTTCCCATGGACCCAAGACAGTACATCACTGAAAAGTCAAGATGTGACACGCAAATGATTAAAACATATCAAAGTATAAACAATGTTCTAGCAAGATAAGAGACTCAGGTGGATGAACACCATGCATTGAATCCCCCACACGTAATTCTAAACAATTTGTATTGTGGGCGTATAAACGAAACCAGTAACTATATGTTATAAACTGTCAAACCGGGCGGGTGGCTTGCCTCCATTTGATTTCAGAAGAGAATTTATAATTTCTAATGCACGTTCGCGGCAGAAAAAAAGGGACCTTAGCGATGCGGTCTCCCGACTGAACCACCATGGGGGTGCCGAACTGTGGAGGTTGGCGGACAAACTGGGGCCATGAATTCCTCAATTGGTCTTAGTTCCTATCAATGCCCGATAAGCTGATTTGCTACTGCCTACAGGTCGCGGAAAATTAAAAAAGAAGAAATGGTCGAGTAAGTGCTGAAGGAGAAAACCGGCTTATCGGCAGGCGACTGGCCATAACAAAATTATCGGATACGAAATTAAGCAATTATCGGCGCTTACTGAATCTCAAACCCAATTTTGGCGGGAAAATGGTGAAAAAAGCCTTATCAACGCTTACTGCATGAGGCCCTAAGTGTGTGTATGTATATATATATATATATATATATATATATATATATATGTACGAAAAATATTGACCTAGGTGCAAAGGAACCAGGGAGAGAAAGAAAAAAAGAGGGAGAGAACCATCATAGGTTAGTATGTCCAACAATCAGAATCACAGTAATGGTGAGATATGCACTTACAGTAAGTTTGATCAATATATGCCTTTTATCCACTCTGGGATCAGGAACTCAGCTTGAAGATTTCTTATATTTCTGCCAGGGACTCTCTGCACTTCCAAGCAGCTGTCTTCACAGTGCTTCATAGCAGTCGTGGTGTGCACTCAGTGGTGGATTGACGCCAGCTCCGAGTACAGCAAACTCACGCAGTCACTTCCGCGTCACGTGACCTCTGGTCTCGCGGGATCTTCCCTCTGCTGCTGAAACTTACTGCTCCGGCTCCGTGATGAAAAATCAGCTTGTCAGCTTGTCTCTCTCTCTGCTTGGGAACCGCCCTACGCGTTTCTCCAATGTGGCGTCGTCATGGGCTACTTGCTTTATATATATATATATATATATACATATACATATATATATATTATATGGGCGTGTGGTAACCAGGGGAATCGTGATGACCAAGAAGACAGACATCACGCAAAGTTGATGAAAAAAAGTGTATTATGAAAACAGGGCCGCCAACGTTTCGGTCCTCGTAGAGGGACTCCTCAGGCAGTGCCTCTACGAGGACCGAAACGTTGGCGGCCCTGTATTTCATAATACACTTTTTTTCATGAACTTTGCGGTGTGCTGTCTTCTTTGGTCATCACGATTCCCCTGGTTACCACACGTCTATTATTTACATATGGGACAAGCATCTGCCTACCAACTGAAACGTGAGTGGAAATCTCCAAACAATGACTATATATATATGTATATGTATATGTTATATATATATACCATATTTCCTCAATTCTAAGACATACTTTTTTTCACATTTTACCATTTCTGAAATCAGGTTGCGTCTTACAATCGAAGTCGTTGAAAAACAGGTATGGTTCCTGTACCAGTATGGCCACTAATGCGAGTCAAATGAGGATCACTTTATCTCCTGCATTGCGGAATGACGTTCCAACAACTCGATGCTGCCAACACTAGCGCACAGCCCGTAGTGCTGAGCAGGAGGTTGCTGTTGCCCTATGACAGGCTGAATGTGCCTTTATATATTGTAAATTGTCATTGCCTGTGTATGTGCATAGAAGGTGCCCTTAATTGTCACTTATAATATTATCAAAAAGACTTCACTATGATGCAGCATTTAAAGTATGTAAAAACATTTTTTCTGTACATTTAATGTAACGTTTCTTTATCCCCCGAAAATTGTTATTATTTCAATGGTGCATCTTACAATCGATGGTGTCTTACAATTGATGAAATACGATATATATATATATATATATATAGAAGAGATCAGTGTATCTCGAAAGCTCGCACAAATAAAAGCATTTCGTTAGCCACAGAACGGTATCATCTATTTATTTTTTGATTATTGAAGCTCGGCTAACACGGTACTGATACCTCTACATGTATATATATATATATATATATATATATATATATATATTATCTATATCGTATTATTATATTATTTATTTATATATATTTATACCCTTGCATGATAAGACATTTTACTCGCCATCTACCAACAACTCCTTCTAAAGTAGATTTCTTAAAGAAGTCGTCCATTTATTTGTGAAAATCTCATAAGAAATGACTGAATACCGGTATAACATATATTTACTTTATCACAACTGGTCTGTTGACAATATAGAGTAAATTCCTGAAAGATTTGCCTTCCTCTGGATCAATAAGTAAGTATAGATATATGATAAAGTAGCTGTTGTCTAAATTTAGCATAGGTTGAACTTGATGGACGTACGTCTTTTTTCAACCTCATCTACTATGTAACTATGTAACTATGTAAATCATGAAAATCTCCTCCCCATATATTATTTGAAGGATATTTTTTGTTATCGATTCTGACTGTATGAAAAAATTTACAGAACTTCTTTTACCAATGCCTTTTACACGGAACCCCTAATTACCTGCCTTATAGACTAGTGATTTGATCCACTTAACAATAGGCTACAACTTCAGCAAGCCCCAATGCCATGACAGCATTGATTCCCAAGAACAAGTCAGCACAGCCAATCTGTTATTAGTTAATTATTGTAAACACCCCAGTTTTAAATATGCCACTCTACAGTACTTATTGAATCTACAGCTGCTTGCATTTCATATACATACTGTAAATATGCTCATCTATTCTGACTTTATACTGTATTACAGACTTACTGCAAAGGGGCCATTTAATGTTCCTTCCTCCTTTGCACTTCCTTATTTAAAAAAAGCAGAACATTCAACTTAATTTGTGCAAATTAATATAAACATACGTGAGAAAAAAATAAGTAGTAAACATAAAATCCTTGGGGATACTGTAGTGCAGCTCCGCAGAAATAAGACTCATTCCAAGTTTTAACAGGTATGAAGGAAAGCAAAATCCAGAGCACAAATATTCTCCAAGGGTATATGCAATGAAAACAGCAAAGAGAGATATAGTGCAAAACTGATTTTCAATTTAAAATAAATGACATGAGTGTGTATATATCTCACTCATGAGTAGTGCGAGATAATCAAGGGTTGTGGTTATAGTAATCAACTATGGATGCATCCTGGCACCTTCAGTACTCTCATGATGGTAAGGGGGATCCCAGTACATTAAACTGGAAAAAGCAAGATAGAGCAATATTGCTTTATATAACTATTAAAAGATAACAAAATAACACTCACAAACACAGAAGTTTTAAAGCAATGAGACCACTCTGGGTCAAAAGGGAAACGTTCTTGTGGCTGCAGCAAAGAACACCAAATGTCTCTATCCTCTGACTCAGCGCCCCTGACAAAGCTCTATGAGTGAAATGCGTAGGGTGTCTTCTAACCGCATGTGATATCGTTTGTGCTTTGTGGAGTCAGCAGCTGAGGTCCCTGCTTATTTCCCCATATGCAGCGTCACATCTGGAAGTGACGTCACAGCTGGTCCGCTCGAAGGATAGAGCTATTCAGCGTCCTGTGCTGCAGCCACGAGAAAGCTCGGCTTTTGACCCAGGGTGGTCTCATTACTTTTAAAACTTCTCTGTTTGTGAGTGCTGTGGTGGTAGGGGCTCAGAGACAAGCATATTAAAAGTTAATTCCAGTCTCCAGCCCTTACCCATCTGATTGATACACAGGTTTACCCTATATTCCCATCTACCTGTGGCTCATGTGGCCAGCATGCTATGTGATCAAACCCAGTAACGTATATGTGTAAACTGCAAGCAACAAAATGTGTTTGAAAGCATAGCCAAGGTTTCTGGACATACAGGGTTGAGAAACCTTTGTTTGGCCCACGTGTCTTGAAAAATGGCGATTGCTGGGACTGGAGGGGGAGGGGTGTGTACTCAGTCCTAGAGACCTGTGACTGAGGGTAGGGCCATTGTTAAGCTCAGACTCTGAGGCATCCTTCTAGATAGGATGTATCAAGCTGAAACTGAACACTGAGGTTTTAGGGTGGGACCCAACTGACCCAGGTCTTAGTGGTTAGTTAGTTTTAATTTCCCACAGACATAATTGACCTATGTAGCGATTGGCTCATGTAGCACCCGTGCTGTGATTGGTCCCACACAAAGCCTTTACGCTGTGATTGGCCGCATCCATTCTCCATGATTTCCAATGGAGAAGAGAATGAAGAAAAGGAGCGGCTGATCCCTGTTCAACAGATCTCTCCTGGGCTGGCATACAGATACGCTAAGCAGTGGGCTCTGAGGATGTACCAGAGACACCTAAAGTCGAAGCTGCTTGTACACTGAGTGGGAGAATTGAACTTGCCTTGCTCCAACTTGCATCCAGTGATGCTTAGATACTCTGGACTTACTGCAGAAGTACTGTATAAGCTGCTCTGGGAAAGTCATTTTAGTGGTGTCGGACACCTACAGTAAGTGATTGAGATTCCCTCTGCATTGTGCTGAAGTTTGTGACTATGAGCTTTGTTGTCATTTTGTGCTGCGTCTGTTGGCTCCTGTTGAAATAAACATCAATTTATTTGATTTGTGTGTCCTGTTTGGTGCTTGATCCCTTGATAGAATCCTGGTGTCCTATGACAACTGTTATTTTGTTACCTTTTAATAGTTATACTGTATAAAGCAATATTGCTCTTGCTTTTTACCATGTTACATACTGGGGTCTCCCTTACTACGAGGAGAGTACTGAAGGTGCCAGGATTCATCCATAGTTGGTTTCTATAAACCATACCACTGCATGATATCGCACTTCACATAAGTGAGTTATATACACCTGACCTTTATTTTAAATTGAAATACAGTGTTACACTATATTTTACATTGCTGTTTTCATTGCATATACCCTTGGAGAATATTTGCGCTCCGGATTTTGCTTTTCTTATTCTAAAAAGAAAATGTATTTGTCTCTTTGAAAGAACAACCAGTAATGCAAAGAATAGCAAGTCTAAAGTCAGATTCAAGAAATGTGAAACTAAGTTTACCATATACTGTATCAACTCAAAGTGTATATATTCAAAACTTTTCAAACATTCCAATTACAGTTTGTCCTCATCTTGTTTGTGTTCCTGTTTCTGAGCTTAGATGCATGATAGCACCAGAGAAATCTATTTCCCGTTTTCTCTGTGTCTATTATTTCTGATGTATTCCCCATAAGGGAACTACTAAATAATGTAAGTGGTTTCTGGTTTAATGGATTAACAAGTTAGTATTATTCTGGGATTGCCCCTTCCCATCATGTGATGTATGATGACTTTGCTGAAGGGATTGCCACTCCCTTGCAGGTCTTGTGACCAGTGATGTTAGCATAGGGAGATAGAAGAGTATATATAGCTCCAACCACTGTTCTATAAGCAGGCTACTCTGAATTCTGGAATAGGGCCTCTCCGTGAGTCCTATAAATATGTTTAAGTGTATTTTAATTTATTTATAAAAAAAAATATGTTTCACCAGGAAGTAATACATTGAGAGTTACCTCTAGTTTTCAAGTATTTCCTGGTCACAAAGTTATAAAAATACATGGTTACATTAAAATAACAGGGCTATACAATCCATTCACAAACATTTCATGGACAGATAGAATTGGAAAATTGGGTATAGGGGACAAAGGGCTTGTGAGTTTCAGATTGAAATAGAGAAGCTTTAACATCACCAAACATCAGCGAATGGCAGATAATGGCTCACACTCTTTAGCTACACCCTCTCTTTAGCTACACCCTCTCTATCCACCTTTAAGACACATTTTAAAACACACCTCTTTAACGAAGCATATGGGTAGCTCCGTGGCGGATATTTCGTTATTTTACGTGCATTTATCACCTTTATATACCCTCTAAAATATTTTAAATATTACACCGTAAGGGTTTTGCACTTTTATTCTCTTTTTAAATGTAAAAATAGGCGGCAGAAACATCAACAACCTCTGAAATGCTGATGATACCACCCTGCTGGCTGAAAATAAGAAGGCTCATGGCAGCTTGATTCAGGTATAAAATTATTGGAATCTACAGGTTTGAAATAAGGATCTGTTATGTTTGAGCCATCCATATTAACAGCAGCACACCGTCAACTCATAAGGAAAGATCTTTATGTTTTTTCCCTTTCACTGTTGTGTTGTTTTGCAATTGATACTTGAGGGAATATTATTGTATGAACTGTTTTCTGCACTTTCCATCACTAATTCTGTCCCCATTTTTTAATTTTGATTAATTATTTAATTTAAAAATGATAATGTATGGAAGATGGAGCCAAGTGTGCTTGTGAGAGGGTCATCCTTTTAATGTCAGCAGACAGTATAAAAACAAAGAGATTGCATCACTCGCACATACTGTATATACAGTTGTAACGGTTTTACGGGCCCCCACCCAATCTCACAATGGCCCCTGTGGTCTACTGGCCCCATTACATGTCTGTGTGATGTGTGGTGCACCTGCTGGCAACAGGACTCCTGAGTTTCCCGCTTGGTTGGTATGGGGAATATCACCATGACAGGCATCTGAGATAGTGGCTTAGAGTCCTACTCACATTCGGTTACAGCGCCTCCACCCCATCAGGATCTCTGCTGCAGCAGAGGAAGTATCTGATGGGGAACTCCTTCTTGGTGCATCCTTCTGTGAAATAACTTCACTCTGACACAGAAGGGATCCTTTGAACCAGGGCATCTTTAATGTCATCTCCATAGGCAGACTACCCTTCATAGCGGTCGTGCTTAGCCGCTCATCTTGTTGAGGTATCCCCCTTCAGAAGGTTCCTCCTCTCTTAATAGAGTTGGTTCACCTCTCCACCACGGGAGATCACCATCTGTGCCAGGTCCCTGGTCACAGTGTGTAGTCAGCTTGCACTGAAGTATCTGATAGGCAGACTTGAACTGCTGCAGACACTAACCAAACTAGAACAACTAACATAACCAGGAACATAACCAAACTAGCACAACTAACTTTTGGCTGTGCTGTGTCTTAAATAGACTCCACCTCTCTGTGTCAATAACAGTGAACACAAAGCATGTTGTCACTTCCTTTGTTACATATGACACTTCACCAGGGTTTGAAGGCAAACCTCCATGATTGTTGCTGGCAACCCTGCATACTTACCAGGATTACTGCCAGCATGAGAAAGATATGTACATCATTTTTACACATGGCTACACAGTATGTTCTGTATTAGATGACACTTTAGGGATATCATCCGTGCGCGAAAAGCCCGCAAGTCAGTCGGTCCAAGGGCGACAAGACAGAAAGTAGTGTCCAGGGAGATGTGCTTTCTGGACTAGGCCTAGACTTTGCCCCTAGGCCCCAGTTAGGGGCCTCACGAGGAGTCTTGCAGGGAAGGCCCCAGATGCAGACACTTCCCATTATTATTATTAATGAGCCGGTGACCAGACGGCCATGTGGCATTCTGCGGCCTGAGATCAGGCCACAGGACTCTGAGACATCGGGTTAGACCCTCCGGCTGGAGCTCACAGGAGGTTGAGGACCCTTAGGAGAGAGTGTAATTGTGTTGGAAGCCCCACTACATGGGACCCGCTCCAACACAGCGTGCCAAGCAGCACCTGGGTACTGGAGTATCCAGGCAGGTACCCAACGTTTACAGGCGGTAGTGCTACCTCACACTGGGTGGGTTTTCTGGGAAGGACACCTGGGGTTATTGGTGCCATGGCACCCTCAGTATGTTGGGGGAAACACAGGGGTAGTGTGGTATTGTGTACTGCATTGTTGTATTATTGTGTGTGTGTGTGTGTAATTGTACAGACGAGACCACAAGTATTCTAAAGCTTGCCTTAAACTAGCCCGGTTACATTCTGAGTATGTGCTGGGTGTAACCTGGCTAGTTTAAGGCATTTCTGCATTGACTAATGACCCATAGGATTAACACAGCAGGGGTCCCTGGCAGTCCCATTCAGTTTGAATGGGACTGCCAAGCACCCCCGCTGTTAATCTGATGGGCCATTAATCAATGCAGAAATGCTGGGTCTAGTTTAAGGCAAGTTTAAGGCATGTACCCAGCATGTAACTGGGTGTACCTGGGTCTTTTTGGCGACTGCCACTGGTTTGTGTTAGAATAACCGTGGGCGCTACAGTATTTGCTACATTATTTCCCTTATTGGGGACTCAGTAAAGAAAGATATACATACCCAGTTGTATTAGTGGTTTATTGATTCCTATGAGGAATACATCCCGCCAAACGCTGTGATCCTCATAGGTAGAGGCGCTGCACCGTGAGATATAGCATCCCAAGCTCCCCAGGAGCGGAGGCTTTGACTTCCTGTAAGCCTCACAGGTTTAGCAGCACACGTAGTCGCCCACAGTTTTCCATAGGCAAGGGAAAATGGGACTATGCATACTTTCATAAATTTAACAAGACATGAATATTGACATGCATAGTTATAAAACAACTAACAGTTAGCCTAAAAACATGTTTTCTGTAAACCTTTAGCACAGGCATTTTTAACATAAATCTTGTTGTAAAATTAATAGTTAATAATTCTGTATCAAACAGCATTGCATGTATACATATCTCAGGATACTTTAGAGAGTATATTTAGTACCTATTTCATCTTCTTTGTAAATTCAGTGATGTGTGTAGGGTGCATCATCCATGTCAGAAAAGGAACTTCATGAACTACTGTAATATCAAAGCTGTCAGCTGTCTCCTTTTATGCAATCTGACAAACCCAATCTAGAGGAATGGTGTCAAGGAAAATGGACCAGTTATGCTCATTTATATCTTTTTCATTATTATCTAAGTTCAACCATGCTATGGTACTGAAAATCACTGACTGCAGAAAAATGAGAATAGCTCAAATGAAACAGTTACAGCCCACCCATACATTTAAGAAAACTAATGTTCTATAGAATTACAATGCTATCTTTGTCATAATGATACGTTTGTGCAACATTATGACAGATTTTGCGAGGAGATATTAGAAGACTGCCACACAATCTTGATAGTGTCTTTTTACTGAAGGTGATATTAAAGGACCTGCATCATCTTAGTGGGAAAACTGAGAGATTGTAGGAGACGAATGTTCCTCCTCACCCAAACACTCAAATGGTAAGAAGGAAAAACAAGAAAGTGACTTGTGATAGGAGAGAAGATTTGTACTATGCAAGAGTAGAACTACAGTAATAAACTAATGGAGTGTAAGTCTGTGTTCCTGTAGTGACGGTTACATGTGGTGATGGTATTGTGACAGATAGTGCTTACTATAACTTAAAATGAGTCTGTATGAAGTTAAGCTCCCTCTCACAATCCGTATTTTTTTTTTTTTATAACTTTTATTTTATTGGGTGAAACAGTACAGACATGTTAACATAATCCATTAGCTTACAACGATTCACCTTATTTCCGATTTTCTCCTCCAATCAACATGTATTACGTGACATGACATACAGGACGGACACAGGAACCGGGGATAGGAAGAGGAGGGGGTGGAGGGGAGGGGGGTGGTGGGCGACTGAGGCAGCATTTGTTCTTTTTCTGATTAATCTTCCATGTTTATGTTTATGTCCGGGACCCCAGCTGTTGGAGTGACTTTACCCTAACTCTCCCTCTCTGTAGTGAGTTATGATTCGGTTAAATATGCACTTTTAAGACAATTAACCTAGGGCCTAACGTCTAGGATCCATTTCGCTACCGGAGAGCGCCTTTTCTTAATATCATTGCAATATGTTGGTAACATCTATCCCCGGGATGTCTGTCTGTGCCAACCAAGGTGACCAAACTTTTAGGAAATTTGTGCCGGTGTCGTTGACCAGACTTGTCAACTGTTCCATCCGGCAGACGAACCAAATTCTGTTTCTGATTTTGGGTATAATTGGAATCTCCGGTTGCTTCCACAGTGCTGCGATCTCACACCTGGTGGCTGTGGCGAAGTGTGCAATTAGTTTGTGCGTTGCATTCGAGAACCCCTGAACCCGCCGACCCAACAGGAACAGCCACGGGTCCAAGGGGATCTCGATCTCAGTTAGCCGTTGCAGCCACTCCTGCACCTCACCCCAAATCGGGGCACCTTAGTGCATGACCACAGCATGTGGTGCAAGTCTGCTCTTTCCCCACACTGCTTGGGGCAGAGCGGGGAATAGCCTTTGACAAATTTAGAGAGTTTTGTTGGGGTATAGTACCAACGCATCAGGACCTTATAGGCGTTCTCCTTTAGTGTGGTACAGATAGAGCTCTTCGCTGCTGCCTGTAGGATCCTATCCCATTCGTCGTCCTCTAGTGTAGCTCCCAAGTCTGTCTCCCATTGCCTCATGTAATTAAGTCTGGGCGCGTCAGCTGTCTCCGGACAGATCATTTCCCTGTACATTCGAGAGGTTAGTCCCCGTGCGTCCGTTTGTCTGGCACACATCTGCTCAAAATTTGTTCTCCGTGGCCGGATAGGGGTCTTATTATAGAAAGCCCTTATCTGTAAGTATCTAAACAATTCGGAGTTCGGAATGTTTTTTTCCTCTTTTACATGAGCAAAGGATTTAACTACATCCCTGCCCTCCAGATCATATAATCGGAGATAGCCTGCCTGAATCCAATTTGCAAAATGAGCGCTATCTAGGCCTGGAGCGAAATCTGGGTTACCCCAAATGGGGGTCATCAATGACTGCTGTGTTGTGAGAGAACATCTAAATTTGGTGGCCTCCCATATTTTCAGGGAATTTCTCATGGCCTGCAGTGGTGTTTGCATCTGTATATGGCTACTCCTAGGCAGCCATATCAGGTTTTTCAAATCCACTGGAGCGCAGCACTCCCTCTCCAGTGCCACCCATCTCCTAAGGGTCGGGTCTGTGTGCCACTGCAGAATCTGCATCAGTTGAGCTGCTTCGTAGTAAGCGAACAAGCAGGGCACCCCCAGCCCTCCTCTCGAGGTCGGCCTCCTCAAGACATCTTTCTTAATTCTGGGGCTTTTTTTGTTCCAAATAAATTTCGTTATTGCAGACTGTAAAGAGAGGATCTCTTCTCTTGGCAGGGGAATCGGAGGGTCTGAAAGAGATATAGCACCCGTGGGAGAAGGTTCATTTTAACGCTTTGAATCCTGCCTATCCACGAGATGCCATATTCTGCCCATCGCCGTAGGTCCTCTTTTAGTGTCCTAAACAATTGTGGGTAATTTGCCTTATATAAGGTTCTATAATCTTTGGTGAGATTAACCCCTAAATATTTGATCATGTAGGGCTGCCATTTGAAGTTAAAATTGAGTCCAATTAGTTTTTCTGTTGATTTGGGCATATTTAGATTGAGAGCTTCTGATTTGGCCTGATTAATTTTGAAACCCGAAATTTGATTAAATCTCCCTAGGATTGAGAACACATTGGATAGAGAGGTAAGAGCCTGGGACAATGTCAGGATCACATCATCCGCGTACAGGGCCACTTTGTGTGACTGCTCTTTGAATGTTATGCCTGTGACATCCGGGCTGTTCCTAATATGTGCCGCCAAGGGTTCAATACAGAGGGCAAACAGCAAGGGGGACAGCGGGCATCCTTGTCTCGTGCCACTATGGATCTGGAAGAGCTCTTAAGGGAACCCCTGATGTCTCACCCTCGCTGCCGGCCCCTCGTACAGTGCCAGAATGGCCCCCAATAAGCTTCCTCCGAAGCCAAATGCCCCCAGCGTCTCTTTCAGGTAGGGCCAGTCAATCCGGTCAAATGCTTTTTCGGCGTCTAGACTAAGCACCATCGAAGGGATATTTTGCTTTTGGGCCAGATCAATTACATCAATTATTCGTCTGGTGTTGTCTGCCGCCTGCCTGCCACTGATGAACCCCACCTGATATGGATGTATCAGCCTGGGAAGGACGATACCCTCTCTTTTGGCTATGAGTTTTGAAAAAAAAAATTATGTCTGTGTTGATTAAAGAGATGGGCCGGTAGCTCTTACAGTCTGCCGGGTCCTTTCCCGCTTTATAGATCAAAGATATAGACGCCTGGAGCATCTGTGCTGGGAACGAAGTTCCCTGTAGTACCGAATTAAAGAGTTTCAATAAATGTGGGGTTAGAAGTTTTAAGTATTTTTTATAGTAGAGGTTTGAGTAGCCATCTGGTCCGGGTGCCTTGGCTGGCTTAAGAGACTTTACAACATCTGTCAACTCTACTAAAGAGAAGTTCTCCTGTAGTGCCTCTCTTTCCACTTGACTCAATGTGGGCAAATTTGCCTCTTTCAGAAATTCTCGGAGATTATTGTTCATTTTCTGATTATGGATAACTTTACCCCCATCGTAGAGCGACTCGTAGTAACTCTTGAATTCTTCTACGATTCGCTTAGGATTAGAGGTAAGCTCCCCTCCCTGCATGCATATTGATTGAATTTGAAAATGTGGTTTCTTATTTCTAAGTCTAGTCGCTAGAAGAGTGTCCGGCTTGTTCGCCTTCTCGAAGAATCGGCGTTTAGTCCAGCTCATTTCTTTTTCAGCTTGAGATGTCAGTTTTAGATTTAGTTGCTTTTTGGTATCTTGAATCTGTTCCAAGATTGCCTCCTTTTTGGAGCTTTTGTGCATTGCTATCAAGGATGCCAATTTCCCCTTCAGATCCTTTATCTGACTCTCTTGTTCTCTTTTGCGTCTAGCAGCTAGGCACATAAGAGATCCTCGGAGGGTAGCCTTATGGGCCTCCCACAGTGTGGCAGGTGAAGATACACTCCCCTCGTTCTCTTCGAAATATTCTCTGATTTTGTCTGCAATCTCTGAGTCAAATTTAGGGATTTTTAACAGTAGTTCATTTAATCTCCAGTTCGCTCCCCGTCTATCTAGCTGACAGTCTCGGAGTCCGTGTAAGATTGTTAGTATGTCTCGTCGGTTGGGTGGATTAGGGGCTGTACATCTGTCTAGCTTTGGGTTTAACATCCTATTTAGGTCTCCTGCCAGAATTATTTGGCCCTTTGCCTCCCGTTGCAAGCGCCGGAAGAAAAGGGCAAAGAAATCTGCTGCCTGTTCACAAGGGTCATATAGCGAAACCAGTGTGAGAGCTTGACCTTGTATGGATCCCACTAAAATGATGTATCGATCTTCTGCGTCTATCACCTATTTTTCTAGCTCGAATAGTAAATTTTTGTGGAATACAATGGCCACCCCTCGTTTCTGCACTGCAGCGGAGGCTAGGTAAATTGTGTTAAAATCATTGTCAATGTATTTGGGGAAGCTTTTTTTAGAAAAGTGGGTCTCTTGAAGGAAGAGGATATCTGCTTTGTGTCTTTTATAGTCTTTAAAGGCCAACTTACGCTTAGCTGGGTTATTCAGTCCCTTTACATTATGGGAAAGGCAACGTATCTCTCTACCCATTAGGATCGTCTTCTAGTGACTTCTGTGCGGTAACTGCTATCACCGGACTGGGTTCGCTCTTTGGAGTCCTTCTCCATATTCGATCTGGTAAGGCTGTGACTGCTGCGGTGTTGGTGACCTCAATCGCCGGAGGGACAGGTGGGAGGGGGGGGGGGGTAAGACACAAGAGGATAGGTACAAAAATGACATAAAAGAAAAAATACCATGTAAATAAACATGTGTAAACAATATGTTCTCCTTTTCAGGACTCCCCTGTCCTGAAGTAGAGAGCAGCGCCTTCGGGGAGTGTGGCCCCACACCCTCAGGACCATTACCCTCTCTCCTTCCCCAAAGGACTTTGACGGGCATCTGGGAGACCCTCCTTCCCAGATCTCGTCTACAGCACATGCCGACCTAGGGGTATGAAGCTCTCCTTTACCCTCCGGCCCGCTCTCTCCATTTAACTACCTCCTTCAAGTATACGTACTTGACCCCTTTACTCCTTATTAACCTGCTGAGTTAAACTACTCTTAAACCTGAACCCTTATTTAGGGTCTCCTTAATTCCTAAAACTTTAACTTGTGTTGTGCATCTAGTAATTACTATGCGTGCTGAGACCACAGCAATGCTCTTTAGTCTCTTTTCAGAATTATTGCCTTCCTCTCCGTGGCCCTTTATCCCATATTCTCCCTTCCCCCTGTTGTCGTCTACGTGTGCCCCCTCTGATGTGGCCTTCCACTGTACTATGGGTTTCCCTTATTGACCCCCTTTGCCGCCTCCCACATTTGTGTGTGTGCTTTTTTGGGTTTCCCTCCTTTTGTCCTTATCCTTTTGTCCCAGTGTCTTGCCCGTTACCACCATCTTGGCCCTGTCAGGCCTCCGTCGCTTGTGACCTGGCAGCTATTAATAGCTGTCTCTGCCTGCCCGTGGTGCCTTCGTGGCTCGCAGTCGCTCTGGGCATATCTGCCACCTCCAAGATGGCGCCGATGTCTCTAGCGCTGTCTGATGACGGCAACTTCCGGTTTCCGGCGGCGGCCATTTTGGATCTCCTGATGCCTCGCGGAGGATGTGCTGCTCTTCGTTCCCGCTCGCTAACCATTTCCTGGATCTTCGCCTCACGATGAGGCCCAAGAAGCTCCAGGGTGTCGGCCTTCTTCCATCTTCCTTGTGGTGAACGTCAAAAAGTGAGTTTCTTGATTTCTTTCACTAGGACTTGGATACTTTGACCGGATTCAGCGGGGGGACTTAGGCTCCATTCAGAGGGATTCTGAGGGTGTTCAGATTGAGATTAAAGGGCGGAATAGAGGTGTGGGTCAGCTCCGTTTCAGATCACAACATGGCCCAGTTTGGCCTATAACTTAATAACTCAAGTAACCGAAAACAACTTGTTTTAAGTGTCCATAAAAGATCTTTATTGCGATGTTCATTTTATTCGCTTGGGTTTTGGTGAGGTTGGCCCTCCGTTCCATTCCGGTTCCAGTACTGGCTCTTCCTCCGCCGCTTCAGTCAGGAGGCTTTGCAGACCCAGTGCCTTCAGGAACCCTGGACCTTCTCCAATATCCTTCAGTGTAAGTGTTTTTCGTGACTTGGAGTCCGAACGGAAAGGTCCAGCGATATCTAGTATTATTGTCCCGGAGTACTTTAGTCACAGGGAACAGGGAGCGACGTCTCGCCAAGGTAAGTGGGGACAGGTCTTTGAAGATTTGTAGTTTATTGGCCTCGAATTCCACCATCGGTAAGGCTCTTGTTAGTCATAATACCGCTTCCCGGGTTGTGTAATAGTGCAACCGGAGAATGATGTCTCTCGGTTGTTCATTCTGGGTTGGTCGGGAGCGTAGGGCCCGATGACAGCGGTCCATCGTGAGTGTTTCTTTTGGGCTGTCTGGCATTAGGGACTCCAGCCATCTTGCGGTGAAGGCCTCACAGTCTCCGATCTCTTCTGAGACTCCGCGTATCCTGATGTTATTTCGTCTATCGCGGTTTTCCGCGTCCTCCTGCCGCTCTTTTAGGTCATCTATTTGTTTTTGTAGGTCTGCTGTTTTTTTACCTGTTTTCTTCCCCGCTTTAATCGTGAGATCAACTTTAGTTTCTAGGTCATCAGTTCGCGTGCCCAGTTTGGTAATCTCCCTCTTGACCTCTTTGATATCTGTTTGTAAAAGCTTTTTCAAGTCGGTGTACAGTCATGCGAAGTCGCAACGTCTGACTGGGAGTTGGGATTGACTGTTTGTGTCCTCATCATCTCCTTCTATTTCTGTGTCTGCCATTTCTCTGGTTGGGGCACTTTCTGCTGCTCCTCCGAAGTACGTCCGCACATCGGATATCTTCTGCTTTTTTTGCCCCACCGGCTTCTTCGGAGCCATCCTGGGGTGTTTATGCTGCTCAGGATATATGTGTGGGAACTTGGTTTTATGTATTAGGTAGTTTTATTCGTTATCTTTTAATAGCGCGGGACGGAGCTATTCTCTTATGGTTCCATACTCCGATCCTTCGCGCGTGTGCCTCCACAATCCGTATTTTTATGTCACTCTGAAATTCTGAAACACATCAACAGTAGCTGAAATTATTAAGGAGTCGTATCAATTCCAAACAATGCAAAAAGTATTATTTAGGTAGCAGATTATTTTGAAAGTCCCTGTGATATGTTATATGAAGGATATCAATCTAGTGTTTTTTCGCTGTATCTATTAAAAATGATATACTGTATAGAAATATATATAACAATTGCATTGATTTGTTTGTGACAAAAGTGGCCTATGCATGAGATAGGACACTATTTGTGGCCCCACTGCTATTTTGGTTGAAAGATACCCAGTACTCATATACACTAATCAGGGAAGCTGCTTTAGAAGATTTAGCTACCCCCTTTAGCACTGTGGCAATACATTTTCACCAATAGGGGTGTATGGACTAAACTCCGATAAGTGGCTTTAAGAGCGCAAAGTGCTTTTAGAACGTGATATTGCACTCAGCGCGATTCACAGAGCAGTGATAACAGGGAGTTTGCGCTCTTAAACTGACTTTTTTCAAGAAATGTTTCTAAGTCCCAAAAAGTTTGTACAATCAGCTAAATGCGCTGATTTCTGCCAGTCTGCGTGATTTTCGAAGGTACGATAAGTGATCGTGCTTTAAAAACGTGCTTGAAAAAACACGCCAGCCAAAGGCAGGTGCTAAAGGAGCAGGACTTAGAAAAATGTCTTTGTTTACCTTTTTACAGGCACACCATCCATACAACAGGCCGGTGGGTGTCTCCGGCTGACCCCGCGGGTGTCACCGGGTGATCCCTGGGGGTGTCCGGGAGTGTTCGGGGGTCCCCACGGTTTTCTGGGGGTCCCTGCGGGTGTCCGGGGTGTCTGTGGGAATCCTGGGATCCCTGTGGGTGTTCGGGGGTGTCCGCGGTTCTCCGCGGGTGTCACCAGGTGATCCCCGCGAGAGTCCGGGGATCCACAAGGGCACCCTAGTGGGTGTTTGCTGGTCCCTGCGGGTGTCACCGGGTGATCCCCGCGGGTGTTCAGGGGTCCCCGCGGGCCTGCGGTACCAATGGTGTGCCCCCAAAAAATAAACAATATTGTAAAAAAATACAGCCCCCCCTGTCCCCTAACACATACAGTACAGTAATGGGCAAAATTACTATTATCCACATATGGATAATAAAGCATTGCCCATTTAAAATACATTCATCATAATAAATAAAATAAATAAATATTGCACTAACCCTTGTCCGGCAGCCACGATGAAGGCGATCCTCATCTTCATCACCGTTAATGCCCTCGGGTGTTGCAAAACATACACAAGAATAAAAAGAGCCAATGTAATGTCCCCTAAGCCCTTAATTACCTTAGCGGTTAATAACCGCTATTGTAATTAAGGGGTTTACCCGCCCTCCCCCATCACTCACTCGGGAGGCCTAACCACACTCCCGCACTACACTCCCGTGAGGCCTAACCACCCTCATCCACTACCCACCGGGAGGCCTACCCACCCTGACTTGGGGACAATACCACCCTCCCCCACCCCTGCTACCCACAATAAACATCACTATATTTAATAAACAATACATAACACACACACACCCTTTGCCCCCCCATAAATACATGATTTATTCTTTTACATACAGGGTTAATACCCCTGGCCCACAGGAATCCCCGGTGGTCCTAGCGGTGTCTGCAGGCTCCACAGTGCACCAGTCCCCCAGGGGCCTGGAAGCCCTTGGGTGGTTCCCGCCAAGCACCATGGGCATCCAGGTGGTCCCCGGAGGTCACTGTGGGCCCCAAATGGGGTCTCAATGGATGGGCACGTGGTGTCTGGGGGTCCCCGGGTCAGCCCCACAGGGGTCTGGGGCCCTCGGGTTGTCCCTACGGGTCCGCGGGCCCCCACAGCTGTGGGCCCCCGGGTCTTCCCCGCAGATGTCCCCTGTGGGTCTGCAGCCTGGTACCCATGGGTGTCCGTGGCCCTGCAGACCTAAGGAACCAACCCTGTATATAATAAAACCATGTCATATACATTTAAATAAATAAATACCACCCCCGTCCCCCCCGAACACATAGAGTACAGTATTGTGAAAAATAACTATCATCCAGATATGGATAATAGATTATTTGCCCATTATTAAACACATAAAATAGCATCAATAAAGTAAATACATAGCGTTCTACTTAACCCCTGGCAATGTGCAGGGCGTCTGGTCATCAAACGGCCTCCGTTGGCAAAAAAATACAAAGCAAATACTTTCAAATGCCAGTTAACCCTTTAATCACCTCCGCAAAAGTAATTTATGGGTTAACCCACCCTGCCCCGATACCAACCCTTCACCCATTCATTTGTACTGTGGGTATAATATATAAATACACACCAATATACAAATAAATGGGAACCATGGGAACTTATTCAATTGACCTTGCGGTTGTGAGGTCTAATGCTTGGAAATGGATATCTATACTTCAAAGCAGCCCTCCCATACACAGTCACGCGTCTTCAACCAGCGCTTGTTTTAGCGCTCACAACGCCATATTATGCCTGAAAACCTAACTGACACAATTTGTATGAAATCCAATTACTACAAGCAGGGAAAGCACTACAAAAGGGGGACAACATGGATGTTGCAGGGGAAAAAAAGGCAGTGTGTGCACATACATTTAACCCCTTCAGTCCCAATGTGATTTAAGTTTAATCAGCCAGGTATAATGCCTTTATTAATGGCCTGATTAACCCTGTCATTGCCACAGACCCCATTTCGGTTCCCATCAAATGTAGATAATACAATCTCTCAAATCTGAAAAAGTTCTTGTGGAGGATAATTTCAATAAGAGTGTCACAGGAGACCAGTGCTTACCTTATGAAAATATACCTAAATCCTTTGATTGACAAAACGTGAGATAAAATAAATTGTATTTATTCATACGAGAAACACACACAGCTTGATCTACAAGATAACATTAAATAACACTTATGAGTATGGGGTAAAATGAAGTAAATGGCTTCCAGATCGAAAGTCCACAAAATGCAGTCTCTAGGTATTAAGTCCTAGGAGCAGGGTTAATACGCAAACAAGTGACGCGAAACCGTCTTTGGCTAGGGGCGCCGCGTGCAGTCCCTGTTTCTCAGTTGAAAATGATTTCTTCGTTCTGCGCTTGCAGAATTCGTTTCAAAGTCCTTAGTAATAACGAGCTTTTACAGTGGGGTACAATCCTTGGTTGTGATGAAAAGTCTTGGTACTGCCCGCTGTCCTTTCCGATGTCACACAGATGAACAATGTAGAACATATACCCGATAGCCTGCACAGGCTTATAATACCTCCCAAACCTGTCTGGATAATACACAGCAAATCTTGGCATGGGAAGCAAATTCCCACCCAATGGCAAGTTTGCCAGCAGATCCTGCAACCGGGCAAAAGGCTTCACGGTATGTCAAGGGTCATGCGCTAACTTCACACTTAACCCACTTAGCATACCTGACCAACCCACCTTGCATAGCGGCAGAAAGTCTACCTTTCTCCAGGATGCCCGGACATCTGCTAGGCAAATTTTCTTTAAACATTTCCTGACATTTAGCACTTTCCCCAGGTCGGTATCTTTTGAAGCCACAAACTTTTGCAGACCCTCTGGAGCTTGCTCCATAGGTGGTCTCAAAAGTACTGCCTGACATTATACATGACTCACCCCTGATCACACATGACAATGGCGAATACTTAATGTATCCGCTGTCCTGCCTGACTGAAATGTAAATGTCCCGGTGCCTATAACTTTAAAGTACCAAAGTCTAATCTATTTCTTATTTACCATACAAACGGGTGAATCCTCTGATTAACCCTCCAGGCGCTCAGAATATAGCATAGTCCTGCTGGTGAAAGATAAGGTAAGTCTTCTAGACCCAGGCTATACACAACCTTGATGTAGTGAGATGAAACATATATCATCCCCCCAGCCGGCTCCATGAGCACTGATGGGTTGGGACATGGGAACTCACGTGTAAGTCCTGTTGGTGTTTGTAAAGCCTGTGGTCTTCCCAGTATGGTGTGCCTGCTTCTCCTGGCTGAAGTCAGGGTGTCTCCGCTAGTGATCTTTACTCTTCACCGCCAATCCAATACCCGCAGACGCGGAGGGCGGTCACCTGACCTGCGGCCTGAACGGTACTTGCTGATGACGTCACAGCAGACTCGGTGAAGGAAACCGCAAGCCAGCAGGAACTCAGCGTGCAGACGCTCAATGCAGCAATGTAGAGGAACTTCTCAAGGAGAGAAAGATGCATCGCACAGCACAAAAATAGATGAAGGCTGATGTGGGATAAAAATAAGCTTTATTTGCACAAGGTGCAAGCGAGTCCTCTTGACGTGTTTCGGCCTGGAAGGCCTTTGTCAAAAGAGTGATTCGCTTGCATCACAAGACATCCAGTTATACACTAGCAAACCTATGACAGCTGTTCAAATTAATTAACACAATGAGTATCAGGTGTCCAGTGTACTAATCATTGATCACCTCAATATGAAACATAGAGTCCGCATTGTCAACATAGATGTCAGATGAAAAAGTTAAAACACAAAAATATAAAAGGACCAGTCATTATGACCCAAAACATAAACATTTATCAAGATGTTTCTTATTGGTATATTAATGACAGGTCAATGAAACATGAAATCTATACTCCTTGAGCTTGTTTAAAGCAAAAATCATTCACTAGTATTTCATCACAGACCCAGATGAATGGGATAGGAAAATCAGAGGGCTGTGACAGGAAAATTCGAACATTTGAAACATTCTACACATTTTGTTTATAACTTTATCTCATCATAATGTGGCAGTATATGAAAGATGCATATGGGTGGGAATTCGATGGGAATAGTATTGAATCATAAAGAATCTTTTTGTATAATAAACATAACATATAAATCAAAAAAATTATATATAAATGATTATGAGAACAAAGGGGTGAAGGAAGGGTGATGAAAAGGGGGGAGGGAATGGGGAAAAGGGATGGGGGGAGGGGAGGGGGAGGGGGAAGGAGAAGGAAGGAAGGGGAGGGGAATGGGGAGGGAAGGGGGGGGAAGGGGGGGAGAAAGATAAAAATGGAAAAAGGAAGTAGAAACATGACAAAAAAGAAATTGGAAATATGACATGAAAATAACCAAAACTAATCATAAAGAAAATGTTTAAGTTCCCATTCCACATTGAGACCACAAGGTTGTAAACTGTTTAGAGAGAAAACCCATGACATCTCTTTCTTGTTTAAACGGTTAAGTCTATCTCCACCTCTGGGGTGGATGGGGATATGTTCAACCCCACAGTAAGAGAAGTTTTTTAATCCCCCTTGTGGACATAATGAAAAATGTTTTGAGACTGGATGTGATAAATCACATTTATTAATAAGTCTCACATGTTCAGAGATTCTGACATATAAAGATCTTATTGTTCTACCTACATACCTTTGTTTGCAACCACAGGTGATGACATACACTACATGTGTAGTTTGACAATTAATAAATGTATTAATCCGCTGTTTGCAATTAGGGAACAATGTGCGAATTCTTTTTGTAGGTGAAGCATACTTGCAGTAA
>CM071567.1:11878361-11988229 GCA_036426205.1 Ascaphus truei
CGCCTGTAACTCATGTATACCATACAAACGGGTGAATCCTCTGATTACCCTCCAGCGCTCAGAATATAGCATAGTCGCTGCTGTGACATATAAGGTAAGTCTTTCTAACCCAGGCTCTACACAACCTTGTTGTAGTGAGATGAACTATAATCATTCCCCCCAGCCGCCTCCCTTGAGCACTATAGGTTGGACATGGGAACTCACGTGTAAGTCCTGTTGGTCAGTTTGTAAAGCCTGTTCGGTTTTCCCAGTATGGTGTGCCTTCTTCTCCTGGCTGAAGTCATGGTGTCTCCGCTTGTGATCTTTACTCTTCACCCGCCAACCGACCAATACCTCGCGCGCGGAGGGCGTCACCTGACCCGGCGCCTGAACGTATACTTGCTGATGACCACGCAGAGCTCGTGGAAGGAAACCGAAGCCACAGAACTCAGCGTGCAGAGACGCTCAGGCAGCAATTTAGAGGAACTTCTGAGGAGAGAAAGATGCTCGCCACAGCACAAAAATATAAAGGCTGATGTGGGTATAAAACTAAGCTTTATTTGCACAGGTGCACGAGTCCTCTGACGTGTTTCGGCCTGGAGGCCTTTGTCAAAAGAGTGTTCGCTTGCATCACAAGACATCCAGTTATACACTAGCAAACCTATGACAGCTGTTCAATAATTAACAACACATGAGTATCAGGTGTCCAGTGTCTAATATTGATCCACCTCAATATGAAACATAGAGTCCGATTGTAACATACACTACCGACACACTTTATGACGTGTTGGGTCGGTAACCCTCAGGACGGGGAGGAGGCAAGGGGATAATCTCCGGCTTGCTATTGGCCGCCCTCGGCGTGCCGCGCGTCATAGACGCCGCGTCAGCGCGTCACGAGCGTGCGCCCCTGCAGCGTGTCCAGGGTGGCTCCCGCAGGAGCCCTGGTGTCCCGCGAAGTCGCTGGCAAAGCGGCGGGGTCGGGTGACCCCGGCGACCGGCAGCGGTAGGGAGAGCGCCCGATCGATGGCGCTCTTCCGCTGCTTTCGGCGCGCGCCGTGCACCCTCGGGTCGGCGCTCCAGGCTACTCTCTGCGGCGGCCAGAACGGGCAATGCTCGAATAAACTGTGCGCATCGATATGTCAGAGTGAAAAAGTTAAAACACACAAAAATATAAAATGACCAGTCATTATGACCAAAAACATAAACATTATCAAGATGTTTCTTATTGGTATTTAATGACAGGTCAATGAAACATGAATCTATACTCCTTGAGCTTTTTAAAAGCAAAATCCTTCACTAGTATAGCCCTGGGTCCGAAAGACTTAACCTTATCTTTCACACAGCTATGCTATATTCTGAGCGCCTGGAGGTTAATCAGAGATTCACCGTTTGTATGTATACGATTATGTAGGCATGCTTGATTACATTGGAGACAGAGGACAAAGTGACTTTTTAATATATATCAATCTGAACAGAGAGTTAAAGATTTACCCCTGCTCTGATATTGAAGGCTGATAGTGGGTTTCATTACTTATTATTACCTACCCAGATTTTTATACAATATTTATACAATATTTTTTCTAGTAAATAAAGTATTTTTTTATTTTTACAAATGGATGGGAACACAGAGGCAGAAAGGATACATATACAACATATGTTCAGAAATGTGGCAGTGATACTGAAAGGGCAAAAAAGGGCCAGACATTTTTTTTGATGAGAATTAAAGAAATATTACATGTGAGAATTCAACAAGATCTCTAGATCACTTTGTTAAACTGGAGAACTCCTGACACAGATATCCGTATATTTTGGGATATATAACCTTAGAGAATTATATCAAGGTAAAACGCATACCAAGGGGTCTGCTATCAAGAATGCCGTCTTTCGGATTTCCCAGCAAGGACTTTCAATCACAATGGAGAATCATCCTATGAATGCTCCAGAAATTGGATGGAACTTATTGTAACAACTAAGGTTTCTGAAAGAAAAATGTTATCATTGACATGGTGTTTACAAAGAATTGTACTGATTGATTTAAAGAAATGGAGAATTTTCTCACATAATGATACTATATTATTACGAATATGAGAAAAGGAGAGGATGTTATCATTAAGAAGCAGGAAAAATTTCAAGAGATAAATCTGACTATGAAAAAGGTCAGATTTATTTCTGAAAAGACCCTGTTCCTACAAGAGATTTCTCCAGGGGGCAGGTATCCTTCACATTCAACCCCCGCAATGGTCTTCAGAAGAAGAGATTACACTCAAAGTCTAACACTAGATCTATACTAAAATCACCTAATGTAGAACGTAGACAGAGTTTTGAGACAGACTCTTCTGACAAATGCAGATAGACCCTCGGTGTCCTTTTTTACACAAGAGAGACACACCAATAAAGATCAAGAAGCGGGTTATTTTGACAGAACATACTTATCTAATCCTAGGGAAAAACACAATAGAACAAATCCAAATAACACAGAGATTGGTCAGTCAAAAACCAAAGAAGTGCAGAAGGGGTAAAAAGACAGCAGAAAAGACACACGGAGCAGACAGCAGAGGAGAAGTACTCAGAAATTCCACACTCAAACAATATTTTAACATTTCTGATACCGTTCTCCACACATCCCAGGTGTTTTTGCTAACAAGGTCTTAACTATGGCCCCACATGAGAATTTGATTTATTTACCACTATTATAGATCTCCAAAATATACCAGAAAATGGGCCTTAAAAAGTTATTTGCAAAGAAACTGTGAATACAATAGCCATAGATGGCAACCCTTGTGATGATAGTGATAGCGGTACACATTCCTGTTTCAGTTAGAAGTGCTTCCTCCTTTGCAATACTGCATATACCTTTGATTTACAGTCCCTATATGAAGAGGGATGTAAGATGCAATTATTGAACCCCCTTTTTTTCGGCAGAACAGATTCAAATCTTAGAAACGGTCCACTTTCATCCCCTATAACACCAAAGGCCATGTTTAATTACTTTGAACGACTTGTTGATAGAGATTTAAAAACATTAGCTAAAGGTTATTCTTTTCGAAATCATTTTCTACATCAGATATCTCACTGCACAGAAAGACTTGATTTGGAAGATCTAAAGAAAAACAAAGACATTGTAATTAAAATTCCGACAAGGGGGGTGCAATAATGTTTCAATCTGCAAATAAATACAGAGATGAAGCTCTCAGGTTACTGAGTAATACTGATTTTTACACCAAACCTCAAGCAGACCCACAAAAAGGTTTCTTGGTGAGCTTGAAAAACTGCTTGAATTGGGTTGACTTACTATATGTCATAACAAATAAAGAAGACAATTCCAGACTTCGAATCCCCTATTCCCCGTGTTTTCACCATCTCCCAAAGATCCATAGTCACTGGAGAACCCTCCGGGGCGTCCCATTGTGGCTAGTATTGGATTCTTTGGGAGATGGTGTTGTCACATATGTTGGACAATTTCTCCAACCGATTGTTAAAACCTTACCATCATTTATTGAGGAACCTCGCATTATTGCTTTCATTGGGGGACTCATTTGGAAAACAGGTTATCCTGGGTCACCATGATTGTCACATCACAGTACACCATTAACGACACCACCAACACGGACTTCGTGCCATTTATTATTATCTTCACCTTTCATCACTTTCCACTGCACAAATCACTTTCATCATGACGCTATTTTTTTCTTATTGACCACAATTATTTTTATTTTGATTCACAGTTTTTCTTACAAACACAGGGCACGGCTATGGGGACTCTTTTGCACCCTCATATGCGAATCTTTTTATGGTTTTATGGGAATCTCAGCACATTTATGGTAGCACACTAATAGTTTCGTTCTAATATCATTATTATAAACGTTATATAGATGATTAATTTCATATGGGATGGGGATCTTGATAGTATTCACTCTTTTGTTCATGAAATAACTGTAATGATCTTCACCTTCACTTCACTTTGAAACACTATTGAAAAAAATAAATTACCTTGATGTGACTATCCTGGTGATCCTACAATGGGTATACAGACTGACATTTATACCAAACCGCACGCCAGGATTCGTACTTGCATGCCAGTAGCAGTCACCCTAAAGCATTGATCCAAGGTATACCTAAAGGAACATTATGAGGTTAGTTCAAAAATAAAAAAAAAAAAAAAAAAAAAAAAAGAAAATAAATAAAAAAAAAAAAAAAAAAAATAAAAAAAATTAAAAAAAAAAAAAAAAAATAAAAATAAAAAAAAAGATAAAAAAAATAATAAAACTACAAAAAAAATGTTAATCCACACAAATAAAAAAAAAAAACAACCCAAAAATAAATACCCAAAAATTACCAAAAAACCCCCCCTTCCCCCCCTCCCCCTTCCCCACCCCCCCTTCCCCCCCCCCACCGTTCCCCCCCCCCCCCCTCCCCCACCCCCCCCCCCCGCCCCCCCACCCCCCCCCACCCCCCCCCCCCCTCCCCTTCCCCCCCCCTCTCCCCCCCCCCTCCTCTCCCCCCCCCCAATCCCCCACTCCCTCCCCCCCCCACACCCCCCACCCCGCCTCCCCCCCCCCCCCCCCCCCCCCCCCACCCCCCCTCCCTCCCCACCCCCCCCCCCCCCTAACCCCCCCCCCCCCCCCACATCCGCCCCCCCCCCCTCCCCCTCTCGCCCCCTCCCGCCCCCCTTCCCCCCCCCCCCCCCCCCCCCCCTTGCCCACCCCCCCTCCCCCCCCCCCCCCTTCCCCCCCCGCCCCCCCCCACCCCCCCCGGCCCCCCCCCTCCCTCCCCCCCCCCCCTCACCCCCCCTCCCCTCCCCCTTCCCCTTCCCCCCCCCCCCCCCCTCTCTCCCCCCTCCCCCCCCCCCCCCTTCCCCACCCCCCCCCCCCCCCCCTTCCCCCCTCCCCCTCACCCCCCCCCCCCCCCCTCCCCCTCCCCCCCACCCCCCTCCCCCCCCCCCCCCCCCCCGCCTCCCCCCACCCACCCACCCCCCACCCCTCCTCCCACCTCCCCCCCCCTTGCCCCTCCCCCCCCCCCCCTCCCCCCCACCCCCCTCCCCCCCCTCCACCCCGCCCTACCCCCCCCCCCCCCCCCCCCCCCCCCCACCGCCCCCTTCCCCCCCCCCCGCCGCCTCCCCCCCCTCACCCTCCCCACCCCCTCCCCCCTCACCCCACCCTCACCCATCCCCCACACCCCCACCGCCCCCCCCCCCCCCCCCCCCCCCCCCCCCCTCCCCCCCCCCCTCTGCACCCCCCCCCCCCCCCCCCCCCTCCCCTTCCCTCCCCCCCCCCTCCCCCCCCCCCACCCCTCCCTCCCTCCCCCCCCCCCCGCTTCCCCCCCCTCCCCCCCACCCCCCCACCCCCCCGCCCCCGTTCCCCCCCCTTTCCCTCCCCACCCCACCCCCCCCCCCCCCTTCGCCCCCGCCCCGCCCCGCCTGCGCCACCATACCCTCCGTTCCCACCCCCTCCCCCCCCCCCTCCTCGCCCCTCCCCCCCGCCCGCTCCCCCCTCCCCCAGTCCCTCACCGCACCCTCCTCCGTCCTCCCCGCCCCCCCCACGCCCTCCCCCCCCTCCCCCCCCCGCGGTCCTCTCTTCCTCCACCACACCCCCGCGCCCCCCCCCCCCCCCACCCCCCCCCCCCGGCCCCCCCGCCCCCCCCCCCCCCCCCCCTGACCCCTCCCGGCACGGCCCTCCTCACCCCCCCATCCTCCGCCTCAGCCGCCTCCCCCCCCGCCCCCTCCCTCGGTATCCCCGCCCCACTCCGTCCCCCGGCCCCCCCCCGTTCGTCCATGTCCTCCCCCCCCCTCCTCCCCGCCCCCCACTCCCCGCACCCCCCCGCCCCCCCCCGCCCCCCCCCCCCCCCCGCCTCACCGCCCCCACACCCCCTCCCCGCCCCGCAAACCTCCCCTCTCGACGGACCCCGCGCCCCCCTTCCCCCCCAAGTCCCCCCCAGCTCGCCCCCTTTTCCCCTCCCCCCCCCCCCCCCCCCCCCCCCCCCCCACTCCGTCCCCCCTTCCCACCCCTCCCTCCCCACTCCTCCCCACTCCCCCCCCCCTCCCCCCCCCTTCCTCCCCCCCCCCCCCCACCCCCCCCCTCCCTCCCCCTCCTCGCCCCCCCCGCCCCCACCCCCCCCCCCCCCCCCCCCCCCTCCCCCCAACCCCCCTTGCCCTTCCCCCCCCCCCCCCCCCTCCCCCCTCCCTGCACCCCCCCCCCCCCCCCCTCTCCCCCCCCCCTCCTCCTCCCCCCCCCCCCTCCTCCCTCCTTCCCCCCCTCCTTCCCCTTCCCCCCCCTCCACCCCTCCCCCCCCTCCCCCCCTCTCCCCCGCCCCCCCCCCCCTTTCCCACTCCCCCTCCCCCCCCCCCCACCCGCCCCCCTCCCCCCCCCCCCCCCCCCCCCCCCCCCCCCCCCTCCCCCCCCTCCGCCCCCCCCCCCCCCCCCCCCCCCCCTCCTCCCCCTCCCCCCCCCCCCCCCCCCTCCCCCCCCCCTCCCCCCCCCCCCCCCTCCTCCCCCCCCCCCCCCCCTCCCCCCTCTACCCCCCTCCTCCCCCCCCCCCCCCCCCCTCCCCTCCCCCCCCCACCCCCCCCTCCCCCCCCCCACAAACACACACCCACCACACCACACACCATCACATACACCTCCCCCAATCAATCCACCCCCCTCCCACCAAAATCACATCCACACACAACCCACCAACCAAAACACATCCCAACCCCCCCCATCCCCCCCCCCTCCTCCCCCCCCCACCCCCTCCAACCCCTTCTCTCCCATGACCCCTCCCTTCCCCCCCCCCACACCCCCCCTCATCCCCTCCCCCCCCTCCCCCTCCCTCCCCCCCTCCCCCCCCCCCCCCCCCCCCCCCCCCCCCGTTCACCCCCCCCCCCCCTCCCCCCCTTCCCCCCTCCCCCATCCCACCCCCTCCCTCCTTTTTTTTGTTTCCCCCCCTCCGCTTCAAACGCCTCTGCTCAACCAGGAACCATTTTTGAACAGTCCAAAACTCTTAGGTTCGAAATTTCTCTCTATGGGTTCTAAACAAGAGCTTGTTTGATAGAGCCTTTCAAAATGCTGATCATGAACCGAGACGAACGCTAACTCATAAAAAGAATAAGAGGCAACAAACAGTTCTAATGGGACAGCCCCTTATCATAACAAACTACAGCAAAACAAGGCATTCCAGATAAAACAAATTATTCAAAGCATTGGAATGATGTCCTCAATATGGATCTGATCTTGAGAAATCACTAACTCTGGTGCCCATAGATTTGCCTTTAAAAAGGCCCAATACACTGCCACATCCTATCCAAAAGTATGTTCCAATCAAAAGATCCCAAATAATTGGGAATTACCAAAATGGTTTTTTAGATGTGGTTTTTTGTTAATTAAGTCCTGCTGGTGAAAGATAAGGTAAGTCTTCTAGACCCAGGCTATACTAGTGAATGATTTTTGCTTTAAACAAGCTCAAGGAGTATAGATTTCATGTTTCATTGACCTGTCATTAATATACCAATAAGAAACATCTTGATAAATGTTTATGTTTTTGGTCATAATGACTGGTCATTTTATATTTTTGTGTTTTAACTTTTTCATCTGACATCTACTGCTGCGGCACAGTTTATTCGAGCATTTGCCCGTTCTGTGCCGCAGCAGTAGCCTGGCGCGCGCCCGAGTGTGACGGGCGCGCGCCGAAGCAGCGGAAGAGCGCCCTCCGATCGGGGCGCTCTCCCTACCGCTGCCGGGTCCGCCGGGTCCCCCGGAACCCCCTGCCGCTGTCCCGCGATCGCGGGACACCAGGGCTCCCTCGGGGAGCCCCTGGACACGCGTGCAGGGGGCGCACTTGCACCTTGTGCAAATAAAGCTTATTTTTATCCCACATCAGCCTTTATCTATTTTTGTGCTGTGCGACGCATCTTTCTCTCCTTCAGAAGTTCCTCTACATTGCTGCATTGAGCGTCTGCACGCTGAGTTCCTGCTGGCTTGCGGTTTCCTTCACCGAGTCTGCCGTGACGTCATCAGCAAGTATCGTTCAGGCCGCCGGTCAGGTGACCGCCCTCCGCGTCTGCAGGTATTGGGTTGGCGGTGAAGAGTAAAGATCACAAGCGGAGACACCATGACTTCAGCCAGGAGAAGCAGGCACACCATACTGGGAAGACCCGCACTACATCAGATAATCTCACTGCACAAGAAAGACTTGATTTGGAAGATCTAAAGAAAAACAAAGACATTGTAATTAAAAATGCCGACAAGGGGGGGTGCAATAATTGTTCAATCTGCAAATAAATACAGAGATGAAGCTCTTAGGTTACTGAGTAATACTGATTTTTACACCAAACTCAAAGCAGACCCCACAAAAAGGTTTCTTGGTGAGCTTGAAAAACTGCTTGAATTGGGTGACGTACTATATGTCATAACAAATAAAGAGAGACAATTCCTGACGTGCGAATCCCCTATTGTCCCCGTGTTTCACCATCTCCCAAAGATCCATAAGTCACTGGAGAACCCTCCGGGGCGTTCCATTGTGGCTAGTATTGGATCTTTGGGAGATGGTGTGTCACGATATCAAACTCAAAGCAGACCCCACAAAAAGGTTTCTTGGTGAGCTTGAAAAACTGCTTGAATTGGGTGACGTACTATATGTCATAACAAATAAAGAGAGACAATTCCTGACGTGCGAATCCGCTATTGTCCCCGTGTTTCACCATCTCCCAAAGATCCATAAGTCACTGGAGAACCCTCCGGGGCGTCACATTGTGGCTAGTATTGGATCTTTGGGAGATGGTGTGTCACGATATGTGGACAAATTTCTCCAACCGATTGTTAAAACCTTACCATCATTTATTGAGGACACCTCAGCATTATTGCTTTCATTGGGGGACATCATTTGGAAAACAGGTTATCGCTGGGTCACCATGGATGTCACATCACTGTACACCATTATCGAACACCAACACGGACTTCGTGCCATTTATTATTATCTTCAACTTTCATCACTTTACACTGCACAAATCACTTTCATTAATGACGCTATTTTTTTCTTATTAACTCACAATTATTTTTTATTTGATTCACAGTTTTTCTTACAAACACGGCACGGCTATGGGGACTTCTTTTGCACCCTCATATGCTAATCTTTTTATGGGTTTATGGGAAACTCAGCACATTTATGGTAGCACTAATAAGTTTCGTTCTAATATCATTTATTATAAACGTTATATAGATGATTTAATTTTCATATGGGATGGTGATCTTGATAGTATTCACTCCTTTGTTCATGAAATTAACTGTAATGATCTTCACCTTCACTTCACTTTAACACATATTGAAAAAATAAATTACCTTGATGTGACTATCCATGGTGTTCCTACAATGGGTATACAGACTGACATTTATACCAAACCGCACGCCAGGAATTCGTACTTGCATGCTAGTAGCAGTCACCCTAAAGCATTGATCCAAGGTATACCTAAAGGGCAATTTATGAGGTATAAACGCCTCTGCTCCAACCAGGAAACATTTTTGGAACATTCCAAAACTCTTAGTTCGAAATTTCTCTCTAGGGGTTATAAACAAGAGATTGTTGATAGAGCATTTCAAAGTGCGGATCAGATGAACCGAGAAGAACTGCTAACTCATTAAAAGAATAATAGAGGCAAACAAACAGTTATAATGGACAGCCCCCTATTCATAACAAAATACCATTCCAGATAAAACAAATTATTCAGAAGCATTGGAATGTACTCAAGATGGATACTGATCTTGAGAAATACACTAACTCTGGTCCCAGATTTGCCTTTAAAAAGGCCAATACACTTGCCACATCCATATCCAAAAGTATGTTCCAATCAAAAGATCCCAAACTTGGAAATATACCAAAAGGGTTTTTTAGATGTGGTTTTTGTATTTACTGCAAGTATGCTTCACCTACAAAAAGAATTCGCACATTGTTCCCTTATTTTTATCCCACATCAGCCTTCATCTATTTTTGTGCTGTGCGACGCATCTTTCTCTCCTTGAGAAGTTCCTCTATATTTCTTATTTATGCCTTTAAATAAATGTTACAGTTCTTAAAACTATACTAGATTGTATGTCTACCCCCTAGCATTCTGAAAGCAAGGACCTTCCTATCAAAAGTTAGCTGTTTAATTATGTGCGGGCCATGATGTGGTTTGTGGTTAAAATTTCCCCAGTCTGCGGTTTGAGGTCAGGATGCAATGTTGCAATCCCCGACCGCAATCGATAACCGCAGACTTTCTTTACCAATTGAGCCTAATTGAATTGAATTGTGGAAACCACATTATACACTGTTGCGAGCCGGCATCTTTCCCTGACCATCTTTCCCGGCAGCCGTAGCTGCTAACTCATCCGCAACTCCTGGCGCCAAGCCACCCTAGACCGGGGGGTCACTAGCACTCTCTTCATGTCCTTGCAGCCCCGGAGTTGGAGGGACCTCCTGCACTCCGGGCTGAATAGCGTCAGCCAACACAGCAGCTACAGGGACTTGCCCCTCTGGTAGGACCCTGCGGTCCTCATGATGCTCCAAATCCTCCTCCAGTTGTGCCTTCGACCGCCCATCTGTCGGTAAGCCATACCCCGCACATCTCTCCATGACTTTCTCTCAGGTCCATGACCTGAACCTTCCTGAGCGATCGCTCATGGTGCCTTCGGAGTATGGGTGAAGGGAACAGTGAAGTCTCTCGTGCTCTTTAGAAGTGTGTGTCAGTTGCTATTTGTCTGAGGAGCTCGCAAGCTACAAGGTTCTCATTATATTACAGAGCCTGCAGGAAACTACAATATAGGTTCAATCAGTATACTACCAGCTGCCACCAGTTTTTTAAAAGCTTGTCACGATGACATCAACTTTTATCAACACATTTATATTTCTGGGTACTTGATTGAACAGGAAAAGTTGCAAAATAAATTGTGATTTATTTCCTTAATAGACAAACACACGACATCTGCAGACTACACTTTAAACAACACTCACTGGGATAAGGAAATTAAAGAAATTGTCCTTGGAATGAAATAAATTGTCCTTTGCTTACCAGTGCAAGAAATGCAGCCTTGGTTTTAAAAGTCCTGTGGTTATGTGGTTGTTAACCCCTTCACTCCTGGACTGGTTGCTGCTGTACTGGAACAAAGTCTTGCATCTTTACATCATGGATTAAAATTCAAGAATCACACTGGGAAATACCTGGGGAGCCGCAGTTATAGACTAGTCAAAGCTATCTTTAACATGTGGATCCAATCCCCTCGTGGGAACAAAAAACCCACGAAAAGCCAAGTGACCCACAGTTCCTAAGACCGGTCAAAAGGACTGTCCGGTAGGCAGGGCGCATGGTCAGATTGACGCCCATGCCACTTAGCATACCTGGGCTACACCCATTTCTTGGGGCCACTGGGTCTGGTCTCTGTCTCGAAGATGTCACTAGCCTGACATCTGCTGTGCATCAGTATGCCAGTATTGTATACATTATGGGCCTCTGGGTCTTGTCATAACTGGCACTCTTTTAGACAGGGGGACTCTAAACCTGTGGGAGCCTTTTGAGGCTCCATCATAAAAATAATTACAACCCTTTCAGGCTTGGTCATAAAAATACCGAAGCTCATTCACCCATATCACAGCTGGATATCCAAGTAATTCCTGCTTAGACTTACAAAAAAATACCTCCTGCCTCACATTTAAGATCTTCTATCATGTGTTGGTTAGAGGGTATGGCAAGCAATGCATCTTGTCTTTTACCCTCGCAGACAGGGAATGGCCTGCACATGGGGAATAAAAATGGCGTGGGCAGGGCAACAACAATAATGCATGGCAAATCAGGTATTAACCCTTTCCTCCCCGTCACACCTGTGTACCCCTTCACCATCACAAAGATTTAAAATGAAGTCGGACGGGTGTTCCATGTGATCAGTGTATCTGCTGCACTTATTCCTAATGGCCTTCATGCCATCCTGGTGGGGTATACTAGTATATAAATTTGATATGTCGAGTGTTACTAGTATAGTGTCAGTAAAATCTAATGAGAGATCTGCCAGCTGATTGATGAAGTCTGTAGTGTCACAGATATATGAGGGCATGTTGATCACCATTGGTTGGAGATAAAATTCCACGAACTGTGAAATGGGATGGCAGAATGAGCCCCTGGCCGAAATGATCGATGTTCCTGGTGGGGCGGTCAGCGATTTGTTGATTTTGGGCAGTGTGTATATCACCGGCATGACTGGGTGTTCCTGTGTTAGGAATTTAGAAGAATCTGTTGAAATCTACTGGTTATTGATGACCATTTGGATGATAAAGTCTATTTCGCGTTTACAGGTCATAGTTGATGTCATATTTTTATATTTGTCCGGATTGTTCAGTTGATTCATGATCTCCTCCCTGTAATGTGTATAAGGCATTACCACAATATCACCTCCCTTGTCCGCTGCTTTTATTATGATATCCTTATTTTGTTTGATAAAGGGGGTGGGGGGTTGTTCTGTATGATCGGGCAAACTATTATGCAGAGTCTTTCCATCTATTAGGAGATACAGTACAGTATGGAGACATATGTAAAACTTAAGTCAAATCCCACAAAGGGGTAGCCAGAAGAGTTAAAGTGTCTCTTGGACAAAGGGATAGAGTAGGAATACTTAATGAACATGAATACAATTTTCTATACAATAATAAACCAAAATTACCAGTGTTCTATTTCCTCCCAAAGGTGCACAAGAGTGTAGTCAATCCCCCAGGCAGACCTATTGTGTTAGGGATTGACTCACAAACAGCGAATTTATCCCTGTACATCGATGTATTCCTTCAGAAATATGTGACTCAACAAAAAGCTTATCTGAGGGACACTACAGATATATTAAACACTCTAAGTAGTATAAAATGAAGGAACATTATATAATGGCAACCTGTGATGTGACGTCATTATACAGTACACAGCAATACAACATACTAAAGGATGCGTGGCCATTAGGCAAATACTACAAGAAGATAAGAATCTCCCAGAGCTCCAGGCAGATTTCATTATTGACAGTATCAAATTCATCCTTAGTCATAACTACTGTTGCTTTGGTGGTGATTTTTATCTACAAAAATGTGGAATGGCGATGGGGACTAGGTTCGCAACGAGCAATAACAATCTGTTTATGGCAGTTTGGGAGAACACTAATATCTGGTTTGGTGATGAGCTCGGTGTGGGCCGGGTCCTCTATCGTCGTTTCATTGATTACGTGTTTCTGGTGTGGGATGGAAGAGAGGAAGACTTAGTAAAGTTCTTCGACATCATGAATACGAACACAAGTGATTTAAGATTCACCAGCCAATGGAATAAACATCAGATTAATTTCCTAGACTTAACCGTTTAGATAGAAAACATTGCTAATAAGACAAAGACCTACTTTAAGGAAATTGATAAAAAAATAATGTTTTCTTAAGATCCAGCTGTCATCTGCCTAGATGGGTGGACAATGTTCCATGCGGAATATTTACTATGATTAGGAGAAACTGCACGGACAGAGAACAGTTTGTGTCGCAGGCCAATCTGATCCAGAAACTATTTTAAGAAAAGGATTATAGGACAGAAAACAAATAATGAAGCTCTCAACAAAGCTGATATGTTAGTTAGGAATGACTTACCACAGCCAAAAAAGAAAAATCAGGTGAACAGTGGGAAGGTTGATTTTGTGTTCCTTATCGGATATAATAGGGAAACAGGGAAAATCAAAAGTATTACTGTATAAACAAACATTGGGACATACTAAAAAATGACCCTGTTCTAGGGACTAATATCCCAGACAGACCAAATGTGATATTCAAGAAACTTGTAATCTAAAAAACAAATTAGCACCTACAAAAGTACATTGAGACAGAAACGGTCTAGTCACAATGGCTGATTACATCATAGTAAAGGATTCTATGGCTGCAAGACGTGTCGGGCCTGCCAGTGAGATCACTCAACAACATCAATTTTTATTCCAATATTATGAGTGAAGTTTTTACAATGGCTAGTTTTGGGCTATAAGTCTGCCCTCCTCCTGGCTGTAATCCCTGGTAAGGGTAGGTTTGCAAGGAGTAATCATGGGTTTTCCCCACACCTTTGCAGCTCAGTGAGTCAGAGAAGGTAGTGCAATCAGGCCTGGTGTCCAATCAGGGGCAAGGGGCTGGTTCCTACTGGAACTGACTTAAGGAGCTCTACTTTCTCAATTTATCAGATATATATATATCTATATATATTGTACTTTTTGGGGTTTATATGAGCTTACTTGTTATCTGTATGTTTATTAACTTTGTCCAGCTGATCTCTGCTGTTTGTCCAGCTGGTCTCACACGTTCAATGTTTAAGCTCGCCCCTCCCCACTTTTCATATGTAGAGTTATTTTCATGCAGTTTGTTGTGACAAATCGAATGCAGATCATTCTTCCTGTAATTATACAGGTAAATAAGAATTTTAATCAGTTAGTGTTAGGACCTGAGATATCTGGTCATGCCATGAAGTGGCTCACAGGCTTATAATGCTTTGGCCAAGGAGTTAAAATAAATTACCCTTTTTTCAAGATATACAGTATATTGGTATTTCACTGTGTATTTTTGTTATATTGGATGTAGTTCTGGGCTCCCTTTGTGTTTTGTTTTTTTAGTATACAGTGCCACGCTCTGTAGCACTCCTTTTGAAACACACACACACACACACTCACACACACACAATATATATATATATATATATATATATATATATATATATATATATATAACAAAAGAAACAGAAAAAAACAATGAAGTAGCGCCTCTAATACATCCTGATCATAAGCTAATGAATTGAAGAACTAATTAACCCTACTGTGAATGCGTCGAGTGGGGTGGTGTGATAAATGCCAAATAAAACTACTAAAACCTATGATTTCAAAGGAAATATAATAATAATATATTTAGTTTAATTACATATGATAATAAAGAAAAATTAAAAATTAAAATATAAACAATGTAATGAACTAATCAAAATAATATAAAAAAGTATATTGTAATTAAAAAATGTAATATAAAAAATCACAAAAAAAAACCTCTGAAAAACAAAAGTCCCGTTCCAAAAGTAATGACATCCAGGTATTGACAGCCAGTTGCAAAAGGATCACTAATCCCTCAATAGATCTGTGAAAAAGAAAAAAAGAAAACAGGTGCACACCTAGTGCATTAACGTAATAATAATAGTTTATAGAACTTAAAATAAAAGCAAATGCCCACTCACAAGAGTACTGTATTATAAAGCAGGTATGAGATAGGCTCTCATAAACCAGCAACGCTCAAGGTAATGGCGCCCTCCCGTGTCTCTCCTCCGTGTACCAGATGGCTGGAAGTGACGTCCTTCCGATTTGGTGTTCAACGTATGGAGTCCCTCCGGGAACCAGCAGTTCAAAGATCTTTATGCCGGCCTCAAAACCCAAGGGGGGGGACCAGGAACCAGCGTCGCACTTCCAGAAGCACCAAAGTTCATGGACAAGTGACAGCTTCAATCAGACCACGCCCTACGCGTTTCGTAGGGACTCCATACGTTGAACACCAAATCGGAAGGACGTCACTTCCGGCCATCCGGTACACGGAGGAGAGACACGGGAGGGCACCATTACCTTGAACCGGACAGCTTTGCTGGCTTATGAGAGCCTATCTTATACCTGCTTTATAATACAGTAATCTTGTGAGTGGGCATTTGCTTTGATTTTAAGTTCTATAGACTATTGCTATTACGTTAATGCACTAGGTGTGCGCCTGTTTTCTTTTTTTCTTTTTCATATATATATATATATATATATATATATATATATATATAAAAAATTATTTTTTGTGGTAATTTTGGGGGTTTATATGAGCTTACTGGATATCTGTGTTTATTAACATTGTATCTCCCTGAAGACTCTAACATTTTTCTCTCTTCTTTCCCTTCTCATTCCAACACAATATCACGTGTCTCAATTCTCTTTTATGACATTGTGTATAAAAACTGTCACTTTGGCTTAGTGTAGGTAGATGCCCTTACCTTATGATTGTCATCTTGTTGGTTGTGACATGAAACACACTGCTTGATGTTCAACCATCCCATTTATAATTTAGGTGTAAGATCTATCATCTACATTTTGAGTAATAAATCCTTTGGGATTATTATAGTCTACAACCAGTAATATTTTTAACATGATTTGCAGCCCATATGCTAATCTCAGCAAACTATGTTGTGCATACAATTGATTGTGATCACTATTGCCCTGAGGCTACCATATCCCTCTTTCAAATGACTCCCCTAACATTGCTCTCTCATTACCAGATATCCCTTTGTAGTTAAATCAATTAGTTTACAATTACCATTCTAGGTTTATAAATGGAACTGATTTCATCTCTATTACAGTGTATTGATTCCATTACTGTAAAATGATTTATTAAGTACTTGGAAATATATTCCAGTTAACTGTGGATGATATTTCACATGTTTCATTTGTTTTGCAAACATTATCAACTAATACATTTGAATTGGAGTAAATAATCCCTATATTGCATTATTTGTGATATGTTGTCGTTATAGGATAGTAACTTCCTGTTACCAGTTTCATATTGATGCGATCGTTATCCCCAATAATTAGCACAGATCACCAGGTTATTTTAATTAGTATTTTATTGCACTGGTTATATATACCTTGTGGAAAGATAGGGGTGCGCTTTCCTGATGAAGTCACTACCTTGAGTAGGTGAAACGCGTAGAGTGGAAGGACCTGTTACTTTTGGCCACGTAGGAGACGCACCGCTTACACACCGCAAGAACCAAACCGGAGGTGACACCAGAGCCTCGAGGACGCGACAGAGCAGAGACCACGGATGACATCAGTTGGTTACCGACCGATCGCTGAGTACTCACCTGGAATTAACTAGCATCCAACGGAGACGGGGCGGTGAGCTAATATGCTGTGCGGCTTCTCTTTCACACTCGTTAGTTTTACGTGCCCATTTTATATTGTACTATTGTAAGTGCGTTTTTTATATTCATTACAAATCAATTTTTTTTATCCGAGTGATCTGTGCTATGGAGCTCTTTTTCCTCTCTCATTACTGGGGTCATCTCTTCTGAGCTTTCCGGATGATGTTTAAACCACACCAGAACTGACAACCACAGCTGTGTCTGAAACTGCCTTTAAACATCTTGCATCCTGGGAGTAGGCTGTGTATGGAGTCAAGATACAAGCTGATAATCATCCAGTGTTGCACTACACCTGCACTTAAATTGTTTGTGTTGCTGTCTTTTCTTCCTATATGCTCCCCTTGATTGTGTGAATATTAACCAAAGCCATGCATGGGCAATAAAGTTTACTCACAGCATCGCCTAGTGACAGTAATAATGTAATCTATTAATGTAATAATAAGGAATAGGTTTATGTATAAAGTGTTATGCACAAACTTGATTTAAAAAAGCAAAAGGCACAGCTTGCTTATTGTAATGAGTATTATAAATAGGCTAACGGCTTTCCTTACGAAGTATTTTTACAAGGCACCTTGAGAAGAATGTTATACATGTGTAAGGCCTAACATGATTAGAACCGACAAGCTCTGCTATTCTGGGGAGCAGTTCTAGAAGTTTGAGCTACATCACCTGCTGAGTAGCCTCACTTACTTTATGTACTTTTCAGTCTCCCATCTCCCGTCTCCCGTCTCCCGTCTCCCGTCTCCCGTCTCCCGTCTCCCCGATACCGGCAATGCAATGCAAAGCTGGAAAGTGGGAATAGTCAGACACAAATTAAGTTATGGTGGCTACAAAATTTACAAAAACCTTCCACCGTACAGCGTACAGCAAATAAACATACAGTACCAATTGTGGGTACAGTTGCATGCCTCACACACCTCTGTAACCCTGACTTTCGCTATTATCTCTTAGTGTACAATACTTCCACTGCATGCCAATGGTATGTCTTGGTAATGACATGCAAATGAGCACTTATTGCGTGTAACTACTTACTTCTTGTCCATTTTAACATGGGACCTTTTAAGTTTATGCCTGTTGTATTGCCCAGCTTTCACAGAACCGCTTGTCTAACAAAGTGAATAGCCAAAAAACCTACTAACAGTCATCTGTTTCAACCTCTTGTGTTTCATCAGTGTGAGGCTGGATACTGGCTATTATTCTTCAAATCACACATTAAACATTGGTTATCATGTTCGGACTTCATACAGTAGTGCTGTTGCATACAAATTTTTCATGATACAGTTATGTAATCTCTGTCTAAAAAGTGGATTTTTAATTCTGAGGACCTACTGTATTCTGAAAGATGGCACCTTTACTTGATTTCTGATATTAGGTTCAGTTTGAATCTTTAGCTACGAGATCTCTAAAAGATATAGAGAAAATACCCCATAGGATTGCACTCAAATACTTGGCAACAGTAGTCTTACATATAAACCAAAGGCTAACACAAAGGACCCTTCTCAGAATTGAGAAAAACGACGAAAAAATAACAAATTGTTTATTACATAAATTAATTATCACACTCAATGGTTAAAATTAATACTAATATTAAGACTAGAGTCTACTAGAGTCTCTGACTACTGATTATCAGTAGCAAATTAATCAGATATTGACTCTTTCCCTCACTCCCAAATGGGGATTTTTAAAATTTTTAGTATTAATTTTAACCATTGAGTGTGATAATTAATTTATGTAATAAACAATTTGTATTTTTTCGTCGTTTTCTCAATTCTGAGAAGGGTCCTTGTGTTAGCCTTGGTTTATAGGGTAGACTACTGTTGCTAAGTATTTGAGTGCAATCCTATGGGGTCTTTTCGCTATATCTTTTAGAGATCTCGTAGCTATATATGACTTACCTCTATGCACATTTTGTAGTTAACTTTGGACTTTAATATTTAGGTGAGCGGTAAAATTTCTCTTATATGCTCAGTTTGAATCTTTAACTGAAAAAAAAACTAAGAAAAAAACCCCACTTGTCTAGAATGAGTGGAAAACTACTATTAATTTGTTGGAGTGAAAAGCAGCGGCTGCAGCAGCACCTCTTCAAAAGCAGAGCTATCAATCACTGCTCTGCTACTCGAAGTCATGGCCCATACAGTATGTATAGGACTAGGCAAGGTGTTATGAGGCAAGACTTGGGAAGAAAAGCGGTGATTGACAGCTCTGTTTCTGAAAAGGTTTTGCAACAGCTGCAGTCTTTCCAGCTTTCATGATGTATAATCCGTTACTGCCAACAACCTTACTGAACACATTTAATAAAATTTTGTTCAAAAGTTTAAGTTTATTTAACTTGTCCTACACATACCCATGCATAATATAAAAGCAATTGCTACTTTAAACATGTCTAATCTGTAAAAAGTAAAAAAAAAAAAAGGTAATATACTATAAATACAATATCTTATTACAAACGGCCCGCTATTATTTCATTTGAAACATTTGTACTGTATTATATGTTTGTAATGTAACTGTTTATTGGGACAAATACATTACAAAGATTACATTAAAACTAGTACGTTAATTTATAAAATGAAGAATGTAAAAATGAAATCATAGTTTTACAGTACACCATACAAAGCAATTTGCTTTCTCCAATGCAACTACAGACCATCTGGTTATCTCATTGACCTTTTTATGTTTGTTTATTCCATTATTGATGAGAAAAAGTCAAGCTCGATGATACAGAGGCCCAGGGCAGCTGTTACCGAAAATGAGTTATCACATTACAGAAATGTATGTGTTTTTTAAAGTAATGTAAAGAACTGGTGTCACGGGAGATCAGTACTTTTAACTCCTTTAAACAGTACCTTCTGGGATCAATTCACTAGGCAAAACCAGGTAATGGAATAAAATTAGGTTTATTTTGGTAAACCCGCATACACACAAATGGAATACAAAATACAGTTGAAATACACACTTACTGGGGGTGGAAACTAGGCTCAAATAGGTGCAGGGTGTCTGCCTCGGAAGTTTTACCCTGACAGAGAAATCCCTCCTGGCTTCCTGGTCCTCTTTTCGGCTAAACACCCTAGCAGCGACCGCTACGTTCTAAAATAAGAACTTGGACCTCACGCCTGACTTCGTCTCTGCAGGGCAGGCTTTCTTAGCGTCAGAAATGAAGCCGGTTGCTCTGCTATTTGTAACAGAGCAATTTTGAAAAGCTCACCCACGCTTCATTGACTCAAGTCACAAGATCGTCTTGTCCTCTGACTTGGCCAACTCCTTACATACTGAGCAGGCTTTGGATGGAACCCTCCCATTGGGCTTAAATAGCAGCCAGTGACTCCCAGTCCTGGCCGGAGCATTGTATGTGTTTAGCTGTGTTCCTGGCCAGCATGGGCTCTAGTTCCTGAGCCTTCCCCATTCCTGAGCCTTCCGTGTGACTTGCCTATTTTTGTGCCTACCCCTGTGGCAGATGATAAAAGGAACATAGGGCACAACGGATTTAGAATATCCAAACTCATTTATTGAGCCAACACTTGAGTTTGGATATTCTAAATCCGTTGTGCCCTATGTTCCTTTTATCATCTACCCAGGACTGATCACAGGCTTTTGTACAAACATTGGAGCACCGGTAACTGTATCATTTATTTTCGTTCAATTTTGAGGTGTGCAGCATTTTTCTTATTTGTCTGGCCTATCCCTGTGGCTCCAGGTTCATTGGATTTTCCTGTTGCTAACCCCGAACCATGACCCCAACCTTGCTGCCTTCTGCCTGCACTGATCTCTGCCTTTTTCCTGGAACTTGCAACTCTGCCACCAGCCCTGACCCCTGCTTCCATACTGACTATGAATACTCTTACAGGACTCTGTCCCTGGGTCCTGGTCGGTTTATTTGAATCCCTACCTCAGTCCTGCAGGTCTGCTTCCTGATCAGAGACGAGCACCGTCACATAATGCTCGGGCCTCATATGCACCCCATTGAAGTAGGGAGGGTTCTGTCCCTCCAGGGCCAAATCCTGGATAGACACTCCGCTCTCCTGAATACGTGGGACACTGTAATCGCTTCCTTCACCTCCAGCTTCCAAATCCTTGACAACCATCCTCTTCTTGCAACGCCGGCTGATTCTTCATCGGCACCATCGGCACCTACCCCACCACTTCAGCAAGCTAACCTTGCATTCCAGGAGCCAAAATATGATTTTTCCACCACTCCTGTTTCAAGGTCAAGTTAACCTCTCACTATTTCCTCAGCAGTAAGGGCTGTAATCCTTGATGGGTTTAAGACTCCTGATTCAATGTTTGATATCCCTATTAATGAATCAAAGTCAAGTCCCCCTTTTTCTGATTCTCCTGCCGTACCTGCTGTAACCTTTGCTAGCTATAAGGCCTCTGATTTAAAAGCCAGTTCCCCTTTCTCTGACTCTCCTGTAGTGTTTGATATACCTATCATTAATGCTAAAACTCCTGATTTAAAATCAAGTTTCTCTGATTTACCTGCAATGTCTGAGGTTCCTTTGTCTGTTTCTAAGGCTCTTGCCATAAAGTTCCCATAGTATCTGGTATACCTACTGTGGATTCTCAGACACCTTGAGCAGACCTTTCACCAATGTCCGCTCATGGTTAAATATACTGTACCTAGTTCTGATTTTTCCATGACAAGTACCCCTACTGCTGGGTTCCATGCAATGTTGGATAAACCAATCTTTGTTTCTAAGGTTCTTGTCATAAAATTCCCCACAGGATCCGGTATACCTATTGTTGATCCACAGACTCCAACTTCAGAGACAAGCGTACCTTTCCCTGATTCATTTGCAGTACATAGTCTAGCCCCTGCTGAGTCTCAGAGACCAGTGTATCTTTCTGTGCTCCCTCTGCAGTAACACGTATAACCACTGTGGATTTCCAGACAACCATTTCAGAGACCAGTGTATCTTTCTCTGATTCCTGTGCAGTACCTAGTGTAACCACTGCTGTTTCTCAGACATCCATTTCAGAGACAAACATATCCTTCACTGAGTATTCTGCAGGCCCTGTTATAACTGTGGATGACCCTAAAATTCCCACAGCAAAGAATAGTTTTCTTCTCGCTATTCTCCCTACAGTACCTCATGTAACCTTTGTGTCTGGGATTCCCACTCCAAAGACAACTCTGTGTCTCGCTGATCCATCCACAGTAGTTAAGGTATCCACGACTGACTTAAAAATGTCTGCTTCAAACTCAGGGTTACCTCTCATGGATGTTTCTGTAGTACCTGATATACCAGAAAACAACAACCGTGTAGAAGCTCCAAGACTATAAGTGAGTGATGCCAGGCAGGGCAAAATCAATAATAAGTAATGAATGGAGTTGACACCGGGAATAAGGGTTGAAAGACTGTGATGATAATAACCAAACGCTTAGTGAAGGGTTAAGCAAGAGAGGGCTACTATAGTGGGGACAACGAGATACTCACTCAGTCTCCCCAGCCCTGGCCAAGTCGTGCCCGGTGTGGAGTCCACGTGACTCACAAGGGATCACCGCTCTGCTCTCCCTCCTTCCAGCTCCAGTCCTGATGCTGCTGAAGAAGCGTCTCCCTCTGTGTCTGCATCTGCATCTGCATCCGGTGGTGAACGCTGATCCTATCACGTGACAACAGGGAAGGATCGGTGGTCCATCCGCTCCACGAAAAAAAGGTAACAACTCACCAGCAAAGAGGTTAAAAATGCTATTTTATTAAACTACATAAAAAACAAAAAACAGACTGAAAGGAAAATCCGTTATTTCCTCCCCTGGCTTCAGCACCGAGAGGAACCTTTCCCCTGCCAGGTACACTGAAGCCTTGTGACCGGATACACTATCTGCACATGTATGCCCTCTCTTAAACTAAACAAAATATCTTCAAACATGCAACAGTTATACCATGACTAAATAAACAGCAAGCTTGACCCTACCTGTCTTGTATGGCTTCTACACTGCTTATTTAACGGAGACAATTCTCGCTAAAATAACTGACCTCCATGCTTCTAAAGACATATATCACCACACTCCCCTCACACCACTCAACCTCCCCGCAGCATCTGCCACCACGGACACCCTCCTTTTGAAGCGCTATGTACATTAATGGCGTTATATACATATATAATACAATATATTAATTCAAACAGTGCTTATGAGCTCTTACCAGCATTTTAAACAAAAACAAACCAGACATATCTTAATCCTGTAGAAATAAAATTGAAATGTGTTATCTTACTGCTTTACGGAAAAGAAGACAGTTCTACATTACCATTTTACTCATGAATAAACTGCTTAAGCACAGAGCTAGTTAATTTTAATGTGAATGCTTCACATTCTTTAAACTGTAAGGGAGAGGCTGTGCCCCTCCTTTTATTAAGATAGAAATACCGCAAACGAAAAGAATTGTGTCCGGTTTAAAAAGTATCCGCCTGGCCAGGACGAATAAACCTTTCAAACTATAACCAGGGACCGAGCTGAATTTACTCCCCTTCCGTTGTGAGGTATTTCTCCCTTATTCGGTGTACACCTTTTTTTTTTTTTTTAAAACCTTTTAAAATTTAGATTTCATCATGAGCAACTAATATTCATATTTTTTGTACAGATGTTAATCAGCATGACTTTCACACAAGAAATCATTCAGGAAAAAAATCATCAGGGTTACAAACAAGCTTTACATAAAGTAGCGGTGTTTTTTTTTTTTTTTTTTTACAGAGACTTTCACTCTGAGCCCCCACGGGCAAAGCAGCACTTCCCTGCTTCTGACTGATAGTGGCACACTCTCTGCCAATGACCAAAACCACCACAATTAAAACAGACAGCATTATTCTGAGCTATTCTCCCTGATTGATTTCTGGGACCAGCATAAGATCTCCGTCTATTCTGCCCTCTGCCTTGTAAATACATTGCCTTATTTTCATGCCGAGAACAACCTTCTGCATATTCGACAAACGGGTAATGACTAGCTGTCTGAGCAACAAATTCCTCAGGAATCAGACCAGATTTACACTTGCATTTAAAAATTGTGCATTCCTAGGCTTCCGTCCAGAGTCATTCTTACTCATGCAAGCACCCATTAGTGGCTTAAAGAAAAACAGCTTAATTATGACAAATAATTGCAATATTTATACTTACACAATATACAATGGTCGTTCAGCTAGATCAGAGATAACAGTCCAGTCGTGCACAGAATTTACTGGACTCTAACCAAAAATTCTGTTTAAAAGGGCCTATCCCAATTCTTCAGTCACAATTTAGGTGTTACGCCGATGCTCGCCACAAACCGGGACCGGACCGCGGGGCTGAGGTGGGGTTATATAATCACCGACCTTAGTCCACGCAGACTGATCCGGAGTGCGCAGTTCGTAGTCGTACATCGCAGGGTCAGGATTGGAGAAGGCAGCATCGTCGTTATGGAAGCAGGAGTTCGGCAACAGGTAGTCAGGATTTCCCCGCTTCAGCTTAGGAGCGTGAGCGCGGGGGTGGCTTCTGCGCGAGGTGCGGCCTCGGCCCATGACGCCGATCTCAGCAGGAGGAGACAGCAGGCTGGCCGAAGTTCACCGCAGGGCAGCGTCGGGAAGAACCAACGCTTCAGCACAGAAGTCCAAGGCAGGCCACTGCAAGGGGATAGCAGCAGGCCGCAGGAAAGGAAAGGTATCTACTGCTATGAGGGAATGCAGCAGTACCAGTGCTGGCATCAACGCTTCAGCACGGAGGTCCAGGACAGGCCACTGCAGGAGGATAGCAGCAGGCCGCAGGACAGGAAAGGTATCCACTGCTAGGAGGGAATGCAGCAGTACCAGTGCTGGCATCAACGCTTCAGCACAGGCGTCCAGGATAGGCCACTACAGGAGAATAGCGGCAGGCCACAGGACAGGAAGGGTAGCCACTGCTAGGAGGGAATGCAGCAGTTACCAGTGCTGGCATCAACGCTTCAGCACAGACGTCCGGGGTAGGCCACTGCAAGGAGATAGCAGCAGGCCAGTGCTGGCAACAACGCTTCAGCACAGACGTCCAGGACCAGGCCTCTGGATACTCAGGAACTTGGAAGGTAAGAACGCTAGGAGAGAGGCCTGGGGTGGTTTTTGGCAGAGTCAGTAACATAGAGATATGAATAGTTATGCTCGGCGCTGGTTCAGAGCCAACGCCTAGAATATAAAGGGCGGAGATCCAATCACAGGAGGAGGGTGTGTGAGAATTCCTCCAATGAAGTAGCACAGGGCAGAAGCTGCAATGAGAGGCAGCACCTGTGCCATAGATTGCCAGAGGAAGCCTGCAACTGCACAGGTCTGCAAGGCAAAAGTCAAAGCCAGTAGTGGATTCCTTACATTAGGTCTATTAAATTCCCAGAGGGGATGAAGCATCATATATAAAAATTTACATATATACTCACAAACTCTGTGAACTTCCCACTTCTAGACGCCAAAACTGAAAGGAAAATCCGTTATTTCCTCCCCTGGCTTCAGCACCGAGAGGAACCTTTCCCCTGCCAGGTACACTGAAGCCTTGTGACCGGATACACTATCTGCACCTGTTTGCAGCAGACTTCCCAGGAAGCTTTCACGCCCTGCAACTGTTATCTTCGATCTTTGATGAACCTTATCAGGCCTGGGAGACGAACAAAATGAAACGTAACGCACGCCAGGTTTCAAATCCTTTGTCTCAATTTATTACTCATAGGGTAATGATTTTTATACAGAAAGAAAAAAGATATTAGTTAGAGGCGTAACATAGGCGTATCATAGGCGTGACATAGGCGTATACTAGGTGTGTCTTGGGCGTAGCTTTAATTAGAGGCATGATTTAGGGGCAGGACATATTAGTGGCGTGACTTTTGAGACGTGTCCCTTTTCAATACAAGCAATGTTCTGAATACATAGCTTATTCATTGTCTGTTATCAAAAGAGACCTTGAGTCTTAGCAACTTTATTTCACTACCTTGCTTCTTGCAGAGAACCATTCTATTATATTCTACTAAAACACCAGGAAATTGACCTCACAAAAGTATCTAGTAATATCCTGGCCAGGGAGAATGAAATGCAATTTAGCAGAGAAACTGAGTGCATTCAGGAATTATATTTCAGCAAAAGGCTGACTACAGAATCTTAACTAGTTATGACCAGACAAAATGGAAGCTTAACATGACTGCAGACTCTGGCCTGACATACTGGTTCTAACACAGACTGCACAAAAAAACTCTCCCACGCGTTTCACGCCTACTATGGCGCTTTTTCAAGGAGTAACGAGAAAGGGGAGGCCTGGGTATTTAAAACACTCCCCGTCATACAAAACAGCTGTTGTAAATAATCACTTAATTCTGTTTTGCAGGAAGAACAGAAGAAAACCAGAAAGAAAGAAAAACAGAAAAAAGAAAAAAGTACTTATCTGCAATAACAGACAATACAACTTAATCAAATAAAGTAAATAAACAATACATAAAAAATGTTTGACAATGATTGTGTCCAATGACTAAATATTTGATGATTGATAGAACATCCTATCATACCTCATACAAAATAACCGACCATATAAAAAAGGCCATCAAAAAGAATAAGTGCAAAGTTAACCCATTCATGTGTGGAATCAATTATACACACAACATTTCAACAAATGGTTCTATGCACATAAATTCTGGGAGGGATATTAGGTAGAAAAGGCAATCAATGTCAATCATTGTATTGGATAACTAAATAGAATCAGACAAAATACATCAAACCTGGCAAGGGATATTAAAAAGCAAAACTGGAATCTGTACACACATACCACGGGTGGAGGCAGATACTAATATAGAATTGGGAAAAGAATGCACCATGAGATTTAATTCAGAGATTGCTCCTCATAAGTCTAAAGTTATAGACCATAAATAATAACTATGGTACAATGCTATAGAAAGCTCTTCAAGTCCCAGTCAATATTTAACCCATTGGGTACTAAAGTATTGAGTGTAAATATCCAAAATGCCTCACGTCTATGAAGCAAGTTGTCTCTGTCTCCACCCCTGTAATGTGGCTTAACAGACTCCAGTGCAACACATTTGAAGTTCATCAGACTCCCTTTCTGACATATTTCAAAATGTTTTGAGACTGGGTGTAACTGATCTCTTTTGATAATTAATCTCATATGCTCAAGTATGCATTGCTTTAGTGGTCTTGTGGTTAATCCCACATATCGTTTATTACAACCGCACATGAGCATATAGATAACATGATCAGTGTTGCATGTAATGCATGACAATATTTTAAACACCCAAGTATCATCAGACCCTGAGAACGTTTTAGTCTTTACAAGATATTTACATATTTTACAGTGATGACAGGGATAGCAACCAGTAAGGTTAGGAAAAAATTCCTTAGGTTTAGAAATTAATCTAGGCACACTTGGTAATATTAGATTACCCATTGTTTGAGATCTTTGAAAGACCACTCTAGGGTCATGGGTCACCATATCTTTAAGAAAAGGGTCAGTGGCCAATATGTGCCAGTTCTTTTTGATAATCCTTATGATGTCATACGATTGGTTGCTAAACCTGGTAATGAAAAAAGGTGGCAGTTTGTTATTTTCTTTGTTACGAAGTGTACTCCTTTTGAGTTTTGCAGATGAAACAGTACCACATCATTGAATAAGATTGTCTCTCGGCTCCAATTTTGCACTTTGATAGGCCTCTTGAAGAATAAAGGGATCATAACCCCTCCTCAAATCTCTCAATCATCTCTAATGATCTAATTTCAAAATCCTCAATGCTAGAACAATTTCTACGAAGGCGTAAAAATTGGCCCCGAGGTATGCCTTTAAACAAATTCTTATCATGGGAGCTTTTGGCATACAGTAGAGTGTTACGAGCATTGGGCTTTCTATAAATGTCTGTATGTACTCTCATATCTAGATCAACATAAAGACAGAGGTCAAGATAAGAAATGTGATGGTGGTGGTGCTGGGCTGTGAATGAAAGATGGAAAGAATTGGTATTGAGATGTGAAATAAAGGCATGCAATTGAGTGATGGTACCCTTCCAAACTAATATCAGGTCATCAATGTACCGGTGATAAGTAACTATAAGATGTCTGAAGGGGTTCCCATCCCCAAACACGTGTCTCTGTTCCCACCAACCCATGAATAGGTTGGCGTAAGAAGGGGCAAAGCATGTTCCCATTGCTGTGCCACGCGTTTGGCGATAGAAACTTCCCGCAAACATGAAATAGTTATGTGTCAAGAGAAAAGAAATACTATCCAACAAAAAATTGATGTGTGCCGGTGAAAGATCAGAATGTGTTTCCAAAAAAAAACCGTACAGAGGTGAGGCCATGTGCGTGTACAATACTGGTGTAAAGCGAGGTCACATCTAATGTGACCCATAAGTAATGAGGTGCCCAGGTGAACTCTGAGAATATAGAGAGTACATGGGATGTATCCAGAAGATAAGAGGGGAGAGCAGAAACCAGAGGCTGTAAGTAATGGTCAACATAAATTGAAAGGTTCTCACCTAGAGACCCAATGCTTGACACAATGGGTCTTCCGGGTGGAGCCGAGAGAGACTTATGTATTTTGGGTAGGTGATGGAAGATTGGGATAACCGGGCATTTACATTTCAGAAAATCAAACTCGTTGGATGACAAAACTTGTAGTAATTTGCCTAAATCCAGGAGCTCATCAAGCTCAAGTGAAAAGGCAGTAGTAGGATCAGATTTTAACAATACATATGAATCATGGTCACTTAACTGGCGCAAGGCCTCGTTGATGTAATAATCATAGTCAACCACCACTACTGCACCTCCCTTGTCAGCTTTTTTGATTATAATGGCATTATTATTTTGAATGCTTCTGAGTGCATCACGCTGAACAAGGGTAAGATTGGCAGTGGCTTGTCTATTGAAACACATTGTGGAGATGCCTTGTGATAGGAGTCTCAGATCTCTCTGTACTGATGCTTGAAAAACATCTATGGCGTGACCTCTAAGAAAAGTGGGACAAAAAGTAGACTGCAGGGGGCGCAGGCACCCGATGACGCGTGGCACGCCGAGGGAGTGCGGCTAGCATGCCGGGGCATCCCCAGGCTTGCGGAGCTAGCCGCACTCAAATAAAATGTGCCGCCTGTGTAGAAAGTTCTGAATGGAATCCTCACAGATAGGTTCTTGTTCGAGCAATAGTTCCGATAGTTCCTGTAGGTGACACTGCTCCTTAAATGATAGTTGGGCATTGATGTCAAAAATAGGGACTATCTCGGACGGAAGGGTGTCAGATGTTACTCGATTGAGAGACCCCCCTGAATCAACATTGCTTTCTTTTTGTCTGAAAAATCTTTTTAAAGATAATTTTCTTGTGAATTTGTATAAGTCCACAATTGTGGAAAACAAGTCAAAGTTTTTAGTGGGTGCAAACGTAAGTCCAAGATCAAGAACTTCCATTTCTGATTTGCTTAACGTGTATTGAGAGATGTTAATCACATTATTTGCCTCTAGCTCTGGTACCTCATTTTCTTTGACGGAGCTGACCACCAGTTTATATCGTGATCTTCTCCGTCTCCTTCTTCATTTTTTGGCGGTTGTTTAGTGGTCTTTGGTTTGAGGACAGGATTGCTTCTTTCATGAGGAAACTGCTGACTTATTTTCTGAAAAAGAAACACTTGGGCCCACGAAATCATTATCAGATAAATCAGACTCAAAGCTCTTGCCTATTTGATAACCTGTTTGTGAGGATTTCCTAAGAATAGACTTCATAGGTTTATTTGTCTTATTCCCTTGCTCCTGTTTTTTACTTGTTGAATTATTACTCTTATTGGACGATTTAGGCCTCTTGGGTCTTTGCCAAATGTAAATTTGGTTCTTAAGGTAGTCTGCCTTATCACGTTCATATTTATTCTGCTTTGCCAGCATGATGCCATTCTCTATGTTATTAACACGCTGGGCTAATTTTGTGTCCATCTCATTGAATTTGTCAATGTGCGTGAACGCAAGTAATTTGGTCTGAAGTTCTTTAACTTGCTTCTCTGCAATAGATTTTTCTTTAAGTTTGCGTTGTATTATTAGTTCAATAAGTTTGAAAGAACAATGGTCCAAAATCTTAATCCACTGTGCCACAAAATCCCTATCATCAAACCCAAATGAGGGTGCTTTTTTAATTCGTAAACCACGCGGTATCCTCTTGTCTTTAACGTAATTTTCAAGAGAAATCAAGTCCCACCAGAATCTTATATCTTGTGTTATATAATTTTCTAATCTGAAAAAATGGGGTTTGAGATCCTCTGTTGCTTCGCATTCAAGGGCACAGTCCTTATCAAACACAGAACTTGCTTTCTTGGACCTTGCAGTGTGGTCTGAGTAATTAAAAGAAAAGTGTGTAGGCATAGCTTTAACAGGACTGGAGTCCGATGTTTGAACTTCCATTGGTGAAATAGTAATGCCAGGTGTGATGTAGAAAAGAAAAAAATAAGAAAAGTAAGAAAAAGAACAATGAAAAATTAATTGTAAAAAATGTAGATAAAAAATGAAAAAAAGACCTTTGACAGGGTCTAATGCTGGTGAGTTCAAAATATAAAAAATGGCACTATACTCTGAGCAGACAACGGTTACAATCTGGAACTAGAAAACAACAACCGTGTAGAAGCTCCAAGAGTATAAGTGAGTGATGCCAGGCAGGGCAAAATCAATAATAAGTAATGAATGGAGTTGACACCGGGAATAAGGGTTGAAAGACTGTGATGATAATAACCAAACGCTTAGTGAAGAGTTAAGCATGAGAGGGCTAATATAGTGGGGACAACGAGACACTCACTCAGTCTCCCCAGCCCTGGCCAAGTCGTGCCCGGTGTGGAGTCCACGTGACTCACAAGGGATCACCGCTCTGCTCTCCCTCCTTCCAGCTCCAGTCCTGACGCTGCTGAAGAAGCGTCTCCCTCTGTGTCTGCATCTGCATCTGCATCCGGTGGTGAACGCTGATCCTCTCACGTGACAACAGGGAAGGGAAGGATCGGTGGTCCATCCGCTCCACGAAAAAAAGGTAAGAACTCACCAGCAAAAAGGTTAAAAATGCTATTTTATTAAACTACATAAAAAACAAAAAACAGACAGCACAAAAAAATTCTCCCACGCGTTTCACGCCTACTATGGCACTTTTTCAAGGAGTAACGAGAAAGGGGAGGACCTGGGTATTTAACACACTCCCGTCATACAAAACAGCTGTTGTAAATAATCACTTAATTCTGTTTTGAAGGAAGAACAGAAGAAAACCAGAAAGAAAGAAAAACAGAAAAAAGAAAAAAGTACTTATCTGCAATAACAGACAATACCTACTGATTCAAAGGCCCCTGTGTTCAAAACTGAATTACTGCTCACTGATTCCTGTGTAGCGCCTGATATACACTTTACTTATTCTATGACGCCCACTATGAAGACAGACACAGTCATCTTGGATTTTCCTACAGTACCTGAGTTAATCCATACTGATCCAAGCTCTCCCACTTTAATGTCAGATTCAATACTCACTGGTCCCTGTGCAGTGTCTGATGCGCCCTCTCCTGATTTCGTAGTGCCATCTTCAAAGACTGAATCACTCCTCTTGGATTTCCTTGCCTTGCCTGAAGTGCCGGTCCCTACTTCTTGTGCTGCCACTGTGGGCGCGGGCATTCTTCTCCCACTTGCTCTTTGGTGTCCACCGCTTCCTATGCGAATTCTGGGGGTCCCACATCCAATACAAGTGAAACAATACTGTTTCACTTGTAGCGCCTGATGCATCTACAGTAGATTCCAAGGCTCTCACGTCCAAGACAATAGCAATGAGAGGAATGAACCTCAGTGTGTGGCGCTACTAGCCCAGTAGACACACGTGCATCACGCGGAGTCATCCACATTAACCCTTGATGTACCGGAGTCCTGAGTATAAAGCAGAAAGCTGTAGCAAATGAAGCCCATAGACAATGACATAAGTATAGGAAAAACTGGCCACGGCGATCATGAGGTCCCCCGACTGGAACCAGCAGACCCCCGCAATGCCCGACCAAATCCCTTAGTGATGGACAATAACACAGCATACAGTTCAGTGATTGGGGTACTCACAAAATCAACCGCTGGTGAATCGAAGACATTCGGTAGCAGCAGCGTGCATCCACACATATATATATATAGAGCAAATGAAAATATTACTGTGTTCTCATTTGCATGTCTTAGACAGGTCTGCAACCCCGCCTTTCACCATTATCACCCAGCACACAGCATTTCCTCTGCAAAAAGGGTTTCTGGGGAATGACATGCAAATGAGAACACAGTGCCACCTTTTGTCTCAAGCTCACATTACATGAACAACCCTTAAGCCAATGCATGCTGCTTTAAACACAGCTTTTAAACATGACCTGAGATGAGATTCAAAGCCAGTAAACCCACTCACAGACAGACTTTTTTTTTTTGAAAATTCTTTTATTATGCAGCGAATCTTTACAACAAGATTATAACAGTACATAAATCATTTTCCAAACGAAAAAAAAAACCGCGACGTTAACCAACGGCGCAGTGCATATCCCACACAACTCACATACATTTTTATTAATGGTTTCCCCAAAAGTAAAAAAACTGTGACGAACACGGCGGTTCAGTGCATTTATACGTATGCACCGCACCACAGACATGACATATCATACACACATTATCTCTAACTTTATTGCACAGAAAAACTTTTGGGGCGGGGGAGTAAGGGGGGGGGTGGGGAGGGGGGTGTTTAGTCCTCCTCCTCAGGGCCGTCAAAGTTGGAATAGTCCTTGAGCATGCTGTGGAGCAGCCTGCGACAGTCCTGTACCGACATCCTCCTCTTCCCCTTGATCAAACGTTCCCTGGAGAATAGTAAAACGTCCTTGAAACAGCACATTAGACGCCAACCGGCTTCGATTGCGTCCTCTGTGTGTGTTCCTGTGAAAAGTCCGTGGAACACCGAGTAGTACGTGACGCACTTCCTCGGTATACAGTCCTTTAAGTCAGTGTCCAGCGCGCGCAGCAAGGCCTGCGCAAAGGGGCAGTTCCAGAAGAGGTGTATGATGCTTTCCTCCACTGGGTTGCACCTGGGGCAGTGCCTCACGAGGCTGAGTTTACTCTGGTACTTGTCCGCATTCACAGGGAGTCCCCCGTGTATGGCCTGCCAAGCAATGTCTTTGTGTTTGTTCATTAGTCTTTTCGATGCCACATTCCTCCACACCGTTCCAAAGGTGTTGGGGTGGAGACCTGGGACCGATTCCATGATGTCTTTAGCCCTGATCATTTTGTAGATGACCTTGGGCTTCCACAGGTCTGGTTTTACTCCATCCAGATTGTTCTGCCTCACAAACTTCTTCACGTCCTTGTAGAACCAGGGCGTGCGCCAGCTGTAAGGGATGGAGCTGTCCCACTTGTCCCACCCCAGTGCTCTCCAGAGCGGCAGGAGTAGGAGGCGGGACATGGAGTAGCCAGAGGAGTCTTTGTCGCAGTCTCTCAAGGTGATCCGCACGCAGTTGCTTACAAAGAAGGCGCGCAGCATAGTGGGGATGTCGGGGATTCCTCTACCCCCCTTGTGCGGCTCTTTGTACATCACCTCGCGCTTTCCCCTCTCAAAATTGGCCCCCCAGACAAAGCGGAACACTGCCATGGAGATCTCCTGGCAGGTTCTGGTCGAAGGCGGGTATGCCTGGGCCACGTACTGCAGGACAGGGAGGATTTCGTTCAGCAGTACCAGCTTTTTCCCCTCAATGGTGAGGGGTCTGAGGCGCCACAATCCGATCTTCTGCTTCACCTTGTTCAGCCTCTCGTTCCAGCTCTTCAGGGCAGCGGCCTCGCTCCCCACACCAAACCAGACTCCAAGGATTTGAATGAGGCCTGCTCTGATGGGGAAGGGGAGGGGGTCGGCAGTCAGGTTCCAAAGCCCAAATAGCTTGGTCTCTGACTTCCCGCAGTTGACTTTTGCTCCTGAAGCTTTCCCGAAATCCTCACACGTCTGGACCAGCGTCTTCACCGACTGGCTATCTGCGCAGAAGATGGTGACATCATCCATGTAGAGCGAGCACTTCACTTCGCGTCTCTGGGGTCCTGGCACGACGATCCCTCTGATCTCTGCATCTCGTCTGATGCACTGGGCGAAGAGCTCTATACAACAGACAAAAAGGAGAGGTGAAAGAGGGCAGCCCTGCCTAACCCCTGAGAGGACAGGGAAGGGGTTAGTCTTCCATCCGTTCACGATCGCCACACTGCAAATTTCAAGGTACATCAGGTTAACATAAGAACAGAACATCTCCCCGTTCCCATACTCACGCAGCACCCTGCCCATGAAATCATGGGAGACACGGTCGAAGGCCGTCTCCTGATCAAGGGCGACCAGGGCCACGTGTACACAGCGGTCTTTGATGTAGTGGACTGCGTCTCTGATTAGGGCGAGGCTGTCTGCGATCCTGCGTCCGGGGATGCCGCACGTCTGGTCTGGGTGGATGATCTGGCTGATGACCTTCTTCAGTCTGTTCGCTAGGACTTTTGCTAGGATCTTGTAGTCCGCGTTCAGGAGCGAGATGGGACGCAAGTTCTTGAGGTCGCACCTCTCCCCCTTCCGTTTGTACAAGAGCGTCAGCATTCCTTCCCTCAGCGTTGGGGGCATCCTACCTTCTGCTTCCAGTTCCCTGTAAAGCTCGAGCAGGTCCGGGCCGATCAGGTCCCACAGCTTCGTGTACAACTCAGCTGGGATACCATCTCCGCCCGGCGTCCTACCCGTCTTAAAGGATTTGGTTGCAGCGTGGAGCTCCTCCAGCGTCAGGGGGGCGTTCATGGCTGCTTTTCCTGCCTGGTCGATGGTGTTTGTAATCCCTGACAGGAATTTGTCAGCCTGGTCTCGGTCTGATGCTTTTGGGGAGTAGAGGTCCTCATAGAAATCTTTCACGACTCCCATGACTTCCTCCTTCCCCTGCTGCATGTTGCCATCTTTGTCTCGCAGCTCCCTCAGGGGCATGTGGGCAGAGTGGAGTTTCTTGAAGAAGAAGGCATTGCATTTCTCCCCCCTCACAAGGTTCTCCACCTTGGAACGGAAGATGATTCGTCTGGATTCCTCCTCAAAGTGCTTTTGCAGGCTCTCCTTGGTTTCCTCCAGGTCGTCATCCACGTTCCATTCGCAGCGTTTGAGGTCATGCAGGGACTGCAGCTAGCGCTGCAGGCCCTTGAACTCCCCCTTCCTCTCATACGCCAGGCGTCTGCCCTTTGCCTGCAGGAAGCAGCGGATCCTTATCTTCGTGAATTCCCACCACTCTGCAGTGCTGGGGAAACAGGCCTTTTCTTCTTTCCATGCTGTGCATGCTGTTCTCAGCTCCTCCATGATCTCCTCCCTTTCCAGCAGTGCGCAGTTCAGCTTCCAGGATCCTGGCCCTGGGGGGAAACCTCCTCCCAGGCGCCCCTGGAGATGAATGGCTCTGTGGTCAGAGAAATGTACTGCGACCATGGAGTGCTGTCTGTGCTGTACCTGCTTGGTGGTGAACAGGAAGTCAATCCGAGAACGCACGGAACTATTTGGGTGGCACCAAGAGTAGTTTGCGGCACCTGCTCCCATAGATCCCACTGCGTCCTTCAGGGATGCCTCCCCAATCATCGCCATGAGTAGCCTGGATGTCGCATCTATCTTTGCTGATTTGCTGGGGGGCACGCGCCCCCCCACCTCAATCGTGCAGTTGAAATCCCCACCCATCACCACTGCCCTGGAGGTTGCAAGCCAAGTGCGAAGGTGCTGGAAAAGTTCCAAGCACTCATTTCTCCGGGGGGCGGCGTACACATTGATGAGCCTAATCGGCTCCCCTGCCCACAAACCGTCTATGACCAGTAGTCTGCCGCAGACGAGTTCATGGACAGAATCAACAGTGAAACATCCCCCCCCCGGATAAAAATGGCTACACCCGCGTTCCTGCACCCATTCCCCCCAGATCAGTAGGAGGGGCCGTGAGACCACTGCCCGCTCAGGTGCCTGTAGGATCGAGAAAAAGGTAAGGCACATTCCTGTAGCATATACACATCACATTTCTGTAAAGAAAGGAATGTTAGTACTCTGGCACGTCTCATCCGCTCTCCTATGCTCCTTACGTTAATGGAGAAAATGTTAAAAGACGCCATTAGTTTGGGGATAAAGGGTTGGACAGACATGCAGTGATACTAGTTACCATCCTCGCTGGCGTGGGTGGTCTTGTTGATCTCCTCGCACAGCTGGACTAGCAGATCCATGGTTTGCCCAAGGTTGTCATGGAGGAGGAGGGTCTCTGCTGCCTCTCGCCCCTCTCTTATGAGCTCTTCCACGGTCACCAGTGTCTCGCTAGGTGGCTGTTCTAAAATGGCCGCCTGCTCCTCTGCAATGGCTGCCTCCTGCATCTCTGCTTCCTCCTCCTCTAGGTCGCTTTCAAGGTCACTGTCAGCATCGCTGGAAGTGGGTGAGTCGCCGATTTGCATTTGGGCTCTCTTCTGCGCCAGCCCCTGGTGCGGGCTATCCGTCTCAGGGGCTCTCCTCTTTATTCCCTGCTTCTCCGTTCCGGTCTGGGCTATGGGGGCGGTATCTGTAGCAAGGGAGGAAGAGGAAGGGGGTGCAACAGCCTCGGGGCTGGGGAGAGGTGTTACAGAGGGAGGGGCTGCAGCCTCATGGAGCGTGGGGGGGGCTGCAGTGGAGGGTTGGGAGGAGGGGGCAAGGGGTGGTGGGTGGGCGGGGAGGGTTGGGGTAGGGGGGAGGGTGGGGGTTGCAGCAGCAGTGGGTGTGGGAGGGAGTGTTGCTGCAGGGGTGAGGGTGGGAAGGGGTGGGGGCTGCTACTGAAGGGGCAGCGGGCCCAGGAGCCGCAGCGGGCGCTGCTTGGGTGGCCTCCTTTTCCCTTTGCTCCTTCTGATACTTACCCCCTTGTGCCTTTACGGGTTGGTTTGCAGGGGGCTTCTTGGCTGCCTTCTGGGTTGCTGTCAGGGGCGCGCCCGGTGTTGCGCCTTTCGCCGCGGCCTCTGCGTAGCTCCTGACCCTCAGCTGGCAGTCCCGGAACATGTGGGTTGTCTCTCCGCACAGGACGCAGGTTTTCTGGCGGGGACAATCCTTTGTTTCGTGTCCGGTGTTCTTGCAGTTTCTGCAGGCTTTCAGGGTGCACTGTTTCCACTGATGCCCCAGGTTCCCGCAATTACCGCAGATCTGGGGCTGGTCAGGGTAAAAGATCCTCCCTGAGCTGCCCGCAAGTGAAAAACTGGGAGGGAGGTGGTGCAGCCGATCTGCCGCTTCTGGATTTGGCCACAAGCGAACTACCATGCTCCACTTTCCCACCCAGTACCCCAACTTGTCCTTGATCCTGCTCGGCTCCTTCACCACGGTGCAAGAGCGCCCCAGAAAGGTAGCAATATCCTTTCCAGGGATATGGGGGTTCCTCACCGTCACAGTGATCCTCTTCTCGTCCCTCTGGATAGGGCAGTTCACGTCGAACTCTGAGAAGGGGACCTCCTGTTTCAGGGTCTGGAAAGCCTCCCAGTACCTCCTGCAGGCTCCCGCCGTGGCAAAGGTGACGAAAAACAGGCCACTCCTGAGGTCCTGGATGCTCAGGATCTCGTCCGGAGTAAAGCCTGCTTTGCTCACCAGCTCCTTGGCAAAGGTCTCAGCGTCCAATAGAGGGCGCTGTCCGTTGACCTCCCTCAGCTGCATCACCACTGTCTGCCTCATCCAGGGTTCCAGGCGGGGGATCCTCCTGTTGCTGCTGCTCCCAGCTCCAGGGTTGGAGCTGGGGCCGCCGCTGCTGGTGCTGGCAGTGGGGGTGAGGCCGCTGGGGGTGGCAACGTCGCCTGAGCCGCTGGAGCTGTATGCCGCTGGGCCTCCTCCGTCCGTCTCCTGGCTGCTGGGGACCGTCTCCGGGGGTGCCGTGTGCTTCTCCTTCTTCTTCTTCTTCTTCTCCTTGTGCAGGGTGGTCCCGGCGGGCTCCATGGCAACCTCCATCCTCTTGATCTTAACCAAAAACCCACTCACAGACAGACTGTTTCAACCTTGTGGGTCTTTTCAGTGTGAGGTTGGTTGTACTGGCTATGCTTGTTTGAGACTAACAGTATGTCTTCCCCACACATTATTAAGGTTATGGTGGGTAAAAAAAAAGTGACAAAAACCCTCCACAGTAAAGCATGTAGCAAATGGAAATATTACTGAGAGAGAGAGACACTGGGGGAAGGTGAGAAAAAGAGACACTGGGGGGAAAGTGAGAGAGAGAGAGACACTGGGGGGAAGGTGAGAGAGAGAGACACTGGGGGGGAGGGGGGAGAAAGGGAGATCGTGGGGGGGGGGGGGGAGTGAGAGAGATAGCAACCCTGTTTTAGATGCTTGTTTATTGATACTCAAATTTGGTTCTATACCATAAAACATTGTTATATGTGATAAGTCTTTTTAAATACCAATCAAAACTTTCTGAATAGAAATTTATTTGCAATATACGCTAGTTATATATACTCCAGTTAATGACATTCCAACAACAAGTGTTTGATTTTAATGTAACAATTTCAGTGTGGCATTTTTTATTACAGCATATTGAATGTATTGATTTTTATGTATTTAGTCAACTGTATCTACTGATCCCATGGTGTCTTCAGGGTTTCCATTCAGTTTTATTTGACTGTCATTCAACTCCAAAAAATATATCTAGTTCACAGAATATTTTAAACAACATTATCTGGGTTGGGTGCAACTCTTCCCAGCCCTACAGGTTCAGCAATATATTCTCTGTTACTATGTATCACATGATATATTGTATATAATAAAGGAATGGAAGCAGCAAACCCTTTTGAAAGCACTCAATTTGTCACGTGATATGATGAGTGATTTAAAAAAAATAATTTAATGGTATTAAAGTAAAAAATGGTTAACAAGGCAAAGTATGTAGCCACGGTGAACATAAAGCACAAGCAAACATGAACGCTATATACACTACCAATAATGATCAGTCCAAATAAATATCCTTATCTAAAATAAAAATTCAAACTGAGTGCTAGAAATCAAGCACCATCAAGGATATGTATAACATACAAGACTGAAAATTAATAGTGTTTAAAAACCTGTATACAATAGAAGAGGTCGCGTGCGTACTGATATGTAAACCTGTAATAGTGGGTCACCCGTGTATGCTCCCATGTGTTCTACAAATACTCGATAGTGCTTGATTTCTAGCACTCAGTTTGAATACCGTCCCGGACAGACGGCGGAGCCCCGGAGTAAGCTGTTTGTCACATATGGTGGAGAATGCGGGCAGAACACTAAAAGGTCTGGGGGTTAAAGAACTTTAAAAAAAAAAAAAAAAAAAAGTTTTTTTTCTCTCTTTCCAAACAAGATGGAAGACGTGGTGAGTGCGCTGGTACGCAATGTCGCTGTCCAGAAAGACGCGAATGAAGCCCAGCAACAGGCGAGTGAAACCCAGCGACAGCTGTTAATAGCCCAGCAAGAGACTAATGCAAACCAGCAAGAGACAAACCGCTTGCTGAGAGAGGAGCAACAGCGGTTCGCTCAGGGCTTACAGCAGGAACTCAAGATCCTGAGGGGGACTATCAGTAACCTTCCACTGGCAGCGGCAGCCCCAGTTCCGAAAATGACCAGGGCAAGCCACTACCTTCAGAAGATGGGACCCTCGGATGATGTGGAAGCCTATCTTCTCACGTTTGAACGCACGGCACAGAGAGAGGGATGGCCAGAAGCTGAGTGGGCTGGTCTAATCGCACCCTTCCTAAGCGGCGAACCCCAGAAGGCTTACTTTGATCTAGAGCCAGCCGAAGCTAACGTCTATGCAAAATTGAAGTTCGAGATCCTCGCCCGCCTCGGCGTAACCACGGCTGTTCGCGCCCAAAGGTTTCACGCATGGTCCTTCACGATGGATAAAGCCACCCGAAGCCAGATGTATGACCTCATCCACCTCGCCCGGAAGTGGCTACAACCCGAGATCAACTCAGCAAGCCACATCGTGGAACGGTTGGTCATGGACCAGTTCTTGAGGAAACTTCCCTCTGCCTTACGCCGTTGGGTCAGTCGGAGTGACCCCCACAATGCGGATGAGCTTGTGGCCCTCGTAGAAAGGTACAATGCAGCAGAAGAGCACCCCTGTCTGATCAAAATCACATTAAAAAAAAACCTTTATTAAACGGTATACAATGTAAATACAAATATGTCTAAGGCCGCGCGTATAGTGCCCGCGACGGCGACGCTAGCAAAAGTTGTATTTCGCTTTGCGGTGGCGGTGCGGGCGACCTGGCCATTGATTGGTTCAGGGGCTGTCACATGAGGCGACAGCCCCTGAAAAATCAAATATTGCCGGCTTCAAAAAATCGCATCGCCACGTCACGCTTACTATAAGCGCACGCGGCAGCGACAATGCATTTTTCGGATGACGTCGCGTCGCCGGCACTATAAGCGCAGCTTAAATACTTACATACTTCAACAGCTCGCTCTTGCAAAATTAGACTGCGTCCACGCTGCCGCTGAGAGCGGTAACATCACCAACTCTCCAAGCATGAGCACAGGGTGTCCTGCATAATTTTGCAAGCACGAGTGGGGAAGTGTTTACACTTTTTTTACCTTAATTCTGTACATTCATAGTATGAGTGATAAAGTGGCAGCCTACCCTTTCACTTGCAGAGGATCGCAGCGAAGCAGGTTGCCAGCGGAGGAGAGCAGCAACACAGCGTTATTGTAGGGCAGACACCGGAGGGAGGGGCGTTTGACATCACAGGGCTCGCGCGTGCTCCTCCCCCGTACCTCCGAATTATGTGAACGCCACCTGCATTATTCTGTTCGGCCGCGCGCGCACATCTTTTTCGCCTGCGCAGCCAGGTTTTGCCGCACGCGCCCTGCCTAAATAATCTTGCGCCGGGGCGACCCCCCTCAGATTGTGCACCGCTGCATTCAATCACCACCAACACACAGACACAATACACACTGCAGTCATATATATACACATATATATATATATATATACACATATATATATATATATATATATATATATATATATATATATATATATATACACACACATATATATATATATATATATATACACATATATATATATATATTGTGACAGAAACCAGGGGATGGTAATAAATTCCATATATAGGGCTCCCAGGATACTGAACAGTTTCTATCCTGTCTGGCCTGGGAGTGCAGCCTTATAATACATGCACTCCATCCCACAGTTTTGGGCAAGCGCTGGAACTGAGGGATTTCTGTCACCTGTCATGCTAATTAGAAATCAGGTATGTAAGACTGATTTCCTGTTTGCTCTGGTCTCTTCTCCAGAGCCTGGAAGGCTGCTGAACACAGTGGGGAGAAGCCCCTTCCCCACACAGGTTCAATTGTTCTATTCATTTGGCTAACTCTGCAAAAGTACCTTGTTTTGTTGTTGGAAAGTGGAAAAGCCACTTCCACCCTGAGTTAGGGAAATCTAAGTTAAGTTATCGCTCAGGTGAGCAGCTTTTGTTTTGCTTGTGTTTCTATTGTATGCACTGTGGCAGTCTCAGTGCCTGGGACTGAATAAACCAGGCACAGCCTGTTTAAAGGAACAGTACGTGACGCCTCCTCATTTAACCTACCCCAAAAGACCGTGTTCTAACCGTCCCGGACAAGCGGCGGAGCCCCGGAGTAAGCTGTTTGTCACATATGGTGGAGAATGCGGGCAGAACACTAAAAGGTCTGGGGGTTAAAGAACTTTAAAGAAAAAAAAAAAAAGTTTTTTTTCTCTCTCTCCAAACAAGATGGAAGACGTGGTGAGTGCGCTGGTACGCAATGTCGCTGTCCAGAAAGACGCGAATGAAGCCCAGCAACAGGCGAGTGAAACCCAGCGACAGCTGTTAATAGCCCAGCAAGAGACTAATGCAAACCAGCAAGAGACAAACCGCTTGCTGAGAGAGGAGCAACAGCGGTTCGCTCAGGGCTTACAGCAGGAACTCGAGATCCTGAGGGGGACTATCAGTAACCTTCCACTGGCAGCGGCAGCCCCAGTTCCGAAAATGACCAGGGCAAGCCACTACCTTCAGAAGATGGGACCCTCGGATGATGTGGAAGCCTATCGCCTACCTGGATGATGTGGTAATCCATAGTGAAGATTGGCAATCCCACCTTCCAAAGGTCCAAGCTGTGCTCGACGCAGTTCGGTCTGCTGGACTAACTGCTAACCCCGCTAAATGCACCATTGGTCTGGAGGAGGCCAAGTATCTGGGGTATTCTATTGGCAGAGGTTTACTCAAACCCCAAACACTCAAAGTGGAGGCGATACAAGGTTGGCCAAGGCCAGTTACAAAAAAACAAGTAAGGACCTTTTTGGGGTTAATTGGGTACTATAGAAGGTTTATTCCCAATTTTGCGACTAAGGCAACCCCACTAACCGACCTCACAAAAGCAAGAGGACCACTTATGGTAAAGTGGTCCCCCGAAACCGAACAGGCCTTTAGAAGCCTGAAAGAAGCTCTCTGTGCCCAACCAGTGTTGGTCACACCTGACTTCTCCAAAGAGTTCGTAGTCCAAACCGACGCATCTGAGGTAGGGCTGGGGGCGGTACTCTCCCAGGAGTCTCAAGGTGAGGAACACCCCATCCTTTATTTAAGTAGGAAACTAAATCCCCAGGAGAAAAATTACTCCATAGTAGAGAAAGAGTGTCTCGCAATAAAGTGGGCTGTAGAGACGCTCAAATACTACCTGTTGGGGAGAAAATTCCGGTTGGTCACAGATCATGCACCCCTTACCTGGATGTGTCAAAACAGGGAAAAGAATGCTAGAGTGACCAGGTGGTTCCTAAGCCTACAACCCTTTAAATTTTCTGTGGAACACAGGTCAGGGCACAAACATGGCAATGCTGACGGGTTGTCAAGGATGCACTCCCTAATATCCATGGTCGCTCATCCCTCAGGGTCTGAGCTGGGGGGGAGGATATGTGACAGAAACCAGGGGATGGTAATAAATTCCATATATAGGGCTCCCAGGATACTGAACAGTTTCTATCCTGTCTGGCCTGGGAGTGCAGCCTTATAATACATGCACTCCATCCCACAGTTTTGGGCAAGCGCTGGAACTGAGGGATTTCTGTCACCTGTCATGCTAATTAGAAATCAGGTATGTAAGACTGATTTCCTGTTTGCTCTTGTCTCTTCTCCAGAGCCTGGAAGGCTGCTGAACACAGTGGGGAGAAGCCCCTTCCCCACACAGGTTCAATTGTTCTATTCATTTGGCTAACTCTGCAAAAGTACCTTGTTTTGTTGTTGGAAAGTGGAAAAGCCACTTCCACCCTGAGTTAGGGAAATCTAAGTTAAGTTATCGCTCAGGTGAGCAGCTTTTGTTTTGCTTGTGTTTCTATTGTATGCACTGTGGCAGTCTCAGTGCCTGGGACTGAATAAACCAGGCACAGCCTGTTTAAAGGAACAGTACGTGACGCCTCCTCATTTAACCTACCCCAAAAGACCGCGTTCTAACCGTCCCGGACAAGCGGCGGAGCCCCGGAGTAAGCTGTTTGTCACAATATATATATATATATATATATATATATACACACACACACACACACATATATGTATGTAGTTAGTACAATCATGCAACACACCTATAATATATGCACAGAAAATGTGTAGGCAAGCCTAGAGGGACGAATCAATGTTCGTATCCAGTTATAGCCACTTAGAGAATAATCAACCTGATGGTGAACAAGTCCCTAGTATAAAAATACAAAACTGATATACAGCAAGGTAGAATCCGCTGGTTAGTAACATATGGACTATAGGCACACAAAGTGTGTTAACAAGCCTAGAGGCACGAATCAAGTTCGTATCCAGTTGAGTCTCCTTACCACTTTAAGCCCTGACGAAGCATAGTCTCCTATGCGAAATGGCCCGTCGGTTTTATGTGACGTCATTCCTTTGACGTAGGTGGGGGTGACCAGGATGATGCCAGGAGCTCCGGTGTACCGAGTCACCTAACAGCCACGCGGCGGAACGGGTAGTATCAGATACTGTTTCTGACTCACGCATTTATTATGCCGGTTATACTGCCCTATATGTAGTGATTAATACAGCATTAGGCACTGCATCTGCGGGAGGCTACTAATATAAGCGGCTCCCTATCAAGGGGATTAACGGTATATCTATACGTCTCCCGCTAACATCAGTGTCGCTTACTGACCACAAATGCATAGGTGCACACTATTTTTGCTCCCTTGTGCCAATCTGGGACACCAGTATCAACAATGTACACTATTAGTGTCACACTGGTTTAAGTATACTCCAGCTGATTGCAGCTGCCTGAGAGTACTGTACACCCCGTTAGTTTCTTCTGGTTATTTGAGACCGGTATCAGTCAGTTTCCTAAGTGTTGTATATACTAGGAATCCATATACACATTTAATATACCTGATACATGAGAACCTTTCTGCCCTGGTCACCACCTACCGTATTTTTAACACACTTCTCCCCCTTATCCCACACCCCCTGATGTTCCTCCCCTTTTGTATATAATAAAACTTTTTTGTTTTGCGTTGCGTAGCACAGGGCTATTGGCAAAAAAAAAAAAATGGGACATATTGTGTAGTCCCCCATATTTATCTCTCGTGAGTGCAGCCCTGGGTTTCTTGCTCCACTGGGGGCTCATAACCCTTTTGGATCTATGTGTTCGTATCCAGTTATAGCCTCTTAAAGAATAATAAACCTAATGGTAAAGAGATCCCTTGTATGGATATACGAGACTGCTATACAGCAAGGTAAGCACTTATGGTTAATAACATATGACTCGCTAGTGCAACAAAAAGTCTACTATTGGGAGCAAAATGCTAGATGCAGCTAGGTTGTGAGTGAGAACTCCTTGCTAATAAATCAGTCATGATTATTATCAGCATAAAACCGAACCGTCTAAGACCCCAGTGATAAATATAGCTGGGTCTGTATGTCACGGTTAATTACCATCTCCTTATGCACGATATAGTTATAATGTGCCTGTGGTCTAGAAGTAACAAACTGCCGGTGGAGTTCACAGCAGCAGTAACAACTTATGTAACAACAAAAGAAACAATATTGTATCAGACCAACAGTGTAGAGACTTAAAAATCTGGCCGGCACTCAGATGTGCCTCTCACCCTCGCTGCAACGCATGGACGTTGTGACGTCAGTCTGGCTCCACCTCCCACCTGACATACGTTTCGCGGAGGCGCTTTGTCAGAGGTGGTCACCTCTGTGTTGTAGAGTTATCGGTAGTGTATATAGCAATTATGTTTGTTTGTGTTTTATGTTCACCTTGGCCACATACTTTGCGTTGTTAGGGTTTGCTGCTTCCATTCCTTTACTATTAACTCTTTGTTTCCCTTTTGCACCTGTGTCTGATCATTCATTTTCCACATTAAGCTGAAGCGAGAGTGCTGTCCCCATCTTCTCCCCTTCCCCCTCACTATTTTATATTGTAAATAATAAAGATATATTTTGTATCTCGCCTGTTTTGGGATAAACACCACGCCCATGTTAAGAATAACATTCTTCTGACATTTATATTGATATTATTTGTCGTTATTAGGTCTCAAATGATAGGACATAGCACTGTAGCAGCCTTTAATGTTCCAGCTGGTGCATTGAAAGGGACACCCACACAGCGCTATTTTAATGGCATGAGCAGGGCTAATGCACCGCTGCCCCCGCTAGTGAATGCTTCCTACATTTGTAGATTACTTTCCCTGCAGGAATTCTTAGGCTTTCATTTTATTTAAAATAAAAGATTTTTAAGTATAGACACTTTTTTAATGTAACAATTTTATAATTACAAAGAGAAGGTATACACTGCTCAACAGCAGTTGGAGTAAGGAGATATACAGTAATTGTTGTGCCCAAGATGCACCTCAGAGAGAGGATGCATGAGTGCTACCTACTGTAGTGCCGACGGTTATTCTAAAACAAATCAGTTGCAATTACCATAAAGACCCAGGTACATGCTGGGTACATGCTGCAACATTTCAGTGAAATTTCTGCAGAGACTAATGGCCCATCGGATTAACAGCGGGGGTCCCTGGCAGTCCCATTCAAACCGAATGGGACTGCCAGGGACCCCTGCTGTGTTAATCCGATTGGCCATTAGCCTCTGCAAAAATGTTACTGAAATGTTGCAGCATGTACCCAGCATGTACCTGGATAGTTTAAGGCAAGTTTAACACAATAAGTGGGGTTGTACACTTGTGCAGTATTCTTTATTACATGGTGTCAAAAAAATAAAAAATAAAAATAAAAAAAGAGAGTATTGAGCTCAGGTTGTTACTATTGTGGCTAATACAGCCTGGCTGGAAAACCTGTGTGAAAACACTGTAACAAGCTATGTAAATAACCAGTATGTCCATTAAATTAATAGGAGCAGAGGCAGAGATGGAAAATAGCCTTAATGGACTTGGGTAACACAGGACACCCTTTGTCTAGGACTATACTAGATTCTAGAGGGGTGTGAATATATAACTTTTTTGCCGTAGTAGATAACCTGTATGCAAATTAAATTGCTAGGAGCAGAGTCAGAGATATAAAGTATCCTTAATAGGCTTAGGAAACACAAGACTACCATTACCTAGGATTATTACTCTTTTAAAAAAAGGGGTATGAACATATAAACTGTATGCCAAATGAATTAAAGAGGAGCGAAGCAGGAATATATGGTAGTTTACAGAGTTTAGGAGAAACAAGACAGAATCCCTTTTAAGTGTGTCTCTAGAATCAAGAGAGGTAAGGTTGCTGCTTCTCAGAACATGACCGGTAGCTTTGTATTACTAAATAGTTAGCACTTGACTGTCGTTGCTAATGTTACTAATACACATTAGAGCGTGATCCAGGATTAATTTCAAATCACTGAACATTCCCTTGTCCTAGTGACATAACTATCCCTCTCTGCCTCTTACTGAGCTGCTGAGCACTTCCTGGTTATACGCATTTCACTCAAATACAGAGCTCCGGCAGGGATGGAGTAACAGAATGTAGGGAGAGCCAGCCTTAAGTAGCATCTCGTTACCATGGTAATGATCCCAAAACTGCTGAACCAATAGAAAACCTCTTGCTGTACCCTATGGGATTTAGCCATCGCAGCAAACTACAACTGTTAGTTTAAATTTAACTGACATAAGCACAAGTGTGTTGAGCAGCTAGATTGCTCTAAGTCAATTATGGTGCCATCACAGTTGACTAATGTGTACAATAGCTTATGATTAATCATTATCATCAGTTGAATTATTGGGTTTATATTTTGTTACATTGAATAAAGGCTGGAGAAATTATATTCAATTGCTCAACAATAGGGTTCAAAATAGTAAGAGGAACTAGAGGATGTAGTGACACAGGATCAAAGCCATTACTGTAGAGAGTCAAACAATGACTATATCACTATTATAATAGATTATGTGCAATATCTTATTATAATCTCTGGTGGAGATTCCTGATCTAATCTTGATTTGCAGGAAAATTGCTGACAACACAGTCTCATATTAAATGAATGGTGTATAGGAAAACCTTCATTAAGGCCATAGCGATTGAGGATTTTTAGATAGGAAGGAATCCAAATGGATATACCAAGTAGAACGTTTTCCATATCGTCACCTCTCATTGTGCTTGAGAGGTGATTAATGCCAAAAAAGTGAGACACCCTGTGTCACCTTGATGTAGTTGATTAACATGTCTGGACACTGGAGTGTCCTGTTCGTTAATAATGGAATGGAATTGGACGTCTCCTTAGTTCCCTTATGCTCTTGCCTACATACATGAGGCCGCACTTGCAAGTAATGAGATATATTACATTATTACAGTACAGTACATAGTCCTGCAATTTATGAAATGTTTGATCATAAATTACCTAGTGTGATCACTGTTGGAGAACTCTTTGTTTGGTAGCATTTGTCTATACACTTTGCACTTGTTGCATTTAAATGATTCTTTAAGTGTGGACATTAAACAACATGTATTAGGTTTACGTGAAAAATGACTTTGGGCAAGTACATTATGAAGGTTCTGAGATCTTCTGCTGGTGATGCTAGTAGTGTCATATAGAACCGTAGCTAGAGCATCAGATTTGAAAACATTCCAATATTTGTGAAAAAATCATTTGATCTTTTGCCAGCGGTGATTGTATGTATTTTTGCAACAGATCTCATGGGACTCTGTCTTGTAGGGTATCTCTACTGAGTAGTGCATGCCGATAAGCTCTTTTCAAGGTATTCAAAAAGTAATTTTGAACTATTCTTTGAGATAATTAGCTTTTTTTCTCAAGTCTTCTTCAGTGGAAAAATTCCTTCACAGCCTGAGATATTGACCTGTTGGGATACCTGATATAAGGGATCTCGGATGTTGACTTTGGGCTAGATGGAGGCTATTTGCTTATTAGCTTTCTATCCAAACCGTCTCTTAGGATAATACTAAGTTCAAATTTGAACGAAATAATAGGGTCACGGTCAAGGATTGCAGAACTCTGTTTATCCCCTAATATGCATTTATTTTCTTTTACTTAGTCAGTCGCATTTTGTTTGACTATGTTGGCACCTTTTGTACGATTGTTTTATAGTTATTTTGGAGTTGGACATCAATTCTTTCAAAGCTATTTTCTCTCCCTGAGAGATATTTATCTGTGGCCTGATATTAGGTCTGAAAAGTTCCTGTTCTTTTGTTACCAGTTCAGTAATATATTTCTACCTGTGGAGAGATTGCTAGCAGCGGTATAAATTAACTTTTTTTGTCTCAGAGTGGTAATTGGACCCTCTTTGATTAATGTTGTTGTATCACTCTCTTCTAACAGTACAAACAGATCATCTAAATATAGTGATATTGGGCTGACATGCCCATGGGTTCTAGTTCTCTATGTGTCTTTGTAGCATAAAACTTGTGTAGAAGGAGATTTCGGGCAAATAAATTCAAGTTTTTTACCCAGCCGAAATTTGAGAAATTCCTTGGGGCCGAGGACCAGGCGTGTGTCTTGGACACGATGGATCCGGCTTTACCGGCGCTTGCGGACGCCCAAAGAGGGAGACCGGACCAATGGGTAAATTACGGCCCCTCCATACGCAACCGCCAAGTGCCACGAAAGGAGTAGACCTTCCAACAAGGAAGAAGTCAAAATGCCGGGCACCGCCGAGACCCTCATCCCCTTCCTGATATCGGCTTGTCGCCAAATGAGAGGAACTTCCGAGGATGTCACCCACAGGACCCACCAGATGCATGGTCTCCAGTATCCGGTCCAGCGGAGCGCTATCCGCGGCACCCTCCTGCGAGGGAACACTCTCCATGTTCCACCTGTGGAGAACAAGGCCATCGGCATGTGGACTGTCCACAGATGGATTGTTCCTTCAGCAGGACCATCACCTCGGCCTTCACTGGAAGAAATTACAAGCCCTGGCTACTTCCAGCCCAGGTTGGGGGAAAAAACGTCCAGGCCCTTGTAGATTGGGGCTCTGGGAAAACTCTGGACTTCCAGGAACTGTTAACGCCTAACGTGTTTTCTTTTGACTCTCCATGGAGTTTAGAATGTATACACGGCGATGTAAAACGGTATCCGATGGCCAAAATCCGGCTACAGGTAAAAGGTCAGAGGTTTAATATGCCATAACGTCCAACGTTTCGGCAGTCTAATACTGCATTTCTCAAGATGAAGGCTACCAAACACAAGAAAACAGTCAACTGTTTTCTTGTGTTTGGTAGCCTTCACCTTGAGAAAGGCAGTATTAGACTGCCGAAACGTTGGACTTTATGGCATATTAAACCTCCTTTTGAGTAAGACCGTGTGCCTGCTTCTTCTTCTTTATATATTGTGAAGCCCACACTACTTTGCAATCCCTTTTATCCCAAATAAGGCTGGAAACACTGTATTACTATTTACATGGGGTTTATTTACAGGGGGTTAAGTAACGTATTAGCAGGCCCACCGTCCCTTTAAAAAAAACAAACAAAGAGCAAAAGCATAAGTAAATACCTATCCCTGTCAGGGAACTAACTGACTTCTTCAGGCCCTTACTATCAGGGCCGCCAGATAAGCCGATTGTCAGCCCTAAAACCTGTACATTCCAAATACAGTCTCTGCAGATAAGAATAAAACGGTTGCCTTATCTGTTTAGTCCAGGGTTTGGAACAGACGTTTTCCGCTTCAGCACGGTCTCTGTCGTCCATCCTTCTCTGGGGAACTCAGCCTCTACATTGAGCCCAGAGAAACCCCTCTGTAGGTCCTCTGTACCAGCTTCTTTAATTAGCTTCCATTATCTGGGAAGCCTCTCTGTCTCCCCCCCTTCTCTGGGGAAAAACAGTCTCTCACTCTGAATCTCAGCACGGCTTTCTCACTCTCTGTGGCATCACTCTGTGTTTGCCTTAAACACTTCCTTACTCATTGAGGAAATCCATCCTGATTAATTAGCCAGCAGGTAAACAGCCATTCCAGATAGGATTAACTCTGTGTGAGCTGGAAAGCACACTTACTGCACTGTTCCAGCAGCTAGAGATACCTGATGGTATCACAATATGTATACATATATACATACATATATATACATATTCTCTCACTTTGAATATATATACAGGCGGTCCTCGGTTATCCAACGCAATGTGTTACTCAAAATGGCATCGGATAGCGAAGCGTCGTAAAGCGAAACCCGTTTTCCCATAGGAACACTGTTTAAATCAAACGTTCCGTTACTGAAGGCATTTTTAATGCTAAAATACACAGAAAATGTTACTCGAGCAATAAGATATGCAGCACACACATAGATTATGATGGAAACATTATATTTATTGATTCCAGAACTGTAAAATAAAACTATAAAAATAAAACTATGCTGTATTCTGTACAGAAATGTACATGAGCAAAAAAAAACCACATCAATTATTGGAGGAAGATGATTGGGGGGGGGGTCTTCAACAGACAACGGACTTTTTGGAGGTGATGTATGTGGACTTGAAGGTTTCGGTCTCTTGAAGAATCTCTTCATTGAAGTCTGGACATATCCTTTCCTTTTCTGCGTGTAGATCTCTCTATAGCAGCTGATTTGGTTAGACCCCCCACGACTGACTGTTGAACTCCGTTCAATGTTAGGGTCATTGTCCTCAAATATGGCCAGTGCGCTATCAATGTGCTTGAATGCCGCAGCCAACATTTTGGTTGACAATGATTTACGTGGCTGTGGCTGTGCCACATCAGCAGATTGGTGGGCCTCCTCTTCAGCAATTTTTTGCTCTTCTAATTGCATGAGGTCTTCATTGCTCAACTCGTTAGAATGTGAGGCGAGCAATTCCTCAATATCCTCGGTTTCCACCTCCAAGTTGAGATCTCTGGCCATTTGCACAACAGTTTCTGTAACCTCTGCAACAGTCTCTGTAAGGCCTTGGACATCAGACACAAAATCAGGGCACAAATTACACCAAACTCCATTTAAATTGGATTGTTTCACCTCATTCCATGCCTCTCCGATGTTTCTTACTGCATGGAGAATGTTGTAACCCTTCCAAAATTCATTTAAGGTTGGACCACCTTCCACATCAATTGCTCTGATGGTCTGGGCAAATGTTCGCCTAGTAGGCCTTGAAGGAAGCGATAACCCCCTGGTCCATCGGCTGTATAAATGAGGTGGTGTTGGGGGGCATGAACTCCACCATGACATTTGGATGATGGTCATCCAGGTACACGGGATGGCCAGGAGCATTGTCCAGGAGCAGCAATGCTTTAAAATCGAGGTTCTGGTTCATGCGATATAATTGCACAGCTGGAATAAATTGATGCTGGAACCAGTCCTCAAAAAGGCTCCCTGTTACCCATGCCTTACAGTTGGACGTCCAAATCACTGGAAGTGTGTCCTTTGCATACTGTAACCCTTGAATGCCCTAGGGTTTTCTGCATGATAAAAAAAGCAAAGGTTTTAGCTTGAAATCCCCTGCAGCATTTAATCCATCAGAAGAGTCAGCCTGTCCTTTGCCACTTTAAACCCAGGCATTGATTTTTCCTCTTTTGCAATGTCGCTTCTACTGGGCATTTTCTTCCAGTAGAGCCCAGTCTCAGCATTGAACACTTGACGTGCACAATAGCCACCGTCCTCTATAATTTTGGCCAATGTAACAGGGAAGGTTTTAGCTGCCTCCTCATCAGCACTTGCAACTTCACCGGTCACTTTAATGTTATGCAAGTTTGCCCTCTCTTTAAACCGCATAAACCAGCCCTTACTTGCAGTGAAAGTTTCCTCAGTGGTCCCTTCTCCATGCTGTTGCTTAATGTCCTCATACAGACTCAAAGCCGTGGCCTGAATTAAGGCTAAACTAATAGGCACATGACGCTGGGATTGATCTTCCAGCCATATGATGAGGAGATTTTCTACCTCAGCAATATGCCCAGCATGTTGCCTTATTGTTGTACCTTGCATAGGTGCTGAGCACTTGATCTGTTCCAAGATTCTTCCCTTGTCTTTGATTATTGTCACAAAAGTTGTGCGAGGTATATCCAAGGCACGTCCAATTTCTGTGTTCGTCTCTCCTTTCTCAGAGCGCTTTATTGTGTTTTGTTTGGTCTCCAAAGTAATAGATTTTCTATTCCTTTTTGGAGTAACAGCACTTTGCTTTGATCAGCCATGGTGTAGGGCCTAAAATACACCACCAAACCTTCACACAGACTGTTCAGAATGATTTCCCTAGCCTGCAGCCTTCTGATTGGACATTTGTTGCAATTTTTTAAAGCGTCGTAAGAGCGTCGGATAAGCCGTTCGGGCGTCGTAAAACGGGCCATAGGGATGCATTGACTAGCATCGGATAAGCCGTTCGTCGTAAAACGAAACGTCGTAAAACGAGGTCTGCCTGTGTGTATATATATATATATATATATTTATATATATATATATATATATTGTGATGCCGTCACTGCCCTCTAAGGGCTAGAATGGGGCCGTTGTGGGACTTTACAGCTCTCGTAGAGTTAATCCTCCTGGGAAAGTCTGTTCAGCTGCGAGTTAATGAGCTAATTAGCCTAGCCTGTATAGTCAGGAAGTGATACAGAGATCCCCCCCCCATGCTGCCAGAGACACACTGTTGAGAGTGACACAGAGAGGGTGAGAGATGCTGCTGCTATACTGATCTGAAGGCACACACAGACAGCCCTGTGAGAGACTGAAAGGGGAGCTGCTGCAGGTACACAGGGTAAAGTGGGAAAAGAGTTTAGTTCTCCCACGATTAGTTAGGGACTAAGCAGTATTAATCAGTACTCCTGGAAGGAGTTAGGTCTTGTGTTTCTGTTTTGTGTTATGAGTTAACCCTGTACCTGCTTTGTACCCTGTAAATAAACCCCTGCTTAGAAAGTATAGTGTTTCCTGCCTTTGATCTGGACAAAAGATCCGACGCTGGGACTGAGGTGAAAAAAAGAGAGAGCAACCCCATAGTGCAATATGAAATATATTGGGGAAGGGAGGTGAAAACAAGGGGATCAAGCACAGTTACATAATAAAAATTAAAAACGAGCATTAGTGAATCATATCACCGCCAACGGTGCAGGGAGATTAACCCTGAGCTGTGTCCAAATAACTTCTACTCCAGATCATTCGTCCTGGAATAGGGGGTGCCTCGAGGTAGATGAGGCACTCAGCAATGGCAGCATACCAAATAACATGCGGTGTGACCCGGCCACGATTGCGTCGCGGAGTGATGACTAGGTGTCTGGTATTACATATATCCAGCTTCCTGATGCATTTCGTCACTGACAGCGACTTCTTCAGAGGTTTCTCCGTTGAATTATACCCACACTCAGCGGGTCTTTAAAACGTTAAAATCATGAATGTCACATTGATCTTATTATAATTACTAAAAATACATTAGTTGTCCACATTTAATCTAATTTAGAAGAAAAAAAACTCTATCATAAGATCCAAGTGAGCCGTGAACTATTTGCAGCCATGTTTTAAGTAGACATGTTTAAAGTAGAATGTTAGTGATGAAGTTTAAAAGGAAGTTCAAAAAGAAGTGGAAAAGTGAACAACATCTACTGGTTCTGATTCCTGCATTTGACCTACGCTGGAAATGAGGATATCATCTATCCCAGACTGCACATCTCAGCACTTAACTATTGCTGTGATGCCGCCTTTACTTTTTATATTTGCTGTAACCTCACTTATTTTCAAATTATGTATTTCCTACCTCCAGCCTCATGTCTCTAACTCTATCATATATCTCCATCTCTCATTTCTTCCCCACTTCTCATTTCACAGGAACTCCTTTCTTACCTGCGCCCTCTGACACCATACAGGTATACCTCCTGCAGTAAAACACACCCCTACAAATCATCCTCATACATCCTCTTTCTATCCATGCTTCTCCTCCTTGCTTCTGGGGATATCTCTCCCAATCCTGGTCCCTGCCTTATTTCTACATGCTCTCGTCCTCACCTCCCACAGGCAACTTCTACTCCTTCTGGTGTCAACCCCTCCAACCTCATACCCATCCTCTGACACCCTCCCTCCACTCTCCCTTTCTCTTGTGCTCTTTGGAAAGCACGCTCCCTTTCTAACAAGTTCCCCCCTGTGCATGACTTCTTTCTCTCTCACTCGCTGCTCCTATTGGCTTTAGCTGAGACCTGGCTCAGTCAGTCTGACTCTGCTCTGGAAGCTGCCCTCTCCTATGGCGGCCTTTCCTTCTCCCACACTCCGCGCCATGATGGCAGGGGTGGAGACGTGGGGCTCCTGCTCTCCTCTCTCTGCCATTACCAAACCCTTCCTTTTTCCCCCTCTCTTGCTTTTCCCTCCTTTGAGGCTCTCACTGTCCAGATCTTCTCTCCTCTCCCTGTCCACGTGTCGGTCATCTATCGCCCACCTACTCTACTCATCCCCCTTCTGCCTTTTGCTCTTACTTTGAATCCTGGCTCTCTTTCTTTCTCTCCTCAGACTCCCCTGTTCTTCTCCTTGGGGACTTCAACTGCCACATTGATGACCCCTCTCTTCCTTGGGCCTCCCGCTTTCTCTCTTTAACACAGTGTTTCCAAACTCCAGTCCTCAGGGAACCCCAACAGGTCAGGTCTTATGGATATCCCTGCTCCAGCACAGGTGGCTAAAATAAACGGCTCAGTCATTTTGACTGAGCTACCTGTGCTAGAGCAGGGATATCCTTAAGACCTGACCTGTTGGGGGTCCCTGAGGACTGGAGTTGGGAAACAATGCTCTAACCTCTTCTTTTGGCCTTCAACAGTGGACTGCAGCCAGCACCCACAAGGATGGCCACTACCTAGACCTGGTTTTCACTAAAAACCTTTCTCTCAGTGATTTCTCCATTTCTCCTTTTCCCCTCTCTGACCATCACCTCATCTCATTTTCTCTCTCTCGCTTCTCCCCCTCTCCATCTCCATCTCATCCACATTTTTGCAGAAACCTGCACTCTATTAACCTACGAGCTTTTGATTCCACTTTACACTCCTCCCTCTCCTATCTCAGTTCTGCTTCAGACCCTGACAACCTGGTCAGGAACTACAACTCTGCCTTATCTTCATCTCTTGATCTACATGCCCCGCTTTCTCTCTGCCATACTCGCCCTTCTAACCCTGGACCCTGGCAAAATTCACACACACGCATGCTGCGTTCCTCCACTCATTCCTCTGAACGCTTCTGGAGGTAATCTGTCAGGAATCCACTCCTGGCTTTTCTCGTAGCCTTGCAGGGTGCTGTTGTTCTCACCAATTCCCTCTTAGTAATCAACAGCAGCTGTGTGGGCTATCACTGCAACCTAGCCTTGTACTCACTCATTGGAGCAGTGCCCTCACATCCTCCTCCGGGGATTGGCCCGCTGGCCTTTAAGTACTGCATTCCCCACAATCCTTCTCTGCCGAGCATAGATCCTTATGGGATGTTACCTGTGTTTCTGACACGAGCCCTGGCTTGTTCTCTCATTACGTATCTCTCTGTTTTTGTTCCAGTTCGTTGTACTCATCCAGTTTCCTCCAGGCCTGCTGCTGCTACGCTGAGTTCCTGAGTTCCTGGTTCCTAGAGACCTGCTTACTTTTGCGCTGTAACACGGGGTTACTAGTGCTGCCTGGCGGTGTGCCCATTGCGGTCAGTCTTCCCTCTCTTAGACCGGCGCCATGGGTCGAGGACGCCACTCACGAAAACCTCGTTCCCGACCTGTAGCGATTGCGCTGAAGCAAAAGGACCAGCTTGATTTCCTGTTGCCAACTCCCTGCTTGGACTATGACTACCCGGATATCTCCTACCCTGACTCTGGCTTGTCCAACGACTATGCTGTTATCTCCAGTCCTGAACCCGGCCTGTTTGACTATGAACTGCGTTTTCCGGACCAGTCTGCGTGGTCTAAGGTCGGTGATTTCATAACCCAGCCTTAGCCCCGCGGTCCGGTCCCGGTTTGTGGCGAGCACAACCGTGACATAATCTCATACACTCGCAGACTTCATTCACTACAAATTTATGCTGTCCTGTTTTAACTCTGCCCTCTCTCAGGCTAAACAAACCTACTTTTCATCACTAATCAACATGCACAAGTCTAACCCACACCAACTATTTTCTGTCTTTGACTCTCTACTCAGACCACCCTCGGCTGCCTCCTCTTCTTCCTCCATCTCACCTCAGGACTTTGCAGACTTTAAGGAAAAGGTGGAATTCATACAGTACGTCAGAGCATCCCCTTTGTTGCCTCCACCATCCCACACCACTTCCTAACTCTCCTCCTGCCATCCTTGTCTCTTTTTCCGCAGTCTCGGAGGAGTATGTGTCACTGCTGATCTCCTCTCCCTCTACCACCTGCCCTCTTGATCCCATTCCCTCCCATCTCCAAAAACCTCTTGCTCCATCTATAATCCCTACACTCACACAGATTTTTAACTCTTCCCACTACTCTGGTACCTTTCCATCCTCCTTCAAGCATGCAACCATTATACCATTACTCAAAAAAAGCAAACTTGAACCTACCTGTCCTTCTAACTATCAACCTGTCTCCCTCCTGCCTTTTGCCTCCAAACAGCCCTCACTAAAATAACTGATGACCTCCATGCTGCCAAAGACAGAGGTCATTACACTCTGCTCATATTACTCGACCTCTCTGCAGCATTTGATACCATGGACCAACCTCTTCTCCTTCACATTCTCCATACTCTTGGTATTCGGAACAAAGCTCTATCCTGGATCTCCACTTACTGTGCCTCTCCCATCGTACTTTCACTGTCTCTTTTGCTAACACCTCATCCTCCTCTATCAATCTTTCTGTGGGGGAACCCCAGGGCTCTGTCCTGGGACACCTTCTCTTCTCTCTTTACACACTCTCTCTAGGTGACCTAATCACATCTTTTGGGTTTAAATATCACCTCTATGCTGATGACACACACATTTACCTTTCAACCCCTGACCTTACACATGCTATACAGACCAACGTTTCTGAATGTCTCTCTGGAATATCATCCTGGATGGCCCTCCGCCGACTGAAACTTTACATGGCAAAACCAGAGCTCCTTATACTTCATCCCAAAACTGGCCCTACTACCTCCTTCCACATTAGTGTTGGATGTACCGTCATTCACCCAGTAGTATAAGCACACTGCCTAGGGGTCACACTCGACTCCTCTCTCACATTTGCCCCTCACATTCAAAACATATCTAAAACCTGTCGCCTTTCCTCCGCAATTGGACTGCTCGACTGCTAAAACTTTTACTCAGGCTCTCATTCTCTCCCGCCTCAATTACTGTAACTTCCTGCTGTCCGGCCTTCCTGCCTCTCACCTGTCTCCCCTACAATCTATCCTAAACGCTGCTGCCAGAATCACTCTACTATTTCCGAAATCTGTCTCAGCGTCTCCCCTGCTGAAATCCCTCTCCTGGCTTCTTATCAAATCACACATCTCGCACTCAATTCTCCTCCTCACTTTTAAAGCTTTACCCACTTCTGCTCCTACTTACATCTCATCCCTAATTTCTCGCAATGCACCATCCCGACTCTTGCGTTCTGCTCAAGGATGTCTTCTCTCTACCCCCTTTGTATCTAAAGCCCTCTCCAGCCTTAAACTTTCTCACTTTCTGCCCCGCACCTCTGGAATGCCCTTCCCCTCAATACACGACTAGCACCCTCTCCATCCACCTTTAAGACACACTTGCTTAAAAAAGCATATGAGTAACACTGTGGCTAATACTATACATGATAACAAAGCTTGGCCCCCTGCAGACGCACTTACCTGAATGCCCTCCTACTGTCTCTGTACAGTACGTTCTCCCAACCAATTAGATTGTAAGCTCCCCAGAGCAGGGACTCCTCTTCCGAAATGTTACTTTTATGTCTGAAGCATTTATTCCCATGATCTGTTATTTGTTTATTTGTTATTTATGATTGTCACGTGTATTACTAATGTGATGCGCTATGTACACTAATGGGATATAAATAAAGATATACATACATACATTTCACGAATGTGGAGCTAGTTATAGGGAAAGGGTTACAATAAAATATGTTTTCAGATGAGAGAACCGGAAAGAAAGCAACTTATATTAGGCACAAAGCAGACCCAAAGAGTAAGTAAATGAAAGACAGCATGGATTGATAAACAAGGTTGTAAGCTTATACGGAATAAAGAAAAAAGTTACAAATTGTCCTTAAAATGCATTGCAATTTGTTATGTGATCACTGATCAGTTTGACAAGCAGAAATGATTGGAAGTCAATTTACCAGTAGCAATCTCAAAACCAAGTAGTTATGCAGAAGTTATGAAGGTAATGCAAATTTGAAACATCTCCAGTGTAATAACCTTTTCCTGCAAGGCCACGGGCAACTGAATTGGATGTAAAATTGGAGTGAATCACAGGTAGAGACGTACATATACACACAGACATTTATACAACGTAGTTTTAAGCCATACACTATATATCACTGATCTTTTTCATGCTATCCCAACTTGTTAATTTTAAACCACTGTTAAGTCAGGGAAGTTGTTAAATCAATCAAAGAGAGGACTTAAGAAGATGTTATAGGATAAGTTCTCTGCAGAGACAATCATTTTTCTTTCATCACAGCCTCCTAAAATAATGTGAACTTTTTATGAAAAACTGCTTAAGTTGCAACCTGAATAATTCATGGGCATCTGTGCACACTTTTCAGGAACTTAACTGTCAAGGACCAGCACAACCATGCAACCTTGAGACTATCAGCTGGTTCCTGGGTCTTCAGACCACCATGAAAACAGTGCTGGACATAGTAAAATGCTACCACAATACAAAACAAAACCTACTGTACAAGGTAGCATGGCACCATTTAAGAACATCAACGAGGTAAGAATACTACAAGTAGGAACCCTCCCACCCCCCCAAAAAATGTGTTAAAAATAAACTTTTAATTTACAGCTATAAACCAAAATCATACACATTTATTAAAGCTATAGAACATATCCTCATGTAATAAAAAATATCTAAGCTCCTAAAACATAATTTCATCTCCAAGGGTAAGGGCATTCCTGAAATCTGAACTGTGATGCGCTGTCATGTGAAACGCATGTCAGGTTTTCAATTCTGATTATACCATGAAGGGAAGCTGCGTTTCAGGGTTATCTGTTAAAACTTACATCTCCCCTTCACCTGAAACTTCTCGAGACAAATACCAATACTCCGAGATGTCTGCAGCTAGTCACTGCCAATGCGGATGATCTTAGGGAGAAGAAATGCATCTTAAAAAGTGCTATTTTCTCGACCCAAGTACCTATGGCCTTACCATTAGAGACATTGCAAACGGCCCTACGACAACTACCTGGTTTTGCCAAAGCCCGCCCGGTAGACGTCCTCATAGACAAAGACGCTAAGTGGAACACCTTGCTAGTTGATTGTCGCCGAGATCTGGTGATTCTCGAGCCCGCCGTCCCTCAATACCTGCAGCTTCCCAACTCCCCGCCCGGCGGAAGCCCCTTTGTCTATCCACTTCGAGACCCCCCCTTGGAGGGACTGGGCGACGACTTCCCTACCCTCACCTCCGCTTCCTACCCGGCGAGTGAAGCGGGCAGCTGTCGGTCAGGATTTAGCTATCAAGGGTCTAGCGTATCAGATGAAGCTGGGTTGTGTAGTGAGATGTTGCAGAAACTCAATGACAAGGTAGGCCAGTTAACCGCCCCACCCAGTTTACCTCTATTAGTAGAAGCCCCCCAACGGGGGAAGATGGGATAGATCCCTGGAAGGAGCACACCCGGGGTGTGATGGAAGAATAGTTCTGTACAGACACCGTGAAACGTCAAAGCCTCATGGAGTGCTTGAGGCCCCCGGCGTCCACTCTGATCAGTATTCACCAAGAGCAGCATCCTGATCTGACCTCTCGGATGATGGTCGAATTCTTAACTGAAGCCTACGGCGTGACCGAGGATGATGGAGCCCTGTGGGCCAAATACTATGCCTTCAACCAAAAAGATGGAGAGGACTTATCTGCCTACATCCACCGAGTGCAAATTGCGTTAGGGCCCTTGCTCCACCATAGTATGTAACAGCCTCGCAAATGGACGAATACCTCCGCAAGCAATACATGCGGGGATCCAGTCCCAACCACCCTATTGCGAACATGATCCACGATAATCTCACTCGAGGGAGCCCCCCCTCGTTCACCAAGCTGTTACAGCAAGTCAAAGAACATGAGGCGCATCTAATGCTTCATTCTCCACAGAAAGCTAAGGTAGCCGTCAACCCCAAAAACAAAGGGGGTAATGAGAAAAAGAAGACCCCCCGGATAAACCCGGCCCCGAGCGACCGAAATACACCGGACGAACCTCGCCTCCGTACAATCACCGCACTCCGCCGAGAGATCTGTCCTGCTATAAGTGTGGGAAGAAGGGGCATATCTCCTATGATTGCCAGATGGGAGAGCCCCTTGCCCAAGAAATTCACACCTAAAGCTATGGTATGTGGTGTCTACGCAGCCAGCGGAGAGGACCCTGTCCCCAACCAAAGTGGCGAAGGTCCCAAAGACGAGAATAACTGCATGGGGCCGGTAGCCCTTATATGGGTGCTGGTAGACGGCATCTATTCCTCCGCCCTATTGGACATGGGATCTCAAGTGACCATCATATATCGAGGGTTCTATGATCAACACCACCAGAATCAGCCACTGAAGTCGGCCGAACATATCAAAGTAAGAGGGCTAAGCAATGAAGACTACCCCATCGACGGCATAGTGACGGTGTCCTTGGAAATTCAGCAGCTCAACTCCGGGAAGTCTTACCCCATGAATGTAGATGCTCTTGTGTGTCCGGAACCCAAAGACCTACCTAAATGCCCAATCATTCTGGGCACTAATGCGGACATTGTACAAGCAGTTATCAGGGCCTATCTGCAAGAAACCAATGAGTTGCCCATGTCCAGTCTCTAGCTGCAGCTTGTCCCGACGAATCCGGGTCCCCCTCCTTCAGTCTCGGAAGACTATGGGCTGTTGTTCTGCGACCGAGCGGGTCTGACCAAAATTTTGCCCGGGGAGATACAGAGGATGCCCGCCTGGTGTGCATACGCTGAACGGGTAGACACGGAGCAGCTCTTTTCCCTAGAAATCACGCCGGAAGAAGACGCCAGCAGAGGATACCGGCTCATACCCGAATTTTGGGATTGGCCAGCTGCCATCCCTCGCCGCATCTATGTGATTGTCCAGAATCTTTCCCCATTCCCCATGGCCATCGACGCGGGACAAAGAATATGGAGAATTTATCCCGTCAGCTCAGTAGATGAAGCAGTGCAAGTCAATGCTACCCAAGTGGAACGCCCCAGCGTGAGGCTGGACTTCGACTTCGGCTCGTCTGGGTTACCAGAGGAATGGAAGGAGAGACTGCGAGTCCAATTGGAAGAGAGGCGAGATGTATTCTCTACCAGAGAGATGGATGTGGGGTGCAGCCGCAGAGCCCAACACACTATTCGGGTGAGTGATACGAAGCAGTTTAAGGAACGTTCCCGCCTGCTCGCTACTAGAGACGTAGATGATGTACGGGTCGTCCTCCAAGAGATGGAAGAAGACGGGATCGTCACAGAGTAATGAAGCCCTTACGCCTCACCCATAGTGGTGGTGAGAAATAAGAATGGGACAGTGAGTGAGGATATGTGTGGATTACAGGACACTGAACAATCGGACAGTGCTGGACCAGTATAATCTTCCCCGCATAGAGGAAATCCTGAATGCCCTCCATGGAAGTAAATGGTTCAGTGTGTTGGATCTCCAGTCTGAATACTACCAGGTACCCATGAGCCCAGAGGATCAAGAGAAAATGGCGTTCATTTGTCCACTGGGGTTCTATCATTTCACTCGCATGCCCCAAGGTATATGTGGGGCCCCCACCACCTTCCAACGGCTAATGGAGAAAACCTTAGGTGACTTAAACCCCCGAGAATGCCTAGTGTATTTGGACGACATCATCGTCTTCGGGCGAACACTAGAGGAACACGAAACTCGGCTCCTGAAGGTGCTTGACCGGTTAGCTCGAGAGGGACTCAAGCTCTCTCTGGATAAATGCTGATTCTGTAGGACGTCTGTGACCTACGTGGGACACAATGTGTCTGCGGAAGGGATTGCCACTGATCCCGCTAAAAGAGAAGCCGTAGTAAGCTGGCCCCGACCCGACAATGTTGTGGAGTTGCGCTCGTTCTTGGGGTTCTGTGGGTACTACCGCAGGTTTGTGGAGGAATATTCCCGCCGGTCCAAAGCCCTCAACTGCCTCCTCAAAATATATCCCGAAGATACAGGCCGGAAGGCCACCCCTGCCCGACAACCATTCGGGGACAAATGGACCGCAGAGTGCGAGCAAGCCTTTGTGGACTTGAAGCAGAGTTTGACAGCGGCCCCAGTGTTAGCCTATGCCGACCCCAAACAACCGTATATACTATATAGAGAGAACATTAGGGTGTTGCTTCCCCAATTAACCAATGCTGCAGAGCTGGTTTCCACTTAAGTAATGAACATATGTTGCTTTATAAGAAATAACCCCCTAGTTGGAATGTGGTTTTGGCGTTGACTATAAAGGGTTGTCTGGGAGAGGTCCTGAAACCCACCCAGACCCCATACAAGTCCCGCTACTATATGACCCACAAAGCCTGGGGATGCTCCAAGAGTAATAAATGAATGAGTTAACTCACATTTGTCTTCACAGTTAATCCGGTTTTTGATTCTTGCGTGCACCAGGCTGTATGGAGGTACAGTCAGGGAAACCTCACCAGGGAGGAAAAAACAGTGGGCACGGCCGAGCAACAGATAATGGAGGCATAGAAATTCTTTTGAAAAAGCCCTCAGGGTGAAACGCGTAAGAGTTGCGGGGGGTGCCTTCCCCTCTCTCTTTTTTAAACTTCCATGATGCAATAAAGAATTTCTATGCCCAGCCCAGCCTCCGTTATCTGTTGCGTGGCCGTGCCTGCTGTTTTTTCTTCCCCGGTGAGGTTTCCCTAACCGTATATACTACATGTGGACGCTAGCCTAGGTGGATTTGGGGTGGTGTTGCATCAAAAGTATCCAGAAGGATTACGACCCGTGGCCTACATCAGTCGCAGCCTGATGGCCAGTGAGCAAAATTACCTAGTACACAAGCTCGAGTTCCTTGCCCTGAAATGGGCTGTCGTGGACAAACTTCATGATTATCTCTATGGGGTCTCGTTAGAGGTGCGTACAGACACAATCCGCTCACGTATATCATGACTTCAGCTAAACTCGATGCGGCAGGACACCGCTGGCTAGAAGCCATCTTCAACTACAACTTCACATTGAAATATAAACCGGGTCCCTTGAACGTCTAGACGACCGGGGCTGGCCGCAACCCCCGATGACGACCAATGGGAAGAAATCCCGGGACCAGGATGCGGGCCATGTGTTGCACCACCACCATAGTCAATGATCAAGTGGCCTTCTCCGAATTAAGAGTGGCCAACTCCCTAGGGTGCGTGTCCAATGCCATCCCGGAAGCATATAGGAGCCCGTTACCCCTGACACGTTACCCCTGACAAGATCATAGACACGATTCCACCAGATTTTCTCCATACTTTCTGATGTTTGGGAGGGAGGCTCGACTGCCCGTGGACATACGTCTGAGAGTCTCCACTGACGGAGTTCATAATGCCACTCACTTCAAATATGTGCAGAGGTTACAAGAGAACCTGCAACGGGCAGATCAGGAGGCAGAAAAATCTACAGAGAAACTGAACGCAGGGAACAAGAGGCGTTATGATCACAAGGTCAAACATAGAGACATTCAGCCGGGAGATGCAGTACTCCTTCACAATCTGGGAGTACCTGGGAAACATAAGTTGGCTGACCGGTGGAGAGAAGGAGTGTATGAGGTAGCGTCACAAATGCCTGGTCTTCCGGTCTATCGCATTAAGGACTCGGAGGGTTGGGTGAAGGTATGGCACAGAAATCATTTACTTCCTATCCCACAAGTGGAGGAGGGGGAGGTGGAATGGCCTGCAACCTCATTGGATGGTGAAATGACACAGGGTGAGAACGGTCCCAAGACCGACAATACAATTCATCATGAAGACCCCCAAGAGGGAACCTCTCAAAGGGGCCCTCAACAGCGAGCATCTCCCGGTGGAGCTACGGGTAAAGGGCTCAGGGAGCACATGCCCAATAGGGTGGTTCTGGAAAATTCTACATTGGACCCACAGAGTCCATGTTTTGTACCATGTAATGATCATATAGAGACTGTAATCCCCACAAGGGAAGAGGTTGAACCTCAAGACCAGGATATTCATTCTCCCGAGGGAGTGACTGAAGAGCAGTTAAGGCGAAGTCAAAGAAATGGGCAACCTCCAATGAGGATGACCTATGATCAGTTCGGGGCACTCCACTATGAGGCTCAGCAGTGGGCTCACAACCGAGTAAAGTCAGTAATCGTGATGTTCAGTGAGATGTATAATCTTATTTAGGGTGTGGAAGATGTCGTTATGTTATACATTTTTCATTATATAAATGTTGTACCAGTTCAAAGGTATCGTCCAAGCGGGAACGTTGGAATCCACAGGGGGAAAGATGTAGCCGGGCTCCCCCTCACCCGCATTTGTTGTTGTCGGGTGGGAGGGTTGCAGCAGGGCAGGGAACGCTCCGGTATATCAGAGGTTCCGCGTTATTAGGGAGCCGCCATGTTGGGAGTTGGCGCAGGCACAGAAGGTGTGGAGCAGGAGGTCGCGCATGTGCGGGCATAGCAGTCTAAGCCCGTGAAGGAGGAGTAGCTCCCATAGGGTGGAGCATAGGGAACTACGAGTCCCAGCAGCCCCCGCGGGACCATGTGACGCCAGGGGATCAATCGGGTTGTTGGGACGAAGGAAGGAAGGAGGATATAGGGTCGGAGGGTGCGCACATTGCTCAGAGATAGCGGGAGGAGGAAGAAGACGGAGCTCCAGGTGTAGGGAGGCATTCAGCCCCTACCTAGGCCTTATACCCCAGGCCCAGTTAGGCCCTGAGTCCCCGTAGTGTGGAGCAGAGATAGGGACTGGCCCTAGACAGGTTCCGGTTCCCTTATTGTGCTGTTCAGTGATCGCTTAAAGAGACAGTGTGTATCTAGCAGGAGGTCTGGGCTCAGACCCTGCTACTGTTGCTGCAGTTCGTCTGGGTGGGATCGCCCCCGACGCCTATTGCTGGAGCCACCTCGCATCTGACCCTTTGTGAAGATCCTTGGCAGGCCCGGGTACTGGAGTGCCCGGCAGGTAACCAACAAGTGCACCAACTATATCACTATTCATACAGGACATAGTGGCTGCGCAGTCACCCATACATATTCGTTATCTCACTTGAGGGTAAGGGACATATTGTGTTGGGGGTATTGGACACGGGGTGGGATCACCCGGTGGAGGAGGGGAAAGAAGCGTCCTGATATATACATATAAGCCTTTGCAGACAAGTAAAGTCATTTGGTTGTTTATATGCTGTGTGTGTGTATTTATATCTAATTGTCCTGCGAGGAACCACTCCTCCTCTGGTGGGAGCCATCGAAGGTGGAGGCGCTGCACCAAGTATAAGGTATTATCTATTATTACGCGTGCCCCAGGCTCTCCGCGGCAGAGGCTTAGGCCCTGTGAGCCTACAGGTTATACAGCATATGGTAGCGGTCTGTGTTTACTAGGAAACAGGGCTACATATACAATAGTCATGCTGGAGTTTGAAGATCACCATGGGTTAATGCAAGAAAAGTCTGACATCCATTCCCTGTGTTACACGGGAAAACAGAAAGAAAGAAAAAGGTAATAATTATTGTAAGTACAACATTCAGTAAAGGTTGCAACACTTTTGCGACACCTCTGCTCGCAATCAAGTTCATAGGAGTTAGGGTATAAAGTTTAGACTCCTTCGAAAATGATGGGCTAATGAATTTAGATTGTTTTTGTAAGGCCAGCAACCACATTCATAATTCTCAATATAACATCACATACCACATTGTAGGAAAGAAAATGCTTATGCGGTGCGGTGCGTACCTGTGATGTGGTAAACAGGAGGCCTCGAGATACTCTGCGATGGTATGAGGAGACACCAGGACAGGTTCTCTGCACTGTTCTTCAATGCTGCAGTGCCTCCAGTGCCTCCAGTGCCTCCAGGATCCTCGTGTAGCCAGGATGGTCCACATTGGCACTCATATAATCTCCCAGAAAACAGCCATAAGATAAAGTCCAACTGGGTTTTATTAATGGAATAATTAGGTTAACAACATCCATGCTTCTGGAGCAACAATCCCCATGCAAAAGGCCCTGCAGGCCCCATCCAGCTCCTTTATCCCTGATGGAACACAGGATAATATATCCTCCCACTCCGCAGGGGGGGGGGGAGACATACTCCCTGACTTCTGGCAGTGTCAGTATCTATTCCCTTGGTGTGGCTTGCAACCCTGCCCCATAACAAGGAAGGTGTGATACTGACAAGCACCACATCTGTTGCATGTGACCCAGACAGTATTTTCCCAGGGATGAAACTCTCCGGTTGTATCTAGGCCCGCCCCAGGATACAGTAATAATGCTGCAATAACAAACTAGGCCATATTAAAGACCTTATCCCTCACAGAGCCTGTTCCTAACATGAGTTATACTTTTAGGGCCCTGAAAAAGGATAGTGGACGGAGGGCTATATCTGCAATTAGGGTTGCCAGGTGGCTTCTCCAAAAATTCTGGACCCAATGTTAAAAGATGCAACCTCTCCAAAACATATAAAAATACCCCCACACGCCCCCCCCCCAATACATACAGTATAAAAATACCCTCACCACCTACAATAAATATAAAAATACCTCCACCCCCCAATACATATTAATATACTCCCACTCCCCAGACATATACAAATACCCTCATCACCCCCAATACATTTAAAAATACCCCTACCCCCAATACATATAAAAATGCCCCCTACCCCCTAATACATATAAAAACACCCCCAATACATAAAAATACCCCACACCCCAATACATACAAATCCCACCCCCAAAACATCTAAAAATACACATCATGTCTACTATAAGAATTGGACATTTAAATATCTACCCAGTGACTATCTAGCTGGAGATGATAATGATTAACAGACTGGATTATCCTTAGTTTGAGAAATTACCTGCCTATCCCTTATAATGTTATGGATCTTTAAACATGCCTGTTGCGTGGATTATATGCTTAGTTAGCTTGGAGAGGATGCAAAGATCCTGGGTAGCTTTGGAGTTATGATCTTGTGTCTCCCTGTTGACATACGTGTACTTTTGCTGCCGATATAGATCTTACCTGCACTTTACGAGCAGATTCATACTGCGCATGCGCACAAGCACGCGTAGTGCGAATACGGAAGTCAAGGCTATTATGGTGCGTGTCATGCTGACACACGGTAGTACCTACTCTTCTCCTGCAGCCCCGATTGCGATCAGCTGTCTCCTTCTTTTTGGCGCGAAATTATCCATTTTTAACAGCCCCCTGCTCTAGCCTCCTCACCACTCCAAGTTTAAGTCTCTGGACGAAAAGCCTAGGTGTGGGAATGCTAGTCAGGACCCCTGGATGACTCTCCCCATGGAGCACATGTAATTATGCTGCAGAACATTGTTGTTTTTTAATTGGAAGTATACCACCTAGAAGTACTCTCAGTAAACATTAGCAAAACAATCAATTATTATCCCTGTATGTCTTTACATATAGATAGATATACATAACATACAGGGGCAATAATAGAGCATAAAAAACAATGCATTGACATTAAAAAATCACATATAATACACCCAGTCTGTGTCCGTGAATGTATGTATAGCCATAGGTACATAATAGATACATTCACGGGCATTAAATGGGACTGAAAAAATAAAAGACAGGAATCAAAAAACAAAAAAACCTGTAAAAGTAAAAATAATACACTTTTCTTTTGTTTACTCACCATTAGATGCCTTCTCACCGAAATCCAGGCGAACTGGAAGCACTGGAACCAATTCACAGGTAACCATAAAAAAATAAACCCTTACAATCCATAATGGTGTCTTCTTTCTTTCTTTATTTGTAATCTATTTGTAATCCTTCACGTCAGTCTTCGGGTCTTCTTTTCTTCTTTGGGTCTTCTCCGTCTTCTTCCATCTTCTTCCATCTTCTTCTGCCACGCCCTTCTACTCTTCTTAGGAGGGGAGGTGTTCCCTCCTCGGCATCTGGCTTCAAAATGAGGCCACAAAGGCTTTTATAGGCCTATGACGTCACATTTTGGTCAAATGTTTCCCAAGGTCCTGATTGGGCCGTGAAAAACATGTGAATTGAAAAAAGAGAGTTGGGATGGAGTTCCCACGCTCTGATTGGCTACCGTACCATATGTCGCCAGCCATCTTTGTTCTGATGACGTCATCTTAAAGGCAATTGAAACTCAGCCTTTCTGATTGGCAGGCGTCATTGCCTTTAAATGACGTCCTCATTTTTTTTTTTTTACCATTCACATGTTTTTCACGGCCCAATCAGAACCATGGGAAACATTTGACCAAAATGTGACGTCATAGGCCTATAAAAGCCTGTGTCGCCTCATTTTGAAGCCAGATGCCGAGGGGGGAACACCTCCCCTCCTAAGAAGAGAAGAAGGGCGTGGCAGAATAAGATGGACGAAGACGGAGAGGACCCCAAAGAAGAAAAGAAGACCCCAAGACTGACGGGAAGGATTACAAATAGAAGAACCTGTGGATTGGTTCCAGTGCTTCTGGGTCGCCTGGATTTCAGTGAGTGGGCATCTAATGGTAAGTAAACAAAAGAAAAGTGTATTATTTTTACAGGTTTTTTTGATTTTTGATTCCTGTCTTTTATTTTTTTCAGTCCCATTTAATGCCCGTGAATGTATCTATTATGTACCTATGGCTATACATACATTCACGGACACAGAATGGGTGTATTCTATGTGATTTTTTTTATGTCAATGCATTGTTTTTTTATGCTCTATTATTGCCCCTGTATGTTATGTATATCTACTGTATCTATATGTAAAGACATACAGGGATAATAATTGATTGTTTTGCTAATGTTTATGTTCTTTTCATGTATGGCTAATGTATTTATCAGCTTTATTTTGACATGTAATTTGTATTTAGTTACAGGTTATTTTTAATGGCTTTTTTTCTGGTAGTTAGATTAGAATGATGGTGGTTACTTTCAAATAGAATTCTTTTGGCAATGGTTTGGCTTTAGGAATTGAATAGGGAATTGTATAATTGATTTGTATTGTATTGTAATTGTTTGAGGAAATTGATTAATTGATTGATGCTAATTGTATTGATGTTGCTTAGTTTATAATTGATTTTCATGTTGGCATTGCTGGTTAGGGGACATTGTTCATATTGTATTTGATTATTGCATATATTTTGCATAGTGTTACATGATGCACAGATTAATTGCATCATGTACACACTCAATGCAATTGTGTGACATTTCATATACATTTGTGTAGCTGCTGGTTTGTTGTTTTATATTTACAATTGCTGCTGGATTTATTGTAACATGCAATGTGGTGATTTTAAGATTAAGAATTCCTGTTTTGATTTGTGCATGTTTTATGTGTTTCATAATGGGCAAATAATCTATTATCTATATCTGGATAATAGTTATTGTGCACATTATTGTACTGTATGTGTTGGGGGTGGGGGGGTTGTTATTGATGTATTTAATGTATAGGTCCGGTTTATTTTTTTTACATACAGGGTTGGTTCCTTTTGGTTTGCAGGGGACCTCTGGAGACTACCTGCGGTATCCTCGGGCTTCTCACGGGTACCAGGCTGGTGGGTCCATTGGGGACACCTGCGGGGAAGAACCGGTGGCCCCACATCTGTGGGGGCACCGCGGACCCATAGGGACCACCCGTGGGTCCCCAGACCCCCGTGGGAACCACCCAAGGCCCCTCAGACACCTGTGGGTCTGACCCAGGGCCCCCAAGACATCCGCAGGCCTACCGTGGGGACCCCATTGTGGCCCACGGTGACCCGTGGAGACCACCTGGTGGAACATGGTGCCTGGTGGGACCCACCAATAGGCCTCCAGATCCTGTGTGAATCATGATGCTGGTAATCTGTAGGTCTGTGAGGTGACCTGTTAGGCCCACCAGGGACTCCCGTGGGCCTGGGGTATGAACCCTGTATGTAATATAATCAATCATGTATTTATGGGGGGGCACAGGGGGTGGGTTATGTATTTAATAAATAGAAGGATGTTTATTGTGGGGCTGTGTATTGTTTTTATTGTGGGTACTGGGGGTGGAGGTAGGGGGTATTGGCTCCAAGGTTATGTGGGTAGGCCTCCCGGCTGGGTAGTGGGTGAGGGTGATTAGGCCTCACGGGTATGGGGGGTTAGTGGGGGAGGGTATGTAGGCCTCCCAAGTGGTGGGTGAGAGTGGGTTAACCCCTTAATCACTGTAGCGGTTAATAACCGCTATGGTGATTAAGTGGTTAGGGGACATTACATTGGATGTTTTTATTCTTGTGTATGTTTTGCAGCATCGGAGGGGGCATGGGCAGGATGAAGATGAGGATGAAGACGGCCTTCATCGTGGGTGCCTGTAAAAGGTAAGTGTAATATATATTGACTGTATTTATTGTAATTTATATGTATTTAAAATGGGCAAATGCATTATTATCCATATGTGGATAATAGTTTTTTTGACCATTACAGTACTGTATGTGTTAGGGGGCGGGGGGATGTGTGTTGTATATTGCTATGTTTATTGGGGGCAATTGTCCCCAATAAACATGCTAATGTGCCTTAACCCGTTCATTGCCTTAGCAGATAGCCACTAAGGTAATGAAGCTGCTTTCATGTATTTTTAATAATAGTGTGCGGGAGCAGGGGGTCCCCTGAGCTGAACCGCATTGATTTTTGCCTCAGGGCCCCGTGCTTCCCGAGTTATAGGCCCCGGTTTGGGGCATCGGATGCCAGTGTCGTCTCCATCTTTATAGAGCCCACGTCGCGTCTTGGACACTATAAAGATGGCGGCGACACTGGCACCTGTGCCCCATACCGGGGCCTGTAACATGGGAAGCAGGGGGTCTCTGAGGCAGAAATCAATGCGGTTAAGCTCAGGAGACCCCCTGCTTCCACACACTATTATTAAAATGTACATTAATGCAGCTTCATTACCATAGCGGGTAGCCGCTACGGTAATGAATTATTGTTTATTGTTATGTGTGTTTTAACACTGGTGTAGATGTGCAGGGGGTCTCCTGAGCTGAACCGCATTGGTTTCAGCCTCGGGGACCCCCTACATTAGGAGATACAAGCCCCTTTATGGGGTGACGGTATCTCCTGCAGAATTTAAATGTCCCGGTCACGTGACGCGGAAGCTTGAAAGTGCAGGGGATACCGGCACCCCATAATGGGGCCTATATCTCCTGAAGTAGGGGGTCCTCAGACCTGAAACCAATGCGGTTCAGCTCAGGAGACCCCCTGCTCATGTACACTATAATTAAAATATATTTATTTAGTGTACGATCGCCTGTAACAGTCTTGCATGAAGATTCAGAATCTCCATGCAAATGTTACAAGCGGCTTTTTTTCCTATCAGCTAGCATACGTAAAGGTTAAGAACGCTAGCAGGGGGGAAAAAAGCAACACGTACACTGTGGGTGTTTTGAGCTATTTTTGAACAGGTACGTTAAAAAATGGGTTCAAGGCCTTAGTAAATCGCGTCCCCGGGCTCACTTTTTAACGAACCTGCTTTTTTGGAAAATCAGAACGCAAAGCCATTGAGCTTAGTGCATAGCCCTAGAGTGAGGGAGAGGCCGGGACCTTACAGAAACTGCTTTGTCCAGACACCGTTACCCGCAGCCAACGGAACGCTCGTCCTGGCTCTGCCACCGCACATTCAGAGAGGTAATAACGGACATATAAATGTCTGGTATTACCTCTCATTTTTAACTGGACGCAGGGGCAAAATACAGGTCTGTCCGGTTCAAAACCGGAGACCTGGCAAACCTATGTGCAATATTCATAATCCCTTTCTCTGAGTACTGTTAAAGCTATATTGCACACATAATTTTGGGAAAGCCAGCTATGCCATAGAAACCATGTTTCAGTTCCTGTGCCATGTTGTCCTCTCACTAGGTAAATATAGTTAACCCGCTACGTACAGTATATGTCTTTTCAGGGTAAACAGAGATCGCTGGAACAAATGTGAATAAGTTGGGTGCGCATTTCACAGTGTTACGCCGGTGCTGCCCGCAGATCAGACCCGTCCCCTGAGCTGAATTGGGAAGTGGTAATACACGCACCCGCAGCAAAGGGAGCATGTCCGGAGTGTGGTATGAAGCGTTGCAAGGCCAGGTGTAGTAAGGTAGACAATACTTGCCGGTACCGGTTGTAGAGATAGAGTGATGAATGCCTTGCCGAGGTCAGGGAGTGGAGAGTGGAGATAGGTCATAGTCCAAGCCGTGTTCAAGGGGTTACCAGAGTGAGTGTTGTCCAAGGGGTGCCGAGATCGAGAGCCAGAGGGGGTAGTCGTACGAGCTGCATCAGAACCTGTGAAAACACAGAGAGAATCCAGAAGTACTTCTATACAGAGACTATGTCGAGCAAAGACTGAGAGCAGAGAGGAGCTAGATAAAGCAGGAAGGTCCAATTAGGAACGGAGGCGGGACAGGAAGAGCTACAGGGAGACACTGCAGATTGGTGCAGGCATAACAGGCCAGGTGAGTCTTGTTAGTAACCTGAGTATGCCCGTGCAGTGTGCGGGGGCGGAGCCTGAGGTCCGGGGGATGGGAATAAGGGTGTGCAGACTGAGCGTGCTCTGTAACTCGTGTACGCGTATGAACCGAGCCAGTGGATGGTGCAGGTATGCGTGCAGGAGGGCGTGGGCGCGCCCGGCGCTGAGCAGAGGAATCGCCGAGGTGAGTGATCCCGCGACGGCGGCAGGGGCGAGAAGCCGTGGAGGCCGGTAAGGCAGGATTGTTTTGTGTGTCCAGGGGCTCACTGCGGGGAGGTAGTGCTCTGTGTGGGGAGCGAGGAGAATGCCGATTCCTGACAGTACCCCCCTCTTCAGGAACGGCCTCAGGATGGTCCAAGAATGGTTTCTCTGGAAAATTTTTCCTGAAGGACTTAAGAAGGGCCGGGGCATGAATGTCCTTTGAAGGAACCCAGGATCTCTCTTCAGGGCCAAAGCCCTTCCACTGCACCAAGAACTGGAGCTGACCCCTGGAAAGGCGAGAATCCAAAAGAGAGTGAACTTCGTATTCCTCGTTATTTTGTACAGTAATGGGATCCGGTTTACGAGTCTGATCCAGAAAGAAGTGACTGGAGATAAATGGTTTTAAGAGGGACACATGAAAGACATTGGGAATCTTCATACTGGGTGGTAGTTGGAGCCGGAATGCCACGGGATTGATTTGTTCACAAATAGGGAAGGGACCCAGGAACTTAGGTGCCAGTTTAGGAGATGGTACCTTGAGGTGGATATTCCTAGAGGATAGCCATACCAAATCCCCTGGTTTGTAACCGGGCGCCGAACGACGACGATGATCGGCCTGTAGTTTCGATCTGCGGGAGGAGTTGAGAAGGGTAGACTGAATCCTGGACCATGCGGTTTGTAGGGAAGAAATGCGTTCATCTACGGCTGGTACTCCAGAAGGAATGTTGGGGATGGGAAGACAGGGAGGGTGGAACCTATAATTTATAAAGAAGGGTGACTCCCGGGTGGACTCGTTTTTTGCAGAATTGACGGCATACTCTGCCCAAGAGAGGAGTTGAGCCCAATCATCCTGGAAATCGGATATAAAACATCTCAGGTACTTCTCCAGGGATTGATTGACTCTCTCCATTTGTCCTTTGGACTGAGGATGAGAGGCGGAAGAGAAAGAAGAAGAGATGCCCAATCTCTTCGTGAAAGCTCTCCAAAATTTGGATACGAACTGAGAACCTCTGTCAGAAACAATGGACGAAGGGATCCCATGAATCCAGAAAATCTGCTCCGTAAAGATATCAGCAAGGGCGGGGGAGGTGGGTAATCCTTTAAGTTGAATGAAATGGGACATCTTCGAGAACCTGTCCACGACCACCAAGATAGTGTTCATTCCTCTGGACCTGGGCAACTCCACGATGAAGTCCATCGAAATGTGGGACCAGGGGCGGTCGGGAACTGGAAGGGGTAACCGAAAACCCTGAGGCTTTTGACGGAGAGTCTTGTTTTGAGCGCACGTGGGGCATGCGCGGGTAAACTCCAGAATATCTTGAGACATCCTTGGCCACCAGAAATTCCGACGAATGAGATCAGTAGTCTTCTTAAAACCTGGATGACCTGCAGATTTAGAGGAGTAACCCCAAGACAGGACCTCTGGAACAAATTAAGATGGTACAAAGAGTTTGTTGTCGGGAACGACCAAGTCCTTGGGAATGCGTCTCTGGGAGTGCAAAATCTTGTCAAGATTCTTGAAAGAAGACGTGGCGAGAATCCTCTCTTGTGGAAGGATAGTCTCCAAAGATTCCTCTGGCCTCTCTTCAGAAGAATGTATTCGGGAGAGTGTGTCTGCCTTTACGTTCTTGGTCTCGGGGATATAGGAAAGGTGAAAATCGAATCGAGAAAAAAAAAGAGCCCAACGAGCCTGTCGTGGACAATTGCGTCGAGCGTTCTCTATGTAAAGAAGGTTCTTGTGGTCCGTGAGAATAGTAAACGGCTCTTTCGACCCCTCTAGCAGGTGTCTCCACTCTTGAAGAGCCATCTTCACGGCCAGAAGTTCCCTGTTACGCACGTCATAGTTCCTCTCGGCAGACGAGAATTTCTTGGAAAAATATGCACTTGGATGGAACTTATCTTGTTGCGTGGGTCTCTGGGAAAGAACGGCACCAGCGCCGCAATCAGAAGCGTTGATCTCCAGGACGAAGGGAAGTTCGATGTTGGGATGACGGAGAATAGGTGCAGATATAAAGGCACGGCCGCGCAACAAAAATGGCAAAGGCTGCGGGGGTTTTATCCCTTCTCTCTTTTTTAAAAATCCATGTTGAAATAAAGCCTTTTTTGTAGCACAGTCCAGCCTTTGCCATTTTTGTTGCGCGGCCGTGCCTGCTGTCTCACTCTCCTCTCCGGCGGGGGTGATTTCTCCTATTACTGATCCTAGTTTTTTTTAAGAAACCTTAGGTGCATGCCATTAGAGCCAGGTGCTTTTTTACCTTAATTTTATCAAGGCGTCTGTGCACTTCTTCCTCGGTTAACCAAATGGTAGTTAATGTTGGGATTGCGGCTTCCACCTGTATCCATATTTTTGCATTTAACTCCTCCTTTGTACAGTGTATGTACAGTATAGAAGAAAATAATTTATGTAATGCCCCCGCCTTCTCCTTCACTTCAATAACTTTCCTGCCCATCTCACATTGATAGCATCCTACAGTATATTCTTGTTCTACAATCTTTTTGCTAATAATGCACTAGAAGATATATTAAACCATAATAAAAACTATTTATTTAGCCACATTGGTTTAGACTTGTTCCTCTTATATTTATACTCAAAGGTATGCACTGATAAGTGCACTTATCTAACAATGTTTTTTTTTAAAGAATAAATATTCATCTTCCATATTTTTTCATGTAAAATCAAAAATTATTCCCAGTAGAATATTTCTTAGTTTGCTAAAATCTGCCTTTCTAAAATGAAGAATCGTTGTTGATCCCTACAGTATATTATGTTTTCTGAGAATGTATTTTTACATGTGACCAGCACTATTTCCCTAATGTTCCCTGAATGTATTATTTGTTATTTTTTCTACGTTGTTTTATTTAACCAAGTGCAGTAATGCCCCCTTCCTTGCTAGTTCCTCAATAATTTGAGTCATGTAATTGTCTTTCAGTACACTTATAAACCTATTTCCTTTAGTTGTACAACTAAAATCATTGCTACAGTCCAGATTATTAAAATTGCCCATTATTAAAAAAATTACCTTGTTTTGCTTCCTGCTCCATTTACAAAAGTTGTTTTGCTTCCTCAATCTCATAGATATTTGTTAGATTATAGTCTGTCATTTTTTGGCACTTTTACTTTCATTGCATTAAAAAAGTCTCTATATTTTCATCATTCCCTTCATGAATATCTTCCTTTCTAATAGAAAACGAAAGAGTCAAGGCTGAGCACTGCAAAAATCGGGCTGGAGGCTTGGTTAAAAATAGGCTGAAGCCTGAACACAAACAACAGGACAAAAAAAAGGGGACGCTGACGCGTTTCCGGTCGAAAGGCACTTTATCACATTCTTCCCTCTTGGACTTTATGTGACATTATCTTTCTACATACCACATTTCATGGTGCCACGTGACACACACAGCGGATTTACTTTATTTTCTGTCCTTTATATACAATTCATTGGATTTAAGCTACATTTACACACCACACATCTAGGATTTTAGCAGCACACCGTTAGGACGTAGTTTCTATTTTTTCTTCCATTCTAATAGGTTCCCTTTTAACATATAAACATACTCCACCGCCTATTCTATTTGCTTTATCCCTCCAAAAGGGAATACTCCTCTAAAATTAACTGTTTTAGCAATATACAGTAGGAAATCAAAGTGAATACCACGGGCTAGGCCAAAAAATGTCCCCATGACCTTTTTTGTAACCCCTTGGAAGTCATAGTGCATTGTGCATGCCTTCATGGTTACTAGGGTAACCAAGAGGATAATGCAAACACCCTAACTATCCTACTAACAATTGCATCTCATAGTGGTACAACCTCTGTGGCATACAATCGAACCTGGGGAGCCTAACCTCCCTCCCCGAGGGACCGACTCCAATAAGCCACCCCAACCCCAAACAAACCACCCCCCCTACAGTGATTGGCAACCAATCATTTTGTAATTCATTCCTTTTGAGATTACATATCATCAAAAAAATGGAAAGCAATCACATGGTGCAGGTTGTTTCATGTGCCATGTGATTCCCTGATTCCCTAAATGTGAGGGGACTACATGACATACCAACCAATACGATTGGTGGTGTACCAAGAGACTGGCCTTCTATGACATCACAGGCCTTGTACAGTATATGGTTTTGGATGTCTTAGAAAACCGTAAAAGAGGAAGAGGCAACATCCTGCCTGAAGAAAGAATACAGCTTTACTAAAAAGAAGAAATACTCACCAGATACTGCTCTTCTATCAATAGAGGATCCAGGGCTTCAGGTCAAGTTCTTAATCCAACATCCTATGGCTAGGATGGAAATGTATTCAAAAGAGGCCAATTAGCCCTGGATTTATTTTTCCTGATTATTTGTTTTTGTTTATTTTGTGCCATCGGGCTTGGATTATTTGTTACTGTTTTTTTTTTTTTTACTTTTCTCAATAGACTTTGAATTTTTTTTAAATATTTTTTAATTTGCCATCAGGCTTCGATTGTTTTTATTGTATGTTTGAGCATAGGCCCTGCATTGACTTATCTCCAGGTTCCCCTGATGATGAGGAAGACAGAGCTGGGGTAAGAAACACATTAATTTATGTAGTGCAACATTAATTGCCAATGGGGCAATCTAAGCCATAATGAGGGGTTTGAGTTTTTATATAATATGCTTGTTTATTTGTCAGGTATTTATTTTTACTGTATTTGTGTAATGCCTTTCAAAAGGTGAAAGCCCTATCAGCTACATTTGGATAATAAGTCTTTCACCCATTACGGTAGGGGACTGTTTTTTTGAGGTTCCGTTTGTTTTGCATAAAATGAGCTTTGATGATACCTGTTAAATACAGGGGAAATAAGGGGCGTTGTCTATTTAGGTAATGTCACGTGGGTAGGCCAGATTTTACGGAGCTTTGAGTATCTCTCTAATTGTTTTTTTCCCCCAAATTGTATTCTTTGAAAAATGTTTTGCCAAGCCTTAAAGCTCTAATAATGTCACAAAATTATCCTTATAGGTTTCAGCAAAATATCACTCTACAGTGGCCAATACAGTGTGTGCCCTATTTATATACTTAGCGTTAAGTAGATCTAGGGATTTTAGAGAATTTCACAAATTAGCACAATAAATTAAAATTGCTAATGCACATTGACCTAATGCTCAGTGAACCACTGGTTAACACTAACTCACCTGTGGTTATTTTGAGTCTCAATAAAGACACATTTTGTATGGTTTGTGACCTCATGAGAAGGTTTCTCACATCTCTAATTATTACAGCTAATTACAAAATAGAGGTTTTTTTTTCTACTGTATACCCTACTTACTTTGTTTAAATTATACTTTCTCCTATTTTGTAAATTCTCTGTTTTTCTTTTTTTCCATTGATATTTCCAAACAGTTGTTATACATCATTCCTTGTACATACATCTTTTATGTGTTACATAAAAAAATATACAAATTGTGACTTGTGCGTTGGTTTTCATTCTACAGGCATGTTGTATTATTTAGGTATTATATGCTTATGTGATGCTAATGTTTTACACATTTTCAATTTTTGTTTATCTACTATATATTTCTTTAGCATTAATATAGTTTGTTCCCCTGCCTCGTTTCGACCACCTATATTTCTATACTCTCTTTATTGGTATCAGAGATTTCCAACATATACTTTATAATACCTTGTTTCATTGACACATATATCATGTATATGATAACGAACCAACTTTAATTGTGATATGCAATAATTAACAAAACTGATGTACCTAAATAATAATAATAATAATAATAATAAAAAAATAAAATTAATAATAATAATAATAATAAATAAAATAATACTGTCCAGTATCCACAATCCAGATTGCTGAAATTAATATTTGCATTGACATTATACTGTACAAAAACTTCATTCCGTTATTATTTTTTCCTTATCTAATTTGAGAAAATGCCATTTTAGTGTCAATTTACGAGAACATTTTTGTAAATCTATACATAACTCAAACAAGTTTGACACCTGGTTGACTGACAATTCGTCAGAGGATAGATTGTATATCTCCCTTTGATTTAACGTCTGTAAGTCATCATGAATCTTTTGAGTGGTGGATTCCCTACTTCCTCATTTTCGTCTCTTCCCCAACTTCATTTTCCCCCCAATCTTGATGATGGATTTTGATCTCTATTCCTGTCTGTCGGTGGATAATCTCTCCCTCGTTCCGCCCCTGAACGCGAAGGAGGAGGGGCGTCGGATGATGGGGAGCGAAAATCCTGACCTGACTGTGTCTGAGACAACACTTCAAATCTGTTAGACCATCCATTTTTTGAGTCTTTTTTATTCTTTTTTTGTTCTCTTTATCAGGTTTATACTTTTTATTGTTTGTATGGTCACTTTCCTCTCTAGTGGATTGTTTATGATATTCTTTACTATTAGAATCTTTTTCCCATTCAAAGTGATTGAAACTATGTTCCTGAGTTTTATCCTTACGTATTTCTGTTGTATCTGACTTTTCACTAGGAGATTTGTGATTATCCTGTTGTTTTCTAAAACCGCTATTTGACATACATCTATCGTGTCTCACTGTCGTGACTTCACGTCTATTCTAATTTCTTTGTCTTTTATTTTATATTGTAATCCGTTTTATCCCTCAATAGCTTTTTTTTGCTTTATTTCAATAATTCCCTGTTCATACTTTTCATCCAACTCTTTTAATTTTGTTTCCCCCTCTTTATGTTCTGTCATAATGAACAATTGCAAATCATTAATTTCTTTTTTCAATTACTCAATATCTCTATTTCTCTCTTGGATCAATAATCGCATAAGTTGGAAGGAACAATTATCTTGTATCCGATGCCATTCCTGGACAAATTCCTTTTTTATACCATAAGAAGATTCTCTGACTATCCTAATTCCTCTAGGAATTATTTCTGTTATTAAATAATTTTCTATACTGACCATACAGTATCTCACCATGCTCGAGTTTCAGCATTAAACAATCTTGCTAATTGTATAAATAAAGTAGGAAGATCTATATTTCCAATTTCAGAAGAGGAATCAAGATCTTCGTTAAATACTGTTTGATCAAATCTATTCTTTTTTTTGTCTATCTTGTAGAAATAGATAGTGTTCCTCTTCCTGAGCCATATTACAATACAATCTATTCTATGATTAAATAAAAAAGGTAAATAACCTAATTAGTAAAAAATTAAAGGAATCTATTAGGTACTGTACCACTGGATGAAACCTTTCATTGACAAACAACCAGAAAATTTACCAATGCTCTATTAATAGTCCCAATAATTGATGATGAAGAAGGTTAAAGTGCTCGATCTTCAAAAAGCTGGGTTCCTCAGCTCTTCAAGGTTCTACAAGGGAACCTCCAAATACATACAAATTTAAAAGAAGACAAGCACAACCTTCTTTAAAAAGTTCACTATTCTTACTTACAGGTAAAATAATTGAAGTGCAGCGACAGAGGATTACAAGGATTGGTAATGATATATTAACCACAGTAATGGACACTGTCCCATCCCAGTGAATGTCCATTGAACACAACACATATGCACCGGTATATTATGGGGCACGCAGTGATGTCCAGATGTCTCTTCGGGGTGCTAGCTAATCAGGGGCAGCCGGTTGGGATCCGCATGTCATGAACGCTTACAATCTCCACGGACCGCCCCCTTAAACTACCCCCCAGTATTACCATCCATGACCTTCATATACCAACATATACATATATGTATGAGAGCCTGACAGTAGAAGGGGAATTGATACTGGAAGACCACATCATAGACTTTGAGAGAGAGAGAGAGAGAGTTTTAAAGAGCCCAGCTGAATTCAGAAAATTACCAGTGCCACCTGCCATCTGTGCTAGGGCCAATCACTACCCCATCTGTACCTGTACAGTCCCACCACCACATGAACCTTGCAGGCTAACATGTTTCAAATGCGGTCAAACAATGATTTCTACTCAGGGAGGTGGAGGGACATGTGGATGGATGAATGGTTATGATAAGGAAGATGAGAAAGAAAGGAAGCAGACCATGTGTGTCCCTCTCTGATATTTACCTGGGGAATGATACTTAATACTTGGTCATCTATTATTACACCTCTTCCCTCAGTCACACTCTCACTCCCAATTACTATTTTCTTGCAGAATATAAACTCTATTTGAGACATTGCCCTGAGGTAAGGCATTAGTGGTCTCCAACTCTCAGTCTATGGAACTGCCTTTGTACTCACTCCCAGTCCCTACTATGATGGTGGTATTACTACTGTGGGTGGAGGTGGGGATGATGGGGAATGTGGAGATGGTGTTGATTCAGGAAGAGGACAACAGTCTGTATTAGTACCCCAAGATTACTCCTAATTATGATGGTGGTGGCTCACAAGGTGGTGATAGAGGTGGAAATGTCCTGTGATGATGGCTCAGGTGCCTGTGCCGAGCGGTGGTTGCCTTCCATCTCCTATTAATAGTGACACTAAATATAGTACAGTGGACCTTTTCTGAACCAGACACAAGTACCTGGGGTGGCAGACAAAAAGAGGTCCAAACCCAGGAGGATGATGGGACCCCCTTATTATGGGGATCCCGTCCAGACACTGATCTCCTATCTCCCATCATCCTCCTCATCATTCTCATCCCCACTAGTACCATGAGCAATAGCAACTCTCCTCAGTAGTAGCCTGACCTTGCACCCCCTCCCTCAACTGCCCTTGCTTTCCTCCTCCTCAACTGGCACAATATTGGGAGAGCAGCAGCAGCAGCAGCAGCAGCAGCAGCAGCAATTTAACCAGTACCACCATTCTTAGTCACACACATAATGGTGGACACTACCTCGCTCTAAGTCCCTGATGGCAGCAGCAGTGGGACTGATATGCTGATATATTTGCAGAATCAAATCTTGATTAAGGAAATCTAAAACCTGGAGATCACTTCATTATTTTCCTTTTCTTGTACTCATCAACTTGATGAGGAGGATGAGTTATTTCATTTGTGGAATGTATCAATAGGTGTGACTTTGTCATCATCATTGTTTTATTGTTTATTTTTAATGTATTTATTTATTTATCTATATATTTTAATAATGAATTGCCTAAATTATTAATGCATGCATTTATTTGATACACATCTAGATGCAAGTACTGATTGCTTAGTTCATAGCAATATGTATTTATATATTATTTAAACAGTTACTGGTTTGGTTAAAGGGTCTGCTAGAACAGATTAACAAGTCTGTGCTTGACTGGTGAAGTCTTAGAATCAAGTCAGTATACAATGTACAGTAGCTTTTCTATATGTTGTGTGCAGATTAATGTAATTAAATAGTGGTTAGTTCATCTGTGTTAAAGATCAATGGGGGGTTTCTTACTGTTATTACTTGGCTATTCATCACTTAGGTTGATAGTAAAAAGAAGAAAGAGATAATTGTGTTTATGTACAGAAATGCAGATCAGCATATTTTAGGTTCTAAAAAATTATTAAGTACAAATTATTATTTTAATAATCCCAACAGAGGTTGATGAGAAATGCAAAGGAGGAATTTGCATTTCAAATGTTTCGTATACAGTAGATGTGAACTAATAGCTTTGGGACTGATATAAGCTTTTTAAATAATGGAATAAATATAATTTTTTTGTTTACTATAAGGATATTTCTCACTATCAAATCATGGATTCTATGGAGCTGGACTTAAATGTAGGGGATATTCATTATCATAGCTTCATGTAGCTTCATCCTTTTAAATGCCATTAACCTCCAAAATAATTTACGTATCTATACTTTGCGAACCACTCAGTATAACAAAGATGTGATATCAATGGAGAAGAATCACAATCCCACCACTGAAATAATGGTTAATGAATCACAAATTAGTAACAGTAAATCAATGCTTAAATGATTATCCCACATTTAAAAACAAGGCTTAAAAGACTAGAAGCTTCATAAAAGCTGAAATGCAGGAGATTGTTTATGCAAATTGTGGGAGTCGGGCACACTCAGTGAATACATGAATCAAACATTTCAGAACGTTACATTTTGGAGAGGCTTTTTATAAGGAAATACTTTCTGAACATGTTTATACTGTAGCACAGTAAACCACACTTATAGCTAACAATTATAATGTTTAATATGAAATAACCAGTGGTCCAATAAGAAAAACATTTTTAAAAAGAAATCCTGAAATCACAACTTGTTCTTCCATAAATATTGTTAATCTTACGAATCTAAATAAATATAATATATTTAAGAAATACAAAAAAACTATTACTTTGTGAATCAAGAAGAGTATTATTGAGTTAAAAGCCCAAGGACATGTAACCTATGCTTTATATTAGGTTCAGCACTAAGGAAATATGAGAACAGAGGTTTGCATCCTCTTGGGTCTTTATTGACAGCACAACTCAGACCAATTTATTTGATTTGTAACGTCTAAAAAACTCCAGAGGTCATGCACAGACGATGAGAGCTTGGTCTGACCTGGCAAGGTTGAAAAGCAGAGATACCTTGCAATGAGTTATTGTAGTTCTACTTGATTAGATTATTAAAGCTCACAATATTTCACTTTGTAGGATAATATCTACATAAATATTTACTGTTTAATGTGTTCTTATTTTTCTTTATTGCATTGGTGCAACAAAATGTTTGAACAAACGCAGTCCTAGTTGTATTATAATTATACTAAACTCCCACTTATTGTATCCATGTATTTAATACATACTGTAAGAGTTCAAATGTTAAATATTGGCAAAAATGCATAGCTTCCCAATTTATGTACAGTTGTGTGAAAAAGAAAGTATACCCTCTTTGAATTCTATGGTTTTACATATCATGACAGAATAACAATCAACTGTTCCTCAGCAGGTCTTAAAATTAGGTTAATACAACCTCAGATGAACAACAACACATTACATATTACACCGTGTCATGATTTATTTAACAAAAATAAAGCCAAAATGGAGAAGCTATGTGTGAAAAACTAAGTACACCCTTACAGCTTCCATAGGAATTAAGATGCTAAGTAGCAGATAGATGCTGCTAATCAAATGCCCTTTATTAATTGATCATCAGCAAGTGTGACCACCTCTATAAAAGCCAACGTTTTAGCAGTTTGCTGGTCTGGAGCATTCAGGTGTGTGTTAACACAATGCCAAGGTGAAAAGACATCAGCAATGATCTTAGAGAAGCATTTTTTGCTGCCCATCAATCTGGGAAGGGTTATAAGGCCATTTCCAAACAATTTAAAGTCCATCATTCTATAGTGAGAAAGATTATTCAAAAGTGGAAAACATTCAAGACAGTTTCCAATCTTCCCAGGAGTGGACATCCCAGCAAATTCACCCCAAGGTCAGACCGTGCAATGCTCAGAGAAATTGTAAAAAACCCTAGAGTTACATCGCAGACTCTACAGGCCTCAGTTAGCATGTTAAATGTTAAAGTTCATGACAGTACAATTAGAAAAAACTGAATAAGTATGGTTTGTTTGGAAGGGTTGCCAGGAAAAAACCTCTTCTCTCTAAAAAGTACATGGCAGCACGGCTTAGGTTTGCAAAATTGCATCTGAACAAACCACAAGACTTCTGGAACAATGTCCTTTGAACAGACGAGACCAAAGTGGAGATGTTTGGCCATAATGCAAAGCACCACGTTTGGTGAAAACCAAACACAGCATATCATCACAAACACCTAATACCAACTGTCAAGCACGGTGGTGGAGGGGTGATGATTTGGGCTTGTTTTGCAGCCACAGGACCTGGTAACCTTGCAGTCATTGAGTCGACCATGAACTCCTCTGTATACCAAAGTATTCTAGAGTCAAATGTGAGGCCATCTGTCCGACAGCTAAAGCTTGGCCGAAATTGGGTCCTGCAACAGGACAATGATCCCAAGCAAACAGCAAATCTACAACAGAATAGCTGAAAAAGAAAAGAATCAAGGTGTTGCAATGGCCCAGTCAAAGTCCAGACCTCAACCCGATTGAAAAGCTGTGGCGGACATTAAGAGAGCTGTGCATAAACACATGCCCACAAACCTCAATGAACTAAAACAACGTTGTAAAGAAGAGTGGGCCAAAATTCCTTCACAACGATGTGACAGACTGATAAAGTCATACAGCAAATGATTACTTCAAGTTATTGCTGCTAAAGGTGGTTCTACAAGCTATTGAATCATAAGGTATACTTAGTTTTTCACACATGGCTTCTCCATTTTGGCTTTATTTTTGCTAAATAAATCATGACACAGTGTAATATGTCATGTGTTGTTGTTCATCTGAGGTTGTATTTACCTAATTTTAAGACCTACTAAGGAACAGATGATTGTTATTATGTCCTGTGTTATTATGTCCTGATATGTAAAACCATAGAATTCAAAGAGGGTGTACTTTCTTTTTCACACAACTGTATGCCGTGTACACTGGCGACACACTTTATTCGAGCTCAGCTAGTCCCACGAATTCGGGTATACCCGGGTGTATTGAGGTTTGTGACTGTTTTCTGCCCGAGTGCATTGAGGTATTTTCCAGGCAGGGATTGAAGCATTTTATTCCCGCTGGCTGCAATACTGCACCGTAATAGATATATATATACTGCATTACAATTCATGAATTTATGCCATCTGGGAACACGCGACATTGCAGCCTATTAATCCTAATCATATCATTTAACAGATCAGCCGCCGTCAGCCAGGCATGAACCCAGGCTGAGGCAAACGCAATGGGGCTTGTCAAGGTGAGGAGCGGCGCATTCCAGGAATCTGCAGGTATACTGGGTATTTGCTCGAATAAGTGTGTCGGTGCAGTATTAGGTAGAAGGTATTTTCTCCATTGATAACAGTTATGCATTAATTTAGGATTACTGAAATATTTGGTTTCATTTTCTTCTATTCCTGGTTCTTAGAAAACTACTGCTCTTGTAAAAATACGAACGACCATGACTTGTTTATGAAAGAAGAGAAACATCAAATAACATTGTCGTTTTGTAAGACGAATTTTTTTATATATATATATACATATATATATAATTATATATATATCTATATGATAATATATATATTTCACATATATCCACTATATATACTGGTAATATATACGTAATACATATATATATATATCTCTATGATAATATAATCTACTATATCATCTATCATATCTCTCTTCTCTCTCTCCTCTCTATCTTTCTCTCTCTCTCTATCTCTCAACTACTCTCTCTCATCTCTCTCTCTCTCTCTCGCTCTCGTCTCTATTCTCTTTGTTCATACCTCCCCCCCCGTCCTCTTTTGGTCCCCCTCCCTCTCCGCTTTCCACATCCTCGCCTAAAGTGAAACATAACAAATGGCATATCAGAAAAAATATCTATATTTTAACCAAAACTGGATCATTAAAATGTTTATGTAATTAAAATAATTCCACTAATTGCTGATTTTCTGTGTTAATCATTTTGAACTTCAGATACGTTGAAATATCAGCTAATTCATACAATTCAAATTATTGGATGTTTGCATTTACTCTTTTTTTTATTCTTGTTTATACTGTTTGATTAAATAACCTCGATAAAACTCATTTTTTTCTTCTTAAGCAACATTCCAGTTACAACAAATATCTTGTTATAAACACAAACTGTTTGATTCGGAAGTACAGTTTTATGAGACTTTGATTTTAGTGATTTGTCAGGATCCAAATTGCTTTCAGATAATATATTGCCAGGTGTAGAGAGAAACTATTTAATCTTTCTGCAGTCTAAGGCTAAAACTCATCGCACTTGTTTCATGACAAAATACATCACTACAAAAAAAAATAGAAAGAAAAAAAAAATTGACAATGTTTTCATTATTGGATTTGTCTGAGTTAGGAATTGAGAATGCTTACTACCTACATACTAAAATAAATTTAGTATGTATAATGATTTGAATACAGATCGTATTGTTAACTAAACAGCAGTAAGGATAAAATAGTAAGGCTGGGCGCATGCAATTATGTTTTCGTATTGGTTCTAAAAATTAAATAACGTGTTTTGGGTGAGGTTCTTGCTTCAAAAATGTTCTGTGTTTTAATTTTGGATTTTGTTTTAAAAAAACTCAAATTTGATTGGTTTTGGTTTTGAATCTTTGCTCAACACCAAAAAAAAAAAAACACCATAAAAGATGAAATGCCTAAAATAAGAATAGTCACAAAAATTATTTGGACACTAAAATAGTAGCTTAAAATGTTATCATCTATTTTTATGGTGCTAAAATATTCACCAGTACAGTTGGGAGGGAGGACAACATAATTACATGATACAAAAGTACATATAGGTTAAGACAATCTGAGACAATAGGAAGATGTCTGTCCCAAGGAGCTTACAATCTTGGAGGAGAGGGGGTAAACACACAAGGAATAGTGTAGATCTCTTTCAAAAAGGGTGTTTTTGAGGAACCTCTAAATATAGTATACTGTACTGTATGCATTGCAGGGGAGTGTCTTTTATGATGGCCTTAGTTACTCAAAACACTGCTTGCCCTGAATGCAAGATGTAGGTTTTGGCTTTCTCTTCTCCCTCTGGCCCTACTGGCTTCTTTCCATGTTTCACTCCTTCCTTTTCTTTATTTTAGGTTTAGACTGTCCAGTTGTCACGATTGTGCTCGCCACAAACCGGGACCGGACCGCGGGGCTGAGGTGGGGTTGTATAAGCACCGACCTTAGACCGCGCAGGCTGAACCGGATTGCGCAGTTCATAGTCGTACGTAGCAGGGTCAGGACTGGAGAAGGCAGCATCGTCAGTGGACAAGCCAGGGTCAGGACTGGAGACATCAGGGTAAACGTTGTTCAAGCAGGAGTTCGGCAACAGGTAGTCAGGAGTTCCCCGCTTCAGCTTAGGAGCGCGGGAGTGAACTCTGCGCGTGCGGCGACCATGGCCCATGATGTTGGTCTCAGGAAGTGATAGGTAGACCGGAGTGGGCACACCGTCAGGCAGCAGTGGTAGATCAGTTCTTCAGCGCAAGAGTCCTGAGCGGGCTGGAGAATCCTCCGCTTTAGCGCAGGAACCAGGACACGGCCTCTGCAGTAGAGAATGAGCAGCAGACTCCAGGAACCAGGGAGCTGAAGGCAACACTGGGGAAACCTCCGCTTCAGCACAGGAGAAAGGAACAGACCGCTGCGTGACACTAGCGGCCGGTCTCAGGAAACAAGGAGCTGAAGTAAACAAGGAGGGTACTCCGCTTCAGCACAGGAGACAGGAACTGACTGCTGCGTGAGGCTAGCAGCCGGTCTCAGGAAACAGGGAGCTCAAGTCAACAAGGAGAGTACTCCGCTTCAGCACAGGAGACAGGAATAGACCGCTGCGTGACACTAGCAGCCGGACTCAGGATACACAGGATAATCAGGAAATACAGGCCCCTGCATGAAGACTAGCAGCAGGCCTCAGGAACTAGGGAATAACAACTAGAGAGATTAATACATACACAGACAAGCCAAGGGCTTATTGCAGAACACTTGTGACATCCAGGAAGGACTATGCTCGGCAGGGAGCATTGTGGGAAGGCTGTCTTTAAAGGTCAGTGAACCAATAGCAGAAGGGGCATGTGACAGCATAGCTTTAATGAGTGAACCCAGGGTGGAGCTGCAGTGAATATCAGGAGCAGTTTTCCAGGACTGCACAGGTCTTAGAGGCAAGGTAAGCAGTAAACTGAGGTGTGGATTCCTTACACCAGTACTCTCTCAGGTAGCTGTCATCTATCAGCCACCTACCTCTACTCATCCCCTTCTATATTTCCTTCTGACTTTAAAACATACTTTTCTCCTCTGACTCCCCTTCTCTTCTCCATGGAGACTTCAGTTGCTATATTAATGACACCCACCCTATAAAGCAGAAAATAGCCATGTTAGTCCAGTTGCGATAGGGCAGAATAAATGAGTTCTTCAGTATTAGGTGATACCTTTTTTATTGGACTAACAATTATGTCATAGGACAAGCTTTCGAGAGTTATCCTCTCTTCTGCAGGTCAAGCAATCCTGAAAATTTTGCTGACCTGATGAAGAGAGGATAACTCTCGAAAGCTTGACCTATGACATAAATTGTTAGTCCAATAAAAAAGGTATCACCTAATACTGAAGAACTCTTTATCTGCACTTATATATATATAGATACATATACAAATCACCACAAAATCTACTCGCCGAACAAAAAATGTACTCGCCACAGTACCACACGTGTGCTGCTTGGGCCAATAGGAGATCGCCCACGATGTTAAATCCACTCGCCCGGGGCCATGCAAATGTATAGGTTGTCGAACACTATCTATATATATATTATATATATATATATATATATATATATATATATATATATATATACAGTGGTCGACAAATCACCAAAAAATCTACTCGCCAAAACAAAAAATCTACTCGCCACCTAGTACCACACGTGTGCTGCTTAGGCCAATAGGAGCTCGCCACAATGTTAAATCCAAGCCCGTGGCGTGCAAATGGTATAGGTTTGTCGAACACTGTATATATATATATATATAATTATAGTGCAGAATAAATGAATTCTTCAGTATAGGTGATACATTTTTTATTGGACTACACAATTTATGTCATAGTACAAGCTTTCGGGAGTTTTCCTCTCTTCCTCAGGTCAAGCAGGTTTGCTTGACCTGAGGAAGAGGAAAACTCTTGAAAGCTTGTCCTATGACATAAATGTTAGTCCAAATAAAAAAGGTATCACCTAATACTGAAGAACTCATTTATTCTGCACTATCGCAAATGGACTAACATGGCTATTTTCGTTTATATATATATAAATAAAGCCTAGTGCCCCTGGCTATAGCCTTTCAGTGGCCTCAACATTATAAGTCCTGATAGGAACAGGTAGTTTTAGGGATAAACTCCTGCACAGGGTGTAGCCTGCAGTTGCAGCATGGATGTGTACTGTGTTGCCATATCCAGAGCAAGGCCTAAACCGGAAGTTGGAGTGTCATACCTGAGGAGGGTACTGAATGGGTTACATGTATATGGTGTGATGTATGTCAGTACCTGGACCTGCCCTGTTATGGGGTGGGGTTACAAGCCCCTCCCCTAGGGTATAAAAGCTGATACTCCACCAAATTGATTGTGGTGTAGTTAGTGTGTGTCTTCCTTCCCTGAGAGGAGTAGGAGTGTTCCCCTCATCCCATTAGGTGGTGAGGGAGTTTAGGAGAGATGCTTGGAGCCTCAAGTCCTTGGTATCTGCTCCAGGGAAATTGGAGGATGCTATGCTATGACCAGAATAAACACTCAGTTATACCTACGCTGATGTGTGGTCATTGGAAGAGAGAGAGTTGCCTGTGGGGCCATCCTGCCTGTCAGGATCTGTATGGGATGGAGGCGCTGCACCCTAGGAGGAAAAGCCTGCCCTTTTGCTGTTCTCACACAACACCAGTGGAGCCCTCAGACCTTCTGTAACACACAGGTGAGATCACAGCTCCAGAGAAACACCCATACTGTATAGTGGCCAGATCTCCCATGGGAGGGGGGAACTAAACTAACTAAACCAATACTGGTTTACAGAGGAATCAATGCTAAAACAGGTCTAGAAGGCAGGGGGGAAAAAGCAGATTTAGATAAGGGTGAGTGAGAAATGGATGTCTCTAGACATATACTGTATTTATAACACCTGTTTTAGCATTGATTCCTCTGTAAACCAGTATTGCAGACCTGAAGAAGAGAGCAGGACTCTCGAAAGCTTATCCTATGTCATAAATTGTTAGTCCAAATAAAAAAGGTATCACCTAATACTGAAGAACTAATTTAATCTGCACTATCACAACTGGACTAACACGTCTATTTCCATTATATATATAAATATATTGGAAATAGCCGTGTTACTCCAGTTGCGATAGTGCAGAATAGATTTTTGTATGACTGCTGGAAAATGTGGTGATTCATTCCTTTATCACCCACTTATCGAAGCTTACTGAAAACAGTAGGCATTTTGGCCGATAAGTGCTTGATAAGTGGCTTATCGAGGCTTATAGAATAAGCCCCACAGTATCTCTTGGTCTGAGGTACACAGTGACCACTTTAGTAACCTGTTATAGAGGGTCAATTTGGGCAAACCACGAGAAGCACAGGCTGGTGTGGTTGAAATCCCAGTGAATATTTTTAATTGGTATATATAAGAGATATGAATCTTTTTACTGTTAATAAGTTATGTGAACAGTAATAGAATCCCAATTTAGTGAAAAGAGTTGATAAGAGAAATTCCTTTGGGAAAGACCAGGAATTCTCATACAGTATGCTCTTCTATGCTTGTGCTGTTCATTCAGCCAGAGGGTAAGTAAGCAGAAACATTTGAATAGTGTAAACAGTCGTCTGCGTTTGTTGTGGTGTATCTGTGAGTTATTAGAAACTCATAGCTGCAGAGCAGAAATGTCATGTGCAGGGAGTGTAGAGCTTCTCTGTTTGTAAACTACAGTAGGACAATCTCAGCTTCCTATAAACAACTAATTAGCATAACCTGTCATGCACTATCTGGAGTGTTAGAATACTAACAGAAGATTGATTGTATTGTATTAAGATGTTTCAACTAACACTATGTTGTGTGTTTAGTAATTAGAAACCGATAATACAGTAGGATTTTTATCTAAGACTGTGCTTGATTAATATGTATTAATTAACACTACAGCATGTTGTATGTCTACAGACTTGTAATTGTACATTTGAGAGATATATGCAATACCATCACAGGCTTTCATTTTATAGGGATTAATTGATGCACCAATGAGAAGACAATATAGGGTAAATAATAGCCATTAGGAGTGATAGTGAATGGGATTCCTGATGAACCTGCTTCAGCTAAACGAGTTGAGTAGAGTGGTTTGTGCTGTTTTGGAGAGACTCAATCACATACCCTTCTAAGTCAGAAGTGCAGAGACCGGAAGTGATAGAGGCAGGTTACAAGGGATGCCAAATATGGAGAAGATTACGGTGAGATTGCAGGGACTCTTCACCACTTAATTCGGAGTTTATATTTGTCTGTACAGTATGCAAAAAAAAAAGTATGGATACATTGTGGGGCTTATGCTAGTAGCCTTAATAAAATGTCTCGCTTGGCCTGTTACGCCGCCAGTTTTGTTAGTGTAGTTATCACGGTATTCACAAAGACTCTGAGGACATGCGATAGCAAAATACCCAATACTTGCGAAGAGCAGCGATGTGATGTTCGCCTCTCTCAAAAGTTCTCACCCGTGGATCTGCAGGGATCTGCCCCAGCTGCAAAAGATCTGCACAGAGAGAGACGCCTCTCCCTGCGCATATCTCGCCAGCGATCACAGGGTTTTAATAACAATTTGAATCCTAGTGTACGTGAGCAGAGGTGTCTGGAACAGAACCGTGTTGATTTCAGGTACGGGGACCCCCTGCTTCCTGAGATACAGGCCCCATTATGGGGTGCCGGTATCTCCTATGCATTTAAATGTCCCGGTCACATGGCACGAGACATTAAATGATTAGGAGATACCGGCACTCCATAATGGGGCCTGTATCTCGGGAAGCAGGGGGTCCCCGGACTTCAAATCAATGTAGTTCTGCTCCGGAGATCCCCTGCTCACGTACACTAGTATAAAAAATTGTTATTAAAACAGTTTTATTACCTTAGCGGCTACCCGCTTTAGCAGTCAATGGCCAACCTATTAAAAAAATCATCAAGCCGAAAAATATACAACAATTAAAGAAATACACAAGCACCCGTACCCCATGTGGCAGGACGGCCTCTAGCCGAGGTCAGACAATAGTCCACATGTGTACTTTCAGGGTTAGAACAAATGTTGAATGGCTTTATTGCTCCACAGCATAACTAAACATGGGGGCACACGGTCCCTTTAAGGCATAAAGAAAACATTGCAAAATAAAACCTGCTCCACATTGGGAGAGTTTACTAACACTGCACGCCTATCTATCAGTCTGGCTGGCTAATCCAGAACTAAACCGTTTACATTTAACACAGTCCAAAAACAATATGAACAGTTCTTACTGTGGTTTAGAGAGGTACTTGTGAATCCATCTGCGTAGCAGCTTGTCTAAGATCATGTCTGAGACAGCCACCTGACTACCAGCAAAGACTTCCTTATATCTCATCATGCTGGTTGTCAGGTGTCTGCTTACTTCCTGATTGTTCAGCTTTTTCTCCTGGGTTATCCCTCTGAGTGCTGGATGAAGCACTCGGACGTATGTCTCCCAGGCATAACTGTTAGTGGCTGACTTCACCCTGTCACACCCCACAACAATAAAAGAACGAAAAATCCTCAACTACACATCAATAAAATTATTCTAACACCAAAACCACAAAAGAATACAAATTATGTTATACCAAAATACAACAATACAATTAAATAAACACCAAACCAACAAAACAATTCAAGAAATAAAACTGGTAACCAATCCTAAAATTTACTAAAAACAAGCCATCCAAATACCAAACAATTTAGTGAAAACAATAAACGAAACTAGAAAAAACAACAATTAAATCAAAACAAGCATTTGCCAAAAAATGCATTGCCTGTCACTGTATTTATCTGTACCTTAAAGGCTTAAAGGGGCACAGATAAATACATTAGCAGTCAATGGGCAATCAAAAACATAAAAATAAATAAATACAATAAACAAACCTGAAAAAATACAGTTTCATGCATTGAATATTTATCTTACCTTTAGAAGTCTTCACCCTCCGAATCTCGACATATCAGGAAGCTCTCTACTTGTGACGCCATCCACTGCAATCCACCGCCCACCTCCGCGAAGTTCAGCATCAGGTAAAAAAAATCTTATTTCTTTCATCTTTTTTCACCTTATTCTATGTTCTTCTGCCATTTTTTTTCTTTTCTTCTAACTTCTTTCCTTTCAATCCATTCCCCATGATAAATCCAGCAACAGAAGGTGCCTCATCGTCTTCTTGAGCTAAAATGAGACAGAACAGGCCTTCTATAGGGCCTGTAATGTCACATTTTAGGGTCAGATGGTACAGCTCTAATCCGATTGGAGGCTGTATCATGTGACCGGCTTTTTAAAGGATGTAACGTCATTTCCAAGGGAGGTACGTCACATCCTTAAAACCACATGGCTCATATCACATGGTATTACAGACAATGGGATTGAAGACAATCCCATTGTTTCATGTACCATGTGATATGTTCCATTAGTTTTAAAGGATGTGACATCATTCCTTAAAAGGTGATCTCACCTCGTTTTTAACAAATGGAACATATATTTTTTAATGTTTATTGTGGGTAGCAGGGTGGGTAAAGGGGGTATTTGGCCCTTGGTGGGTGTCTATACCTACCGTGTGGGTAGCGGGAGGGGTTAACCCCTTCATTACCTTAGTGGTATTAACCGCAAAGGTAATGAAGAGGTTAACTCCACCCACAAACCCTCCCCTACAAGGCCTAAATACCCACCATGGGCCAAATACCACCTTCACCCATCCCCGCTAACCACAATAAACATGGTACTGTTAGTTATCCCTTCATTGCCTTAGCGGTAGCACAGAATGTACAAACACAAAAAGTCCATAAGTCCATAAGACAGCAAAAATGCAGCTTACGAAAAACATTACATTATGATGCTTTTCATGAAAGCATGTTTTTACATGTTTCATGTAATGCAAAACCCAAACATGATAACAGTTTAAAACATTCGGTCAAGTGCACATTTCTACAGGTAATATTGTTTGGGTGCATTAACCCCTAACTCAAGTATCTGGGGAATCATTTTTAATCAAATAGAAGTTCTTCCTATGTGATTACTATCCATTGTGAATGCAACATAATAACTGTATTGAGTCTATGTTGACTTTAGTATGACAAAAAAAGTCACATCCCAAATGACTGTGACTATTGCATATACTGTAGTAGGAAATCTTTATTGTTTTTTAGTTGAACATTGATCCCAAATAAGAAAGAAACAATACAAATAAACTCTACTTGCCTTTTCACATTTTAGGCCCCAGGGGAGTGTTTATTGTCATACCTCTCCTTTGATATATACTGTATCTCTTTCAATATACTGTACTGTCTGAAAGCTTGTGTAGAACTACATCTATTTAGAGAATGTATGTTGATCTTTAAAAAGGTAACATTTCAGTAGGCAGTTTCCTGGAAATGAACTGTTATATAATTATATTGGCCTCCATTAAAAATATTGATTTATGCTGTCATATATGATCTTTCAAAGGTCAGACAACAAAAGCATAATCATATTGTAACGGTTCTTGTGAACCGGTCTGACCCCCCTGCAATCTCATATTGGCCCCTGTGGTCTAACCAGTCCCCATTACGGTGTAGTGTCTGGTGGTGCACCTGTTGGCTACAGGACTCCTGAGTCTCCCGCATGATGGTGTGTGGGGATTTGCCAACCCAGACAGGCAGCTGAGGTAGTGTGATGAGTCCTACCTAGATGCAGTGCAGCGCCTCCACCTCATCAGGGTCCCTTCGGTAACTCGGGGATGGTCCTGGCGAGAAACTCCTCTGTGGTGCCCCTCTCCGTGCAATAACTCCACACTTGCACACGAGAGTGTTGTTAATCAGGGACATGCTTTATATGTACGGTGGGCCAGCTGCCCTCCACAATGGGGTGTATTCAGCCCTCCATTGTTCACCGTACTTCCCTTTGAAAGGTGTGTCCTCCTAATGTAGGGATTCCCTATCCCCACAGGGATACTTCACCTGTGCCAGGTCCCTGGTCACAGTCTCATAGTCCTTATGATACCATAACTCTGATCTTCCTCTGATAACTTCTAAACTAGACAGAACTAACTTTTGCTCAGTGCTGTGCATTATGTATCCTCTGGGGGCTGACACAACTCTGACATCACCAACCAGGGAGTCAGAGCCTGTGACCACTCCCATCCATACATAGGGCACCTCACCAGGGTGTGAGGGCACACCTCCATAATTACTGCTGGCATGCCCATAACTTACCAGGCCTTACTGTCAGCAGGAGAGATGACTGCAGCCATTTTACAGCATGGTTACAATATCATGAGGATATATCTTCAGAAATATTCCAACTGATGTTGAATAATGAAACACACCTTTTACTTTATGTTTTTATCTAAGATGAGATATTTTGTAGTATAGCTTTACATTCCATAGGGTGTGGCCAACCCAACAGTTAGAATATTGCTGTAGGGCCTTCATTTATTTCTATTTTTAATATATACTGTAAGTACTGTAAATCTGAAGTGTAATCATTTAACTTTTGATCTTGCTATACAATGTTCCAAAATGTACATGTTGTGGTCATAGCAATTTATTAGGATTTGTGTACTGTAATCCTTTTTTGAAGATTTGATCTCATATTATTATTTTTTTCACATTTCTAAAAAAAAGCAATGCCCACATAACTTCTAGATGCATTTCAATCTTTGCAATGACTACTAAGTGTATTTTACATTTTTAAATTGGAGAGTAATCTTACTATCATTTTAGATTATTTAAAGAGCACACTGTATAGCTGTACTACTGTTAAGACCATATACATTTCCAGGCTGATTGCATACACTACAGTTACTGTACTCAGTTCTGTTACGTTTCGCTAAATGGAAGCATCCTTTAAAAGTTTATATCAATGTGAATAAATAATAAAATATACATATCATCAAATGCAAGGTAATTGTGACTACCAAAAGTGTTATTATATTTATGAAATATATATTAATATGAAAAAATAAATATATATATATATAATATATATATATAGCAACTGTAAATATTACTATATGTTCATTTGCATGTCTAGATAGTAATTATATAGTAATATTTACAGTTGCTTTATGCTTTACTGTGGAGGGTTTTTGTCACTTTTTTACCCACCATAACCTTAATAATTGTGGTATATATATATATATATATATATATATATATATATATATATATATAAATAAATAGATGACACCCTTCTGTGGCTAACGAAATGCTTTTATTTGTGCGAGCTTTCGAGATACACTGATCCAGTTAATTACAAGCCTGTCACGGTAGCTTGTGACAAGTTGTAATTTACACCAAAACTATATATAAATATATATATACCTGGGTTTGAACTGTGACAAGACTTAGATATAACAAATATAATTTATTCCTTGATAAAGGTGAACACACAATAATGTACAAATAACAGGCAAAATATAGACACTTACTTAACATGGAAATGATGAAGCAGTCATCTCTGGAACTGGCAGTTCATGCAGCACTCTTCATAGTCATCAAGACACCAAAGACATGACAGACCTCTGGCAGGAAGACAGTGCATCATCTCATCACAAACACCTATACCAACTGTCAAGCACGGTGGTGGTGGAGGGGTGATGATTTGGGCTTGTTTTGCAGCCACAGGACCTGGTAAACCTTGCGTACATTGAGTCGATACCATGAATCTCTGTATACCAAAGTATTCTAGAGTCAAATGTTGAGGCCATCTGTCCGACAGCAAGCTTGGCCGACATTGGTTCCTGCACACAGGACAATGATCCCAAGCAAACAGCAAATCTACAACAAATAGCTGAAAAAGAAAAGAATCAAGGTGTTGCAATGGCCCAGTCAAGTCCAGACCTCACCCGATTGAAAAGCTGTGCGGACATTAAGAAGCTGTGCTAAACCACATGCCCACACAACCTCAATGAAACTAAAACAACGTGTGTAAGAAGTGGCCAAAATCCTTCACAACGATGTGGACAGAACTGATAAAGTCATACAGCAATGATTACTTCAGTTATTGTTGCTAAAGGTGGTTCTACAAGCTATTGAATCATAAGGTATACTTAGTTTTTCACACATGGCTTCTCCATTTTGGCTTATTTTTGCTAATAAATCATGACACAGTGAATATGTCATGTGTTGTTGTTCATCTGAGTTTTATTTACCTAATTTTAAGACCTACTAAGGAACGATGATTGTTTATTATGTCCGTGTTATTATGTCCTGATATGTATAAACCATAGATCAAAGAGGGTGTACTTTCTTTTTACACAACTGTATGCCGTGTACGGCGACACACTTTATTCGAGCTCAGCTAGTCCCACGAATTCGGGTATACCCGGGTTTGTATGTGATGTTTGCTGACTTGTTTTCTGCCCGAAGTGCATTGTGTATTTTCCACCGGCAGGATTGAAGTCATTTTATTCCCGCTGGCTGCAATACGCCACACGTATATATATATATACTCATTACAATTCATGAATTTATGCCATCTCGGTAGACACGCGAAGCATTGCGCCTATAATCCTAATCATTATCATTTAACAGATCAGCCGCCGTCAGCAGGCATGAACCCAGGCTGGGAGGCAAACGCAATGGGGCTTGTCAGTCAGAGGTGAGGAGCGGCGCATTCCAGGAATCTGCCAGGTACATACTGGGTATTTGCTCGAATAAAGTGTGTCGGTGCAGTATTAGGTAGAAGGTATTTTTCTCCATTGATAACAGTTATGCATTTAATTTAGGATTACTGAAAATATTTGGTTTCATTTTCTTCTATTCCTGGTTCTTAGAAAACTACTGCTCTTTTAAAATACGAACGACCATGACTTGTTTATGGAAAGAAGAGAAACATCAAATAACATGTCGTTTTGTAAGACGATTTTATAATATATATATATATAATACCAAAACACAAGAAAAAATAATTGAAAAAAGATATATCATATATATATATACAGTTATATATATATACTATATCTATATATATATATCTATACTATATAATATATTATATAAGATATATATATATATATTATATATATATATATATATTTTAAAAATTCAACAAGCCGTACTCTTTGGTTAACACTCCCGTTCAGATTTAAAATACTTTGCCTAAATGAGTGAAACATAACCAATGGGCATATCAGAAAAAATATCTATATTTTAACCAAAAACTGGATCATTAAAATGTTTTATGTAATTAAAATATTCCCCTAATTGCTGATTTTCTGTGTTAATCATTTTGAACTTATCGATACGTTGAAATATCAGCTAATCATACATTCAAATTATTGGATGTTTGCATTTACTCTTTTTTTTATTCTTGTTTATAACTGTTTGATTAAATACCTCGATAAAAACTCATTTTTTCTTCTTAAGCAACATTTCAGTTACAACAAATATCTTGTTATAAACACAAACTGTTTGATTCGGAGTACCAGTTTTACGGACTTTGATTTTAGTGATTTGTCAGGATCCAAATTGCTTTCAGATAATATTTGCCAGGTGTAGAGAGAAACTATTTATCTTTCTGCATCTAAGGCTAAAAACTCACGCACTTGTTTCATGACAAAATACATCACTACAAAAAAAAATAGAAGAAAAAAAAAAATTGACAATGTTTTCATTTTGGATTTGTCTGAGTTAGGAATTTGAGAATGCTTACTACCACATATAAAAAAATTTAGTATGTATAATGATTGAATACAGATCGTATTGTGAACTAAACAGCAGTAAGGAAAATAGTAAGGCTGGGCGCATGCAATTATGTTTTCGTATTGGTTCTAAAAATTAATAACGTGTTGGGTTGAGGTTCTTGCTCTTAAAATGTCTGTGTTTTATTTTGGATTTTGTTTTAAAAAACTCCAATTTGATTGGGTTTTGGTGTTGAATCTCTTGCTCAACACAAAAAAAAAAAACACCTAAAAGATGAAATGCCTAAAATAGAATAGTCACAAAAATTATTTGGACACTAAAATAGTAGCTTAAAATGTTATCATCTTTTTTATGGTGCTAAAATATTCACCCGTACAGTTGGGAGGGGAGGAAAACATAATTACATGATACAAAAGTACATATAGGTTAAGACAATCTGAGACATAGGAGAAGATGTCTGTCCCAAGGAGCTTTACAATCTTGGAGGAGAGGGGGTAAACACACAAGGAATAGTGTAGATCTCTTTCAAAAGGTGTGTTTTTTGAGGAACCTCTAATATAGTAATGTACTGTATGCATTGCAGGGGAGTGTCTTTTATGATGGCCTTAGTTACGCAAAACACTGCTGCCCTGAATGCAAGATGTAGGTTTTGGCTTTCTCTTCTCCCTCTGGCCCTACTGGCTTCTTTCCATGTTTTCACTCCTTCCTTTTCTTTATTTTAGGTTAGACTGTCCAGTTGTCACGATTGTGCTCGCCACAAAACCGGACCGGACCGCGGGGCTGAGTGGGGTTGTATAAGCACCGACCTTAGACCGCGCAGGCTGAACCGATTGCGCCAGATTCATAGTCGTACGTAGCCGGTCAGATGGAGAAGGCAGCATCGTCAGTGGACAAGCAGGGTCAGGACTGGAGACATCAGGTAAACGTTGTTCAAGCAAGGAGTTCGGCAACAGGTAGTACAGGAGTTCCCCGCTTCAGCTTAGGAGCGCGGGAGTGAACTCTGCGCGTGCGGCGACCATGGCCCATGATGTTGGTCTCAGGAAGTGATAGGTAGACCGGAGTGGGCCACACAGTCAGGCAGCAGTGGTAAATCAGTTCTTCAGCGCAAGAGTCCTGAGCGGGCTGGAGATTTCCTCCGCTTAAAGTGCGGAGGAACCAGGACACGGCCCTTGCCAGTAGAATGAGCAGGCAGACTCCAGGACCAGGGAGCTGAAGGCACACCCATGGGAAACCTCCGCTTCAAGCACAGAGAAAGAACAGACCGCTGCGTGACACTAGCGGCCGGTCTCAGGAAACAAGGAGCTGAAGTAACAAGGAGGGTACTCCGCTTCAGCACAGGAGACGGAACTGAACTGCTGCGTGAGGTAGCAGCCGGTCTCAGGAAACAGGGGCTCAAGTCAACAAGGAGAGTCTCCGCTTCAGCACAGGAGACAGGAATAGACCGCTGCGTGCACTAGCAGCCGGACTAAGGATACACAGGATAATCAGGGAAATACAGGCCCCTGCATAAGACTGACACAGGCCTCAGAACTAGGAATAACAACTAGATAGATTAATACAACACAGACAAGCCAAGGGCTATTGCAGAACACTTGTGACATCCAGGAAGGACTATGCTCGGCAGGGAGCATGTGGGAAGGCTGTCTTTAAAGGTCAGTTGAACCATAGCGAAGGGGCATGTGACAGCATACTTTAAATGAGTGGACACAGGGTGGAGCTTGCAGTGATATCAGGAGGCAGTTTTTCCAGGACTGCACAGGTCTTAGAGGCAAGGAGTAAGCAGTAAACTGAGGTGTGGATTCCTTACACCAGTTACTCTCTCAGGTAGCTGTCATCTATCAGCCACCTACCTCTACTCATCCCCTTCTATATTTCCTATCTGACTTTAAAACATACTTTCTCCTCTGACTCCCCTTCTCTTCTCCATGGAGACTCAGTTTTATATTAATGACACCCACCCATAAAGCCAGGAAAATAGCCATGTTAGTCCAGTTGCGATAGGGCAGAAATAAATGAGTTCTTCAGTATTAGGTGTACCTTTTTTATTGGACTAACAATGTAATGTCATAGGACAAAGCTTTCGAGAGTTATCCTCTCTTCTGCAGGTCAAGCAAATCCTGAAATTTTGCTGACCTGATTGAAGAGAGGATACACTCTCGAGAAGCTTGACCTATGACATAAATTGTTAGTCCAATAAAAAGGTATCATCCTAATACTGAACGAACTCTTTATTCTGCACTTATATATATATAGATACATATACAAATCACCCAAAATCTACTCGCCGAACAAAAAATGTGACTCGCCAAGTACCACACGTGTGTTGCTTGGGCCAATAGGAGATCGCCCACGATGTTAATCCACTCGCCCGTGGCATGCAAAATGTATAGGTTGTCGAACACTATCTATATATATATTTATATATATATAATATATATATATATATATATATATATATACATGGTCCGACAAATCCCAAAAAATCTACTCGCCAAACAAAAAATTACTCGCCACCTAGTACCAACGTGTGCTGCTTAGGCCAATAGGAGCTCGCCACATGTTAAATCCAAGCGCCGTGGCGTCAAATGTATAGTGTTTGTCGAACAAGTATATATATATATATATATACTTATAGGCAGAATAAATGAATTCTTCAGTATAGGTGATACTTTTTTATTGGACTTACACAATTTATGTCATAGTACAAGCTTTCGGGAGTTTTCCTCTTCTTCCTCAGGTCAAAGCAGGTTTGCTTGACCTGCGGAAGAGGAAAACTCCTTGAAAGCTTGTCCTATGACATAAAATGTGTTAGTCCAAATAAAAAGGATCACCTAATACTGAGAACTCATTTATTCTGCTATCGCAAAATGGACTAACATGGCTATTTTCGTTTATATATATAATATAAAGCCTATGCCCCTGGCTATAGTCCTTTCAGTGGCTCAACATTATAAGTCCTGTAGGAACAGGTAGTTTTAGGGATAACTCCTGCACAGGGTTGTAGCCCTGCAGTTGCAGCATGGATGTGTACTGTGTTGCCATATCCAGAGCCAAGGCCTAAACGGAAGTGGGAGTGTCATACGAGGAGGGTACTGAATCGGTTACATGTATAGTGTGATGTATGTCAGTACCTGGACCTGCCCTGTTATGGGTGGGGTTAAAGCCCCTCCCTAGGGTTAAAAAGTGATACTCCACCAAATTGATTGTGGTGTAGTAGTGTGGTGTCTTCCTTCCCTGAGAGGAGTAGGAGTGTTCCCCTCATCCCTTGGTGGGAGGGATTTAGGAGAGAGCTTGGAGCCTCAGTCCTTGGTATCTGCTCCAGGGAAATTGGAGGATGCTATGCTATGACCAGAATAACACTCGTTATACCTACGCTGATGTGTGGTTCATTGAGAGACGAGAGTTGCCTGTGCGGCCATCCTGACTGTCTAGGATCTGTATGGGTGGAGGCGTGCACCCCTAGGAGGAAAAGCCTGCCCTTTGCTGTTCTCACACAACACCAGGGGCCCTGCAGACCTGTCTTGTACACACAGGTGAGATACAGCTCCGAAAGAAGAGAGAAACACCCATACTGTATAGTGGCAATCTCCCATGGAGGGGGGAACTAAACTAACTAAACCAATACTGTTTACAGAGAATCAATGCAAACAGTTCTAGAAGGCAGGGATGGAAGGAGGGGAAAAAGCAGATTTAGATAAGGGTGAGTGAGAAATGGATGCTCTAGACATATACTGATTTAAAACACCTGTTTTAGCTTGATTCCTCTGTAAACCATATTGCAGACCTGAGAAGAGAGCAGGACTCTCGAAAGCTTATCTATGTCACTAAATTGTTAGTCCAATAAAAAAGGTATCACCTAATACTGAAGAACTAATTTAATCTGCACTATCACAACTGGGACTACCGTCTATTCCATTATATATATAAATAATTGGAAATAGCCGTGTTACTCCAGGTTGCGATAGTGCAGAATAGATTTTTTTGTATGACTGCGGAAAAGTGGTGATTCATTCCTTTACTCACCCACTTATCGAAGCTTCCTGAAAAACAGTAGTGCATTTTGGCCGATAATTGCTTGATTAAGGGTCTTATCGACTATAAGAATAAGCCCCACAGATCTCTTGGTCTGATGTACTCAGGACCACTTTAGTACCTGTTATAGAGGGTCAATTGGCAAACCACGAAGAAGCACAGGCCTGTTGTGGTTGAAATCCCAGTGATTTTTTAATTGGATATATAGAGATATGAATCTTTTTACTGTTAATAAGTTATGTGAAAGTAATAGAATCCCAATTTAGTGAAAAGAGTCTGATAAGAAATCCTTTGGAAAGACAGGAATTCTCATACAGTTGCTCTTCTATGCTGTGCTGTTCATCAGCCAGAGGGTAAGTAGCAGAAACATTGAATAGTGTAAACAGTCGTCTGCGTTTGTTGTGGTGTATCTGTGAGTTATTAGAAACTCATAGCTGCAGGCCAGAAAATGTCATGTGCAGGGAGTGTAGAGCTTCTGTTTGTAAACTACCGTAGGACAATCCAGCTTCCTATAAACAACTAAGTAGCATAACCTGTTCATGCCCTATCTGGAAGTAGTGTAGAATACTAACAGAAGATTGATTGTATTGTATTAAGATGTTTCAACTAACAATATGTTGTTGTGTTAGTAATTAGAAACGATAATAAGTAGGATTTTATCTAAGACGTGCTTGATTAATGTATTAATTAACACTACAGCATGTTGTATGTCTACAGACTTGTAATTGTACATTTGAGAGATATATGCAATACCATCACAGGTCTTCATTTATAGGGTTAATTGATGCACCAATGAGAAGACAATATGGGTAAATAATAGCCATTAGGAGTGATAGTGAATGGGATTCCTGATGAACCTGCTTCAGCTAAACGAGTTGATGTAGGTTTGTGCTGTTTTGGAGAGACTCAATCACATACCCTTCTAAGTCGAAGTGCAGAGACCGGAGTGATAGAGGCAGGTTACAAGGGATGCCAAATAGGAGAAGATTACGGTGAGATGCAGGGACTTCTTCACCACTTAATATTCGCGAGTTTGTTTATATTTGTCGTACAGTATGCAAAAAAAAAGTATGATACATTGTGGGGGCTTATGCTAGTAGCCTTAATAAAATGTCTCGCTTGGCCTGTTACGCCGCCAGTTTTGTTAGTGTAGTTATCACGGTATTCACAAGACTCTGAGGACATGCTGATAGCAAAATACCCCAATAATTGGAAGAGCAGCGATGTGATGTTCGCTCTCTCAAAAGTTTCACCGTGGATCTGCAGGGATCTGCCCCAGCTGCAAAAGATCTGCCACGAGAGAGCCTCTCCCTGCGCATATCTCGCCAGCGATCACAGGGTTTTAATAACATATTTGAATCCTGGTAGTGTACGTGAGCAGAGGTGTCTGGAACAGAACCGTGTTGATTTCAGGTACGGGGACCCCGTTCCTGAGATACAGGCCCCATTTATGGGGTGCCGTGTATCTCTCCTATGATTTAAATGTCCCGGTCACATGGCACGAGACATTAAATGATTAGGAGATACCGGCACTCCATAATGGGGCCTGTATCTCGGGAAGCAGGGGGTCCCCGGACTTCAAATCAATGTAGTTCTGCTCGGAGATCCCTGCTCACGTACACTAGTATCAAAAATTGTTATTAAAAACAGTTTTATTACTTAGCGGCTACCCGCTTTAGCAGTCAATGGCCAACCTATTAAAAAAAATCATCAAGCCGACAAAATATACAACAATTAAAGAAATACACAAGCACCCGTACCCCATGTGGCAGGACGGCCTCTAGCCGAGGTCAGACAATAGTCCACAGTGTACTTTCAGGGGTAGAACAAATGTTGAATGGCTTTATTGCTCCACAGATAATAAACATGGGGGCACACGGTCCTTTAAGGCATAAAAAAACATTGCAAAATAAAACCTGCTCCACATTGGGAGAGTTTACTAACCTGCACGCCTAACTATCAGTCTGGCTGGCTAATCCAGAACTAAAACCGTTTACATTTAACACAGTCCAAAAACATATGAACAGTTCTTACTGTGGTTTAGAGAGGGTACGTGTGAATCATCTGCGTAGCAGCTTGTCTAAATCAGTCTGAGACAGCCACCTGACTACCAGCAAAGAACTTCCTTATATCTCATCTGCTGGTTGTCAGGTGTCTGCTTACTTCCTGATTGTTCAGCTTTTCTCCTGGGTTATCCTCTGAGTTGCTGGATGAAGCACTCGGACTATGTCTCCCAGGCATACTTAGTGGTGACTTCACCCTGTCACACCCACAACAAAAAAAGAACGAAAATCCTCAACTACACATCAATAAATTATTCTAACACCAAAACCACAAAAGAATACAAAATTATGTTATACCAAAAACAACAATACAATTAAATAACACCAAACCACAAAACCTTCAAGAAATTAAAACTGGTAACCAATCCTAAAATTTACTAAAAACAGCATCCAAATACCAAACACTTTAGTGAAAAACAATAAACGAAACTAGAAAAAACAACAATTAAATCAAAACAGAATTTGCCAAAAAATGCCATTGCCTGTCACTGTATTTATCTGTACCTTAAAGGCTTAAAGGGGCACAGATAAACATTAGCAGTCAATGGGCAATCAAAACATAAAAATAAATAAATAAATAAACAACCTGAAAAAATACAGTTTCATGCATTGAATATTTATCTTACCTTAGAAGTCTTCACCCTCCGATTCGACATATCAGGAGCTCTCTTACTTGTGACGCCATCCACTGCAATCCACCGCCCCCCCACCTCCGCGAGTTCAGCATCAGAAAAAAAATCTTATTTCTTTCATCTTTTTTCACCTTATTCTATGTCTTCTGCCATTTTTTTCTTTTCTTCTAACTTCTTTCTTTCAATCCATTCCCCCATGATAAATCCAGCAACAGAAGGTGCCTCATCGTCTCTTGAGCTAAAATGAGACAGCAAGGCCTTCTATAGGGCCTGTAATGTCACATTTTAGGGTCAGATGGTACAGCTCTAATCGATGACGGGCTGTATCATGTGACGGCTTTTTAAAGGAGGTGTAACGTCATTTCCAAGGGAGGTACGTCACATCCTTAAAACACATGGCCATATCACATGGTATTACAGACATGGGATTGAAGACAATCCCATGTTTCATGTACCATGTGATATGTTCCATTGTTTAAAGGATGTGACATCATTCCTTTAAAAGGTGATCACCTCGTTTTTAACAAATGGAAACAATTTTTTAATGGTTATTGTGGGTAGCAGGGTGGGTAAAGGGGGTATTTGGCCCTTGGTGGGTGTCTACCTACCGGTGTGGGTAGCGGGAGGGGTTAACCCCTTCATTACCTTAGTGGTATTAACCGCAAAGGAATGAAGAGGTTAACTCCACCCAACCCTCCCCACAAGGCCTAAATACCCACCATGGGCCCAAATACCACCTTCACCAATCCCCGCCTAACCACAATAAAATGGTACTGTAGTTTATCCTTCATTGCCTTAGCGTCAGTAGCACAAGAATGTACAAAACAAAAAAAGTCCATAAGTCCATAAGAAGCAAAAAATGCAGCTTACGAAAAACATACATTATGATGCTTTTCATGAAAGCATGTTTTACATGTTTTCATGTAATGCAAAACCCAAAATGATAACAGTTTAAAACATTCGGTCTCAAGTGCACATTTCTACAGGTAATATTGTTTGGGTGCATAACCCCTAATCTCAAAGTATCTGGGGAATCATTTTTAAAAAATAGAAGTTCTTCCTATGGGATTACTATCCATTGTGAATGCAACATAATAACTGTATTGAGTCTATGTTGACTTAGTTGACAAAAAAGTCACATCCCAAATGACTGGACTATTGCATTACTGTAGTAGGAAATCTTTATTGTTTTTAGTTGAACATTGATCCCAAATAAGAAAGAAACAATACAAATAAACTCTACTTGCCTTTTCACATTTTAGGCCCAGGGGAGTGTTTATGTATACCTTCCTTTGATATATACTCTATCTCTTCAATATACTGTACTGTCTGAAAGCTTGTGTGTAGAACTACATCTATTTAGAGAATGTATGTTGATCTTTAAAAAGGAAAATTCAGTAGGCAGTTTCCTGGAAATGAACTGTTAATATTATATTGGCCTCCATTAAAAAATTGATTATGCTGTCATATATGATCTTTCAAAGGTCAGACAACAAAAGCATTCATATTGTAACGGTTCTTGTGAACCGGTCTGACCCCCCTGCAATCTCTATTGGCCTGTGGTCTAACCAGTCCCATTACGGTGTAGTGTCTGGGGTGCACCGTTGGCTACAGGACTCCTGAGTCTCCCGATGATGGTTGATGTGGGGGGGGATTTGCCAACCCAGACAGGCAGCTGAGGTGTTGTGATGTCCTACCTAGATGCAGTGCAGGCCTCACCTCATAGGGTCCTCGGTAACTCGGGATGGTCCTGGCGAGAAACTCTCCTGTGGTGCCCCTTCCGTGCAATAACTCACACTTGCACACGAGAGTGTTGTAATCAGGGACATGCTTTTATGTACGGTGGGCCAGCTGCCTCCACAATGGGTGTATTAGCCCTATTGTTCACCGTACTTCCCTTTGAAAGGTGTGTCCTCCTAATGTAGGGATTCCCTATCCCCACAGGGATACTTCACCTGTGCCAGGTCCCTGGTCACAGTTCTCATAGTCCTTATGATACCATAAATCTGATTTCCTCTGATAACTTAAACTAGACAGAACTAACTTGCTCAGTGCTGGCATTATGTATCCTCTGGGGGACACAACTCTGACATCACACCACCAGGGAGTTCAGAGCCTGTGACCACTCCCATCCAACATAGGGCACCTACCAGGGTGTGAGGGCACACTCCATAATTAATGCTGGATGCCCATAACTTACCAGGCCTACTGTCAGCAGGAGAGATGACTGCAGCCATTTTACAGCATGGTTACAATATCATGAGGATATATCTTCAGAATATTCCAACTGATGTTGAATAATGAAACACCACCTTTACTTTATGTTTTTCTAAGATGAGATATTTTGTAGTATAGCTTACATTCCATAGGGTGTGGCCAACCACACAGTTAGGAATTTGTGTAGGGCCTTCATTTATTTTATTTTTATATATACGTAAGTACTGTAAATCTGAAGTGTAATCATTTAACTTTTGATCTTGCTATACAATGTTCCAAAATGTACATGTTGTGGTCATAGCAATTATTAGGATTTGTGTAGTAATCCTTTTTTGAAGATTGATCTCATATTATTATTTTTTCACATTTCTAAAAAAAAGCAATGCCCACATAACTTCTAGATGCATTCAATCTTTGCAATGACACTAAAGTGTATTTACATTTTTAAATTGGAGAGTAATCTTACTATCATTTTTAGATATTTAAAGAGCACACTGTTAAGCTGTACTACGTTAAGACCATATACATTTCCAGGCTGATTGCATACCTACAGTTACTGTACTCAGTTCTGTTACGTTTCGCTAAATGGAAGCATCCTTTATTAAAGTTTATATTAATGTGAATAAATAATAAAAAATACTATCATCAAATGCAAGGTAATTGTGACTACCAAAGTGTTATTATATTATGAAATATATATTAATATGAAAAATAAATTATATATATATTAATATATATATTAGCAACTGTAAATTTACTAATGTTCATTGATGTCTAGATAGTAATATATAGTAATATTTACAGGGCTTTATGCTTTACTGTGGAGGGTTTTGTCATTTTTTACCCACCATAACCTTTATAATTGTGGTATATATATATAATATAATATATATATATATATTATATATATAAATAAATAGATGACACCCTTCTGTGGCTAACGAAATGCTTTATTTGTGCGAGCTTTCGAGATACACTGATCCAGTTAATTACCAGCCGTTCACGGTAGATTGTGACAAGTTGTAATTTACACCAAACTATATTAAATATATAGTATACCTGGGTTTGAACTTGTGACAAGACTTAGATATAACAATAAATTTATCCTTGATAAGGTGAACACACAATAATGTACAAATAACAGGCAAAATATAGACACTTACTAACATGGAAATGATGAAGCAGTCATTCTGGACTGGCAGTTCATGCAGCACTCTTCATAGTCATCAAGACCACAAAGACATGACAGACCTCTGGCAGGAGACAGCAGTGCATAGCGTTTTCTCTCTAGCAATCAGGAAATCATTCAGCAAACGAAGCATCGCACAAATAAAGCATTTCGTTAGCCACAGAACGGTATCATCATTTATTTTTTGATATTGAAGCTCGGCTAACACGGTACTGATACCTCTACATATATATTATATATTATATATATAGATATATATATTATATATATATATATATATATATATATATAGATATATATTACATACAATG
>CM071567.1:11988276-12001729 GCA_036426205.1 Ascaphus truei
TGAAGATCTGCGCTTGCGTGAAGATGTCAGAGAATAGGTAAGACAAAATATTACAAATATTTAAAAATATATATATAAATGTAAATACCGTAAATATATTAAATTATATATAAACTAATACTACATAATAAATGATATCTAAACAATAGTACATGAATTAATACATATATAGTGCTGTGGAACCTCCTTTGAATACACAATGCAAGTAGTCCTTTGGAGTCCAAAAACAATGTCCAATGAAGGGGAATAAAACAAAGCACTATCAGGAAACAGGCAGCTTCTTAACGAGGGTACAATGACCTCCCTCTCCACCTGCATAGAAAAAAAGAAGAAAAAAAAGCGCTGAATCCTAGTGCATTACTGAGCAAAAAATGTATTTAATTTCCCAAAAAAGGCTCATAAAATGAACTCACAAACATAGAATATTTAAAAGCATATTATGAGATTATACTCATGCTCCAGAGGATCAGCAACCGCCGCTTTACTGCTGTACTTCTCCGTGACTCCACTGTGTCCAATCTTGCCCTCGTTGTACACCGCCAGCAGGAACTCACAATATCAGGCTCTCCGCAACTCCTCTCCCCGGGCACACACCAACAAATGATCTTTGGTTCCCTCCGGGGACGATAGATGCGGCAGGACAGCAAATGACGTCACACGGTAGATGTAGATACCAAACGGGTTGGAATATCAAGCAGATTTGTAAGCAGCGTTAGAGGATCCACTGCACACCTGTCCCTACGCGTTTCATCAGATAAACTGACTTCTTCAGGGGTTGGGCTCTGGGTCTATTGGTACACATATATATACACCCACAAGTCCAATTGGCTAGATTAAAAGTAATTGGCAAAACCTGTGTATACATTCAACATAACTGCATGATCTGAATATACAAATACCCACTATACTACTACGGAAATGGATGTAATCCTGCTGACAATACGAAATATAAAATAAATGTAAAAACACTATGCACAATATTTAAGACTGTCATGTGCTGTATATTCTCTTAAATAGAGACCACAGAAAATGTATAAATGTAAATACCCCAAATCAACTGAATACACAAGTACAATTAGATGATACTAGATGACAATTTTTTTAGATGTTAATTACTGGCTTGAGGAGAGTAGATCTGACATGCATCATTCTCAAAAAATGAAAGGAAAAATACCAATACATACAAAATATTAATAGATTCCTGTAAGAACAAATAAAATACTGAATATCTAGAAGAAATAAATGTGTCTATGTTGCTGAAAAGACAGAAAACAGGACACAGAAGGAAATATATATTTATATATGGAATCAATCATTCAATAATGATATATAGAGAACATAACCCTTAGCTACCAATAGTATATATACTGTACACATGTACAAATGTACATGTATTGATTCATGCTCGCCAAAGGAGGGAGAGTCCAATGCAAGAAATTGATTGGAAACAACGAGGAAGAAACTAAAAATACAAATTGAAGAAATATATGTAAATATAGTAATGGAAAAAAGAAAAATATATATATATATATATGTAAAAAATATATATATAAAAATATATATATATATTATATAGTAATAAGATAAAATAAAATAAAACCTGGATGGCAAATACAAAATTAGAGTATTTACCCAAAATATGACAAAAAAATTTATAGCAAAGAAATATCGAAGTGCAGACCGGACATGTATCCAAGGCCACTCGTATAACAAACACATCAAAATTGCATGGCATAGCCAATCCCACCACACTCCTCATAAATAAAATATAATAAGAAATGCTGTAGTGAACCATGTGAGTAAAAATGGATTGTGAACATAATTGTTTCTATATATTAGATCTAAAATTTTAGATGAAGTGATATATATGTTGTATATGTGATTTATAATAATATTAATCAAGGTGAATAATGTGATTATTGAAGTGAAAAAATGGTGAAGTGATAAAAAACCCTATAAGGGTGAACACGAAGGGAACATCTCAAGCATGCTCAGCCCAGACCTCCGTGATCATCCAAAACAGGAAAAAATAATGGAAGAAGGAAAAAGAGAAGAAGGAGGAGACATGAATAAGCAGAATGTAGATTATATGACAGTGCTGATATCAATACAATCATTCAGGCCATCTGGACTGAGGGTATTTAATACATAGATCCAGTATGTCTCCCTAAGATTTAAAAGCTTATGCCTATCTCCACTTAGAAGGTTCGAACCAATGGCCTCAATACTCATAACAACCAGGGAAGAAGGATCTTTATTGTGCTTAAGTTCATAATGCCTTGACAGACTGTGTGTTTGTAACCCATGCCTAATATTACGTCGATGCTCTAAAAAACGTGTACAAAGTGCTCTTTTTGTCCTACCAATATACTGGACCCCACAGGGACACATGATGGCATAAACTATAAAGGTGGACATGCAGTTGATATGGCCTTTCACTTGATGTACAGTATAGATCCATTAGAATGGGATTTAATGCTGTTGGTTTTCTTCAAGTGTTTACACGTAAGGCATCTCGAACGGTTGCATGAAAAATTACCATCTTTTGTTTTGTTAGTAATATTTGTAGTTTTTTTTAAATCTTTTCAGTCTACAAGGTGCCACAATGGATTTGATGTTTCTTGCCTTCTGGAACACTACTGGAATTCTTGGTGGCAGTTTTTTTCCCTATAATCGGATCACTGAGCAAAATATCCCAATGTCTATTGAGTATATTTTTAATTTTCTGTGAGGCACAATTAAACTGTGTTATAAAAAGAGGTGTACATATCTTATCATTATCCGTTGTTTGGCCCTTCTTTTTTTTAGGGAATATTTTGCCCTTTGACTGGTCCAATAGTTTGAGTCTATCTAATTGACCTACTTGTTTGAAAGTCTCCATGATGATGTGTCTCTTGTATCCCTTTGCCACGAACTTCTTTACCAGAGCGTCCCCCTTGGCCAGGTAGTCAGAGTCCAGAGTACAATTTCTCCTAACTCTAAGAAACTGGCCCCTGGGGATGTTCTCCAACCATTTGTGATAGTGGTTGCTGGTGTGGTGCCAGGCTGTGTTTCAGATTTTTAAAGTGCCTAGCCACTGGCTGGTGTTTCAACACATCTTGGTCTGTGGTCTCCAAAAGTGCCTTCCTGATGGAGGACCTGTGCATCGCAATTCGTTCTTTCAACATTCTTGTGGTTTTCCCCACATAGTGCAGTCCGCAGGGGCATCTAATAATGTACACTACGGAGCGTGATTCGCAGTTTAAGAAATGCGAGATTTTTATGGGAATACCACTGTGTGGGTGTGCATAGGTTTTACCTAACAGAAGGTATTGACAATTAACACAACCCTTGCATTTGTAGACTCCAGGTGATTGTTTGAGCCAGGTCATTCTGGTAGTGTATTTATCCACAGGATCTGCTGAAGTAAGCGTGTCCCCCACGCTATGCCCTCTCTTATAACAAAAAAGAGGTGGCAGCTGAAAGTTCTTTCCAATTTTTTTATCGTTAGTTAGAATGTGCCAGTTATCCCTGATACTGTTTTGTATCAACCTAGAGGATGTACTATATGTTGAGACAACATTAAAACGATCAATGTCCTGTGTTTTGTTGACCGGTGTCAGAAGCTCCACTCTGGTCTTGTTTCTGGCCTTAATAAGGGCTTGTTCTATTTCTCCATTGTCATACCCTCTTTGTCTGAAGCGATCCGCCATCTTCTCTAAAGCAGCATCCACCTCCAAGGGATTGCTAGTGATGCGCTTGGCTCTCAGCATTTGTGAGTATGGAAGACACTTTTTCAATGTAGCTGGATGATGGCTACTGGCATCCAGCAGAGTGTTTCTATCCGTTGGTTTGTGGAAAACCCGTGACCCGAGCTTCCCATCATCCAGAAAGACCACTGTATCCAAATAGTTGATTTCCTTTGTGCCATGACTTTCTGTGAACCTGATGGTGGGTGGTATCCCATTGATGTGTGCCACAAACTCCGACAGATCCTGCTCTGTCCCTTTCCAAAGCATGAAGATATCATCTATATATCTGTTGTAATGTAGAATGCTCTCCATTGCCCATGTACCAAAAACCGTAGTGCCACCACTGTCCTTTGCGGTACTCGCCAATGTACACCTGGATTTTGGACCTAAATCTTGCCTGAGAACAAAATCCAACGTGTTTCGAACGCAGGTGTGCCTTTATCAAGGATGCGCTCCTCTTCACTATCTGCATCCTACTTACCTATTGGAAGCTGCACATCCAGCCAGCCACACTGAGGAATTGTGAGTACTTTTTCTGCTAAAGGGGTACCTGCAAATGAGATGGATTGTGGGGGGTTCATTCCCACCTATTAACTGTCTTCAGGAGGAATATACCCCTTATTATTAGATATATTGCTGCAACTACTCATCATTATTTTCTTCCTTATATCCATGGCTGTTGGTTCTGGTATATTGATTATATTACCTGGCATTTGAGCGCCCTGCTACTTCCAATCACCTTGCTATCACTGTTTGAATGGGACTGCAGGGACCCCCCGCTGTGTTAATCCAATGGGCCATTAGGATTCTTACAGAAATGTTGAGGCATATTGAGGCATTTTACTGTGAGATTGCTCCAGATTTTCCAAGGCAAGTGACCTTATGACGGTGGCTGAATCTGTATATTAATTGGCCTCTGTTTTATTCAAAGTACAGTTGCAGCAGACTGTGTGTCAGGAATCGGCGTTCTCCTCGCTCCCCACACAGAGCACTTCTTCCCCGCAGGGAGCCCCTGGACACACAAAACAATCCTGCCTTACCGGCCTCCACGGCTCCTCGCCCCTGCCGCCATCGCGGGATCACTCCCCTCTGCGATTCCTCTGCTCAGCGCCGGGCGCGCCCACGCCCTCCTGCATGCACACCTGAAACATCCACTGGCTCGGTTCACACGCGTACACAAGTTATGGAGCACGCTCAGTCTGCACACTCTTCTTCCCGTCCCCCGGACCTCACGCTCCGCCCCCGCATACTGCATGGGCATACTCAGGTTACTAACAAGACTCACCTGGCCTGTTATGCCTGCACTAATCTGCAGTGTCTCCCTGTAGCTCTTCCTGTCCCGCCTCCGTTCCTAATTGGACCTTCCTGCTTTATCTAGCTCCTCTCTGCTCTCAGTCTTTGCTCGACATAGTCTCTGTATGGAAGTACTTCTGGATTCTCTCAGTGTTTTCACAGGTTCTGATGCAGCTCGTACGACTACCCCCTCTGGCTCTCGATCTCGGCACTCCTTGGACAACGCTCACTCTGGTAACCTCTTGAACACGGCTTGGACTACGACCTATCTCCACTCTCCACTCCTTGACTTCGGCAAGGCATCATTCACTCTATCTCTACAACCGGTACCGGCAAGTATTGTCTACCTTACTACACCTGGCCTGGCAACGCTTCATACCACACTCTGGACACGCTCCCTTTGCTGCGGGTGCGTGTATTACCACTTCCCCCTTCAGCTCAGGGGACGGGTCTGGTCTGCGGGCAGCACCGGCGTAACATTATGTCGAGCCCACAAGACGCAGACCAGACCGAACTTCAACAGTTTCTCTCCAATCTGCTTCAGCAAAACCAGGCCATGGCGGATCAAATTGTGGCACTTACACGCAAGGTCGCAGTACTCTCAGACAGGGTACCGACCGCGACCCCGCTAGATGTAAGCCCCCACTCCGCAAGCGCAGTTAGCAGCTCAGATGTAAGGATTCCTCCCCCCAAGCCTTATGCAGGTGAACAGCAAGATTGTAGGGGTTTCCTAAACCAGTGTGAGGTGCAGTTTGAAATTGCCGCCCATCTCTACAATACTGATCGCAAGAAGGTAGCCTACATTTATAACCTCCTCACTGGCAGCGCCCTGGCTTGGGCTTCCCCGGTTTGGGAGCGACGTTCTGATCTTACCCAAGAATACCCGGCATTTAAAGCCGAGTTTCAACAAGTATTCGATTCTCCCGCTCGTCGGGAGATGGCATCTGTTTCTCTCCTCCAGATCCCTCAGGGACGGCGAATGGTGACGCAGTATGCTGTGGAATTCCGGACTCTAGCAGCCGAGACTTACTGGGGACAAGAGGCTCTCGTCTCCGTGTTCTGGCAAGGCCTGGCAGATCCCATCAAGGATGAACTCTCTCGCCAATCCAGGCCGGATCAATTGGAGGTCCTCATTGATTTGACTGTCCGAGTGGATCAACGTATCCAGGTGCGCCGCTCAGAGCGTCAGCACACTCGCGTCCATAACTTTCAAGTTCCATTCTCCAGTACTCCCAGCAACACTCCGGCTTCCCCAAGTGCTACCATACCTCTTCGTCCTGCACTGGAGTTGCCAGAGCCAATGCAATTGGGGGTACAACACATCCGCACACCGATACGGCAGTACCGCCACACCGGGGGATTGTGTTTCTACTGCGGATCCATGGAACATCTGGTTCGGGAGTGTCCACTGCGTCCGGGAAACGGGAACACCCAGTGAGTACAGAGGGGCTCTCTCTGGGTGTAATGTCTCCACGTCCCCTTTCTAAAGGTGAACTCCCTAAGAAACTTACATTTCCAGTCTCCCTTTCAGGCGATAAGTTCAAGACTTCTTCCACCGCTTTCATTGACTCAGGAGCTGGAGGAAACGTCGTGGATCTTGAATTCGCCAGGTTAAACCGCATACCAATCGTGAGAAAGAAGGTTCCCATCGCACTATTCGGTATCGATGGACGTCCTCTTACCCCGGCCCACATCTCCTTAGAGACGGCTCCCTTGCTTCTGTCCTCACATCTGCACTAGGAGATCTTAGTTCTTGATGCCATTCACGCTCCTGGGATACCCATCACCCTTGGTCTTCCTTGGCAACAGCTTAACAATCCGCTCATTGACTGGACTTCCTCTGCTCCCATTTCCTGGAGGCCGAGGTCAGGCGAGACTCATCAACTGCTGGTCAATACCTCTGTTCCTGAAGTTATTCTACCTTCCGTTTACCATCAATTCCGGGACGTTTTCAATAAGGTACAGTCAGACCTCTTGCCGCCACACAGGACTTACGATTGTCCGATCGATCTAGTTCCAGGTTACTCCCTAACCATGTCCAAGACCTACCCCTTGTCATTACCAGAATCTCACGCTATGGATGAATATATCCAGGAGAATCTCAAGAAAGGCTTTATTCGTCACTCCAATTCCCCAGCAGGGGCTGGGTTTTTCTTCGTCAAGAAATGGACGGGTTGTTGAGGCCTTGCATCGACTATAGGGGTTTAACCACATCACTATTAAAAATCGTTACCCCCTTCCCCTTATTACCGAACTGTTCGATAAATTACAGGGGGCCAAGATTTTTTCCAAGTTGGATCTATGTGGTGCCTATAACCTGGTGCGCATCAGGAAGGGGGATGAATGGAAGACGGCCTTCAACACGCGTAGTGGACACTACGAATATCTGGTAATGCCTTTCGGCTTATGTAGTGCTCCCACTGTCTTCCAGGATTTCATCAACGACGTCTTTCGTAAGGTACTCAATATTTTTGTTATTGTATACTTGGATGATATGGAAAATAGTTGAAGCGCTCAAATGCAGGTATATCTCAAAATGATAATAAGCCAGACCACTGTACCAGGGTACTAACAATTGATATAGTACCTATTGTGTCATATAATGGGTACTATCCTCCTGAAGACAGGTGGTGTGTGGTGCAACCCACTCACCATCAGTCTCATTGGCAGGTTCCCCTGAAAAATATACAAGTACTCACATCCTGGTAGGGCAGGCAGGCAGGCTGTGCAGCTACTCAATGCAATACAGGGAAAAGGGAGACAAAAAAGCGCACCAGCACAAACGGAGCAGGAAGAACCCAGGACAAAAAAATGATTAAAAGGGCACTTTAATGTGACAAAAGACCCATCCAATGCCTTTCGAACGTCACAGTGTTCTTTTTCAAGGATAAAACACAATGTGATAACATCCATTATATACCCACTTACCTGTGGGCCGTTTCGCGCCAAAAATCAGAACCTGATGACGTCATAACAGAGCGACTCAGTGCCGATCTAAGGGCAAAAGGAAGTACCAAAGGCAGTGTGGCCATCTTGGATGTGGGCAAACATAGGAACACAATAACAAAGCTTTATTCACCATTCCAGCAGAACAAAATACATTGCTGCTAACTGGACAAGCATATTTAAACGAAATAAAGCTATATTAAACTAAACTAATGCTTAATAAAGGGTACTATTATATCAAGAAAAAACATGAACAAGGTGGATTAAAAAACTAGCTGTGTTGCAACTAAGTTATATACAAAAAAAAGTTAAAATTAAAAACCTCTAGACATGATTAAAAAAATGTGCAAGAAAAGTTAATTTAAAGACATATTACACATATATACAGCATAACACAGAATGTGTACCTAAATCATAGGAACCAGGGAAATACAACCATTATAAAATATAAAGTATTATCCACAAGATACATCAAAGAACAATTTAAGCTTACATATTGGCATAATATTTGCATGATAAGGCTTAGGTTCAAAGGTTATAATGATAAGAATATAATGTCCAATATAATGACAATTGTCTTATTTAATCTGTATTACCAACTAATTACACCATAATACGTCTATCACAAAAATGTTTACAAAAAATGTGTTAGTTGCCAGTCAATGTTCAAGCCCATAGGGAAGCGCGTTTGGAGAGTGAAGATCCAATACGCCTTCCTACGGTCCAGAAGGTTGATATGATCACCTCCTCTAGATTTAGAAATAACTGATTCAATCCCCAAAAAGGAAAAATTATTAATTCCTCCCTGACCACATTCAGTGAAATGTTTTGAGACTGGATGATTAGTGTCTCTCAATTTTATGAGCCTTAAATGCTCTAACATCCTGACCTTAAGGGCTCTAGTCGTCCTCCCCACATACCTCTTGCCACAACCACATGTTATTAGATAAATCACAAATTGACTTTTACAATTTATAAAACTGTTAATCTTAAATTCCTTATTTGGTAATATATTCACACCATGTGGCGGTGGCAAGGCAAACTGGAAAAAACTTTTGGCAGGCTTCATGTGTTTACATGCACTACAAGAGCCACATTTGAAGGAACCCCTAGTGATAAAAGGTTTTTTGAGACCAGAAGATTTGAGTTCACTTGGTGAAACATGAGATCCAATTGTTCTCGCTCTACGATATACAAAAGTAGGACCAGAATCCACATATTTTTTAAGGACAGGGTCCATGGATAAAACATTCCAATGTTTTGAAATTATAGAGTTTACTTTTCCACTTTGTTTACTAAATTGTGAAATAAAAAGAGGACATTTGTTTTTTAATTCTGTCAGTCCATGTGAGTCCTGTTTAATACCAATTGTCTTAACATTGTTAGCAAGGCGAGAATCTCCAATTGGATGTGTGGGCAACAATGATGCTCTCTCTGTACGTAATGCATTTTCAAATGCAATTGCTAAATGTGATTTGGGGTATCCCCTTTCCAAAAATCTCCTTGTAAGTTCCTCAGACTGAGAAAGGAAACCACTCATAGTGGAACAATTCCTTCTCAGTCTGAGGAACTGTCCCCTTGGTATGGCCTTTATGACATGGGATGGGTGGCAGCTGTTCGCCCTAAGAAAGGTGTTCCTGGCATTTTGCTTCCTATAAACATCCGTTTGGATTTTTTTGTCTATGTCTACAAATAATTGTAGATCCAGAAATTCAATGTGATGGAAATGAAAATTTAATGTAAATCTTAGATTATAAAGATTATTATTAAGATCTGATTTTTTCTAAAGATCTCCAGGACCATATACGCCACACCTCCTACGTCCTTTCCCGTCTCCGTGAACACAATTTGTACGTCAAACTGGAGAAGTGCACCTTTCATACGACTTCTACTCCGTTCCTGGGGTATATCATTTCCGATGAGGGGTTTATGATCATAAGTGAATAAGGTATGCATTATGTAGAAGGCATTTCAAATTTTTAACAGAATAGTTACAGTGGAGTGTTTGGCGTAAAAGCCAGATAGGGATTGGCTAGGGAAATTTGTATGGGTAAAATAATGGCTTAATTGGGAGTGAATATTTTTTCCATGACAGTGGATAGTATTGGGAGAAGAGAGATTGGCCTGTAGTTTGAGACAGTGTTTTTTGTCCCCACTTTTGAAGATTGGGACAAACTCTGGTAGTTTCCCAGGTCTTAGGGATATGGCCTGCAGACAGGATAGAATTAATTATGGAAGCAAGTGGTTTGGCAAGGGATGAGGCCCTAAAGTTTCAGGAACTTAGATTGTAGCAAAGTCAGGTTCACATTGGCTACTTAGTTTTACTTTGAGGAATGAATTAGGAACATTAATAGGGATCACCTCTGTCTATATGTGGATGCTAAGACAGGAGTAAACACATTGATACAAGAATTTAGTCCTAGGTATAAATTATCTCCCTATGAGACACATATGGGATGACTTGTGACTATCAGCAGTCCAAAGGAATGAATTAAGGATCATGTTATTGGTAATAAAACAATAAGTTGTATGCAACTAATATAATTTTTGAGTCTCTCTAGGCAAAGTTGAAAGTGCACCTACTCGAGATGGGGTTAATAGTCACATATTTCCTGCGCAAGCATGCTTTTCATCCCAGGTGAAAAGGCCTAAAGTAACCACCAATACAGCAATTAAAGCGGCAGAGTCATTTTCCTGGACCCAAAGCACGTAAAGCTCGTTCCAGCTCAACCAAAGACCAAAGTCACCTAAAGCACAGCCGCAGCAAGTTAACGTCTTGCCGAGTCAAAACTCTAACCGTTAACCAACGAGGAAAATAAGACACCAGGCTAAGGCCAGGTTTTATCAGAACATTTCATTTTTTCAGAGACTCAATATTTTTATTCTTTAGAGTGTGTTAAGTTAGAAATGTAAGGTGTATGTAGAATTGAGCCTTGATGGGAGGATTGGTTTCTTGGAAGCGTGGCTTGTGAAAGCTCTTGTATGTGTTTTGGCAGTACTCTTCACTCTCTATGTATGTGTCATGTGCAGCAAAACTTTGATCCAGAAGTGTGTTGCACCTCCACCGAAAGGAGGGGGTCACCCAGGAGCGTGTGTCAGCCACAAGGAAAGGATCATAAGTCAGCCATGTTGACCATCACAGACACTGTCTGTTCTGATATTCTGAGTGAATGATGTATACAATGCGTGCAGGGGTGAGGATCATGCATTTAGCTTCCACAGATACCAAACCCCCTCAATTCTCAGTAATAGAATGTTGTGATGATTCTGAAAGTATATGATGATAGAGATAGATGCAATTTCCTTTATCTAGCAACTGCATATCCAAAGAAAGGTTGCTTGCATAAAATAAGGTTTTTAGAATTATGTGTATAATTTCTGTATTTTTCCAATTTTTTAAGGGAACCTCTTTAAAGGGTGTATCACACACTAGGAACAAGAATCAATTTAGGGTCAGGTCTCCACAACTAATGAAACCGTGTGTAAAAAAATGTATGTTTAGTCAGAAAACAATTTACAGGAAGGATGTAGCCTTAATTTTGCAGTTTTTAATTTCATCATTAAACCAAGAACAGGTTCAGATTAGGCTTATGGCTTTACAAAACAGAATTGCTTTAGACTATGTTTTAGCTTCAAAAGGAGGGGTATGTGTTTGATTAAAGACAATGTTGTGTTTTTATTTCAGATCAGTGTAGCAATGTGCAGCATGAACTTGATTAAATACAAGAGATTCAAACGAGGTTTACAAAGGGAAGTGACAGGTTATCACCCTTGGGGTTAGGGGAATGGCTTAGATCACTTGGAGCAAAAACTTTTTAATGCTTGGATGTGTGGGAATGTTACTTGTTATATGTGTGTGTCACGTGTTGCAAAGGTATGATCCACAGGGGTGCGACCCCCTCCCCCATTCAGATGCCACTCTTTGCAGATGCCAGAAAACAGCAGTCCCTTGAAGAAAGAAGATGCCGATCACAGTTATTCAACTCCAAAAGACATATTGGCCGCAGCGCCTTACGAGACTATGACAGTGAAGGACACGCGCCCTTGTCGTCTGAGTTATCCCTGGACTATCATCATGAACTTAATTCTCAAAAGCTATGTTTTAAGAATAAAAAAGGAGGGAGTGACAAAGTGAGAATATGACGTAAGGGGGGGGGGGTCTGACATAACAGCACTGGGATCTATGCAACCATTTTACATCCATCTTAGGTTTTGTCTGAGTGAACGGGTTATGAGATGGACGTTTTTGAATGAGGTTTTTGCTTTCAACTTTCAAGTGAGAATAAACCAAGCAGCTAACTGACAAAACCTTGAGAATGAGGGCTAAGAGCCAATGTTATGAAAATACGAGACAGATAGGCACTGTCAGGATCATGCATTTAGCTTCCACAGATACCAAACCCCTCAATTCTCCGTAATAGAAGTTGTTGATGATTCTGAAAGTATGATGATAGAGATAGATGCAATTTCCTATTCTAGCAACTGCATATCCAAAGAAAGGTTGCTTGCATAAAATAAGGTTTTTAGAATATTGTGTATAATTTCTGTATTTTCCAATTTTTTAAGGGAACCTCTTTGAAAGGGTGTATCACACACTAGGAAAAGAATCAATTATGGGTCAAGTGGCTCCACCAACTAATGAAACCGTGTGTAAAAATGTATGTTTAGTCAGAAAACAATTACAGGAAGGATGTAGCCTTAATTTTGCAGTTTTTAATTTCATCATTAAACCAAGAACAGGTTCAGATTAGGCTTATGGCTTACAAAACAGAATTGCTTTAGACTATGTTTAGCTTCAAAAGGAGGGGTATGTGTTTGATAAAGACAATGTGTGTGTTTTTATTTCAGATCAGTGTAGCAATGTGCAGCATGAATTGATTAAATACAAGAGATTCAAACGAGGTTTTACAAAGGGGAAGTGACAGGTTATCACCCTTGGGGTTAGGGGAATGGCTTAGATCACTTGGAGCAAAAACTTTTTAATGCTTGGATGTGTGGAATGTTACTTGTTATATGTGTGTGTCACGTGTTGCAAAGGATGATCCACAGGGGTGCGACCCCCTCCCCCATTCAGATGCCACTCTTTGCAGATGCCAGAGAAAACAGCAGTCCCTTGAAGAAAGAAGATGCCGATCACAGTTATTTCACTCCAAAAGACATATTGGCCGCAGCGCCTTACGAGGACATGACAGTGAAGGACACGCGCCCTTGTCGTCTGAGTTATCCTGGACTATCATCATGAACTAATTTTCAAAAGCTATGTTTAAGTAATATGAAAAAAGGAGGGAGTGACAAAGTGAGAATATGACGTAAGGGGGGGGGGGGTCTGACATAACAGCACGGGATCTATGCAACCATTTTACATCCATCTTAGGTTTTGTCTGAGTGAACGGGTTATGAGATGGACGTTTTTGAATGAGGTTTTTGCTTTCAACTTCAAGTGAGAATAAACCAAGCAGCTAATGGACCAAAACATTGAATGA
>CM071567.1:12001768-12050564 GCA_036426205.1 Ascaphus truei
GGGCTAAGAGCCAATGTTATGAAAATACGAGACAGATAGGCACTGTCGGAGGGGGGGGGGGCAATGTGCTCTGTATGTAGAGTAAAAGTCACCGGCTTGTATAAGGAATATAGCTGAATCATTTCATTTCTAATATGCATCCCATAATAATATTATTAACTAGATGTGTTCGTGTGCATAGTTTGTTTACCTTTTACGCTTACGTAGTGATGACACGCAACCTTGTAGAGGGGGCGTGGGTTTAGTATTTTGTGTATAAATAATGCCTGTATGCAACCATGTCTTTGTTTTATTTTGAAACTCTCCTCTGCGTGTTTATTGCACCGCACAAGCAATAAACTTATCTGTCATTCTGCAAAACATAGCCTCAGACTTGTGTTTTTATTCACAACCTTTAACAGCCCCAAAATGGAGGACAAGATGCGGCGTTCCTGTAGTGAACCCTACCCCACGGAAGAGTAGCCCTTACAGTCCGGTGAAAAGGAAGACATCTCTTACGGGGAACCCAAACCGAGTCACACCCACAAAACACCCCAAGAATGGTGGGGGTGCCTGAACTCGGTACAAACCAAAAAGACCGCTCCCTATGATGACGAATTTGATCAGCAGGAGAGAGCGGGAGCAGCGGATCACCGAATATTTCCGTCAGCTAATACAGTTGCAAGAAAAGCATGGTAGATCCAGTGAAGCTGCTAAAATTTCAAATGAAGATGGAGACCCCAGTATCCCTAGGGGACGGAGTCATCCAAAACAAAAAGGCGAAAAAAGAAAAAGAAAAGCGGTTCTTCATGTACCGTGGAAGGAACAGACACGTCCGCAGATCCCACGGAGAAAAGGGGGGACCGAGATGCCCTGCAGCCTAGAGAAAATGGAGGATTCATCATGCGAATGACCAAATATCCAGAGGGCCCAAGGCAGAAGTTGGGTGACCCAAAGAAGTGTCTGTCCGATGCCAACAGTGAGGAACCCTCAATCAACCATCCCAGGGAAGCGGAGCCGGAACCAGTGAGTGATGATCCCTTGACCAGCCCTGAAGATGCCCTGAAAATTGCCAGGCGTGACTATGATTTGCTCCGGGAACAATTGAAACTGAAGAAAGATGGTTACACAGCGCTACTGAAAAATAACATGGAGCTACAGAAGAATGTTCTCACGATGTACTCTTTGGCCAGGACAGAATTGGACGATCTCAAGACTGAGCTAGATACTGCAAACACTACTATTACCACCATGGATGAAAAACTTAGCCAATCTGATAAAATGATGGCTAAGCTGAAGCGGAAGTATTAGGAGGCACTGAAGGAGATTACAGTCTTTCAGCAAGATGTTCACAATCTTCGCGCAGCACTGGATGCATCACAGCATGATATCAACAGCGGCCACACAAAACTGGAAGTCTCCAGAAAGGAACGACACAGTCTCACTGAGGAGCTGGACAATTCTAAAGAAACTATTGTCAATCTTATACAGTTCTCAAAGTCTCTCAGAAGGAGCTTCAGATCCTCAACCTAAAGAATTAAATCTCACGACAGGAGACTGTCATTCTCAAAGCAGATGTGCGTTAATGGAAGGAGGACTACATAGAGGCCCTGAAAATTACAGAGACTGCAAAAAGAGAACATTTAAGACTGAAGGAAGAGAATTCTCATTTGACATACCACGTCAAGGAAAAAAATGAAAAGCTGCACGAGCTTAAAGAAATAAATAAACTTTTGGAAGAGGAAAAGTTTGAAACAGAGCACCGACTGCAGAACTAACCGCAAGGTCTGCGTACGCACCGCCAGAATGCTGAGGAGAAACAGCAAACTCTGCAGGAAGACAATCTGCAGGCTGAAAAAGAAATAAAAGTGCTGCAGGAACGTCTGATTACCCAGTATGTCCCCGCAAAGCAGCCTGAGAAACTGAAGGCTACCCTGAGCATCACCAAAGCATCGCTAGAGGCCAAGCTTAGAGCCCAGGTGACTCGGCACAAGAGGGAGCACAAGAAGGTCCAGAAACTGAGACAAATAACTGTGGCCCAAGCAAAGAAATTCAACGTGCATCACAGTACTATGAAAATGTGGAAGCAAGCTCAGAGAAAGCAAAGTGCGCAGATAAATTCCCTGAGAAGAGACTTGCAAGACGCACTCAAAAAACAGGGATCTCTCGCGGATGAGATTACAGTACTACAAGGACAAGTATTGACCCTGACCAAGCATCAGTATCCCACAGCCACAAAAACCCAAAGGAAAAAGGGTACAGTGAGAGCTGGGAACACTTCTCGCCTAAAAAACAAGGTTGCAAAGTCTGAACCACCTAAACAAGCACTAGCTAAACCTTCAGCCACTGAACAGGCAACAAAAAAAGATATACATGCAGAATCAAAACCAGAAGAATCCTTAATTGATGAAGCTGATAAGATGGGACATTCTCTGGAAGTAGATGTGGAATCCACTCAATCCCAAAGAAGCAGAACTAGCAACTCCATTGAGTGGAAAAAGTGCAGGGAGACAGCTTCAAGAGCGGAAAACACAAAGGGCTATTCTTAAACGCTCTGCAACTGTTGCCATACAGTCTGCCTACAATAAAAGGTGCACCCCACGCAAAGGAAATCTCATGACCGCGCATGCAGTAAAAAGACTATTCTTGGAAAAAGTCCTCCTCGAGCGATAGAGGAGTGCTGATCTCAAGCACCTTTGGGAGGAGACACTAATAAACGGAAGGACAGATGTCTTGAGCGGCAAGCTGACAACAAGACAAAAGGGGACAAGATTCTAAACTTGGAGCCTGACATTGCCTTAGCAGACAAGTGTGCGGATCCAAGAGAGCAGAGAAGCTTCCCCTAGAACAACCCAGCTAACAGATAAGACTTTTCTTATAAGACTATTATCTATGTCTATCTATGTATATAAATGTCTCTATGATTTGGGCTGGTGAATCGCTGGGCTAACCACGCAGTTAAAGAGAACTGGATCACAAGAGTATATATACTCCAGAGTGGAACGGATTTTGTTTGCTGATTTACATGTTTGCTGTGTTTAAAGCAACAGGCGCAATAAAGCCTTATTTTAATTTCACCTTAAAACAGTCTCCATTGCATAACTCTGAACACGTCTCTTACAGGGGGGGTTTAAAAAATGTATAGAATAACAATATACTACTTACATGGCCATGTGTAAGTACAGGCTCATAAAGGGTTGTTGTCTTTCAAATCAGCAGTGGGGGATTAACAGATAGATAACAATTATATAATACTTACACGGCCATGTGTAAGTACAGGCTCATAAAGGGTTCTTGTCTTTCAAACCAGCAGTGGGGGGTTAACAGATAGATAACAATTATATAGTACTTACACGGCCATGTGTAAGTACAGGCTCATAAAGGGTTCTTTGTCAGATGTAGCCTCTTAATAGAGTCCTCTATTCATCCATGTCTTTCTGATGAGACGTTTTCAGATGACTGGATGACGTCACTGCCATGGGTCTCCACCAGACCCAGGAAAGAAATTGGAGCGAGTAGGGAAAGTCCGTGTCAGCAACTCAAGGGCTCCAGCTCGACTTTTGCAAGCTCTAGTACTTCGCCTCCGCGTCCGGTGTGAAGAAAGCTGCTCAGCTGGTAAAAATGAGTGTCGCCGGGTCACTTCGGAAGCCTCCTCGTGAAAATCCAGGAACAAAGATGGAGCAACGCGTTTCATTGTAAAACGGCTTCCTCAGGCTCATTTTGTGATTGTAACCCTGCCCCTTAACAGAGCAGGTTGAATACTCATTGGTCATCACAAACTACAGATGAACCAATTAGTATCCTTCCCTCAGGCTGACACTCTCTGGCTGTTGATAAGGCCCTTCCTTGGTTACATCTAATGTAGCCAAGGTTGCAAAGCATACACAGGGCTTAAAAGAAGGAATTCATCCCTCCACTGGCTGCTCCTAACAGGACTTACACTGGAAAGGTCCAGGAGAAGAAGTAGCGGCCGGAGGCTAGGCTACATTGACTTTTTAATTTGTTATGAAATTATTTTTTAATAATGATTTATTCTTATGAATTAAATTAATGGAAATTGTTGTTTTTGATTTTCATTTGTCTAATTTATTAAAAAGTTTAAATATTTTTCACTCAAAACAGCTCTATTTGCCTCTGCTAGTAAGCATATGAGATCAAGCATTAGAAAATGAGAAAACCCCAAAGCAAAGGGTTCTTAACAGTAAGGGCAGTTAAAATATGTAATTCATTACCCATGGAGACTGTGATGGCAGATACAATAGATATGTTCAAAAAAAGGTTGGACATCTTTTTGGAACGGAAACGTATACAGGGATATACCAAATAGGTAACATGGGAAGGATGTTGATCCAGGGAGTATTCTGATTGCCAATTCTTGGAGTCAGGAAGGAATTTATTTATCCCTTTATGAGATATTATTGGATGATGTTTCACTTGGGTTTTTGTTTGCCTTCCTCTGGATAAATATACTGTAAGTACAAATATAAGATAACGTCTAAATTTATCATAGGTTGAACTTGATGGGCGTATGTCTTTCTTCAATCTCATCAACTATGTAAAATGTGAGCAAACATAAAAAGATTAAAACTATATAATAAAATAAAAATAATTTTGGGGTGTTTTAGCACAGTACAGCAGGTTTCCCACTGCAAAAGCTAATTCTATTATTTAAAAATATTTCTATGTGAGTGAAAACTACCTAAAATGCAATAAATAACCTACACTTTTTTTCTCAGAATTCCTTTTGTACATTAAAACACTAATGCACTGTAGCTATGCTCAGGAAGCCTAATTGGATCCTTTACTCCTATAATAACTTATTCAAAGGCCAATTCACCTTGTTTCTCTGTAATTGCTGTGTGCTGTGGTTTGGTAATTAATCAAATGGGTTATTACTGATTGTGCAGCTGTTCAAAGGTAGACTTCAGTATGTGCAGTACGAAGGGTCTCACAAATATGCTTTTTATGCATGTAAATCTCACTTTAAATTGTGCATGAGTATTTTGGATTTGACATACTGTAGTCTATGATTTAACGTATACCAAGAGATGTTGCAAAATATGTAACATGAATGCACTTGCCCACCTAAAAGGTTAAGAAACAAACAATTGAAAGGTTAACTTAGCCCAGCTCCAGGTTTAGGAAGTAGAGGATGAGTGGCAGTATTAAATACATTGTTCCCATGCACAAAAAAGTAGTAACGGCTACAATTTCTTTAAATGGATTACCCCATTAGCTGAAAATACAGATGCAACTGTCGGTTTTGGCCCAGATTCTGAGACATTCCATGAATATGTCGCGGTAAATTACCAGCATAGGGCATAGACGCTGTAATGGCAAATCGGATTAACACAGCGTGGGTCCCTGCGTTTGAGTGTTAATCCTACCTAGCTGAACCTGTCTGTAAGAGAAGCGCACAAACAGTGACACTGAATCAGTCACTCTGCCTGCGCGCCTCTAATTGGGGATCGCACAGCTTTTATTTTATTTTACTAACACAGTATTGAAGCAGGGGGTCTCCAGAGCAGAACCGCATTAATTTCAGGTTGCTTCTCGAGTTACATCCCCACCATGTTAAATTCTCCTGCATCATGGCCCACTTGACCGGCACATTTAAACAAAGCAGGGGGATACCGGCACCACATACTGGGGCTTGTAGCTAAGGAAGCAGGGCACAGAGAGTAAAAAAAAAACTACTAACATACAAATCCCTTAATCACCTTAGCGGTTAAAAAGCACTATGGTAATTAAGCGGTTAACCCCCATTGCCACTACCCACCAAGGAGGCCTAACTACCCTCCCCAGGGCAACTACCCCCCATCATCCTCCACCCCCTCTACCCATTGATTGGCAGTGGTAAACCATGCCCATAACATGGGAATGTATTGCCACTTTGGCAATAAATGGGCAAGCTACTGTAGTGCCAACGAGTATTCTAGAACAAATCTGGGGCAATCACCAACAAGACCCAGGTACATGCTGGGTACATGCTGGGTACATGCAGCAACATTTCAGTGACATTTCTGCAGACAGACTAATGGCCAATTGGATTAACAGCGGGACTGCCAGGGACCCCTGCTGTGTTAATAACTAAACACATACAGTAACTTACCTTATGTTAAGAAGTTCACTTGTATGTATGTATGTATGTAGGTATGTCTTTATTTATATAGCGCCATTAATGTACAGTACATAGTGCTTCACAGTACTAATACATGTGACAATCATATAAATAACAAATAATACAAATAACAGATCATGGGAATAAGTGCTTCAGTCATAAAAGTAATATTTAGGAAAAGGCGTCCCTGCTCCAAAGAGCTTACAATATAATTGGTAGGAGGAACATACATATACAGTAGGAGGGCATACTGGTAAGTGTGTCTGTTAGTGGCCAAGCTTTATGTATCATGTGTATAGTGTTAGCCATGGAACTACTCATATGCTTTTTTAAGCAGGTGTGTTTTAAGGTGGGTCTTAAAGGTGGATAGCGAGGGTGCAAGTTGGGTATTGAGGGAAAGGGCATTCCAGAGTCACGGTCTGCTACTTGCGTCACCTGTCTAGCCTATTTGGGGACAGATCTTGGAAGACTTGTAGTTTGATTTCTTCAAATACGGTGGTGGGGGAATTTTGGGTGATCTGGCACAGTGCTTCTTTTACTTTATAGTAATGAATTCGTATTATTACATCTCTGGGAACCTCCTCTGACTGTGGCCTATCTTTGAGGCCCCTGTGGCAGTGGTCTAATTGAATCTCGGCCTCAGTCTTATCTGGTAGGACAGAGGTCAGCCATCTGGAGATGAAGGAATTCATGTCGGAGACAGCTTCAGGGATAACACTTGTTCTAACATTGTTCCTCCTGTCCCGGTTTTCAGCATCCTCCTGTTGATCCATGATGCCTGCCAGCTGCATCTTGAGGTAAGTGGTTGTTCTTTCATTCTTTCGTACAGCTTTCACTGTGGCGTCCATTTTCTTCTCCAAGTCATCTCTTCGGTCCCCAATAAGTATTATATATTTCCTGGGCTTCTGGAGCTCGGAATAGAACAATGACTTTAAATCATTAAACAGGGACTTTAAGTCACTCTAAAAGTCACTCCATGTGACCAGCTCTCTGTCACCACTTTTGCTTCTTTCCTGCCACGATTCCCTCTCTGAATCAAAGCCATAGCTAGCTCTCTGTGCAGGGATTCTTCCCGCTCGTGCCATTTCAGAATTTGCAAAGTATGTCTTCAAATCTAGCGAAGTCTTCTTTTTTTGGGCTCTCGTTGTCATCCTTGGGCAACCAGCGACTGAGCTATGTTTTGTTGGGGGGTTTAGTAGGTTTTATTGCCGTTTTGGTGCTTAATATAGCTAGGTATTGGCAGAGCTTTTACCCTAAGCTGCCATACCCGTTGCCGCCGCGCATGCGCCTCCAATTATTATACTTTTATACGTTTAAAATAGAGACATTGAATCATTATTATTAATTTCAAGGAGTAACCACTTCGGAGGACCCTGTTCCATTGAGTTGCAGTATATGTGATATCAGTGTTTATTTGTATTCAATGGGTTTATTGCATGGTTATATTATACTGTTACTGTATATTCACATTTATGTTTGTGCCACGAACACCAGTTTGTTTAGTTTATTGAAACATTATGTTTAATGTAAATAAATGTTTTAATTAATATAGTTTCCCTTAAATAAAAACTGTAATAAAATATATAAAAATATAAAAATTAATCAAACTGTAACATAGGCAACGGGAATTCTGCTAAAAACGAATGCCTAACTAATTGCATATATTGTTAAATAAAGATTTCTATATTTGTTTTAATAATAATAATAATAATAACAATAATAATAATACTCTAATATTAATAATAAAGCTATTGTTATAATAATTGCTATCCATAGCTAAACATTAAGCTATGCATGAATCATTCATGTGCTTCTCCCCCTAAGTTTCTATACTTAATGCTCAGCTAGGTGCTATGTAGGCAACATGATTTCTCCTCAAAACTAATCCGTCACTGATTGCATACATTTTTAAAAGCCAGAACGATTAACTAACCGATCAACCTGCCTTTCGCTAACCAATAACTCAAAAATGATCCAGATCTTCACACCTGGATCAGTGGTCGATACTTGTCAGCTTCTACTGAAACTTGTATCTGGATAAGTAAGAAAAATATAGAAGCAAAATTGTTTAGTTTAAAATACAATTTTTTTTTTTTACATTAAAATCACTTTCATGTGGCCATTCCAGATCATTCTAAAACAACCGGTAACATGTTATTTATTTAATTAATGTAATTATTGCAAGTTTTGACACTTAGATACTCAACCCAGTAATCAAGGATTCCCTTACCAAGCTCTTTTTTGTTTGTTGGCTTCAAAAAATTTCTCAGGTGATGTTTCATTGTATGCTATACCAATTCTATGCAGTTAAAATTGGGGGATCTGCAAATATAGAGACAAATACAGTACAATTATTGACAAGAAAAAAGCAAGCACAGTACAGCAGAGTTAATAGTACACTACTATTACAGTTACAGTACCTACTCTGGTGGTGTTCTAACCCAATTGATTCCCACCATTCTTAATAAATGTAGCAGAGGCACTGTGTTTTGGTTCATAATCTTGGAAGACTCTGTGACCAGTTGGGAAGAAGTCAGAAATGCAGGGTGCTATCTGGTAGCTAATGGACTTCTAGAAGTATGCTTTATCCATGATTCCTGAAGAAAATACAAATATAACACGTGTTTATAAGGTCACATTCAGATACAGCTAGAGTTCTACTGTTAAACAAATATAACATTGTTATACAGGGACAGGCAAATTACATTCAAATACAACTATGGGTCCTGGTCCACATTTCGAGATTGCCCCACACACATGAAGCTTGAGTGGATGCTTTGGTCAATGTGTCAGGGCTTAACTATCTGTTTCCCCTGATTTCCATAGTGGAAAATCTTTCCAAGGTGACTGATGTTTCATCCAAAAGTATAGCGTCAAACTTTTCTCCACTTTCAATCCATGAACATGCTTAGTCAACTCTTTTAATCTTGTTAACATCCATTATCATGGGAAACACTCTGCAATAATGAGAAAAAATGGCTTCAATACATTTTACCTTTCTACTATGGTATTGAGTGCTCATAGTATTTATTTGGTGTTTGGCTACTATAGACGAATACAGCATACCCAGAAAGATGGTTATAAGAAAACAAATACATTCGTTTGCAGGAAATCATCCTCCCTCTATACCACAGTACAGTACTTCCCACAATAAACCATACAGTAACTTAGTGTAATATTGACACCTTTCTACATAATAAACATGCTACAGGTTAAGTAAACAGAGACATTAAACATGATATACTTTATTTGTATTTTATGTACAGTACAACACTTTACCTCAAAGTCCAAAGGTCCATCCCAAACCAGGTCTCTTTAGTCTGATGCTGGAGTCAGACACATAAATATCATGTGTAACATGGCTGGACCAGATTGCCTCTCTGCCTCCTGTAATGTACGTCCAGATAGCTACAGGTTGTGGCAGGTAATCCTGTGGGCATAGACCACTCTCATTCTGACTCCCTGAGTGAGTGAAGTGGTGGTGACATAGGAATCTGTGTGCAGCCTATGATTGTGCAGATCATTTGCCTGACCCGTCTGAGCCTCAGGGAGGAAGTATAAAGTTAAATACTTCAATAATAATATTTTCTTGGTTATACTGTACCTTGGCGTGGTATGCAGGCTTATGATGCTTTGGCCAAAGGATCTAACAAATAACCTAAAAAATATTATTATTGAAGTATTTAACTTTATACGTATTACTATATACTGTATGTTTTGTCTATTGGATGTAGCATTGGCACCCCTGTCCTCAGGGAGGATGTGCAAATTTGTAGTTAGTCGAATTCCACCCCTCCTAGGGAGTGGAAGTGTGTGCTATCTCCTCCCAGCTGGGAAGGAGATAGGCCAGTCAGTCCTTCATGGGCTGGCTGGCAAAGCAAGATCAGAGGCCAGCACCATCAAAAGGACTGGAATCCTCTATACACCCTGCATCCGCTGTGATAACATCTGCAGTGACTGCTTAAATAAAGCCCCTTTGTTTTATATACCCCTGCCTGAGCTCTCAGTCTATTGGGCACGGGGGTAGAAGTATGTTTTAGTGGGAGACTGTCTCTGGATCTCCTGGAGCCCACTGGAGCTGGAGGGCACTGTCACCAGATAAAGATACATCAAGATCTCAAAAGCCTGTCCTGTTCCCCACTGCATTACGGAACACTCAGCTCTCCTGGACCCTCACAAGTATGCCAGCACTATGACAGCAGTAGCCATAGCCGTATCTTCCAGAGGGCAGGGGGTACCCATTCATGTTATGTAAAGGGAGGAAGAACTGGTGGAGCCAGACACCGTCCCTTACCGTCATGCAGGTCCCAGATGCAGCCTATCCAGACAAGGAACCGGGCAGAACCTTGTTCGGCATTGCCGGACGTGACATCATCTGCGCCACTGGACTGGGAACCGGTCAGGACTCTCGCGAGGTTGGCACTCTCTTCTGACATCAGTAAAATGGCGACCACGGAGTTGCAGGCAGTCCCTGGGCCGCCGCCGGCTCCAATTGTGGTGTGATCGGGACTCTTGCCAGCGGATGACCCCTGCTTTGTGGCCCAGTGCCATGAAAGGGGCACCGTACCCCTGATGTTACCCCGTCATCTCTTTTCAAAGGCCGGGGTAAGGGCTTAGTTCCTGGATTGGCCATAGACTTGGTTAGGCCCCAATCACATGCCCTCACTTCCCCTGCTTTGTCCCATGCTACCTCAGTGCAGGACAATGTTCTATTCCCCATCGCTACACTTGGTGCTAGTGGGTGTATTAATGTTGATTCCCTCACCTCTGCCTTTGTACTTTCCAAGTTCCCAGATGATAATGTGTCCCCAGTTTTCTCTACAGAATTGCAGGATTGGGATATTAAATCTGACGATTCAGATGGGCCCCCTCCTGCACCCATTCGCAAATCTGGAATCAAGTCCCCAGGGTCATTTACATCCTTCAGGGGTTCATCTAGGTCATCTCAGTGGTCTAACACCTCTGGTGTGTCGTACCACATGTACACCAGTTCTAGTAGCCCAAGGCCTGAACCTCTGTCTGGGGAACCCCTTAAGTGGTGGGGTCCCATGTTTCTGTGGATATGTCCCCAATATGAACAGAACAAGGTTTGTATTGGTTAACAGCCCTATAGTTCTATAGTTGACCATTGATGGGAGGAAGGAAAATTCTCTCCTGAGGATGAGGCTGAAGCTCTTCGTAAAAGGCAGAGAAAAATTAACCTTGGTGTAAGGGTACCTAAGGGCCCCTCTATATTATACCCTAGTGGACCCTAATGACTGCGGGTTTTGGGTACTACCTGGCCAAGGAGCTGACCGGAAAAATATACGACTGAGCCAGGTGGATTGAACCATTAAGAATCGGTACAGTTTATCTCAAGGCTACGAATTTCCATATATCCCAGAACCAATCATTCAGGAGATAGATGACAACAGGCATGATTGGCTGAGGTTAGCCGTTACGGAGTATCTCCATACCAAGACCAGCTATAAAGAGTTTGTTACTGAGTCTCGTATCTGTGCTATTATGAAGGAGTGGATCACCGGGATGAGTATATTTAAAGATAGGGTGGACGTTCGCCAGGACACTGGTGGACCCAAGGTTTATTATGTCTGAGTTAAGGATTTTGAGGGACGGAATGTAAAAAAGCCTGATCCCAAGTATTACAAGTAGTTCCCATACTCTTTATGTTTGAAAGAGTTAGTCTATCATCGCTGTAGTCAGTGGGTGATTTGGGTTCCTGCTGACTGTAAATGTATATGGTTATGTGTACTGTCTATGTGTATAATCTGTCATTATTTTGCAGGTTCCAGAGTGATGGATGCTGCCACAAATTTGTTCCAGTGAGGACATGGAAATGTAGCCCAGGGGAGAGTGTAACATACCTGGACCAGATTGCCTCTCTGCCTCCTGTCATGTAAGTCCTCATACAGTAGCTACAGGCTGTGGCAGGTAATCCTATGGGCATCGACCGCCCCTCCTTCTGACTCCCTGAGTGACTGAAGTGGTGATGACATAGGAATCTGTGTGCAGCCTATGAATGTGCAGATCCTTTGCCCGCCCCTTCTGAGCCTCAGGGAGGAATTGCAAATTTGTAGTGAGTCGAGTTCCATCCCTCTAGGGAGCGGAAGTGTGTGCTATCTCCTCCCGGCTGGCAGGGAGTTAGGCCTGTCAGTCCCTCATGGGCTAGCTGGCCGGCCAAGGAAGATCTGAGGCCTCAATTAGAAGAGAGCCAGCACCATCCAGAGGCTTGGAATCCTCTGTAAACCCTGCATCCGCAGTGAGAACATCTGCAGTGATTGCGTAAATAAAGCCCCTTTGTATTATATACCCCTGCCTGAGCTCTCAGTCTATTGGGCAGGGGGGGGGAAAGAAGTCTGTTCCAGTGGGAGACTGTCTCTAGATCTCCTGGAGCCCACTGGACCTGGAGGCACAGTCACCAGAAAAAGGATCAAGCATCAAAAGCCTGTCCTGTTCCCCATTGCATCGCTGAACACTCAGCTCTCCTGGACCCTCACAGGAATGCCAGCACTATGACAGCAGTAGCCATAGCAGTATCTTCAAGAGGGGTGGGGGGGGGGGGGGGGTACATGTGTTACACATGCTTCTTCTGAAAAATCTCCCAAACCTCTGCAGAAAGACCACTCAGTTTTCCAGGCGGATCTTATCCACCAACAAATTAGTTTCACTGTGAAAATTAGGAAAATTTAAATTATAACAGTGCAAATGCATAGGCATACTGTGTGGCTGTGTGAAGAAAAACATTAGAAGCAAAAGTGTATCCGTTACTGTATTTAACACAATTTGAGAAATCAGCGCTCGTGCTGTCTTCAATCACATGAAAACCAGTCCCTTTGCTGCTAGGTGCATGGAGTCACTCCCCACAGTCTCGTAAATGAGATAACCCAGATGGGTTATGAAAAAAAGTATGCACACAGCGCACCAGAGATTAGCGTAATTAATACTTTTAATAAGATCCCAATAGAACAGATTTAAAATACCAGCTAAAAAGCATTATACATACTTAGTAAGAGAAAAGTGATTAAAATAATCACCCAAGGTGAAAATAACAATATTTCAATACAAACAGAATAAGTACCCTTAAAGTGATATACTGTAGACAAGAATGCGACAATATAAACATATAATGTGCAAACACACGTACAAAATGATTTAGTAAATTAACCTAACGTGAAAGTGCTACAAAATTGCATACAGGCAGTCCTCGGTTATCCGACACAATACGCTACTCATAATGGCGTTGGATAGCGAAACGTTGTAAAGCGAAACACGTTTTCCCATAGGAACACTTTTTAAATGAAAGGTTCCGTTCCTGAAGGCATTTTTAAGACTAAAATACACTAAAAGTTTTACGCAGGCAATAAGATATGCAGCACACACATACATTATATAGTACCCTTTTTTAATTTGGGATATAGAATATCCTCGATTTTGGAATTTCACCTGCTGAGTGGTAACGTATCTTTGCAACCTGTTACCTTTTATTTCTGTGTACCCTTATCATGTAATTACTGCACCAAATTATATGGCAAATACTCTTTACATGTGGTCACAAGGTCTCAGTATAGGTAGATTGTCACGCAGGTGTGCTTAGATATAGCCACCTACACCCTGTATGTGTCTTGATTTTTTTATCTTTACTTGACTCTTGCCCCCATGCCTCATATGCTTAGGTAGTGCTGAGCCCCCCTCTCCTTTTAATTTTCATCCCCTGTTTTAAATCACTTGAATAAAAAACATTTTTGTTACACCTTCATTTATGTCCGTGTGCTATTTAAAGGTTGCTTTTCCCTTGTTGTTTGCATATTTCTATTTACCTTTAGCACCACTGTTCAGTCTTACAAAAATTGACTTATCAACAGTGTTTAGGACAAAGTTCATGTAAAGTGTTGAGCGATATCTTTGTGTGTTCCAACCTATAAACTGTTTTTTGCTCTCTCTGAATTGCAAAAATTCTTATATCAGCTCCACTTTTTAACTCACATTTTTTCTTTGTCCCTTCATCTCACTATATATTGAGCTAGCATGAATTTCAGCGCTCAAGATGAAAATAGAATTGCAAATGCTATAGCAGCATTCTCTGTTTCACATTCTCAACCAATTGAGACAGAAACTACAAATCCTAATTCTGGGGTGAAAGAGACTGACAGTCTTAACACATTTAAATATCTCTCACAGAAAAGGTTACGCAGTTGGTGGAATCAAACAGCACTAGACAACTATCTTACTAGAAAAATTATCCCTAGAGGCCTGAGAATAAAGCTGTTTCCAGCCTTTGAGTTCTCAGATAGTATTCTTAAAGAATGTTGGGAATTATCTCTCACTGCCTGCTCTCTGGAGCTTTTTGCAATTCTCATAGAACATGATAAACAGAATCTAACGGAATTAACAGATAAAATTGAACTAGCCAAAAAAGATCTTATTGGCATAACATCATCAATAATGGAAAAGGTGGAAACTGACCTAATCAAATTTGAGGAAGGTCTCATTGAATATAAAAAAAAGAAATTCGACAGGGACATAACTGACTTTGATAGAAAACAGGTATACAGGTGGAATAGAGGCAAGAAGTCTAGAAAGACAAGACCACAGGCCCAAGACGCCTCTTGACTCTTGCCTCCATGCCTCATATGCTTAGGTAGTGCTGAGCCCCCCTCTCCTTTTAATTTTCATCCCCTGTTTTAAATCACTTGAATAAAAACCATTTTTGTTACACCTTCATTTATGTCCGTGTGCTATTTAAAGGTTGCTTTTCCCTTGTTGTTTGCATAGTACAATATATATAGTATAATATATATGTATAATATATATACGCTCTTACGACGCTTTGCAACGTTGTGTATGTGTGTATATATACACACAGATATGTGTGTATATATACACACACATATACAAACACATAAACAACGTTGCAAAGCGTCGTAAGAGCGTTGGATAAGCCGTTTTGGCGTTGTATAAATGAACATAGGTATGCATTGCATAGCGTTAGATAAGCCATTCGTTGTAAAACTTAGTGTTGTAAAACGAGGACTGCCTTTATATGATTGCACAAATATAATTAGGTACAAAAAGGACAAAAAGAATTGTAAATAATGCATAAAAAGTGCAATGGCATAGATGCAGAGTGATTATCTAGTTAAATAACCACAGAGATTAAAGCAAAAACACCAAAAATATATAAATGACCATGAATGCAATGTAACCATGAATAAAGAGAAGCCATATGGGGGAGAACAGTACTAACCACAAAGTGGCAAGTGGGACACCGAGGGAGCTGCTGTGTAAACAGTCCAGACTGCAGCTTCTACACGGCAGAGTAGAATCACCACTGGAACTTCTTGGTTGTTGTCTACAGCCAGAGGGCAAGCGCGCTGAGAAAGCCTCATGTGACCACAACGCGTTTTGTAACAACGTACTTCGTCAGGTGGATCCACTTTTTTCTAAAGTACTGTATTTACTCTGTTCTGACCCTGCAGACCATTTGTTGTGCTGTATTATACAGGCAAAGTGACAGGTACCGGTATATGCCTACTTTTGACATCTTACAACAGAAGACCACCAATCACCAACTAAGCCCTGCCCAAATTAACGCCATGTGCTGAATGATGTACCGGGGACATGAGTGGTACTGTACATACATTCTCACAGAAATTGTTTTGCCACAATCACTAATCTTGATCAGAACTAACTCTTGTGCTTACATTTGGGCATTCTGATATCTTGTGCTTAAATGATGTATCGAACCAGCTTCTCCAGATGCCATAACCTGCTTACTGCTGCTGTACCAACAAACAATCTAAGAATGCGAAGGATACCTGCTGACACAACTGTAGCTGAGACACTGTAAGGGACTGAAGGAGTTAACTCACGCCCTCTGTTAGTATAAGGAAATGACACACTGTTGTCAGGTTGCCTGCCTGTGCTGCTTCAAATTAACTCCTAATTGAACAGAGTTTAAAAAACAGGAAATAACAGCTTGTCAGAGTCTCTGTTTGAGTTCCTGTTCCTGCTTCGCAAAAAAGAAGGGTCACAGAGGATTGCCTGTGACCCTGCTGGGATTCACACCCAGCACCAACTAAGCTTCAGCTGGCAGGGACCCAGGTTTCTTGTTCACAAGAGTGATTTGCCAAGGAACAGTGGGGACTCCAAAACCCCACACCACAGAGAAGCCTGCACAGAAACATGACAAGAGTGAACCTGAGAGACTTCCTGGGAGCAAGAGGACTGCAACGCCTTCATCTGACATTCACTTAGAGAAACCAGAGACGCCGGACCAGCACAGTCAGATAAGGACTTTATAAATTGTTCCCAGATATTGTTTTATATGATTTTGACTGGTAACTGGGCTAGCTATCCAGCCAGGTAGCTATGGCCTGTCCGTTCTAGTAAGTCTCCCAAGGTGGAATAGGCTTTCTTTAATGCTTTGCATTTCTCCTTAAAGGGACAATGTGCAAAATGTTTTGTTGTGTTTGTTGAAAAATAAACCATCAAACATTTTGGTATGCCTAAAATGCATTTTGTGAACTTCTAACTGATCTTGCCTACAGGGCCTCTCGTCAAAGACACCCAAAACAAAAAGGCTGAAGTGGGGAAATAAAACAATGCAGCATAAAAAATTCAAAGGCGAAGAATCTGGGACCGACATGGTGAAAGAAGATGGTCAAAACCATTGCCATTCGGATACCCAGGAAACATGCTTCTGCACTAGATAGCTGTACCTCAATCCCAATCGCTCCAAGTTCCAGACCCTGATTACCTCACTTCCTATCCTGCTCACCTTGCCCCAGACCCAGCTCAGCCAACTCGTTTTTTGTTGTTATTGTTTATCCTTGTTTTCATCCTTGTTCTGCAGGTTTGGCAGGCTGATGAGCATTAACACCATGTTGATGTAGTCCACATATCCAAGATGTTGGTTGAAGAAAATTGTGTATTTGGATGAAGATTGAAGAAGATTGTATTATTTCACAAAGTTTGTTATGTATATCTAAACTGTCAATTAATGTACCCTAATAAAAAATAGAATACTTTACAAGTACTTTTTAGTCATCTGACATTTTTAGGGGAATAAGTGGTGGGTTACATTGAAATAAATGGGAAGAGGGGATGGGTAGCACTGCATTCAGATTAAAGACAAACTAGCGTGACATCATTACTCCAGAGTACTTCGACGAATGCTAAAAAATCTATTTTTTCTGTACATGTACTGTAGCACTCACAGGTCAGATGCAGAAACCACATCTAACTCACAAAACGTAAATAAAAGTATTGCTAACACTTGCCTTAAACTTGCCTTGGAAAATCTGGGACTATCACCAACAAGATCCAGGTACATGCTGCAAACATTTCAGTTACATTTCTGCAGAGACTAATGGCCCATCGGATTAATACAGCATGGGGTTGGAAGGGGATTGCTGAGGGGCGGGGGTGGCAGTTTGTTTTGATATGGTGACACTGCTGCAGAACACTCTGCAAGGGCCTGACTGATCCATGGAGTGTGGGCACTGGTGAATTTTGCTGGCCAGTACAAAGTACAGTGATACCTCAGGGAGCACTGCAACAGCTAAGAGGAGAAATATCAGGATTTAACAGCCAGAGGAAGGAGATACCCTGGAACACAGGTTATGTTTTCAAATTAACTGTAAGAAGCAGCAGCCGCATCTGTTTGAATCCAGAGCTCTAACGAAAGGTTATTTTACAAATACCCTGTTTGATCAACAGGGTATGTGAACTAATATGCAGTGACTGTAAAATATATAAAGACAGAGGTGCAGCATTAGTGAATTGTTTTAGTAGGATTGCAGAAATACTGTGTGGTTATGTGGTAGCCCTGTGTATGTATCCTTGTTCAAAATGGTAGATAAAGATATATAAAGTTTGTTATAATTCCTTACAGTTTTGTTGTGTCGAATTAATCCTGCTTCCCACTCTGTGTACCAACTACCATAAGAGTCAAACCCCAAGTTACAGGACTCAGGCCCCCACCTCAGTGACAGGTTGTATAGTCTGAGGTAAAGTAAAGAGGGGTTACATAAATATTTATGTATGGACACCAACAGCAGTGACATTGCAGTAGCTATTAAAACTAGCCCACAATGCATGAGTTAAAAAAATACATTAAAGCCCATACTAATTAAGTGATGTTTAGTAAATATGAAATCAAAGCAGATTCAGAAGCAGGGACCCCAGTTGTGTTAATCCTGTTGGACCATTAATCTGGTTGAAGGGATTTGCTAGCACACAGAAACAGGACCGTTCCTGTGGCCAATTCCCTGTAGAAAGCACGATCAACCATTGTGCTACAGTACTTCCGTATCACTACAATGCAGTACCACATGAATAAAAAGTGAGTGTTGTTCAAAGGAATACTTGTGTTACGTTTCCAAATGACCTGTAAAGATGCATCGTTAACTTCTGTGTTTCATCCTCACCTGCAAATGAAGGGTAAATAGCTAAGCCGATCCCAGACTGTGGCTTAAAGATCTTAAAATTGAAATGTAAGCCCCTTTCTTCCAAAGTATGTACAAGTGCTTTCTCATTACTGACATTGGAGAGAATGTAATTGCAAGGATCTACAACATCTCCATATCTTCATAACACCACTTTTCCTTTTTTCCTTGGTAAGCTCATACAATAACAGTACAGCAAATTCTAAATCACCCAACACCAGTTTTGCACATGCTTATCAGAAACAAGACTAAAACAGTTCTATTACCATTACTATGTCATCCATCTTCTTACCAGAGATGGGATGTGTAATAGCCGAACCTACCACAACCGTAAGTTCCAAAACTAAATCCATAACCTAAACCCTTAAGATTGGTAGAGCCAAAACAAAAACCCAAACATTATATAGAAACAAAACTAAGAACACATTTCCATTTCTAGGTGTCTGTCACCATACTGTACCATCTTAGATTATTTTAAGATATTCAGTTCTAGTATTTTAGTTTACTAATAGTTGTTTTATGATTTTATACTTTTTAAAGCATTTTATCTGCTTTATTAAGCTATTTTAGTATGTTCATGCTTATTTTATGTTATTTCATTATTTGGTTGAAATCCAAAACCAAACAAATCAAATTTTGGCAAAACAAGAACCAAAATCAAAAAAAAATAAATTTCTTAAGAACCAAAACCACATCCAAAACCAAAAACACAATTTTTCTTTGAACCAAAATAAAAACATGACTGAACATGCCCACTCTTACTTTCTACTAGACATACTGTATTTCTCTTCAGCATATTCTTCTTGCTTCTTAAGGTTTATTAATAAAGCTCAGTTACTGTAGGAGTTATCTCACCCAAAAAGCATTACTCCTATTGAATACAATGAGAATTAACTCTCAATCAGGTGCAATAACCCAAATTGGAGCTTAATGAGTGTGGGGGTTAGGGAGAAACAAATAAGCACTCCATTAATGTTAACATTTGTTGGTATGCTTAAACATTGTATGCAACAAAAGACAGGGGTGCACAATGATACATCCAATTTACAAAACATATATGGTAATAAAGTATAAAGTTTAAATACTTTATACTTATTACTATATATGGTTTGTCAATTGGATGTAGCATTGGGCACCCCTGTCTTTTGTTGTATACATTTGCCACGCTCAGTAGCACTCTTTTTGACATAAATATATATTCATGATGTGGTGGGTGTAGAAGTTTGAGCTAGCTGGGAATGTGTGTGTTCAATGCTAAAATATTGCTAACTGATTTTGTAGGGATTATAAAGAATATATAACACACTAGTAGTAACGAAGAAGACAACAATTTATCCTTGAATCATTTTATATTGAAATGTGATGAATGAAAGCAGCAGTTTATTCTTGTGTTACATACATGGCACATGACATACAGAGCTTGCACAAAAACATACAAAACCATATACACCATGCATCCTTTCAATTATCTTCTATTAAGACACAACAAACCAGATAGTTAATACAACAGTTTTTAAAGAGACGTATTCCCATTGAAAATATTGTGTAAGATACCAGTACATTTTGCAAAGTTTTGTACAGCTTAATGCATCCTTTATACAGTACATGTCTATGTACTGATACACACATCAATTTTATAGAAAACAGTAACACATTGACTTTGGGATTCACTTTTTTGTATTTATGCATATGTTAAGATGGGATTTACAACATTTAGAAAAATTAACTTTCAATTCAAATTCATATTTACAGCTGCTAAGGGAAAAATAAGAATGGCAGAATCGTAACGATAAATGTTGTTGCAAAATTCTAGCTTTACAAGGAAATAATAAATAGTAATAAATAATATGTTTTTCTTTTTTTCTTTCAGTAATGAATCTATGATATATTTACTGCTAGCAACATCTGCATTGCTAGGATTTAAATAATAAATCATGACCTGTCTTGGAGTACTAACAAAACGAAAAACACAGCATTTTTTTTTTTTTACAGGAAATTAAGTATATTCTTATATAAGATGTATAAAGATTATATGGGATCAAAGGGTTTGGGCTGTAAGTCCGTAATGTTGCTAATATTTGTGTACAGCTCAGGCAGACTTAAAAAAACCCCACCTTGTTGTCTTTAATAAACCGTTGTCTTTCCATTAAACATTTTTTACACCAGCTTTGCAGGCAGAACATATAATTTAGTATTTTACTGTATATAAAGTTGTACGATTGCCCAACTGACACTTTTTCTTTTTTTGTCTGTCTACACCAAATTAAAAAAAAAATGTTAATTATGTGTGTTATACTGTATATAAAGTAGATCATTAGTGTAAGAAATGTACACTAAGTCAGACTTTGAAGAGAATTTTGATACACAGAAAATGGGTAAAAGTGACAGACACAGAATGTATCCAGTCCATCATAATAAATGCATTTTGTTACTTCTCCCTACCTTCTCCTATTACTTTCCTCTAATGAAATGGCACAATAGATGCATTATCCTTCGAACCATCAATTTTTTGGCAATAAAAGACACTAGCGTTCTTTGATACATATTCCCCATTATCTTAGTGCCACTGAATATCAAAAAAAATTGACATCAACATATATAGAAAAACAAAATATTTAAGTGTGGAGTAACTAAGATACAATATGGTTTATGACACTACAATCACACTTTAACTGCCACTGAGGCCAATGTGCAAGATCGAGGAGTGATAACCTGTCTTGCACCTTAGTGAATAACAGCATACGTTTTCTAGCCATGACCTTGGGGCTTATGCAGAGAGGAACGTTAAAAAAGTTTAAAATGGCTGTAAAATAGCCACAGATTTGCCGTTAGTGAAGGTGTTATGCAGAGAACGTCGTTAACTCATTTCGGCAAAAAACTGCAAATTGCCAACTTTTCCTGGCTATTTGAAACTCGCCATACTAATGCACATATTGGCGTGTTCCAGCGATTCGGAGCTTCTGGAATACCACGCTATATTAGCATGGCGAGTTTCAGGTTCTCGCCACGAGTTTGGCGAGTTTTACAGCTCTGAAAAATTTTCAGAGCACTTTTAAAAATCGCGCCATTTTCTCCCGAGTTTAAGGATTTCTGGCTAGTTTTTTCGCCAGAAGATGGCGCTATTTCCTTATCTATGCTCTCTGCATGAGCCCCCATATTTTTAAGGTGCTCAATATGACGCATACAGTGAGTTTGAAAATAACTTAGTTTAACAGTCAAAAACGTCACCTCTAGTACCATCTTAATGTGCGCGAGGAGTGTTAAGCTAATGTGACCAAAGCACATTCTGAATGTTATATATCAAGTTCAATAAAATGTACCATTAATTTTAAAACATATCCATTATGGTACGTATCTTAAAAAATGTTTTGCTCCAGTTCTGAATATATTGAGTTTCCCTTATTGATTATTTATAGTATTTATCTAATTTTGTTAAAGTCGTTGAGCATAAGATGATTTATGTTTTATATTTATGACTACACCACAAGACTGAAGGCAATAGGGGTCTGTTAAACATCATCGCAGCAGCTCTGCATATTATTGCCTACATTAAAGTATTTGTTAATGCCCCTACATTTTGGAAAATGCATTTTTCACAACATTTTAAACACATCTCATCATCAATTATGTAATTACCTTTGGAATTAAATAATGACACAAAAGCTTAAAAATCTTCAAGAGAAGAGTGAAAGTAGCATTTATATCTTAATTGCATATTTAAATGTTTATTTTTGTTTTGCCTGCTACTATAATTATTTCACATACAGTACAGGTGACCACGACTGCCCCTGTGCCGGAGGGTTATTGCTGCGGGTAGTCCAATCCAGTAGCATGGACCCCCGCAACTCAACCACAGCAGCGTTATCTCTGGGGGCATAACTTTACGACTCCGGAGACAGTAAGTCTTGCTACATCTGTATATTTACTTTCCTTCTCTGTTGGTAAATGACAGTATGCGTCTATTGTTGCAGTCCTTTGCTACAGTACCTTATGAATCCCTACAGGCATAAACATGTACAGTATCTTCTATCAATTCATTAAACGTTACCAACCATTCAAGGTATATTCTAGTAATGTAGGTGATCGGGTAGAAATGATTAGCACGTTAACATATTGATGTTTGGTACTGTATGTTTAAATAAATACATCTATAGGTAGAACCTCAGAAGGTTGCTAATTTGTCAACATTCCATTATCTCAATTTAATGTATCCATATCCCTAATGCATATCCCCAAAGGTGCATAGGGCAACGGAGTTGTGGCATTTTCCTTAGAAAGAACAGATCCTTATATTTTAACAGACCTTAGGCTTAGTCATATGCAAATCATAGGGTATGAGCAGTTTACCTAACAACAGAAATCTCCAGACCTCTGTTCATACTAGCACATTATAAACAAGGCTACAATATTTAGCACCTTCCAAAAGCTGCCCTTACTCACTCTAAATCCTGATTATTATTGAGTTATTTCTTGGAAAAGCCTAAAAGCAATGCAATGAGTACAAAACGTAACCATTTCTTTCTAAATTGTTGCGTATCATACAAAGATATAGATGATGGATCAAATAATTGTCTGAAACACATCATAAACTATATTATGTTTTTTAGTGATTAAAGTGATATATTTATGTGAACTAATATGGTACATAATGTAATAATGACTGGATAAAGTATTGTATATATATATATATATACCTTAAAAATATTAAGTAATTTAATATATATTAATGTACAGTTAATGGACATGATGGATGGAGATTTTAACATTATTGAACACCCATACTTTATAGTCATTATTACATTATACTGTATACCACATAATTAAGTGAACAAGTTAAATAAGTGTAAAAATGATACATTTCTAATATTATAACACGATGTGCATTACCTTTTGGTTACACACATGAAAATAATAACGCTAGATTAATAACGCGCCTTAAGGTTTGACCAATGCACATGTGCTGTGTACTTGTATGGGAGACAACAGGTAACGTTAGCGATGGTGGTTTTGCTAGCGGACATTATTTTTTTGTATGATTAGCTTCGAGAATCTCCGTTAAATGAAGGGGAAATAACATTAGTTTTAGGTAAAATAACATTATTTTCCCTCATTTAGTGCACTTCTGAGTATCTGCCCATATTTTCTTTATAAAAAAAATCTTTGAAATACCATAGATTATAGTAACACATACTGTATGAGGGAAAAGTACACATTTGTTTAGGAACAGTAGAACTTAAATACAGTAGCTTCAATTTTATTTAATGGGTTTTGTCCACTTTCTATAAACATTCATTACTAGAGTGAACTGTCAGTCAAAAGCTGTTTGTTTATAGTTCAAATCCAATGTAAAACCAACAGAAAGGAGAAATAATAGAGCATGAAAGAGTATTGTAGATGGGTCACATTATTTCAAAACATAATGAATCAGTGTATTAGCAAAGTGAATGTATTAATTAGTTTGTATGACCCTGTCTGACTCATTTCTGGAGATCTGCTTATCTGCTATTTTAACATTTGTGGTCCATTGTGATTTAGTCATCTATTCAGATGAAGCTCTAAACACCGCTGTGTATGTTCAATTATTATGTACTGAGCTGTATTAGCTAGAATATAATAGGTAGAAAATAATTGCTTCAGGTGCATCAAAACACTTGTATAAAACGCTTCTGTAAAATCATGCATCTCTTCTAAGTAATGTGATTGCGAATACTTTGTTGTCTACTTCATAGTGAAAAATGTGTACTTCTATTTTTTTTTTAAACTGCAAGGATTAATTAATTCTTGTTTGTACTGCAATTCTCAAGAATAAAGCCCTGTATATATGCAAGTGTCTGCAGTGTTTAGAGCTTTCAAGCACCATTACCCTCTGAAACACTTAGGCCGGGATGGGAGTCATCAAAGTGCGATGTGGGAAATCACACCCAAACTGGCTGTAACTGCCATTGATTTGAATGGTAGTGACAGTCAGACCAAGGACGATAGCCCACATCATGCTTATTTACTGTAGTTAGTGGTGCTATGCTGTAAGGCCGTGAATAGAGAACAAAAAACCCGGGCGCTACCTAGGGGGATGGTAAGTATAGTATAAGGATGATATAGCAACCTTGGTGGTAGGCAAGGTATCCCTCTGCTTCTTTTCCGCCTGTGACTCTAAAGACCCCAATAAAGGATCTACCCAGGATCCTTCAACAAAAGAGACAAGAAAAAAGGGGGTTTGGGGGAGCACTGGTGAAAGGCTGGTGTATAACCTAAATTGGTTGTATAATGCTCTATTACAAAGTGGAGGGTTTTGTAGGTGTAAAATAATTTTTAACACTCACACGGCCTTGTGCGAATGCTGTCGCATCAAGGTATCTTTTGGACTCCCTTTTCTTTTTTCTTTCTTTTTTCTTTCGCTCCTTTCTGTCTTCTGCATTCTTTCGCCGCCTTGCTCTGCGTTCTTCTCTCCTACTTCTTTGAGTTTGTCTCACACCTCGGAATAAATATTATACACAAAATATGTGAGCAATCTGTGATTATATCAGGAAGGTATCAGGATATATAATAGGATTAATATAAACACATCACACGGGCATGGTGGCGTGCGCTTTAAGGGATGGTATCTTGGTCTCTAAGGGCAGTCCCACTTCTTAATGTAAAGTTGAGAGCTCTTGGGACCGTGATTTGTATGAAACTGGAACTCTAGGAGGATGCAATTGTGATTTGTTGTTAATCTGTCCGAATTTTTCCTCCGGGAAAAGTACAGGACTGTTTCTGCTCTGCTTTCCAGAAAAAGGCAAAATATTTGGTAATGGTTTTATGACTCTCCCATGTTTTGCAGTCTGTCTGGGGCCACCCAGTGTCAAAAAATGACACTGGTTGCCCCAGACAGACTGCAAAACATTGGGAGTCATTACAAAACCATTACAAATATTTTTGCCTTTTTCTGGAACAGCAGAAACAGTCCTTACTATTCCCGGAGAAAAATTTGGTCAGATTAACAACAAATCACAATTGCATCCTCCTAGAGTTCCAGTTTCATACAATATCACGGTCCCAAGAGCTTCAACTTTACATTAAGAAGTGGGACTGCCCCTTAGAGACCAAGATACCATCCCTTAAAGCGCACGCACACATGCCCGTGTGAGTGTTTTATTTATATTCCTATTATATATCCTGATACCTTCCTGATATAATCACAGATTGCTCACATATTTTGTGTATATATTTATTCCGAGGGTGAGACAAACATCAAAGAAGTAGGAGATGAAGAACGCAGACGCAAGGCGGCGAAAGAATCCAGAAGACAGAAAGGAGATGAAAGAAAAAAGAAAGAAAAAAGAAAAGGGAGTCCAAAAGATACCTTGATGCGACAGCATTCGCACAAGGCCGTGTGAGTGTTAAAAATTATTTTACACCTACAAAACCCTCCACTTTGTAATAGAGCATTATACAACTAATTTAGGTTATACACCAGCCTTCCACCAGTGCTCCCCCACCCCCCTTTTTTCCTATGCTGTAAGGCACCTGAAACCAGAAGCACCTTACAGTCCATTCTCTTAAATGGACTGTAAGGTATCATTTGGCAGTGGAAGGTAAATATAGTAGCACCACTTAGTAAAATGGGCATTACCATATTATACAAGACAAGAGGCCACTTAGCAGTCTTCTGCCACAAGACACCTTCCAGCACTGGAAGATACTTTACAGCTTATTGATTTGAATGGGATGTCGGGTGTCTTCCAGGACCATGATCTGTCTTGTGGCAGAAGAAATCTTTGTAAATATGGCTCATACTCTGAAAAGCTCTCTTTGACCTACAGTACAAAAAAAGCCTGTGGCTTTTTGTAACAGGGGATTTCTTTACATTTTAACTTGCGTTCTTTCATATGAATTCACAAATGTTTGTGTTTTATACCAGTATACATATACAAAGATAGCAAATGCAAAATTTGACTTATTGTACTGTAGCTTCCTACCCACTGCATAACATGTGGATCATTTACATTTTTATTAATATTTAAAATATTGTGTTCTAAAATGGTTAAAAGCATTACAGTTTGCATAATATCTTAATTGTGCATGTTGAAATTTGCACTCTATTTTCTACGCTAATACAATTTTGCGTACAATACATATATTGCTGTATGCACTATGATGTAAGAAATCTTGCTAGTGACTAATATTTAAATTTAGTATCTGGCACGTATTTGGAAAGCTATGTCAATTTACAGATGTAGCAAGTGATATTGAATCCGCTGGCGGGCGCCAGCGAGTGCAATAGCATATTAGCCATTCCCCTTTTTTTCCCACATGTCTAATCCACTTAGAATGGCGGCTGTTCCCATTGGCACATTGTGTCACACTGCAATGCACCAGCGGGATCAATAATGGCTGCAATATCTGTATGTACAGTATTAGGTTCTATTGAATATTTAGGAATATCAAAGGAATTCAATATGTGCACTGCATATAAACAAAACCAATCGACGGTACATTGCAAGTGGTTCCTGAAACATACTTAAAGAGCATGAACTCTATCCCCAGATTCATCAAACTCCATTATGGGTTCATTATGGGTTAAGGCACCCAAATGGGCAGTAAGTCCTATTCACTTAAATGTGAGTTAATGTACCTTCGGATGCATTAACCCGTAATAGAGCTTGATGAATAATACCTATGTTTCTATGTACTTCCACTCATTTTTAAATGCTGACAAAGGTCTAGGATGAGGAGATTTTTAAATAAATTCTTGCTGCAAGTTAACTTCAAAGGATGGCGACCACCGTCTTTTCTACATGTTACAATTCTTTGTAGTGTAACCAAAAATATCCTGAAAAGAAAAACTTTTTGAAATAAAAAAAGTGGCCTTAAAAATAAATTGCACGTTAACTCCTTAAGCATCAGAGGAGCTCCTCAGAGTGATCACGTGATCGCAGCATCCCTTAACCTGGAAATGGAAGGGGTGGAGTCCCCCCCCCTCTCCCATTTCCCTGCACTTCAGATCACGTCCCCTACTCCATAGGAGCACCGTACAGTGCCCCCCAAGAAAACGAGTGCTCTAAGGGCATGATGTAGCCACTACGTCATGGGGCTCCTGGAGTTCCAGACCTCATGATGTGTTGACTAAGTCTCAGTCACCCCACAGGGTTAAGTAGCGGGTTCTATATGTGCCAAAGCAGATGATCAGGCCTTTTCTGCTGCTTCGGCACATATAGAATTAGCCCCTAAATATTGGTTGATGTGCACACGAAATAGTAACAGGAAAATATATTTTATTCAACTATCTTTATTTAGCATTCATGCTAAATACAGTAGTACTGTAATAGGAGTTACATGTTGTATGGAAAAGGTGCACACCTGTCTCTGTACTCTATATGTTGAAATAGTGCATATTATTGAATCTAGCTCTAAATAGGAAAATATGGCATACGGTATGCAGACAAGCACTTTTCATTACTGTTTATCAAGTTCATATGGAAATTACAAATAAATGTTTGCACTATTATTACACCAGAAGTGTACTCCCCAAACCATAGAGACACTCTACATATGAAAAAGTATGAATGTAAATCTACTATACTTGTGGCAAGTAACAATTTGCGCAACATAGTCTAGATTACTATTTTTGCTTAGTACAGTACATGCCGCTTTGTTATTATCCCTTTATTTAGAATATACTGTATATTAAACCATTCACTATAATCCTTTTATGCTCCAACTACATTACAAACAAGACTCAATTGTACGAATCCAAGCCCTTTGATTAACTCGCAGTTTCCATATTTACTTAGTTTTTCACTTAATAAAATCACAATTTCAAACAGTAGATTGTTTATACAACAGTTCACAAGTAGAACGACAATGCATGGGAAGTGATATGTACAGCAAGTTCTTCCATTTTCTCAGTGAGTCTTTGGGTTTATCATTGTAGATTAATGTTCTACCTTTTCAAATGTGCTTCAATTTTGATAAGAGAGAGTTCATATTACAGCACAAAGATACATGAGAAATTTCCACTCTGCTAACATTAACAAAGTCATTGTCCATGCTGTGTGAGTAATTTAGTCTCTTAATCTTAATTTCACTGCATTTTGTGAGATTTACACATTTCTATCTAATTTGTAAGAACTGTGTAAACTTCATACAGTATATAACCAAATATAATGTTAATTTATGAAATACCAATTGCTTGTATTTTGTTTTCACCTGTTTTTTGCTAGTTCAGTCATGTTTTAACCAAGATTTATTTCATTTCAAAGCTTTTTTATTTTATACTGCAAATAAATAAAAATGTTAATGGAAATATTTAAGGTCCACCTATTTCTAAGCTGCTAACCATCACACAGCATGTGCCACTTGGCAATTTGTCTCCGAGGATGTTCACAGATTTCCCTCCAGTGCTCTCCTCCTGTTCCATCTGCTGAAGCTCCAAGAATTAACCGGCCAATAATCTCATTCCTGGTGCCCCTGTCTGAATCCATGACCAAAAACTCAACGCTGATCTCTTCCAGACCTTCGCAAGGAATGTCGAACACAAAAAGTTCATTGAACACTGCATTTGGGGTGCATTTCTTGACGTGAGTTTTCTTTTTAGAGATTCTTTTCTTGGCGTGATACAGATTCACTTTCACATAAGGATCTGGAATTAAAAAAGTATGAAATATTTAGACGAAAGAATACTAATGGAAATGATAAAAAAAAATAGATTGCCTACTCAACAACCCTAGCCACAGCAAAAATGTAGGAACATTATTTCATAAAAAAACAAACAAAAGCTTGTTGTACTTTATAATTATGTGTTGTTATTTGGAATTGAACCTTCAAAGGCAAACTGTTGCAATGTTTAATTTCCCATTTATATGTTAGGAATTAGAAGGCAGTCATTTTGAATTCAATATATATCAGTAATGGCACCAGAACCATTAGACAGTCTTAACTGCATTCTAATGTATTTCTAATTACTCCAACTTCTCTTTCTTCTGAAACAGTACATTGCGGTTGTGTCTCTCAATGTATTTTAAAGGGAAAACAAAAAGATTAGTCCACTAAAAATATATAGTGGGCCACATAGAACAGACAATTAATAGAAAACAATTCCAATTACACACTATGCTAACAATAAATCATAATGATGATATCAAAATGAAACAATAACCTACATTCTCAAATAATATGGTGAATAATGCTATGAATTTAAACTAAACTACACTGAAATTAAATATACTGAATTACAAGCATAAATGCAAAGAAAGAAAAAAATGGGGTGAAGTGACTAGGTATTTATGGCATGGCTGCTGCCGAGACCTGCTGATCTAGTGTCCAAACCACAATCTCTGATAGCAGATGCAATGCCAGTACAAACTTCCAGGTTTAGCCACATCAACCAATGAGAGCATGTGCCATACAGCCTCACGTTACCTATACGCATTTAGCACTGCATGCTTCATCAGGGTTCATGTTCAGAGGCTGCCTGCACATGTTATGTAACCCCTTCGAACCAATAAAAATACCTGCAGTAGTACCCATATTTTAATAAAAATCATTACATGATACATTAATTGTGGAGGATACAACGGTGCCAATTAGTAATTACTAAATAATCAGTAAATAATCACTAAATAATCAGTAACCCAACTGGCCTTTTACATAGTAATCCTTTCAGAGACAGATTGTGACTTTATAAATTAATGGTGCAAAAAGTGACTGTTATTGTTTATCAATCCCATAGTCAGATAGAATTACTAAATATACTAATAGTGCTGCAACTATAATATGAATATGCATCACCATTTAAATAAAGTATTACAAATGTCGCCAAAGAAGCAGCAGCTACAAGGATTATTATTAGATTTAAACAAGCATTTGCTGGAGATTAAAAAACTTACTGTCAAAAAATTCTTACCCATATACAGCTCAACCCCATTATAGTGTGATCCGCTATAACGCGGATCCGCATATAACGCGGTTTGAACGTGGACCCCGAATATTAAAAAAATTTTTATTATTATTTGTCTACCTCTAGCTGTCTGATGCTTGGGCTTTCACTAGCTATAGTTTGGTTTATGCTAATTGTTGGCTAACCAGTGATCCATCAGAAAGGGCTAGCTTTAGGTGCTTAGAACCATTCTTTCTTTTGTACTAGCATATTGTGCTCTCCCTGGGGTGTTTTCATTGAGATATATTTGAGTGGAGGTGGGGTAATTAGGGAAGTACCACAGATATATTACATCTGTGGGAACGGGCTTGAAGAAGGGGCATCTATGGCCCCAAAATGTTAACGTTGCCCCCCTATTTTTTTTATTACCCTTATCCATTACGTGTATTGTACTTTTATTTTTTTTTTTCCAGTTTTTTTTTTTTTTGTTTTTTCCTTTTATCCCCCCCCCCCCCCCCACCACCAGAACCACCCCTCTCTCTACTTGGTGTGGTTGTCTCTGCAGGAGAGGTTGTCTCCATACCCTGCAATTGGGTTCAATGTATAGGTGCTTAAATATTTTTCAAATACACTTTTGACTTACTCCAATTGACTATTGTTCATTGCTTCTATTGTTGCGTGCTGGGGCATATGTATACATATCTGTTCACCTTGGGGTGACAGAGGTTCACCCTGCTTCCATGCACCAATTCACTTTACTTGTTTATTTACCATTGATGTGAAGTAACAAAGAATCGATATCTATGGCGCCAAGCATTAATTAACAAGAAAAAAGGATATGTATAACCAGGACTGGTAGATGTGCAGATCTCAGGATATCTCCAAATTGTGAAATAGGTGCTTAAAGAAAACAAATGAAATACATAGCATAATACTGTATGGTGAACATGACACACAAAACATATAACAAACAGCTGTGATGTCAGACAGGTGAACAAATTACATAAACATTTAATTAAAGGACATTAAAAAATTAAACACAAAATATGACATGGAATAAGTCAGACTGAAGGTATACACTGGCGACACACTTTATTCGAGCTCGGCTAGTCCCACGAATTCGGGTATACCCGGGTGTATTGAGGTTTGTGACTGTTTTCTGCCCGAGTGCATTGAGGTATTTTCCAAGCAGGGATTGAAGCATTTTATTCCCGCTGGCTGCAATACTGCACAGTATATATATATATACTGCATTACAATTCATGAATTTATGCCATCTGGTAGACACGCGAAGCATTGCAGCCTATTAAATCCTAATCATTATCATTTAACAGATTAGCCGCCCGTCAGCCAGGCATGAACCCAGGCTGGAAAGGCAAACGCAACGGGGCTTGTCAGAGGTGAGGAGCGGCGCATTCCAGGTATCTGCCAGGTACATACTAGGTATTTGCTCGAATAAAGTGTGTCGGTGCAGTAGCTGCAATGGTTAAAATGCCCACTCACCAGACGGATGGTAAGGGCAGGCAGTGGATAATTCGGAGAGTATCCCCTCTCATCTGTGGCCTGGAACCGCTAGTTGCAGTGATCCTGTTTGTGGTCAGCGTCCCACGCATCGGCTGGTGTTTTCGGGCGGAGCGCCCCCCTTGACACGTTCCTCCGAAAGCGTTCTTAGCCAGGGATCCACAGCAGCAGATTCGCCAAAGTTGGAATACAAAATCATGTGAACTGCAACAGCAGATTCGTATTCAGCAAGCCACGATGGGGATAAGTAAAAACGGCAGTACAGACAGTAAGACCACCCTACGCGTTTCAGAAGCGCTGCTTCCTTCTTCAGGGGTTAGGGGTAGTGTCTCAAATTGTCCCTAATATAGGTGGTAAATTAAAAATCATCGTTACACCTGAATAAAGTCTTTGACATGTGCAGTCGCAGGTAGACAGATCCTGCACATGCGCAATCGCAGATTTATGGCTGTTGGTAAATCTCAGCTGGTCAAACATACATACAAAATACAACGTGAAAACTAACAAAAACAATCACATTTAGACAAAAAATACATAATGAATATAAAGGTATAAAGGAGTGTGGTGTACCTTAACTAATTAATAATATATAATTCTAGTGTTAAGAGGATTAGTTACTTCCTATGATTACTTAGAACTATTTATCTATATTTAATTTTGTGTAAACATAAGTATGTGAATTAGCTAAACTATAAAGTGAATATCTAATTGTGACTAGCCTACGATATCTAGGTATATTTATATATATATATATTTTATTTATTTCTACATATACATATTAATATTGTACACTGGTGATAGAGCTTAAATATGCAAACATTATTATTGCCATTAAATATATTAAAGTGTTACTATACAACATGTATATAACATAATTTTGGAAAAACCACCTAAGAGAATGATGATCAACGTTTAGAACCAAACTGTACCCAATATAAATATTAGTGCACAGTTTATGTGCCAACCAAAAAAGATGTCAAGCCAAATTCAATATTGAGACCCTGTGGGGATAGGGTACGAAGTTCGTAAATCCAAAAGGATTCTCTTCTCAACAAAAGGCCTACAACATTGCCCCCCCTCCAATGAGGAGTAAGGGCCTCTATGGCCATACAGGTGAGTCCTATGGGATTCTGCTCGTGCACTTGAAGAAAGTGATTAGATACACTGTGGGTAATTAGACCTTTCTTTATATTATATATATGTTCATAAAGGTGTCATTTAACTGTTCTGGTGGTCATACCCACATACTGCAGACCACAGGGACATTCAAGGAGATATATGACATGCGTGCTATTACAATTAATATGTTGTTTAATGACGTATAATTTAGATGTGTTATTAGACTGAAACGAAAGACTTTTTAGACTGTATTTACAGGCAATACATCTATTGCAAGGGTAATATCCTTTGCACATGATGTTAGTATTACAAAGAGGTCGCATTAAAGGACAGCTTGGAGCCAGTCTTTGTCCTATATTTGGGGCTCTAGTAAATAGGATTTTGGGTTTAACTGGTAGTATATCCAGCAGTTCCTTGTCTTTGCTAAAAAAGGGCAAGTATTTATGAATGGTTTTATGTATAGCAGGAGCCATTTGGTTGAACTGAGTGATAAATGATATTTCAGATGTCGTTTCAACTTTTTTCTTTTTATATTTCAAAAGACTGGATCTGTCCATTGATGCAACCTCAGAAATGGTTTGGTCTAATTTGTGAGATGAATATTTCCTATTGATAAACTTATGTTTAATATCCTGTGCCTGTGTATTGAATGTTTCTAAACTTGAGCTGTTTCGTTTCAGTCTAATAAACTGACCTTTCGGTATATTATTGATCCAAGATGGATTATGGTGGCTATTCGCATGTAAATAATTATTGGCTTGAACTGTTTTAAAGAATGTTTTGGTTTGTATTGAATTATCTTTGATGAAAATAACTAAATCTAAAAACTCAATAGATGTATTACTTGAAGTGAATGTAAACTTAAGATTATAAATGTTGTTATTCATATAATTTTGAAATCATTCTAACTGTTGTAGAGTGCCTGACCAACAAAAATAATATCATCAATGCTGATGATATTATTTTTGTTTGGTCAGGCACTCTACAACAGTTAGAATTATTTCAAAATTATATGAATAACAACATTTATAATCTTAAATTTACATTCACTTCAAGTAATACATCTAATGCGTTTTTAGATTTAGTTATTTACATCAAAGATAATTCAATACAAACCAAAACATTCTTTAAAACAGTTCAAGCCAATAATTATTTACATGCAAATAGTCACCATAATCCATCTTGGATCAATAATATACTGAAAGGTCAGTTTATTAGACTGAAACGAAACAGTTCAAGTTTAGAAACATTCAATACACAGGCACAGGAACTTAAACATAAGTTTATCAATAGGAAATATTCATCTGACAAATTAGACCAAACCATTTCTGAGGTTGCATCAATAAACAGATCCAGTCTTTTGAAATATAAAAAAAAAAAAGTTGAAACGACATCTGAAATATAATTTATCACTCAGTTCAACCAAATGGCTCCTGCTATACATAAGACCATTAATAAATATTGGCCCATTCTTAGAAAAGACAAGGAACTGGTGGATATACTACCAGTTAAACCCAAAATCATATTTACTAGAGCCCCAAATATAGGACAAAGACTGGCTCCAAGCTGTCCTTTGTTGCGACCTCTTTGTAATACTAACATCATGTGCAAAGGATATTACCCTTGCAATAGATGTATTGCCTGTAAATACAGTCTAAAAAGTATTTCGTTTCAGTCTAATAACACATCTAAATCCTACGTCATTAAACAACATATTAATTGTAATAGCACGCATGTCATATATCTCCTTGAATGTCCCTGTGGTCTGCAGTATGTGGGTATGACCACCAGAACAGTTAAACGACGCCTTTATGAACATATATATATATAATATAAAGAAAGGTCTAATTAACCATAGTGTATCTAATCACTTTCTTCAAGTGCACGAGCAGAATCCCATAGGACTCACCTGTATGGCCATAGAGGCCCTTACTCCTCATTGGAGGGGGGGGGCAATGTTGTAGGCCTTTTGGGGAGAAGAGAATCCTTTTGGATTTACGAACTTTGTACCCTATCCCCACAGGGTCTCAATATTGAATTTGACTTGAAATCTTTTTTGGTTGGCACATAAACTGTGCACTAATATTTATATTGGGTACAGTTTGGTTCTAAACGTTGATCATCATTCTCTTAGGTGGTTTTTCCAAAATTATGATATATACATGTTGTATAATAACACTTTAATATATTTAATGGCAATAATAATATTTGCATATTTAAGCTCTATCACCAGTGTACGATATTAATATGTATATGTAAAAATAATTAAAATATATATATAAATATACCTAGATATCGTAGGTTAGTCACAATTAGATATTCACTATATAGTTTAGCTAATTCACATACTTATGTTTACACGAAGTTAAATATAGATAAAAAGTCCAAAGTAATCATAGGAAGTAACTAATCCTCTTAACACTAGAATTATATATTATTAATTAGTTAAGGTACACCACACTCCCTTATACCTTTATATTCATTATGTATTTTTTGTCTAAATGTGATTGTTTTTGTTAGTTTTCACGTTGTATTTTGTATGTATGTTTTGACCAGCTGAGATTTATCAACAGTCATAAATCTGCGATTGCGCATGTGCAGGATTTGTCTACCTGCGACTGCGCATGTCAAAGACTTTATTCAGGTGTAACGATGATTTTTAATTTACCACCTATATAAGGGACAATTTGAGACACTACCCCTATACCCCTGAAGAAGGAAGCAGAGCTTCTGAAACGCATAGGGTGGTCTTACTGTCTGTACTGCCGTTTTTACTTATCCCCATCGTGGCTTGCTGAATACGAATCTGCTGTTGCAGTTCACATGATTTTGTATTCCAACTTTGGCGAATCTGCTGCTGTGGATCCCTGGCTAAGTACGCTTTCGGAGTAACGTGTCAAGGGGGGCGCTCCGCCCGAAAACACCAGCTGATGCGTGGGACACTGACCACAAACATGATCACCGCAACCAGCGGTTCCAGGCCACAGATGAGAGGGGATACTCTCCGAATTATCCACTGCCTGCCCTTACCATCCGTCTGGTGAGTGGGCATTTTAACCATTGCGGCTATACCTTCAGTCAGACTTATTCCATGTTTAATTTTTTAATGTCCTTTAATTAAATGTTTATGTAATTTGTTCACCTGTCTGACATCTCAGCTGTTTGTTATATGTTTTGTGTGTCATGTTCACCATACAGTATTATGCTACAGTATGTATTTCATTTGTTTTCTTTAAGCACCTATTTCACCATTTGGAGATATCCTGAGATCTGCACATCTACCAGTCGTGGTTATATACGTATCCTTTTTTCTTGTTAATTAATGCTTGGCGCCATAGATATTGATTCTTTGTTATTTCAGTGTTTTTCTGACCAGGGGGTCAGAGTGATATCATAGGCAGCTCCCTATATCTTTTTTCACACAAGATATTGGGTTATTGTATTATATTGTATATATACAGCAAGTTCAGTTAGCGCTACTTAGCCTGTTTTTTTTTTAATTGATGTGGAGTGCTACCTAACAGACACATACTTTCTGTTTAAAACATCATGTTTCAATATATGAAAGTAAATAAAATGGTTAATCAGACTATATGGTGGGATGCCACAAGCAATTAATTTGTCAAATGCTACTCCAGTTACAAATCATACATAACAGGTGACAATAACAAACCAAATAGGCAGTTTACGTTGAATGAAATCCCCCAAATCCTAGATACAGTATAGTAAATCACTAACAATTATTATGTTAAGGTAGCCAGTAAATGCATGAAGTGCCCATGTGAACTAAAATATTTAAAGTTTATTTACCACAATCATTTCATTTATTAGCTGATCTATAATTCTGATGATCACATAAAAGCACACAGAGCATGGATACAGGAAGCTCGTCGTGTCCTGCTCTCCTCTTGTTATAATGTATAAGGACTATAGTGATGAAGGAATGTAATTGTAAAGAAGAATTTTATTATAGCTTCTAGCATAGTCGTAGAAGGCTTTAATCATTATTAAAGAAGCAAAGTGAAACCTCAGATAGAAAGAGGTAAAATTACCTTTTTTTTTTTACCAAACCTCGCAAAATCTAGTAGCAAAGGAACTTCCTTTGCACACATTGTAAATATGGGATATATTTCAGATTTCAATGATAAAAGCAACTAAATCCCAATGAAAAACAAACAAACAATTAAATGACATCAAAATCAAATTAGAATATGCAATAGAGATTAAAATGAAAACAACGCTCCACTCCACTGGTTGCCAGCTGTTATTATAAGCAATGTTTTCCTTGGGATTCCATGCAATAGCAACTACGTGTATGAGTACTTCTGCACTCAACAATATATTGGACTCACTTTAGTAGAGATGTTATATGACCTACAGTATGTAATTGGACATTTGGTCATGACCGTCACACTGTGACTAAGTCTCCGCCAGCGTTTGGTCACAGAGGGACCCTTTCTTCACAGCTGCTCTGCCACTGGCCACTTCTCCAATAAAATTAGTTAATTTAAGGAGTTTTAGTGGTTTGGGTAAGGGGGTTAAGGATAGGGGTTTTAAGGTAAGGGGTTAGGTTTTTAAGGTCAGAGATTAAGGTACAGGGTTAATGTTTTTAAGGTAAGGGATTAGATTTTTTGGGTCGGGGATGAGGGCAAAGGGTTAGGTTCTAAGGGTCGGGGTTAGGGTAAAGGGTTAGGTTTTTAGGGTCGGGATTAGGGTTCAGGGTTAAGATTTTTAGGGCCGGGGTTTAGGGTACAGGTTTACTGTTTATAGGGTAGGTGATTAAGGTAAGGGGTTTAGGATAAGGGGTTTTAAGGATTGTGCTTAGGGTAACGGGTTAAGGTTCTTAGTGTAGGGATTGGCATTAGTATTAGGGGTTAAGATTAGGGCAGTTTATGGTAAGGCTACGCTCATAGTGCCGGCGATGGCGGCACGACGGCAACGTCAGGCTGCGGTCACTGGAAAAATCAAATTGAGATGACTTCCAGCGATCGTGACCAAGCCGTCGCTCCGTCGCTCTGTCAGGTCGCGCTTACTATAAGCGCATGCGTCGGATGCAATGCATTTGTTTTTACATGACGTTGCGTCGCTGTCACCATCGCCAGCACTATAAGCGCAGCCTTAGGTTTAAGGTTATTACCTTGGTGGCAAAGCGGCCAACAGAGAGATGTCCCGGTGGTGTGGTGTGTGGCGGCTAAACATCAGTGGAGATTTGATTATGGCAAAATGGCCATGACTAAATATCCTAGATCGCTACAGTATGTCAACTAGTCTGACCAGTCCAATTTTTTTGTTTTTTTAGCTACTGCTTTTGTTCTAGAAATAAAGATGTCTATTACTGTAGATATGTATAAACCAGCATACCGAATGCTCCCGCAAATTTGTTTTTAAGGAAATTAACGAATCAGAGTAATATTTGAGTAAAGATGACATGTTTATTCACATGGTTATAAATGTGTTCTTCCTAGCTTGTTTATTCAAAAGTTTTTCAAAACAGAGCTTTGCGGATTTGGGTCTTGGTGAATAAAAATGGCTAAAATATTCCTTACATACATATAAAATGAAGCAATTAAAGTTTATTTACACATGGCAAATATCCTATTTTAGAAATACTCCTATTAAAATAACTGACTAAACTAGCCAAATGTTTGTACTCACATGTATCAACGCATTTATCAAGGTGCCCAGTTCCAATGTTCATAAAGCTGTCGTCTCAGCAACATATAAAGCATAGACGTTGCAAAAAGGTAAAAGCTCCAATCTATACAACATCTGCTGTACTATCCCTTTTCCAAGTTTGTTTAATAATGTAATATATAATTAATACTTAAGTTTGAAAGACTATTTCTGTACAGCATATCAAATATTAATGAATATAAAGTGCATGCTGCTTTCATTTATTAAGTAGGGCACAGTATTTAGGGCCATATTTACTGTGCCGGAAGTTGTCTTATGGAGTAGCAAGGCTTAGTAATAGTGACCTATAATGCTACGACAATTTTGAAGATGACACGAGTGCTCTATTAAGTGCTGCTTTTAAAGATATACTGTACAACTCTGGACACATGCTGTTCTCTTACTCATGCTACAGTATGTTATTATTTTATCTGGAAGTGTATTCTGTTTAAGAAAAAAATGGCCACAATATTCGTCCATATCAGCATATAGAAGGCATGAATTTGAGGAAATGTTCAGCGGAATGCTGTATTGATACATTTTGTCACAAACTGAGAACTGTGAGAGACAGACAGTACGTGGAATATTAAACCTCAATGAATCTAAACCAAAAACTATAATACCCTTGGGCCTTGTTGAACTAATACATTATTTTTGACAACCATCTGGAGTGCTGCCTTTGATATTCGTCTACATGCGGTATCGTATTGCCTATTTTACCATACAGGATTTGCACCCATTCTATTGATTTCTCAGACGGAGTGCCTATGGTTCTTTATCATCCTATATATATATATATCTATATATCTATATATATATATATATCTATATATATATAGATATATATATATCATATATAATTATATTATTATATATAATATATTATATATATATATCTATATACACATACTACATACACATCTACATACATATATATCTATATATATATATTATACACATACATACATACATACATACATACATACCTATATAATATATATATATATTATATTCCTTGGTCACTATTGGTGAATATAAAGTTGACTCTAGTGTTTTCTGCGCCTCCACTCAATCTTTTTTTCTCTTTCTGTTTATTTTGAGGCTTTTCAGAGGAGTGGTATCCTCTTGTGTGGGCAGCAGTTTATTACATCCACAAAAGATTCTTCATCATCCAATGTTGAGGACTTTAATTGTTTTTGGACTCTATAAATTGGACATTCATACTCACACCAACTTGCAGTAATTATCAGTGGTTATACATTAGGTTTGTTCATACTCATCTATTTTGACTTTTTTATTTTTATTATTATTATTTTTTTTTTTTTCATTTACATTTTCAATTTCATATACAATATATTCTTTTTAGCAATTTGCTATATACAGTACACTATATTCTATATATAGGGTAGTCCTCTGTGAGGTACTACCTGTGTTGGTTGTCAATTGACGTTTATACACCCATAGACACCCTCCTCCCCTGTTCCCTCCCTTGCATTCATTCAGAGATTTGTGGCAGTCTGTGTATTTTCAGCGCATCCCATTTGCACTCCAGGTGTGATCACCAGTGCATTTCTTTTTCTCTTCTTGATATGAAACTACCCCCAAAACTGCTAATTGTTAATATTTTTCTCAACAAAAGTTGTTGAAAATGTCCAAAGATTAGTTAACTTTTAAAGGTTTTTCCTCCCCTACAGTACACCCCCCACTGGCATAAAAACATTGAGATCTTTTCAATTCACCTAAAAAAATATAAAGGGAATGTTCAGAACCTGGTAAAATTTACACATCAATTTGTTTGATTCCCATAAAACGGAACACAATAATAGAATCATATTATTTTTTATTTTCCATGTTTGTTTAAACTACAGTCCAATGGATAATAATAATAATAATAATAATAATAATAATAATAATAATAATAATAAAAAACATTTTCATGAAAACTTATAGTACCTGATAATCCTGAATTATCAACTTTTGGTAAATGTCGAGCCTTCAGCACCACCACAGTTAAAGTGTTTGTTGTAGACTGGTAGCAGAGAGAGATCAGCAACTCCCCACGTCCTGTTGATTTCTAAAGGTCAATACACAACATCCATTAGAACACATATTTTATCAACAGCCTCACTCCAACACGTTCTGGAACTCATATCTTGATTCATTAATGGCCACCCATTAACAAACAAAAATACATTGAAAAATATTTCTGATATTATATTAATGACACTTAATTGGAGATTGATGTAACTTTTTCTATTGTGCTCTATTAACGTTAAAAAAAATGGAAGAAAGTTAAAATGACATGTAATATTGGATTTGGATTTCATTAGGGAAATATGACTTTTACTGTAGTAGCTACTGAAAGTATATACCTTGTATTATAGCTACTATATTGTTAAGTGCTTAAATAGAATATTTTCAAGAAAAGCCTGGATGGCAGAAGGGTGCAAAATGTATTTGTACAATTGCTAAACTGATTGGATCTAAAACATAAAAATTACCTCAGTTAATAGAACAATCTGTAGGATCATGATGTCTCCATCTAACTAATCAAAATGGGAAGTCATCCTTTTTTCAAATTAGGCGGTGTCCACATGCAGCTATGCTTTTGAAACATTGTCAAATATTCATAATACTGCTATAGTTAAGAGCTACCAAAAGTTTTGCTGAGTTGACTCAGCTTTGAACGCTTTTTCTGCTATACTGTTTAAATTGTCAAAATATTATTTGTTTGACCATTTTATGCTATGTTTGATTGCATTCAATTTAAATTGCATAAAAACTGTTAACACCCATTTATACTGCTACGCATTGGGGGAAAAAGAGCATTTTTTTAAAGGAAATTGCCAGTACAATGCATACAGTAGAATTGAGATACAATGCCTCTATTGAGATACAGAATATAGAAACTTAAAAAAGCCTGTTAAAAATAGTTTAAAAAAAATGATATTAGTGATAACAAAATGTAATGTAATTGTACGCATATTTAAAATACTAGTTTCCAATGTAGTAGTAAAGAGCAACAGAAAAATTACCAAATCAAATGAATGAAAAAATATTAAAATAAGTTACCCGGACATTTCTTTTATTGATTTCCCGGTTCATCAACACTTTTCCATCAGATAGCTCAATTCCGGAGAGAGGGAAGTAAACTTCTCCAATGACATCATCTCTTGAGAACCTGTCAAAGCTTAGGATCATGAAGTGGAGGACTGTGTCTTGGACCTGGCTATAAGGAATGCCATAAAATGTGAAGGTCTCATCAAAAGCTGGGTCTAGGGTTTTTCTGAGTACTCTAGTTTTAACCTTGTGCTTTTTTTCTGGAAGGATGGTCATTTTTATATACGGATCAGATGTCATGGATTGTTCATCCATTGCAGGCAGGGATCTGGCTTCTTTGATGTTCACTACAAATGCCTTTTTCTCAAAGTTGTACTCTAATGAGAAGAACAGTGTACCGAGTTTATCTTGTTTGTCCACAGATGATAAGGAAGTGCTGGACTTAATGCTCTCAGGTGACACAGAATCTCTCTCTTTTTCTAGTAGCTGAGGTTGGGAAAAATCCTCGAGGTCTGGAGAGCTCCTGACTTTGTTTGCTTTAGGGAAATTACCATTTAAGTCTCTTTTCTCTAGATCAAGATGAAGAGAAGTCTTTGATACTAGTGATTTAGGAGTTAACTCTGTTTTCTCATCTGCCCCAAATTTCTTCTTGCTGTTTAAATTTTCTGGGTAAATGTCAACACCTTTTAATACATGTACAAACTTATATGGAGGGGTTTTGTTAGATTTTGTTGATTTACGCTGGCAGCAGATCCAAGAAAATAGAGAAACTGTGAAAACAAGGCCAAATGCACTTAAGAGCCCAATCATTGTAGGAAATTCATCTGAAAAGGATAAATTAAAAAAAACTGTTAATACGTAAAGTTAAAATATACACACAACTGATTTGGACATTAATTATTGTGTGATGCAGAAACCTATTGCATTACAGTACATCACAAGGCCATGTAACTACTAGATCTTATTATCTTAATGGAATTTTGAAGCAAAAATAGATTATAGGTGCCATCTGCAGTCACATCTTGGTATTGCAAACATTTTTAAAATGGACTAAGGCACATTAAGAAAGCATTTACTGGGTTTCATTTTGCTCCACTTAAAAGTAACATGAGATGGTTGCAAAAACCAAATGCAATTTGCAAATCGAATTTTACATTTTGAAAAAGTAATGCATACTTTACTTGTCTCAGTAAATACAAAGAGCACGCATGCTCAATAATGCAATCAGTTTTCAAAACATATTCATCTGAGCTGGATTAAAATGTGATGCTATGTTATATATTATGCAACTGATGCTAACTAATATATTATACTATCATACAATATATGATAATTATCTGGACATTTTTCATATTTAGAACAGTTTTACAACAGTTGTAGAAGAGTTTATATTTACAGTACACTGTATGACTTACTTAAAGTCTGCACCTCATTTTCTAGCCTCACAAGGAAAGGAATCAGTTTATATACAGATATTGCTTGGGTTATTGCTCCCACTGGGCACACGTTTGAGACATTCTGTGATATTCTGCATTATCACAGCCATTTAATCCAATGGGAACACTGTGATATTCTGCATTATCAGTGTTTAAAATAACTCTTTCTACATTATACTCTAAAGTAGAACAGTGCATCTAATTGTGTGACATGTAATATTTCTATAGGTGGATCCTTCCACTTCTCAACCGATAAGTGATTCAGTGCAAACAGGAAATTGCACAATAGACAGGCGTGGTGTTTTAACCATGATCAAATTGACTGCATCAATTATCACTCCATACAGTATGAAGTTAATAATTATGGATTTGAATCTTATCATAAAATCACAGTTATCTGATTTAAATACAGTAAGTTTAAAAAAAAGTTCATCAACCATTATAGTTATTCATAGGCTACTGCAATTATAATTGCTGTAAGACAACAAAACAATAGTTATAAATTATATTTTATTTTATAAAGATTGCTAAAGAGCACATTGTATATCCTATTTAATTGCAATGACAAGTAAAGCAAGACATGTTTTTGGAAACCTTTTCTATGCTCCTTTTATAATTATTTTACATGTTTAAAATATGTATTACCATTGAGAAGAAGTAAAAGTGAATATGCCTGTTTACTCCACAACAGAACAAAATGTTCTTTCATTTGAAAAATGCTGAGTATGTTTGTACCTTCTGTCATGCTGAGATAAAAGATTACACAACTAGTGTGGTGTACTGGACATAAAATGCATGCTATATGATCATATGACATAGCTAAAAATTTGCAGATGTGCTATACAGTATTTTCAGCAAATCTTTTTTTTTTTTCTTATTGCTTATGGAAAACCTTTTCATATTATAACCAATGACGTCAATTTGGCCAAAAGGCATTAGCCTTCCACATTTAAACTTGCTATGTAATGTATCATGTCAAAGATGTATAATAAAGGAAATAAAAACAGACACAGGGGTTATTTTTATATTACAATGACGTCAATCATTTTTAGAAAATCAGGTTGGTAGTTTCTGATCATGCTGTACTGATCTCTCACTTAATAAACTTAATATGATGAGTACAGTACGTTATGTAAATAAATATAATATTTAAAAAAAATAGGATTTAGCAGTGCTTTCTGTAGAGTATATTAGCCATAACACGAATTACTATAAGATAACTGAATACCACAATGAAGCATAGATCAGCACTATACACTACAGTATGTGTTCAAAGTCTGTTACATGGAAGCTCATGCCCAGCTGCAGTGGTAGCATTTAATCTTCTAAAAACTATAAAAGTAAAGTTTCGTGGCAACAACTGACCTGCCTCCTTTTAACAGAAATCATAGAAAGTTACATGTACGGTATCAGTGTATCAACATAATGATACAGACATGCAAGAAACTAGCAGAACCACACCTGCTTACTGAGAGATGACGCACATTACAAAACATAGACACTCAGCATTTCCCAGCCTATTCCAAACACAACTCTCCACATCTGCTGTGTATAATGTACTATTGCTGTGTATAATCTATAGCTGTGTATAATGTACTATAGCTGTGTATAATGTACTATAGCAGTGTATAATGTACTATAGCAGTGTATAATGTCCTATAGCTGTGGATAATATACTATTGCTGTGTATAATGTACTATAGCAGTGTATACTGTACGATAGCAGTGTATAATGTACTATAGCAGTGTATAATGTTCTATAGCAGTGTATACTGTACTATAGCAGTGTATAATGTACTATAGCTGTGTATAATGTACTATAGCAGTGTATAATGTACTATAGCAATGTATAATGTACTATAGCAGTGTATAATGTTCTATAGCTGTGGATAATATACTATTGCTGTGCATAATGTACTATTGCTGTGTGTAATGTTCTGTAGCTGTGGATAATATACTATTGCTGTGCATAATGTACTATAGCTGTGTAAAATGTACTATAGCAATGTGTAATGTTCTATAGCAGTGTATAATGTTCTATAGCTGTGGATAATATACTATATATAGTATTGCTGTGCATAATGTACCATAGCAAGTATAATGTACTATACAGTAGCTTTGTATAATGTACTATAGCAGTGTATAATGTACTATAGCAGTGTATAATGTTCTATAGCTGTGGATAATATACTATTGTTGTGCATAATGTACTATTGCTGTGTATAATGTACTATAGCAATGTATAATGTACTATAGCAGTATATAATGTTCTATAGCTGTGGATAATATACTATTGCTGTCTATAATGTACTATAGCTGTGTAAAATGTACTATAGCAATGTATAATGTCCTATAGCTGTGTATAATGTACTATAGCTATCTATAATTTACTATAGAAATGCATAATGTACTATAACTGTGCACAGTATAATGTACTATAGAAGTCTAGAGATTTAGGAAGAGTGGAGTGGGGTACAAAATCAACAGATAGACATACTTCACAGGCAAATCCAGGCATCCATATCACTGCACCCGTATGTCGTATCTCCATACTAGAATGTGAAAAATCCCCTGCTTCTATATCTATATACACAGCACTTCCAAAGAATGGGCGACACCCTGAAACTTTGCAACTTGCTTACCCAAAGAATCTCCGCTGCTTGTGATCGGAGCCATTTTGCTGCTCGCTCTGTCCAAGGTGCTGAATCAAACAGGAATCTATGCCAGGCTCCCTCCCTTGCTCACAACACGCAGCTTGTGCTTCTTCTGTAGCTTGAGAAAATGGCAGATATAAAGGCGATCAGTATAAATGTGTATGGAGTACAGGAGCCGAGGCTGCAGATCACCCTGTGCTCTGCTCTGCTCTGAGAATCTGACCACTCCGGCTGCAGACGCGGCTGCTAATGAAATTGACGCAATGCTGACGCTCCAAGGCTGGAACCAGCACAGTCGTCCGTCGTTCCCCTCCCCTCTTGGGATTCAATATATACTCATCAATTATTTTAACTGCTGTGCTGCAGGAGATTAACTCGCATTTCCCTTGGACATAGGCAGACAGATATTAATATTGGAAAGGCATTATTATCTATATCAGGAAAGAAAACAAGTCTCTGAAACTAATAGGGGCTGTGTCAGCCAGCACTGGGAATTATATAGTGTACATGTAAATACATGTATGAAACGGCAATCATAGAGAATACAATATGTCAAGGGAAATATAAACACACACACACACACACACACACACACACACACACACACACACACACACATATTATAGCCAGCATTGTTAAGATGAAAATGCAAGCAAATTACTAATTAGTATGTTAATGGCTCTAACGAGCAAAATATAGAAAACATGATGACATCTAAATGAGAGGGCTTTCTATTTGTTGTGAATTAGCATCCATATGATACCAAATGAGCTGATAAAGCTTTCTTCTTCTACCATTTACAGTATGTTAGTCCTTTATTCTTTTAACCAATGCTCATTAAAACAGATGTTTATTTGAATTATTTTGAGAAAGGATGTGACCCATCCTTTCTCAAAAGAATTCAAATAAACATCTGGACATCAATCTGAAGTGGTTGTGTACCTCATTCAGCTTTCTAATGGTTAATTTGTGCTGTGTAGCTACAACAGTCACTTTCCTGTCTAAAATCTGAAATCATTTGAAATATTATTGATGAAAAGATCTTGCTATTATTCCACTGGCTGGGGACAGATAGTAACAGAAAATGATCAATACAGTGTAATGACTACGCTCACTTTACTATGTGACTCATGGACCAGACTCATCTCTTGCCAAATTTCACTAAAATGTATTTGGGAATGAATTGCAACTAGTTTGTATGCTCTGTTTCCTAACTCTGACTTTTGCTTCATTATTTTTGCCAACACTATATATCAAAATTATGTTACTGGACTCATTTTGCTAATTTTTAATCTGATTTGAATAGCACGTGAGGCTATATAATTACTGAATAAAAGAGAAACAAGTGGAGGAAAGTGTTATTCTAATAGGACACATAGCAACATAGGGGCTTTTCAAATGACTGTATTTAATTTTTTTGCACAGAAAATCTATTGATCTCCTTGAATGTAGAAAATCAATTTGACAGCCTGAATATTGGGTGCTGTCATTTGAATATGGTAATCAAGGTAAACAATATAAGTGTGTAATATGTTTTTTTTAAGGAAATCAAAGAATACTTACAGTAAGTAATGTATATACTGTAGTTAGCAAACACAATAATCTGTTTTATATAAGGTCCAGCAAGGGGATACGATTGTCTATGCCCTTATTTTACTTTTGCCCACGAATTAGCGATGTTCATGTACAGTATATGTATTTATATCTTTATTTATATTGTGCAATTAATGTAAATAGAGCTTCACAGCAGCAATACATGTGAAAATCATATAAATAACAAATAATACAAATAACACATAATGGAAGAAGTGCTTCAGACATAAAAATAACATTTAGGAAAAGGAGTTCCTGCAGCAAAGAGCTTACAATCGAATTGTTATGTAGGAAGAACACATAGAGAGATACACAGAGAGAGAGATAGGAAGGCGTTTTGTAAGTGTGTCTGCAAGGGGCCAAGGTAGATGTATGAGGTGTATAGTATCAACCACAGAGCTACTCATATGCTTCATGAAGGAGGTGGGTTTTAAGATGGGTGTTAAAGGTGTTAAATGTTAATTTACCATGTGGCATAAAGTGTTACCATAACAACTAGAGATTGATTAATGGAGAAGACACTGAAATACACCTGAGTATCATCTATTTAGTTTCAGGGCTGATATGAGGATTATTCACCATAGTCCTTCTCAAGAAAAAAATAATTATATATAAATATATATATAAAAAAAAATTATTATTATTTTTATGTATATATATATATCTGAGGAAGGTCACATTCTGCTGACCGAAACGTTGGATGCAGTGCTATGTATTGTTGATATGAATACAGTTTTTCTACTTACCTGGCTGTGTGCTGTCTCTGTTTTCCGGATCCCTATCTGGTAAATTTTTCGTCTTTATGTGCATATGGGATAAGCATCAGTTTCTTCAAGTTTACAGTTTGCCTACTGCCCCTCTACTTTTATATATATATATAGCAAATGGAAATATTACTATATGCTCATTTGCATTTCTTAGACAGGTCTGCAACCCCGTATTCACCATTATAACCCAGCACACAGCACTTCCACTGCAGCAAGGGATTCTGGGGAATGACATGCAAATGAGAACACAGTACCACCTTTTGTCTCAAGCTCACATTACATGAACAAATCTTAAGCCAATGCATGCTGCTTTAAACACAGCTTTTAAACATGACCTGGGATGAGATGCAAAGCCAGTAAACCCACTCACAGACAGCCTGTTTCGACCTTGTGGGTCTCTTCAGTGTGAGGTTGGTTGTACTGGCTATGCTTGTTTGAGACTAAGAGTAGGTCTTCACCACACATTATTATGGTTATGGTGGGTAAAAAAAGTGACAACAACTCTCCACAGTAAAGCTCATTTGCATGTCTTAGACAGGTCTGCAACCCCACCTTTCACCATGCAAATGAG